>CM071924.1:87157747-87798731 GCA_016081115.2 Rehmannia glutinosa | reverse complement strand
ATGTCAAATCTAAGGAACAAGCCTCTTACTACTTCCAACTATGAAGAAGTTGAACATTGTCTTATGGGCATCGAAGAAGAAAACGAGGTATGTCTTAAACCCTCTACTTCCTGTGATATTGTTATACAAAATGATTATAGTGATTTGCAAAATGATTTTGATGATCTTCAAAATGAATTCCAAAGCTTGCTTGTTAAATACAAAAATTTGAAAAAGGAATTCAATGTTTTGAAAAATGATAAGGATAGTTTATTTACTTCCTATGAATCACTATCATGTGCTCACACCACCACACTTGACAAGGTTAGAAACCTTGAAAAAGAAAATAGTACTCTTGTTGAGAATATTGATGGCATGAAAAAGGATTTATCTAAATCCAACTTGAGTACCAATGATATGACCGATATTATTGATTATTGTGATAATTCAAACTAGAACTTGATCATAAGTTTAATGTTGTCAATCATATGAAAAAGAATCAAGTCTCTAAGCATGTTGGTCATTATGCTCCTAGAATTATTACTTGTTTTTATTGCGGTAAAAAGGGTCATACGGCTAATTCTTGTCGAGCTAGAAATAACTCTAATTATTGTTGGAGACCTAAAAGTCTCAAGACTAATCCCAAAGGACCCAAACACATGAGGGTACCACAAAACAATGTCATATTAGGTACGGCGTGAAATAATGATCGAAGAAAATTCATACCGCCAAGAAGACATCAAATGACCATTTCATTTGATCAAAGAAGGAGAAAGTACTTTCAACAAAGCCAATTTCAAGAAGAAGATATAATCAAAATTGGGAAGAACACAATCCTTGAAATGGCAAAGACATCATCAACAAGATGATTTTCAAAGAAGAAGAGACCATCAACAATGGGAAGGACAAAAATATTGGAAATGGAGTAATCAAAGGAGCCATCATCAAAGTGACTTCTCAAAGGGAAGATATCATCAACAATGGGAGCGGCACAACCCATGGAAATGGCGTAATTGGTAACCCGCATCTCCCCATTTAAAATATGTATTTTATTTTGTTATGCATGTTTTTATTTGTGTCTTTATTGCAACATGAGTTTTCAAGTATTGATTTTTTTTTTTTTTTTAAATTAAGGTCTTCAATATATATGTGTGTCTTTAAAATTCTTTGAAAAGAAGACCTTATATGATGTTTTTAAAACTCTTGTGCATTTTTGTAGACTAAAGTGTGTTATCATCTCTTATGGATTTTTTGACATGAGCTTACTTGTGATATCTCTTAGCTTATACTTTTATTATTATGTTTTGTGCTAGATTTGTTTTAAGTATTGTGTAGGATTTACATATTTTCAAATGGCCATTTACGTCATTATTTGTCAAGAAAGGCATAAACTATTGAGGTACGTTTACTTGTGTTAGTCTTACTCTTATAGATTCGATATATGTTTTGCCATATGCCTATGTGCTTGTTTTTCAAAGTATTTTATACAAGTGTCATTAAGAGGATTTTTAGATTTTTTGAAAGGCACTATTCAATACTTGATTGCACATATTTGCTTTGTCAACTCTTGTTCAAATACTTCTTTTAAATGAGGTCTAAACTATATGCTATCGGATTTTCAAATTTCAAAAGAGACCTTTTTGTAGCTTTCTTAAGCTTATTTGAACTTGCATGATTTATTAGACTCTTGATGATCTTCTAAATGCATAGTATGTGTTCTTGCTTCATGGTCTATATATATAGTGTCTATTTCTACTATGCTCTTTTGCAAGATATTTTATGATTGATGATTGAGGCATGTTTTTTTACACTTGGGCTATTTTTTTTTTTTGCTTATATAAGCGATGTCGTTAATGAGTTTGTTAAGTTGTGTAGATGAGAAATGAAGTACTCCAAATATTAGTTACCTCAAAATATTTGGATGTAAATGTTCTATTATGAACACCTTAGATCAATTGACGCCCTATGATAATAGTGATGAAGAAGACAAAAAGGGTACTCCGGAACAAACTCGATGACCAAGGCAACATTGGTCGAACTAAGCGAGGAGAACTTGAGATGAGCATGATGGGGAGCTCAAATTTCTTCATTGGACTTCAAGTTAATCAATGCGAAGAGATTAACAAAGGTTGAGAAAGACATATCGATTGACAAACAAATTCGAGGTATGTTTTCTTGTATTATTCAAATAGACTCGACATTCTATATGTCTTATGTCTATTTGCTCGACTTCAAAAACTATCCTAACGAATCTCATTAAAGTGTCGTTAAAAGAAATTTTCAAATATTTGAAAGGCACTTCTTCTTATGACTTGTATATCCAAAGTATTAAAACGTTCTTATTTTTCCGGGATAACAAGTTCGGTGTTTACAATTTATCGAATATGGTTCGTCATAATCGAACTAAATATATTGAGATTCGAAAATTTTTCTAAGGGATTGCATTTCTAAAACGAAAAATTGAGATGTGTTTAATCCGTCTCAAGGATAACTCGGATTTTTTTTTTTTTTTTCGTTAACCGAGTATTTTACCTCATTTCAAGTTTGATTATGACATAATGTATATTGAATGAGGTCTACGTTTTGCATTTTGTACGTTTTTAAAACTTAGGGGCGAAAAATCGATTTTTGGATGGAATTTTGCAAAACGAGAAAGAAGTAGTGGTGAAGGGCCGAGGTCGACCGGTCGCCCCTAGCCTCCGACCGGTCGCCCCAGCCTCCAACCGGTCGCCCCTGCTGAGTTTTCAGATATATTGCTTTCTGTTTCCTAGAATTTGGCATTTTGGCCTTTTCTTCTCTATTTCGTCCTCTTTGTCATTTGCACACACATTTCACTTCAAATGTGTTTTGTTGCATGAATTACATGGTTTGGGGATTATCTAGCTCGATTATCATCATCAATGCTCATCTTTACCGATTGAATGGTAAGAATTTCACTCTCTTTAGCTCAATTGGGTTGAACCCTTGAGTTTGTGGCTTATATGTATCTTTCTTGATGCAATTCATATATTTTTGTGATGAGCTTATTGATTGTTAATGATTGATATTTGTTAAATTGTATTTAGTGATGAAAAACTTGGCTTGATTTCATTTACAAGGGCTATATATATATTTTTTCAATTTTTACGCCCGCCAAGTGTTTGATAAAACGTTTCAATGAAAAATTCATCACCTACATGATTCTCTCGATTTCAAAAGACTTATATATTTATAGAGATCATGTTTTGTTTCTCAAATGAGTTTTCATAAGCTTCTACAAGTCGTATGATTCGACTTTTTCCTCCTAGTTGCGCACCTTGATATGAATATATGATGTATTTATCGTGCTAACATTCTTTTTGATGATTCCAAAGGGGGAGAAACAGGTTATAAGCTCTTTAGCTCAAAGAAGCTAAGATAAGCTTAACGAAAAGAAGCTATAAGATATGGCTTCATAAATCCATAAGTTGTGGATCATATTTAGTCCACTTGGTGCATTATGGTTATGTATGAATCGTGGTCCATTGGTTGTAGTATGGACTTATATACAGTTCTAATGATGTCTCTTTGACAGGGGGAGCTTTTAAGTTTTTGATACTTAAGCTCTATATCGAAAAGCTAAGATTTTAGCTTATGTTTAAGTTGATTATCTATAACTCTTGTTGTGCATGTTGATAGGGGAGCATTTGTAATTTATGGTTGAATATCTCTACTCCCATCCTTGTGTTTATATTGCGTGGAATGTGTTAGATAAATGTTTTTATCAAGATTTTGATGATTTTGTTTAAATGAGTTTTTATACCAAAACAATGTTTTTATATGTTGTCCAAATACTCCTAAATGATTTAAAATGTTTTTACTAATTTTTGAGTATTTCTTAGAGTTTTTAATTTGATTAAAATTGGACAACACTTTTGATGATTTTGTTTATATTGGTTTTTACACCAAAACAATGTTTGTAAATGTTGTCCAAATACTCCCAATTGATTTAAAATGTTTTTAGTAATTTTTTGGAGTATTTCTTGAAGTTTATTTTTGACTAAAATCGGACAACATTTCAAATTGAAGGTCGACCGATTCGCCCAAAGCGTCGACCTGCACTCAAGAACACAAACTTGAAAAAAAAACAATTTATGTACAAAAAAAAAAAGAGGAGGGGACCGGTCCAACTAGGGGCGGCCGCACTTCCCCGTCGACCGGTCGACCCCCTCCGACCCGCACTGGATCGCACTATCTTTTTCAAAACGTTCGAAATCTTATACAGGGCAACCGGTCGCATTTGTGTAATCTTCGACAAACAAAATTTGTACCGTTGAACTCCTTGACAACAAGATTTACTTTTGATTTTTGTACAATATTTCTACACCTTGTGATCTTCTTTTTGTAGACAAAAGTGAAGATAGAGGAGCCTATGTTGGGAGCCTATGTTGGTGAAGCTTCCTATAAATAGAGGATGGATTGAAGACACAAGATATAACACATACAAGCAAAACACACAACAAGAAATCGCAAATTGTTCAAGCTTTCATTTTTACATTCTTGTTGTAATAGCCTAAGTACTTTCATTTGCACATCTTTGAGGTATAGGCTTTTTGATTCTTGATTACACTTGCGCTCAATCTTTGTATTGGTTTCATAGAGTTGTAATCTTGAATTTTGTCCATCATTCAACACAAGACATCCTTGTGAGTATTCTTGTGGTAAGAATACACTTGGGTGATCTAGGTGATAGGTGTTTGAAGAGTGTGGTACTCTTCAAAGGTGGTGAAGGAAGATTGTGGTAATCTCCTTGAAGGTGTTGTAAGAGGATTGTGGTGATCCTCAAGGTGTTGTATTAATTGTGGTAATTAATAAAATCCTTTTTTCTTTTTGAAATCCATCCCGGAGATACTGGGGTGGTAGAGGATTAGGCCCTAGGTGGGTTGAACCTCTTTAAATCAACGAGTGTTGTTTAATTTCTGCATTTACATTCTTGTCATTTGCTTGTTGATTCGAAAAAAAGGGTGATTTGCAAAAAATCGACATAATCTATTCACCCCCTCTAGATTATCGTAGCCACTTGGACTAACAAGTGGTATCAGAGCCAAACTCTTTGGCTAGCTCGTTCCGAGTAAAGAGGAAAGATCCATGGCTACGAATGAAGCTTATCTCACCACCGGCACCTCCACCAACAAGCCACCACTATTCGACGCCAACAACTACGCATTTTGGAAAGACCGCATGGAGTGCTTTCTACAAGGATGCGGATTTGATATTTGGAATGTGGTCATTGAAGGAGTTGCTCAACCAACAACAAAATTGGAGGATGGTACCACGACCCCAAGCCATTCAAGGAATACGATGAAAATGACAAGAAGGCTTTCTCTTAAACGGTAAGGCCTTAAACATTTTACATTGCTCTCTTACCGCCACCGAATATAATCGCATAAGAGGCATACGATCGGCACATAAAGTTTGGGAAAAATTAGAAACCATCTATGAGGACACAAAAAAGTGAAGCAAGGAAGAAAAACAATGCTTGTGAAAGACTTTGAAAATTTCAATATGCATGATGGTGAAAGCATATCAAAAATGGTGGAAAGGCTTGACAACATTGTCAATCCTCTTGTGGCTCTTGGAAAGGTCATCTCCGAAGAAGATAAGGTGACCAAAGTCTTAAATGCCCTTCCCGGCTCATGGTCCGAAAAAGGTGACGGCAATCATGGAAGCTCAAAATCTTGAGACACTCAAGTTTGATGAGCTCATTGGGAACCTCCTTAGTTATGAAGTATATCTCAAGGAGAGGAAAAATTCTCAACCATCCACCTCTAAACCGGCACGCAAAATATTATTAAAGGCTTAGCATCTTCTTCTAATAATGTTTATTATGCTAGTGATGAGGATGATGAAGAAACGGCGACTCTTGTTAGAAAATTTGCAAAATTTGTAAACAAAAACAAAGCAAGAAAGCCAAGAGACAATTTTTGTTTCAAATGCGGAAAATCCGGGCACTACATAGTCGATTGCCCAAAATTAGCGGAAGAGGAACAAATGAAGAAAAAGCATTTCCCGAAAAAAGAAGGCGTTAAATGCGGACATCAAAACTTGGGATGAATTACTTGAAACAACCGACGAAGAAGGAGAATCCGAACATGGTCTTATGGCCATAAACGATGAAAATACCGAGTGCGCTCTAATGCTTCATCTTCTTCCCTAGTTGATGAATTACAATGTGATTTTGATGAATTGCAAAATGAGTTTCAAAATTTGATTGTTAAATACAAGAATTTAAAAAAGGAGCATAAAGAGCTTAAACTAGAAAAGGATAAATTATTTACTTCTTATGACTCTCTTGATAAGGCTCATGCTATTACTCTTACTATGGTTCGTACTCTTGAAACCGAAAAACAAACGCTCACAAATGATATTGAAAATTTGAAAAAGGATGTGCATCGATTCAATTTAAGTACGGATAAAGTCACAAAAATTTTAGATGCACAAAGAGGTGAGCATTCTAAATTAGGACTTGGTTACAAACCTTTTCAAAATGCTTTTAAGAAAAAAGACCAAGGTCCAACCTTTGTACGTGCTAGTAGTCCTCGTATTATTACTTGTTTTTATTGTGGTAAGAATGGACACTATGCTAGCAATTGTAAATTGAAGAATAATTTTAGCTATTATTGGAGACCTAAAGGTCTCAAGGCTAACCCCCATGGACCCCAAAATTATAGGGTACCTAAAAATAATTCCTTTGTAGGTTATAGGGGCTATAACAACAATGGAAGATTCAAAATGGCTCGTGGACAGCGGATGTTCACGCCATATGACCGGAAAGAGAGAACTTTTTACCAACATCAAGTTCCAAGAAGAGGTATGGTCATGTTCGGCAATGGCAAAGGAAGAATTCTTGGAAATGGAGAAATTGGTAACTCTTCTTTCTCTCTTAGTAATGTTCTTTTAGTAGAAGGGCTTAAGTTCAATTTGATAAGTGTTAGCCAACTTTGTGACTCAAATTATAATGTTGTTTTTAATAAAGAAAAATGCCTTATTTCCAAAAATGATAAAATTATTTGTGAAGCAATTAGAAAATGCAATCAGTACAAAATTTGTACAAGTGATTTTGTTAGTCAAAATGTTTCTTGTCTTGTCGCCAATAATGATTTAACTAGTTTATGGCATAGCGACTTGGACATGTTGGATACAAAAATTTGCAAACTATTTACAAAAACCAACATGTAAAAGGACTACCCAAATTGAATTTTGAAAATCTTGGCTTATGTGACACTTGTCAAAAGAACAAATTAGTTAAGAGTAGTTTTAAGCCCAAAAATGAAATTTCCACTACCAAACCCCTACAAATGCTTCATCTTGATTTGTATGGGGATATTGTACGGCAAGTCTAAGTGGAAAACATTACACTTTTGTTATAGTTCATGATTTTTCTAGATATACTTGGGCTCTATTTCTTACAAATAAAAGCGATGCCGTTAATGAGTTTGTTAAGTTGTGTAGACTTATTGAAAATGAAAAGGAAGATACTATTAAGTCTATTCAAGTGATCAAGGTGGAGAATTTGACGGCGAATTTAGAGTCTTTTGTGAAACCAAGGGATATAGTCATAATTTTTCGGCTCCAAGGACACCTCAACAAAATAGAGTAGCCGAAAGGAAGAATCGGACACTTCAAGAAATGAGTCGGTCCATGTTAAATGAATTTTCACTTCCAAAATATTTTGGGCGAAGCCGTAAGTACCGCTTGCTATGTCATTAATCGAGTTTATATTCGTCCTAAAATGAATAAAACTCCATATGAGCTTTGGAAAGGAAGAACTCCAAATATTAGTTATTTCAAAATATTTGGATGTAAATGTTTTATTTTGAATACTAAGGATCAATTAGACAAACTTGATCCTAAGGCCGATGAAGGAATATTTATGGGGTATTCAATCAAGAGCAAAACATATCGGGTTTACAATAAGACTAGTGGGGTTGTTGAAGAATCCATCCATGTCAAATTCAATGAAGCTTCGGGTGTTGAAAGGATACCCAATGATGAAAGTGATGAAGAGGATATTGTTGAACCCATTGTTCAAGATGAAACTCAAAATGATCAACCTTCAAGCTCAAATGTTCCTCAAGAAGATAAAGGTGATACTTGAATCTTCCCGCAGCATTGAAATTTAAGGAGATCACCCAAAAGATCTTATTATTGGTGATCCCTTGATAAAGTAATGACTCGAGGAAAATTTGCCGAGAAAGCTCTTATTTCTCAAAAAGAGCCTAAAAATGCTAAGGAAGCCATTGAAGATGAGGATTGGTTTTTAGAAATGCAAGAGGAGTTGAATCAATTTGAAAGAAATGACGTATGGGAATTAGTACCTTGTCCTCTATCTCAAACCATTATTGGTACAAAATGGGTATTTGAACAAGCTCGATGACCAAGGCAATATTGTTCAAACAAAGCAAGGTTAGTAGCTCAAGGTTATTGTCAAGAAGAAGGTATTGATTATGATGAAACATTTGCACCCATAGCACGTTTAGAAGCTATTCGTATTTTACTTGCCTATTCTTGTTTTAAAAATTTCAAGCTTTACCAAATGGATGTAAAATCCGCATTTTTAAATGGTATTATTCAAGAAGAAGTCTATGTAAAATAACCTCCGGGGTTTGAAAATTTTTAGGCCTAATGATGTTTATAGACTTAAAAAGGCCTTATATGGTTTGAAACAAGCACCCGTGCATGGTATGATAGACTTAGCTCTTTTCTTCGCAAAATGGTTTTACAAGAGGTAAAGTTGACACTACTCTCTTTGTTTTTGAAAAAGGGCAAGATTGCTTATTAGTGCAAATTTATGTTGATGATATTATTTTTGGTGCTACTAATGAATCCTTGTGCAAGAAATTTTCTAAGTTAATGCAAGGTGAATTTGAAATGAGCATGATGGGGAGCTCAACTTCTTCCTTGGACTTCAAATTAAGCAATGCCAAGAAGGAATTTATATTTCTCAATCAAAATATACAAAGGAACTTTTGAAGAAATTTAGCATTGAAGAAGGAAGAACCGTCTCTACCCTAATGGCAACAAACGTCAAGATTGACAAAGATGAAAAAGGCAAGTCGGTTGATGAATCCAAATATAGAGGTATGATTGGTAGTTTACTTTATTTAACCGCAAAGTAGACCGGACATTCTTCATGCCGTATGCCTATGTGCTCGTTTTCAAAGCAATCCCAAAGAATCTCATATGAGTGCCGTTAAAAGGATTTTTCGATATTTGAAAGGCACTATTCAATATGGTTTATTCTATCCAAAGAATGAAAATTTTTCTCTTAAAGGTTATAGTGATTCGGATTATGCGGGAAATATTGATGATCGGAAAAGTACTTCCGGATCATGTCAATTTCTAGGTGATTGCCTAGTTTCTTGGTTTTCAAAGAAACAAAATTGTGTTTCACTTTCAACGGCCGAAGCCGAATATATTTCCGCGGCATTTTGTTGTACACAACTTCTTTGGATGAAACAAACCTTAGCGGATTATAAATGTTCTTTTGAAAGTGTTCCTATCTTTTTGATAATATATCCGCTATAAACATTGCTCAAAACCCGGTTCATCATAACCGTACTAAACATATTGAGATTCGACATCATTTTCTAAGGGATTGTGTTTCAAAACGAAAAATTGAGATATCTTTTGTACCATCTCAAGACCAATTAGCGGACATCTTTACAAAACCGCTATCTTCCGAGACTTTTGCATCGATACGAGCTCGGTTAGGCATAATGCATATTGAATGAGGCTTACGTTTGCATTTTGCACGTTTTTAAAACTTAGGGGCGAAAAATCGGATTTTTGGTTGAAAATTCGGATTTTGGAAAAACCTCGACATGTGGTGAAAGGGTTGAGGGCAACCGGTCGCCCTCAACGTCGCCGGTTGCCCTCAACCTCGACGGCCGCCCTAAGGCTATAATTTGGATTAAAATGGTTCTGTCTTGAAGATTCGTCACTTTAACACATTTTGGCCATTTTTCGTCCCCTTTGCTAAATTCACTCAAAATTCATTCAAAAATGGTTTTCATGCATCTTTTTCACAACATGGACATTATATAGCATGATCATCATCATTATAGCTCATCTTCACCGATCAAATGGTAAGAATTTTACTCCTCTACTCATTTGGGTTGAACCTTGAGATTTTGACTTATTTGCAAAATTCTTGATGCTAGTTTCATATGAATGTGATGAGCTTAATATTTATGATGTATTGAATGTTGTTTGAACTGAATTGGTGATGAAAATTTTTGGCTTAAATGAATTTCAAAGGCGTTATATACTTCTAGTTTTATTCGACGCACGCCAAGTGTTCGACGAAATGTTTCAATGAAAAATTCATCACCTACATGATTCTCTCGATTTGAAAAGTCTTATAAGTTTATAGAGATCATGTTTTATCAATCAAATGAGCTTTTGCAAGTCAATTGATCAATTTTTTCCCTTTTATTTGGAATTTAAGCTTCTAATTTCAAAACGCTCGATAAATCGATAAATTTGCGCACTTTGATATGAATATATGATGTTTTTATCGTGCTAACATTCTTTTTGATTATTCCAAAGGGGGAGAAACAGGAAAAACGCTCATACGCTCTTAAAAGCCATAAGCTGTGAATATTGCTTAGTCCATTTGATGTATTGTGGACTTTTATGCTTGACTAATGATGTTTTGTGACAGGGGGAGCTTATAAGCTCATGGAATTCAAGCTTAAGTTGTAAAAGCTAAGCTTTTAGCTTTTAGTTGTTGCTTGTATACTTGTTCTTGATATGCATATTGATAGGGGGAGCTTGTGCAAAAATGATTTTGAAAAATCTTTGCTCCTATCCTTGTGTGTTTGTACTTATGATGAATCTTGCTTGAAATGGTTGATGCTTTAAGACCGGAAAATTGGTTTTGTTTTAAAATCAACTTCCTAAAATTGTTTTGGTTTGTAATCATCAAAAAGGGGGAGTTTGTTAGATAAATGTTTTTATCAAGATTTTGATGATTTTGTTTAAATGAGTTTTTATACCAAAACAATGTTTTTATATATTGTCCAAATACTCCTAAATGATTTAAAATGTTTTTACTAATTTTTGGAGTATTTCTTAGAGTTTTTAATTTGATTAAAATTGGACAACACTTTTGATGATTTTGTTTATATTGGTTTTTACACCAAAACAATGTTTGTAAATGTTGTCCAAATACTCCCAATTGATTTAAAATTTTTACTAATTTTTTGGAGTATTTCTTGAAGTTTATTTTTGACTAAAATCGGACAACATTTCAAATTGAAGGCCGACGGGCCGCCCAAAGCGTCGACATGTACCGAAGAACACAAACTTGAAAGAAACAATTTCGTACAAAAAAAAAAAAGAGGGACCGGTCCCGGTCCAACTAGGGGCGACCGATCGCACCCAGAATGCGACCGGTCGCACCCCGTCGACCTGGTCGACCCCCTCCGACCGCACTGGATCGCACTATCTTTTTCAAAACATTCGAAATCTTATACAGGCAACCGTGTCGCTTGTGTAATCTTTTGACCGCAAAATTTGTACCGTTGAACTCCTTGACAAAGAAGATTTACTTTTGATTTTTGTACAATATTTCTACATCTTGTGATCTTCTTTTTATAGACAAAAGTGAAGATAGAGGAGCCTATGTTGGGAGCCTATGTTGGTGAAGCTTCCTATAAATAGAGGATGAATTGAAGACACAAGATATAACACATACATACAAAGCAAAACACACAACAAGAAATCGCAAATTGTTAAAGCTTTCATTTTTACATTCTTGTTGTAATAGCCTAAGTACTTGCACTTGCACATCTTTGAGGTCTAGGCTTTTTGATTCTTGATTACACTTGCACTAAATCTTTGTATTGGTTTCATAGAGTTGTAATCTTGAATTTTGTCCATCATTCAACACAAGACATCCTTGTGAGTATTCTTGTGTTAAGAATACACTTGGGTGATCTAGGTGATAGGTGTTTGAAGAGTGTGGTACTCTTCAAAGGTGGTGAAGGAAGATTGTGGTAATCTCCTTGAAGGTGTTGTAAGAGGATTGTGGTGATCCTCAAGGTGTTGTATTAATTGTGGTAATTAATAAAATTCTTTTTCTTTTTGAAATCCATCCCGAGATCTTGGGGTGGTAGAGGATTAGGCCCTAGGTGGGTTGAACCTCTTTAAATCAACGAGTGTTGTTTAATTTCCGCATTTACATTCTTGTCATTTGCTTGTTGATTCGAAAAAGAGGGTGATTTGCGAAAAATCGGCATAATCTATTCACACCCTCTAGATTATCGTAGCCACTTGACTAACGAGAATGTTGTCGCATACAACGGATAGTTCATTTTTAACTTAGGTAAAATTGTTTTGTTTTCAAAATCGGCCTTGTTGAATTATTTTGGTTTGTAATCATCAAAAAGTGGGAGATTGTTTGATAAATGGTTTTATCATGATTTTGATGATTTTGTTTTTATACCAAAACAATGGTTTTAAAGGTTGTCCAAATACTCCTAAATGATTTTAAATGGTTTTAATATTTTCCGGAGTATTTCCTCAAGTTTATTTTCGACAAAATTGGACAACACATTTAATGATTTTGTGTCATTGGTTTTTACATTCAAACTATGTTTCAAAATGTTGTCTTAATACTCCCGATCGGTCTAAAATGTTTTTACTATTTTTTGAGTATTTCTTGGAGTTTATTTTCGATAAAATATTGGATAACACTTTTGTTTTGAGGCCAACCGATCGCCCTATAGGGCAACCCGTACCTTAAGAGTACGTTGAAACAGAATTGAGCCTGGATTGAAAAATAGCGGTCGGACCGGCCGCCAGGGTGCGACCGGTGCGACACCTGCAAGTTCTTGGTTGAAAAGAAACTCCCGTTCTTCATTTTCCTAAGGCTTGGACCGGTCGAACCCTACGCCGACCGGCCGCTCTATGTAAAAATGCTGTGTCATTTTTGAACTTCTATTTCTCGTGCGACGGTCATCGCCTATCTTTTGACAAATTCTAAGCTGTTGTGCGTGCAGACAGACTTTTCCTAAATTGTGGGATTGATTTCTAACAGCTATAATCTTGATTTTAATTCCAATTTTTTTGTAGAAATTAGTTCCCAAGAGGAGCCTATCAATGATCAATCATCTCCTATAAATAGAGGAAGATTTGAAGCACAATAATAAGAGAGAACAACAATTGAGATACAACACAACAAGATACACTTCAAGCAAATATTTGTTCTTCATTGTTATTATTCTTGTTGTAATTTTGCCTAGCTTATCACTTTCACATCCTTGAGGTCTAGGCTATTCTTGATTACACTTTGCACTCAAATTGTAATATTCATTATTGAGTTGTAATCTTGATTTTTGGTTATCATTCAACACAAGATATCCTTGTGAGTGTTCTTGTGGTAAGAACACACTTGGATGATCTAGGTGATAGGTGCAAGAAGATTGTGGTGATCTTCTTATTGAGGTGTTGAAGAATTTGGTATTCTTCAAGGTTGAAGATTGTGGTAATCTTCACAAGGTGCCGTTGAAGGAAGATTGTGGTAATCTTCAAAGGAGATTGTGGTAATTTTGAAAGGTGGTGTTGAAGAAGAGTGTTGTGCTCTTCAAGGTGTTGTAAGTTGAGTTTGTATTAATTTTGGTAATTAATAAAATTCTTTTTCTTTTTGAAATCCATCCCGCATATATCTTTGGGGTGGTAGTAGATTAGGCCCTAGGTGGGTTGAACTACTATAAATCGACGCGTGTTGTTTACATTCCGCACCTTTATTATTGTCTTTGAGCATTCGGTTCAAAAAAAAGAGGCTTAAAACGAAAAGATAGCGATAATCTATTCACCCCTCTAGATTATCGTAGCCGCTGGACTTACACCCATCCCGTATGCGACTTATCCATTCCACAAACCGTCACGTATCGGATGGTTGCGCACGAAAAGTGTGACGCCAACCCGTCGATTAGTCAAGAGGGCCGGGCGTGTTCATAGACTCGTCGCGTCCGATATTCAATCAATCGACATTGACACGACATAGATATCGAAGGGTAATCTAGTTGGTTCTATTCTTGATTCAAAGTGTATTATGTCGAAGTTCTTAATAAGGTTGATTATGCGGCGAGGTAGTCGCCTTATTATCATGACAATTAGTCGTTATGAAAATCCCCAATAATATTCGGATAATAATTTATAAATAATAAAAAAATTAATTAAATAAAATATTTAATGTTATATAAATAAACTAAATTTTAGAAGATAAAATAATTCTTATGACCTTGGTAAATTCTATTTTAAAATAAAATAATTAATTAAAGAGAAAACTTTATGTCGGGTTTTAAAAATTTCATAAGTTGTGATCCCGGACTCGAAAAAGGGCAAGGTCAGTCCCTAATTTTTCTAATTATTCTAAGGAATCATATTTTCTGGGTCTTGGGTCAAATTTTCGAAAATTGCAGGTCAACCCTAGTTTTTTCCAAATTTATTATTTTGACCCGATATTTTTAAAAATTGATATCTCTTAAACCGGAAAAGGTGTTAACGAGATTCCAAGTCTAATAATCTTTTGAGGTAGTAAGTATGTAGGTTAAAAACAGTTTTTAAAAATTTCCAGGCTTAGTACCGATTTTCTGAAAATTCTATTTTTAACCCCAAAGTCAATTTTTATTGTTAAGGGCTCGTTTCAAGCCCATTTTTCGTGAAATTTGGGCTAAAGGTCCAGAATACTAATTAAAGTAATTTCATAAATTTCTCGGAACAGTAACTTTCCAGATTTTTCGAAATTTACAGTTTAGCCCCTAAGAATTGGAAAATTTCAATTAAGTGCCTAAAATTCGCGTCGCGTTTGTTGTTTGACCCGGAGGGTTCCAATTATTATTTTTATTTATATAACAGTAATTTTAGTACCAATATTCAGATTTTTCAGTGGGGTTTCGCAGTTTTTTATTTTTATCATTTTGGCCCTATATTTTGCTATAATTGCAAAAATGTGCCAAACACGATTTTGTTCACAAGTCCTCAAATCCAGATTATTGTTATGGTATGTTAAAAGTATTTTTCTCATAATCTAAGTTATTTGGCTTAATTTCCCATACACATGTAAATATTTGAAATTCTGAGAAATATAAGTGATGAAATTTCTAGAAATATGTATATTATAAAAAAAAACATACATTTATGCCACAAAAAAATATAAGCATACAAAAGCTATCTTTTTATGTAAAATTACTTTTAACATAAATGTACATACACATATTCGTTTTGTGCGAAAATTTCGAGTAAATAAAACTAAATTTTTTCCGAGAAATATAAGTAATATAAATACATATTATTCATGCTATTTTATGCATAAAAAAATATCATGAATATGAAAAGTTCACCCACCTCTTCTAGAGCTTTTGGATAAAGATGGTCTAGGTAGCTTCTAGTCTTCCCAAGCTTCCTCAAAGTCCTCTCAAGGCTCTAAGAATGAGCCCCTAAGTGGCGATTTTGGAAGGTCAAAGATGGAGGAAAATGGAGAAAATGAGAAAGAAGGAGAAAACAAAAAAATTAAGGTGACATATTAAGGGAGTCTTACCTTGTCTTAGTAACTAGTCTTCCAACTTCACTTGAAGCTCCTTTCCTTAGAATTTTCGGCCTCCTCGCTTCTTCTTTGTTAGGATTCGGTCCTTTTGTTTTTGAGAGGAGAGAGTGGTATGTTTTTGGTGAGATTGTGTAAGAGTTTGATGAAATGGTGTAAAATATTCTATCCTTAAGTGGTCGTTCCCTCCTAGTGTAGGTAGTCAAGATTTTGATTTCTTGGGAGTTGGCTATGGAAAGCATGCTATGGAAAAGTGGAAGGTCTTCGGGCTTAGGGTAGCTTGTCTTGGGTTTGGAAAATGCTATCATGCTAGGAAAATGACAAGAGGAAGAGGACAAAATTTTTACTCCTTTCCTTCTTCAAGTGGACGTCCACTTTTGTAAGTCCTCCTCTAAATTTTTTTTTTTTTAAGTGATATTCCAACCCACATTCACATAGTGGATATTTCATATCAATGTCCTATAGTCCAAACCCCTACATGAGTCAAGTACCATATTCTTATTGTTTGATTTGATAAGTCAAATGATATAAGTTATGTTTAATAATATATCATTAGGGATAGTTAGAATTAGCAATTAGTAAGTTAGGGAGATAAAATACATTAATAAAATACTAAGAATAAAAGAAATTAAACTATATTTTATTAATATCAATTTGTGACATTTAATCACACGATACAATATCCGAACTATTACAATTTGATTAATCAAAATTTTGGGGTCTCACATTATTTAACAGCAATTTTAAGAAACTCATTTGAAAATAAAATAAATAATTTTTTACCCACCTCAAATCAAATTTCTCAGATCAACCACCAAAACCTTTACCATGGTCTCCAAATAAGATCATAAAGTCAACCCAACTACAATGAAGTTATTATTAAAATTAGATTGTAACATCAAACCCAATTGTATATCTATGAAAATCACAGAATTTTAATTATCAGCTTACACTAAAATGATCCTCAAAGCTTGAATAATTACTCTCTAAAGTACACGGCAGAAGCATAACCAACGAAATAAAAAAATCTTACTTTGCACTCCACTTTCTCTCTCTCATTTTGAAATGGCTAAGTGGAGAAATGAGGTCTTGCCACGGTACCACCTCTATTTATAAATGAAAATGGATATCAAGCTTACATTTAAATTGTTAAAAAAAAAAAAAAAAAACTCGGCTTGAGTTTGTGGGTTGTGGGCCAAGAATAGGAAGAAAATGAGATCAATCTATGTTAAATTTAGGCTTTGTTTAACTTGCAAATAAAAGTGTGTTTTGCGTCATTCAAAGTGATTAGAAAAAGTGATAGAAGGTTAGACCATTTTTTTTTAAGAAATAAATTGTTTAGCTTGGTCTAAAAAAAAGTCTCAAATGAAAATTAGGCTAACTTATTAAGGAAACATTGAGAAATTTGGCTATAGTGTAAACAATTAATTGGCTTATAAAATAGGAGAAAATAGTTACACTTTTGGTAAATTAATAAAACGGCTAAGAATTTCTGGATTTGTATAATTTCAAAGATATGAAATAAAATGGTTTAACTAAGAAAGTGACTCAATGTTATTCAAGACAAGGTGACCCACTACCTTCAAATATTAAGTCCATAAGTCAAAGACTTAAATCTCTAATACTTAACTTTTCATTATAATATATGTTGAATGATCAAGCTTAATCTAATCAAGTAATGTTATTCTTACACGTACTTAAAACTTTTAAATATTAAACTTAATAACTCAAGCACTACACTAATCTAAATCCCACTTAAATTTACTAAGCTATATTAAATCAAAGTATTTATATCAATCATTAAAACAACTAAAATTATATACTAACACTAAAATTGAATAAATATAGATAATTAAAACTCAAATATTGATTAAGCCTCTATTTACATAATTGTCCAAATTTGGGGTCTCACATACCATCTTCTTTAAAGAATTTGGTCCACAAATTCATTCCACCTAGGGATAATTACAAAAATCATCCTTGAGGTTTGGACTAGTTGTAGAAAAATCCATAGATTTTTGAAAATTACAAAACACTGGTTGTTTTTTAATTCTATATTAAATGTAAGGGGATAATTATAATATTTTTACAAGTATAAAGGGGTGTTTTAATTTTTCTTGCTTATAAAGGAGATAAAGTATAATACAAAGTCAAATCTCAAGGGTTTTTGTTTTGTAATTCTTAAAAAATCTATGGGTCTTATTGTAGTTAATCCAAATCTCAGGGTAGTTTTGTTATTATCCCCTTCCATTAGGTTTCAGAATGTAGTTAGATATATATATACATATTAAGCGATTCACTTATAAATAATATGTCAAAAAAATTCTTGCCTAATATACTTCGTATATATAGTTGTATAATTATGTGGTGGAAATGTAATTTAGGTAAGTTTATTATGTTATATAATTCCATGTTAGTATGTTAATGTCATACCATTGGGACGAGGAAGACTCAAACTGAGAGCAATCACAACAAGCACCTCATGTAGTAACCAAGTCATATGACAAAGATGTTGAAGATGTGATTGCTAAAAGGATCGTTCGAAGGCGAGCGTTCTACCCCACACTCAATACTTAATCAAATGGAAGGGGCAATCCGAGTCCGAGATGACATAAAGACTTGAAGAAGACTTGTGGCAGTTCCGACCATAATTCAACCAGTACAAGGCGACAAGGACGTCGAATTAGGTGAGAGATGATGTAACGGGCCGCCAATTTGGACTGATTTTTCTCTATAAAGTAGGCAAGAGGTTAGCCAAAATTTAAGTCCATTTGGTTGGCCTATTTTTACATAGAATTCTCTAAAATCTTGTAGAAATTTTTGTAAAATTATAAGATGATTCTAGATAACTCTTTTGTAAATTTCTTGATGTGTATTTTAGGAACATTTTATGGAAAAGTCTCAAGACTTACTCCCAACCTCAACCGTTGGATCAAACCTACTATCACCTGTCCTTTAAGGATGTAGAGTAGTATAATAAGTTAGACTATTTGTAAATCATCAAATATTTGTAAGCAAGTTTGAGTGAATAATACAAGTGTGCATTTCCAATATATGTGTGAGGCCCCGACTTTTTCCAACATAAGATACGATGTATTATTTGGCTAAGTGTCGCAAACCTATTATTAATAAAACGTGACGCGACTTTTATTCCCTCCAACGGCATTAGGCTTTCCTTATTCTCGAGCGTACCAACTTTAATTCCTTCTATAATATTAATACTTGATCGACTGACTACGACTTTAGAAATATTAGGCCCTCGATATTTAGGAGTACATTTCAATCAATATCCAAATATTTCACCTTATTCTATAATTCATCTCAACCAACTTCCAATTTGTTTTTTTGGAACTACACCTTTGTTATTTCACATCCTTAATTTTAAATTTCTAAATATTTAATTATGGATATTTATACATTTTATTTTCCCTCAATTTTGTAAAAGAAAAAAAACAAAAAAAAATCCCTAAATTTCGACCCTACTCTCTCTAAATGGGGAAAATAACTCAATTTTTCTTCTACTACTATTTTTATTATTTTGAATCTCCCAACTAGATAAGTTATGGGGGAAAAATTATATTCTCTCCCCCCTTGAAATCGGCACTTTTGAAGGATTGGTTACATTTATTTTTTCCAACACATTTAATCAATTTATTACACACACAAAAAAAAAAATCCTCCCTCCCAACCCAAAGTTTCGGCCCTTACTTAGTAATAATATAGCAAAATTCATCTCATCCTCCTACAACTCACAAACTCTCTCAATACACTCTTATTTAACACTTAAACACAAAATTTCCTCTTCCATAGGACCGAAAATTCCAACAACTAAGGTAAGAAATTTCTTCCAATTTTTAACTTGATGAATCCTTCTTGTTAAAGTACTCCTAGAGGAATTTTCTTGAAGAATTAAGAGACCTAGACTTGACTACAAGCTTGTAGAAGAAATTCAAGACTACACATTTTAAGGTAAGAAATTATGGTTTGAGTATTTTCCTCTTGACAACATAAAGAATTAATTTTTGACCAAAGAGTATGAAATTATGAAGCTTAGGGGCTGACCCACACCATCTCAAGTTGAAGTTAGAAGCTTGAACAAAAAAAATATATTTTTAGAGACTACTTGAAGACATTAAGGTGAGGAGTAGCTATTTGATCCTATTAAATTTCTTTGAACTTGAGACTTTAATTTTAACACCCAAATATAGTTTGGATGCCATATAGAGGCTGACCTTCAAGAGTTTAGGTCAAGAATTTGACACCACGAAGAAGACTTCATTTTAGATTAATTAACCCGAAAAACTACTACGAGGTGGGTGAAAAAACTTTCGAAAATAGGCAAATAATGTTGATAAAATGCATGTAGTACATGAAAATATTTTATTTACTATATTTATATCATATGTATCTTTTGATATGTATCAAGTTCAAGAAGTTTCACAAAAATGAGCATGATTTTGATTTCTTGCACAATAGGGACATACGTGCATATATATTTTAATTTCTTGCTCATCTCTTGATTTATGTGTTAATGAATGTATTATATGCTCAAAATCATCTTATATACTTGATATATATTCTGGAAAATATGACCTTGTGCTCGAATTTGAGCAAATATGTCATTTATGCATTTTTTGCAAAGTTGGGTACTAAACCGTAATTTTAAAAACTGTCCAAGGATTAATCTGTAAATTTCGAAATTTTGGACTGTATTAATTATAAAATTTAATATTTTAAGTTAATAATAAAATTTTAAAGATTTTGAGATAAGAAAACCCATCCTTAGAATTTTAGGGACTCAAATGTGGAAACTTGAAAGTTTAAGGGCCAAAATTGAATTTTTAAAAACTGTTCAGGGACCTGTCTGAAAATTTCCAAATTTTGACTTCCTAAAACTGGAAAACTTATATTTTGAGAAATTTTAAAAGGTTAATATGGTTTGAGTTGAGAAAACCGACTTTTGAACTTTAAGTACTAAAGTGTAAAAATTCCAATCTCTAAGGATTAAAATGAAATTTCCAGAAAAAAACGTCCCAGACACCTGAAAAATTACACAACCTAAAATTTTATAACATTTTGAACTTATGGTTCAAGTTTCATAACAAAAGAACACAAAATAAACCCTTAAGGGCAAAAATCAAATTTTGGACTAGAAATGGAATTTGTAAAAATTAAGAGACCTAAACCGACCCTATTTCAAAACTGTTTTTGTCCTAACATTCTACTATTATAAATTATATTTAAAATTAGAATCACATCAAAAGTCCTGCCGGTTTGTGAGATCCAAAATTTTTAAGTTCAGGTCCGAAAATAATAATTTTGACAAAAGAAGGCATCAAACTGAAATTTTCTTAAAAATTGACCCAAACCCTTTGAAAACCTGAATCTTTGAATAATTTGGGTAATTTAGAAACTGGCCTTACATTTTTTCGAGGTCAATACTAGGACTTGTTCAATTTCTGACTTGATAAGTACTTTTTCAAAAAAAGGGACTATTTATAAAATTTCCTTTTATCAAGGACCCCAAAATAAATTATTTTCTTCACTACAGTCCTAAAACTGACGTAATTATATTTTAATTATACTTCAATAATTGTTTTGAAAATCCCCGGACCATACGCACTACGTGTGGCGACTTCCTCGCCTTAGGACAAATTTAAACTTAACTTGTTGATATCTTGTAATGCTTTTATATGTATCGTCATGCTTTTACTCGACTACCTTGTTGACATGATATGAACTTCGTGAATCTAATTGTGATTGAGTCAACTTGGTGCATCGAGCTCACACGGTCGAGAGTGGACTAATCGTGTTTTGGAACCGAGCAGAAGCGATCTGCGATACCTTACCGCCCCACCGTCCCCTAATCCCACAAGCTGGGACGGAATGTCCAAGGAAGTGGGTTGTAGTATGGGTATAATCATGATTATGACACTGCGGGCCTTGCAAGCCATAATTATTGGAGTTGCCTCGCGGGTAGGGTAGTAATAAGGTTGATATGACTATGTGCCAAACGTGCTTGGGAGTCATAAGGTAGAACGGAATAATCGTTGTCCGATCCACACGGTTCCAATGTTACGTGCTTGGATTGGCATCACACATGACGTAACCATTACTTGCTTGGGTTGGCGTTACACTCCGCACGCAACCACTACTTGCTTGGGTTGGTGTTACACTCGCACACAACCACTATTTGAACTACTTGTAACGTATTCATAGTGTCACGAATGGTCATAAACTATTTTCATCAAATTATATAAAATTGTATTATTTTGAGTACCATATTGCTTGTGAATCACATGTGACGACGCACGCATCACGAATCATGCATTCTTTATATAACTGTTTTTCTCGTATCTATATAAGCCACACTTAAACACGATCACCCATCCACCGAGAATTTTTGTCTCACCCCATCCTTTCAACGGCCAATTGTTGATCCACCATATTATGGAGATGTCAACGAAGAAGACCAAGCGACGGAATAATTCCTAGACTTAGTCCGCCGATCTAGCCTTTAAAATTAGTTTATGCTCCGTTAATGGACAATTTATTTCGTTTGATGTAATAGAGGGGTGTAGGACCCATTCACATGGATAATTGGTTTGTATTGGTATTTCCGCTGCGACTATTAAATTCTGTTTTCGAGAAGTTATGTTGAACAATGTCTTTTTGGGAATTAATATTACTCAAAAACTTGGTGGATTATATTCTTAGAATGGAAAGCGGCGTAAGTTAACCGTTATGTCGCCACTACAAATTTGGGGCGGGACAATATGTTGTGTCTATTTTACATAGTCATCTTCCTATGCTTATTCACACACAAAAATTTCGAGAGAGAAGAGGACGACTTAACCACACACGGATGCACATCCCCTATTGTTTGTCCTTATTTTAACTTTTCATTAACCTTATCTAATTTTATGATAAATATTTTTTATTTTAAAATTAAGATATCTTAAAATTAAATATTAAGATAAAATTTAAAATTTAATATTTGAATTATTTATTTATTTCTCGATATTTAAATATGAGTTTTTTCAAAGTCCTTTTATTTTTAAATTTTAAAATGATATTTAATATAGGTAGCCAAACTCTTATTTTTATCAACATGTATATATTTTCCTTTGTTTATAAAGGTCCCAAAGCATCCGAATCAATTTTCTTATTTAGAAAAATTGCAATTAGTCTTGTATTTATAGTGGTGTTGCAAAATTAGTCATGTAACTTTTGAAGTTGCAATTTTAGTTATGTGACAATTTTGTCCCTCAACAAAAATAAAAATTTCAATCTTATAATTTTTAGGATCTTACAATTTTATTCTTATGTGTTTTAGTTGTGGTAATTTCAATCCTATTAGTAAAAAATCCAATTTTTCCAAATTTGTATGTGCTTATGTATTTTTATAATTAGGATATAATGCACGTAAAACTCGTATCTCGATTTTGATTCAGATTCGTAATTCTAAAATTTTTCTCTCATTAAGCAGTATATAATATAAATAATAAATAAAATCTACTCGTAAGTAATAAAATATAGGCTCTGGTACCATTTTGTACTTGATCTTGGGCATATTGAATATTTTGGATACAAGGGCATTTTAGAAATATATAAAATATTGAAATTGGCCTTAGACAATATCTGCGCAAATGTAAAACTTATAGGACTGAATTGCACAAATCCAAAACCTACGGGACGAAATTGCACAAAAACATACAAGACTAAAATTGCAATATAAAAAATTACAGGACTAATATCGCAAACCCCTATAAATACAAGACTGATTTTGCATTTTTTCCTCTTATACAAAAACTACCATTGAGAATTGGGTCAATTCAGAAAAACCTAAAGATTTTTAAAATTACAAAACACACATTGAGGTTTGATTATCTTTATTAAATGTAAAGGGTAATTGTATTTTTTAACTTATAAGTGGGATGTTTGAATTTGAAGAGGTGTTTGCTAATATAATCATTCGAAGGTGATGCGTTTCACTCCATACTCAATACTTAATCAAATTAAAGGGACAATATGAGTTTGAGGCGACATGAGGACTTGAAGAAGACTTATGGTAGTTTGAACCACAATTCAACCAATACGAGACGACGAGGACGCTACCAAATTAGGTGGGTAAGGATGTAACCTGGTCGCCAAATTTGTTGTTCAAAAAATTATATGTTATTGATTATTTAGCAATATTAATATTTTATTAGTAATTATGTGTTTTTATCGTTGGGCAATTCATATGAAATAATGGTTTCAATTTCATAATAAAAATATTTTTAGTGAGGGTAACTATTGATTTGTGATGGATAATTTTATTGTTAAACTAATGTATGGTGATATACTAATAACTAGTAATGACGATAAGTTTTATAAATAAAACAACATCTAGTGAAGGGCAAATGATAATATTAATGATGAAATTTGTCATCATTGAATTTTATTTTTAATGACAGTATAATTTTGTCATTAAATGTATTAGATCAATAATGAAGGGACCTATTTCCTGTCATTATAAACTTTTACCTATGAGGTCAATAATGAGTGGTCCATGACGGGAAATTTCTGTCATTAAAAGTCTTTAATGTAATTTTGGACATATAATGATGAAATTTTCCGTCATTATAAATCAAATTTCTTGTAGTGTACAAGATGATTTACTATAAATATACTTAATTTAATACCTAATATAACTTGCTATAAAAACCTTGAATAAAAACATGAGAAAAATCATGAAACCAAAAATCGGCAATGCTTGTATATTGATAAATAACAAGTAAGATCTTTGAATATCTCTCGTTCACAATAAGTTGGAGTACCATAATATTTATAATATTTTTTTCCTAATTAACAAAAAAATGGTCAATACGTGTATATTGATAAATGGCGTGCAAGATATTTGAATACCACTTAATAATAAGTTGGAGTATTATACCAATTGTAATATTTTCCTAATTTATGTACATAATCTTTGAACAAAGCAAGATTTATGGTTATGATTTTATAATAAAACAATTCTTAATATAGGAAGTGAAATGAGCGGAAAATTTTTTTCTCCGGACTTCTCGCTATTATATATATAGATATAGATTCGAATCGAACGTCAAACAAAGATGTGCAAAAGAGAAAGACAGAAAGAGAAAGAGAACAAAGAGCGCGAGAGGAGAAGAAAGTATGAGATAATTTTAATTCTTAGCCCGATTAATTTTTTATTGTTCAAACCCGATTACACTACTTAGATTTAACTAACTCGTTAATTATTCACTTTAGTTTGGTTTTAACAAGTTTGGTTAATTATTTTTCTAATAGTTCCAAATAGTTACAACTGGATATTTTTTAATTAAATTGATAAAATTAGTTTTTATTTGTTTGCCTCTTCATTTTGTGGTGAAAACAACTAATTATTTATTCGCCTATTCAATTTGTGTATATATGCCTTTTAATTTGTCCATAGTTGTTTTTGGTATGTGTACACATTTTATAATATCGATTCCCTTTTTGGTCTTTGGTACCATTAAGAATGAACTAGTTTTACTTTAACCAACTATTTTGCTCTTTCTTTTGGATTTTTCAGTGTTTTTTCCTGTTTTTGTGCGGGTCGCAAAATTAATATTAATTACCATGAAATGACAGAATTAATATTAATTACCCTTGCTAAATTATTCATTTTTTCTTTATTCATCAATTATATTCCACACCGATCAATTCACATGTACGAAACATGATTCTTTCAACATTATATATTCCATTTTGGCAGTGTGATAATCCAATAACGTCTTAGTGACATGCATTTATGTATTGTTTTCTTTTTAAGACAAAATTTCATATTAGTTTCTCCATTTTCAAAAAGCTATCATGTTTTTCATATGTTTCCAGACATAAAATAAACAAATTCATATTCTACAATGATTTATCGAGACGGATGTGTTTCCAAGGATCAACACCTTCTTCACTCTTCCATTTTTTCTCCTTCAAGATATTCTCTTTCTTTTAGCCACAACCATTTTTTCACCTTCAAAAATAAAATAAAGTAGTTTATAGACCACAAATAATAAAGGACTCAACTACAAAGTCCAACTAGGGTTTACCAAGCAAATGGTTTTACAAACCTATCAGAGCATTTCTATTAATAAAGTGAGAAAAACTTCATTTGGGTTTCTATGTGGGATAGAGAATCTTTTAAAACACTCTCAACTAATACAACAATTAGGCAATGTGACAGATAATTCCTTTGGTGATGAGCCTATAGATATGGTGCATACATATGAACAAGTTGATAATCCAAACCAATTCAAGAAATTACTTGAGGATCTTTGAGAAACCTTTATATCTCGGGTGTCAGAGTTTACAAAGTTTACAAAGCAAGATACGATTGGAGTGATAAATATTTTAATGATTTACTTGGTTTGATTGCTGATATGCTTCCAGATGGCAATGAATTACCTTGGTCTTCATATAATATATAAAAAAAGTTTGGTTGCATTGAGGATGGATTATGAAATTAAAAATTCATGCATGCCCGAACGATTGTGTCTTATATTGGAAATCTACTTTATTTTATTTTTGAAGGTGAAAAAGTGGTTGTGCTGAAAGAGAGAGAACATTTTGAAGATGAAAATGTGAAAGAGTGAAGAAGATGTTGATCCTTAGAAACTCATCTGTCTCGATTTAGGTGAAATCACAGTCAAATATGAATTTGTTTATTTTATGTCTGGAAGCATATGGAAAACATGATATCTTTTTGAAAATCGCACTTTGGAACATGGTCTTAAGAATAAGAATTTTGGTCATTCTTTTTTATGGTGAATTTCATTAGCAACTGCATCTTATTATGACATTATTTTTGATGAAATTTCAAGTCCCCAATAATGAAAATAAAATATATATCAATTGTAGAAAATTATTTATATACTGAGTGTACAAACTTTACAAAGTTATCATTGGTTGTGAAATTATATAATTTGAAAGCAATATACGATTGGAGTGATAAAAGTTTGATGATGTACTTGGTTTGATTTTTGATATACTTCCGGATGGCAATGAATGGAAGGATGGATTATAAAAAAATTCATGCATTCGAGCGATTATATCTTATATCGGAAGGAGTATGTTAATCTTACTAGATGTCCTCCTTTTAGGATGTCACGATTGAAGATGGGTAAGAATTCCAAAGTAAATTCTACTTGTTCTCCCTTTCGAACAATTCCCCATTTGATTGGTAAGCCTTAATTAGATTTTATAGTTAAGTCTTTTATTATTAGTGGTTGTAATCTACTTTATTTCATTTTTGAAGATGAAAAAGTTGTTGTGGCTGAAAGAGAGAGAGAATTTTGAAGGTGAAAAGGTGAAAGAGTGAAGAAGGTGTTGATCCTTGGAAACGCATCCGTCTCGATTTAGGTGAAATCATTATAGAATATGAATTTGTTTATTTTATGTCTGGAAGCATATGGAAAACATGATATCTTTTTGAAAACTGTACTTTGGAACATGGTCTTAAGAATAAGAATTCAGGTCATTCTTTTTATGGTGAATTCCATTAGCAACTGCATCTTATTATGATATTATTTTTGGTGAAATTTCAAGCTCCCAATAATGAAAATAAAATATATATCTATTGTAGAAAAATATTTATATCTTGGGTGTACAAAGTTTACAAAGTTATCAGCGGTTGTGAAATTATATAATTTGAAAGCAATATACGATTGGAGTGATAAAGATTTTAATGATTTACTTGGTTTGATTGATGATATGCTTCCAGATGACAATTAATTATTGTGTTCTTCATATAATGCCAAAAAAGCTTGGTTGCATTGAATATTTCAATTCTTGGTTGTCCTACTTTTGGGATGTCACAATTGAAGATGGGTAATGAGGGATTCCAAGTGTTAAATTTTTACTTGTTCTCCTGCTTTCGATCAATTTTCCATTTGCTTAGTAAGCCTTAATTAGACTTTGTAGTTGAGTCCTTTATTATTTGTGGTAATTAATCTACTTTATTTTATTTTTGAAGGTGAAAAAGTGGTTGTGGATGAAAAGAGAGAACATTTTCAAGACCTTCAGATTTAAATAAAAAAAATTAAATTATGATTGCTTTGCGCAAAGAGAAAAAGTAACACGTATAAATTACATAAATGAACCCTTTTTAATTTTCTTCTGTGTTTTAGTCCCTGATAACCTCCAAATCTCCTTCTTCAAACTTATGTATGGTTGATCAAGATTCTTGGCTTATCGAATATGCTATAGATTAATGTGCAGAGAAGAGACTAATAGTTATCATTGTCTAAGAGAGAATCTTGTTTTTTTTTTTGCAGAATCTTCAAAGAAAAAACATGCCTCCATTGACGAATTGTCATCTCCGGATTTTAGAAGTGAACTAACATTATGATGAGTCGTTTCTCATACCTCATGTGATATATGATTGTTCTAGCTTAATACCACTTCAAATAACTTGGTAGTTTAAATATATGTTTCAATGACCATAGCAAGATATTAATATCTCAAGGGAGTTTGTTAAACGAGAAGTAAAGTTAGTTGTTTGGCCAACCTGTAAACCTAAGCACCTTAGTGGGATCTTGATTACAAACCGACGTTGTGTGAAAAGATATATAATGTTGGTTAGATTGCAGAAATCGCCTAATAAAATGAATAAAACTTAAATCTTGCAATGTGATTGAAGAGATGGAAGTGGGTGGTCTCATGCTTAATTTGTAGAAATCTTCACCAACATGTTTGAGGTTTAGATTTTTGGTATTGCAACATTTGTGAACTTTTTAAGATGCGTACAATCTTGAAAAAACACAGAGCTTGATATATTTATGTCTACAGTAGTTTAGCTAATTTTTATGCCATGTGTTCTTTTTTTGTTTATTGTTATGCATCTCTGGTTTTATGGTGACTTTCATTAGCAACCATCTTAGTATCATATTATTTTTGGTGAAATTTCAAGTTCTCCAATGAAGAAAAAAAAATATCTATGTGTGCATGCATGAAGTTAAACATAATCTCAACATCACATGGTTTGGGCCCTCCTTTTGTCTGGTATCCAAGGTTTGTAACGTTTTAAAGGAAATAATCAAACAAAATCAAACTGCAGTTTTTCAGTTTTCACAAGAAAGTAGTGTTGCGTGCCTTTTGCTTTATTTGATTTAAAAGGTGCTCGCTCATTGTTGTCTTTGGTTATTAACGTTGTAGGGTGACAGAGTACGTGACAGATAAAGGGAAGTATGATAGTATCTGTTAGCTAGCATTTGTGGATATAAGGTGGAGTTGTAACATTAATCAATGAAATTATATATTCTTCTCCTGTTTCGATCAATTCTCCATTTGCTTGGTAAGCCCTAATTAGACTTCGTAGTTGAGTCATGTATTATTTGTGATATATAAACTACTTTAGTTTATTTTTGAATGTGAAAAAAATGATTGTGGCTGAAAGAGAGATAACACTTTGAAGGTAAAAAAATGGAAGAATGAAAAAGGTATTGATCCTTGGAAACGCATTCGTCTTGATTTAGGTGAAATCACTATAGAATATTAATTTGTTTATTTTATGTCTGGAAACATATGGAAAACATGATATCTTTTTTAAAATTACACTTTGGAACATGGTCTTAACAATAAGAATTCCGGTCATTCTTTTATGGTGAATTTCATTAGCAATTGCATCTTATTATGATATTATTTGAAATTTCAAGGCCCCAATAATGAAAATAATATATATATATATATATATATATTGTATAAAAGTATTTATATACAGGGTGTACATAGTTTACAAAGTTATCAGCGATGGTAAAATTATATAATTTAAAAGCAAGATATAGTTGGAGTGATAAAGGTTCTAATGATTTACTGTGTTTAATTGCTAATATGCAGATTTTTAATGATTTTTATTTTAGTTTATATTTAATTAATGGTTATTAAGGATAGGTAGGTAATTTTGTTTGAATATCAAGTAAAAAATGGGAGTTATTTTTGGAGTGCCCGTTCACATTCCGGATTTTTGAAATTTATTTGAAACCATATCTCCGATCTTATCCATTTGTGAGAAATATGTTGCTTATTGAAGACAAATATATTATTTTTTGGATATATTTGAAATCGTATCTACGAAATTCTCTCTTTTCTTTCACGTCAAACTTGCAATTAATATTGGCGCATTAGTTGTGCAAAATATATTGCTTATTGAGGACCAATATGTTGTTTATTTAGACAGATAATATTGCAACCACAAACTATTCTCTTTGATTTGTCTTTTTATATATATGTAATTATGTTACTTATTTATATCAACTATGTTGCTTATCAAGAACAAATATGTTACTTATTTATATCAACTATGTTGCTTATCAAGAACAAATATGTTACTTATTTAGCAGACAATGTTGTTAAGTAAGTATCTTCGCTTTTTTGTGGTGTGGTGTTGCATATTGAAGACAATTATTTTGCTTATTTAAGTAGACAATGTTCTAAGATAAGTGCAAATCTGTTGATTTAAATAGGTCATATGTCTTGTATATATGTATTTTTGTGGCTTTTGTATGTCAACTGTGTTGCTTATTGATGACAAATATGTTTCTTAGACATTGTATATTAGTTGCTTACAAATATTACGTAATTTTGCTATGGTATTAGATGGTAAGATAACATCTATGTTGTTGTGTGTAACTTCCCTAATTTAATGGGATATGATTGATTGGTTCGGACTAATATATCCCCTTTATCAATTTATTTAGCTATTTTTATATATTTTTAAGCATATTTATTATTAGTCATTGAAATTTGTCGATCGATCGTGGTCCGATTTGGTCTTACGTATTTACCCAAGGCATTGGTCTCATATACTCTCTCTATCTTTCTTTTCTCTCTCTCTCTCTCTCTCTCTATATATATATATATATATATATATTGTAGAAAAATATTTATATCTTGGGTTTTGAGAGTTTACAAAGTTAACGGCTATTATAAAATTATACAATTTGAAAGCAAGATACAATTGAAGTGATAAAAGTTTTAATAATTTACTATGTTTAATTGTTAATATGCTTCCGGATGGCAATGAATTACCTTGTTCTTCATATGATGCAAAAAAAAAGCTTGGTTGCATTGAGGTTGGATTATGAAAAAATTCATGCATGCCCGAACAATTGTATCTTATATCGGAAGTAGTATGTCAATTTTACTAGTTGTCCTACTTTTGGGATGTCGCGGTTGAAGACGGGTAAGAATTCCAAGGTAAATTTTACTTGTTCTCCTACTTTTGATCAATGGCTTGAGAAGAAAGTGGGCTCGCACGCATAAATGGTTGGGCCAAATTTGTAGATTGTAGTGTAAAATCGTCGATTTGCCCTCCTATCTGTGCAGCGATACTGGCTCGATCCGTTTGTTTTGATACTTTAGAATCAATTTTGTGAAGCCTTATCTTAATTTGACCATTTCCAAGCCTTATCTAAATTTTAACAATAATCGTTCATATTATTTTGCAAGTGGGTAGATTCTTGTTATTAATTCAAATGTTTGTTCCTATTTTAAGAAAAAGAAAAAATCATATGCCTTATCAAGTCTAAAGAACTTGTGCAACATAATTTTTTGCATTCCTAATTTTTGCCTCATTCAAACGCGTGTGTTTTTTCCTTTTTTAGAAAATAATGCTTCTTGTTTTTTGGATGAAATCCGGTAGTGGGTTTACAAATACCCCTCATATAGTTGCATTCGAAAAGACTCGAAAACATCATCTTCCTTCTTTAATTTCTCGCAACTTCCTAATTTCTTTGGAGTTACTAGAAATTTTTCGCCATTTTTACCTATTGAATCTTTGGGAATTACGAAAATAAATTCCTTAAGGGCGAGTGCTCGAGCAGCACGTCTCAGGTTTTCCTTTTTCTCAAATACAAAATTTGTTTACCTCCATTCTTGGTGGTTGTTTTCGACCTCAATCGCATATTATCCAAAAATCTTAAGGAATTTATGGACTTCAAAACACTACTCCACTTACAATTGGCATCGATGCAACAACCTCTTTAGAAGCCAATGTCGCTACAGCGCCAGGCCAATGTCACATCCTATGTGACAAATACCATCATTATTGTTCCATCACCAATGGCTTCACATCCTTCAATCTTCTCATATGCCAAGCCTTTTCGATATCTCTAAAATAGAAAATGTTCGGTGGACATATGCCAATAAGGTTTGCAGACAAGCGATCATTAGCACTCACGGCTAATGATTTGTTCGATGTGTCTTGTTCTTATTGAAGCAAATGGAATTTATGAATCTTTACATCTCAAATTCACCAAGATCTTTGGAAAAAAAATTCATAATTGGGAACTACTATCGTTGGGAGATGATGGATGATAAGGATATCAAGATGCAAATCAACGAGTACCACAAGTTGTTAAAGGATCGAAAAGTCAAAAGATCATCTTGCAAGAAGAATTTGTTTTCGGGATTTTGATTGAGAAGCTACGAAACTTGGAATGACTACAAACAACAACTCAAGCATAAACACAAGCAATTGTCACTTGCGAACTCGATAACATATGTCATCATCGATGACACAAACTGAGGGAACTTAAAGCCACAAAGGCGGGGATAGCTTCAAAGGCAAATATAGTGCAAGGTAAGCTTTCTAACAAGCCTATTAAGATATTTAATCAACCCGATAACAAACCTAAAGTGAATCATCCCAATACTTTCAAGAAAAAAAGGAACTGTTATGTTTGTGGAAAGCCAGGTCACCATACACCGCAATGTAAACAAAGAAAGAAACCTACAAATTCCCAAAGCCAAATGCAAATTTGGTTAAAGGGGATGATGTAGTTCTTGGCGATCTTAAGTCAAATTAAGCTCATGGCAGTGTGAAAGAATGGTTGGTAGACTCTAGAGATGGCAAAATGACCCGCCAAGAATCCGTGACTCGTGGCGGGCGGGTCCGGGTATCATCTCCGCCCCGCCCGTGCTATTTTTTTTTAAATATATTTAATGTATATTTTTATGTATATTATATAAAATAATATATTTTTATGTATTTAATATATATTTAACATATATAATGACAAAGTTTATGAATAATATGTATTTATAATACAAAATATAATATTTAAAAATTATTATTAATATGAAATATAAGATAAAAAAATAAAAAAAATAAAAAGAAATCGACACGGGGCGACCAGCCCCGCCCTATTGCCATCTCTAGTAGACTCTGGGGCTACCAGGCACATCTGTGCAAATAAAGAGGCTTTTGCATCCTACAATCTTGTGGGGGATGGAGAAGAACATGTGTATCTCGGGGATTCTCGAACTGCACAAGTTCTTGGCAAAGGCACTCACATCTGGCAAGAGCTTGGCTCTTAATGATGTACTTCATGTGCCTAATATTAGGGCAAACTTAGTTTCCATTTCTCTGTTAGGAAAGGTTTGGGAGTTATAGTGTCATTTGAATCTGACAAGATTGTAATGACAGAAAATTATGTCCTTGTGGGCAAAGGTTATTGTAATCAGGGTCTTTTTGTACTGAATGTTTCCGATGTTATTAATAAAATTGCTTCTTCTTATGCTTACTTGATTGATTCTATTGATGTATGGCATGCGAAATTATGACACGTTAGCGCTTCCTATATTTATAAAATGCAGACTTCTTGGTTTAATTTTTGGTATTAATAATACTAGCCTGAATAAATATGAAATATGTTGTGAAGCTATATTTAATCAAGAAATCATGCTTTTCATTCAACGAGAATCAATTACTTAGTCTAATTCATAATCGATTTAGGTTATTTAAAATAAACCATGACTAGAAGTGGTAAAAATTATTATGTGACTTTTATGGATTATTATTCTAGATATGCTAAAGTATATTTACTTAGAAAAAAGATGAAGCCCATAACATGTTTCATTTATATAAGTCCAAAGTTGAAAATTAGTTGAATAAAAAGATTAAAAGAGTTAGATCGAGGTGGCGAATACATATTATTTAATGATTTTTGTGAACAACAAGGAATAATACATGAAATTACCCCTCCATATTCTCCTGAATCAAATGGTGTAGCGAGAGAAAGGAAAAATAGGACTTTAAAAGAAAAGATGAATGGAATGCTCATTAGTTCAAGTCTTTGCTATTATTTTTGGAGTGAAACATTTTATCGCATGTCACTTACAAAAGAATACTTTATAAGAAAGCCGGTAAGATACCTTATGAATTATGGAAAGGCTATAAGTCTAACCTAAAATATTTAAAAGTGTGAGACTGTCTTGCTAAAGTTATATTGTCTCGATCATAAGAAGAGAAAATTAAGTTCTAAAACTTCGATTGCCTATTTATTGGTTATGCTAACCATAGTGTTGCACATGGATTTCTTGTTATGAAAAGTGACGTGCTAGATGTTAATACAATTGTTGAAACAAAAAATGCTGAATTTTTTGAGCATATTTTAACTTTAAAAACTCATACAATTTCTCGTGCACTGTTGAATCTACTTCGATGCTCCTATTGAACATAATATTGAGAACTCTTTTGAGGAGTTAAGAATGAGTAAACGGCGATGCGGAATTTCATTTGACAGGGGATATACGCAAGCGGGTTTACTTGATTGCATGGACACGTGTACATTCACAGAAAGAAGAAGGAGGATTGGGGCTCCGTTCGATTTCGACAAAGAAACAAATAGGGCATTCCTTCAATCTTTCGTGGAGGCGGCGAAGGGCGGGGTAAGGTTTTGAAGCCAAGCAAGCGACTATTTATTGGAAAGAAGTTGAAACTATAAATTATTTTTATACATATCTTGTAGAAAATGACCCTTTAATATTTTTGAAGTTTTTTTCTTCGATTCTTTATCTTTGGAAAGAAGCCATCAAAACTGAAATTGATTCTATTGAACAAAATTAAACTTGGACTTTAGTTGATTTGCCACCTGGATCTAAGCCTATAGGTTACAAAAGGATTTTTAAGAAGAAATATTTTCCTGATGGAACTATTGAAAAATATAAAGCTAGATTGGTTGCAAAAAGTTTTACTCAAAATTAAAATGTGGATTATTTTGATACTTTTGCACCAGTAACTAGAATTTCTTCTATCCGAGTTTTGATTGTCTTGGCTTCTGTCCATAAACTTTTTAATCACCAAATGGATGTAAAAACTGTCTTTTTAAATGGTGATTTGGAAGAAGAGATTTATATGGTGTAACCAGAAGGGTGTGTTGTTTCTGGAAAAGAAAACAAAGTTTGTAAATTACTTAAATCATTATATGGTTTAAAACAAGCACCTAAGCAGTGACATAAGAAATTTGATCAACTTTTGAAATTTGATGGCTTTTTTCTGTTGAAGAGGATATATGTGTTTATACAAAACTTGTTAATAATGAATGTGTGATTATTTCTTTATGTGTGGATGACATGCTCATATTCGGTAGCAACCTTGATTTAATCTATAAAACCAAAGAGTTTCTTGCTTCAAACTTTGATATTAAAGATATGGGTGAAGCAAGTGTGATATTGGGTATTAAAATCATAAGAAAAGATAATAACATTATGTTACCGCAAGAACATTATGTTGAGAAGCTTCTTAAGAACTTTAGATATTTCAATGTCAAACATGTGAGTACTCGTTATGATGCTAACACCCAATTAAAGAAAAATCTTGGTGATCATGTGGCTCAATCTGAGTATGCACAGATTATTGGAAGTCTATTACATTTAATGATTTTTTCACGACCTGACATAACCTACGGTACGTGTCGATTGAGCAGATATACACATAATCCCAACCGTGATCATTGAACTGCTTTAGCCAGGCTAATGAAATATTTGAGAGGTACCATGAATTATGGCATTCTTTATAGTGGATTTTCCCGTATTGGAGGGATTTAGTAATGCTAACTGGTTCTCTAATTCAGATGAGATAAAATCCACTAGTGGTTATATATTCACCCTTGGTGGGGGTCCAATTACTTGGAAGTCAGCTAAACAAACTATCATAGCAAAATATATTATGGAGTCTAAGTTTGTTGCATTAGAGTTAACTGGCAATGAGGCTGAGTGGTTGAAAAACTTCTTAGTAGATATTCCGTTGGGTTCAAAACCAACACTTTCAATGTCTATGCATTGTGATTGTCAAGCAGCAATCGCAATTGCAAAAAACAAAACTTTTAATGTTAAAAACATACATATTCGTCTGAGACATGATGTGGTTAAACAACTATTAAAAGATGGAGTAATATCCATTGATTATGTGAAGTCAGAAGTGAATTTGGCCGATTCTCTGACTAAACCTTTGGGAAGAAAATTAATTATTGAGACATCGATGTGAATGGGACTTAAGCCAATTGATAAATTAACAGTGACAGAAACCCAACCTTTGTGATTGGAGATCCAATGAATAAGGTTCATATGGGTAATAACAAGTCACTTGTTAATTCTGGTAGCACTAAAATTAATTGTCCCTTCCTATGGTATGAGAAGTGCTAAATTGCAATTATGTGAGGATGAGTTACTAAAACTCTTAATGAATTTTATATCCTTTAAGGGTGGTATATTTAATTGCAAAATATACTTGATGAGATTCACCTATATGAGTGTGGAGTGGGGCCGCTCCTATGAGATTTTGGCATATCTCTAGAGCACTTATGAATACCAGGACATGCGCATGGCCTATTAGCGCAACACATCATTGAATGACAAATGTTTTGACAGGTGTAATGTGACCGTGAGATTTTAACTTACAATAAAGAGTCTTTGGTTCATAGAAACTATAAGCTTCACTAGAACTCGTATTTTAAATCTTATCATTTAGGCACGATTCATAGTCCAAAAAGACAGATTCGATGCATTCTACCCTCGTTTTGTAACCCATCAAATTATTCCTTTTTATTCTTAATAAATCTTTTAAAACATATGGGGGATTGTTGTATTAGTTGAGAGTGTTTTAAAAGATTCTCTATCCCACGTAGGAACCAAAATGAAATTTTTATCACTTTATTGATAGAAAAGCTTGAATATGCTTGTAAAATGAGCTTGAGAAGAAAGTGGACTCGCGCGCATAAAGAGTTGGGCCAAATTTATAGATTGTAGTGTAAAATCGTCGATTTGCACCCCCCTGCGTGCGGGCGATATGGGCTTGACCCGTTTTGTTTTGCCACTTTAAAATCAATTTTGTGAAGCCTTATCTTAATTTGACCATCTTCAAGCCTGGTCTAAATTTTAATAATAACCGTTCCTATTATTTTGCAAGTGGGTAGATTACTCTTATTAATTCAAATGTTTGTTCCTATTTTATGAAAACAGAAAAATCTATTCCTTATCTGAAGTCTGCTGAACGTGTGCAACATAGTTTTGTGTTCCTGATTTTTCGCCTCATTCAAACGTGTGCTTTTTCCTTTTTTTTTTTTTTTTTGAAAATAATGCTTCCTATTTTTTGGGTGAAATATGTTGGTAGTGGGTTTACAAATAACCCTCACATAGCGAGTTCGAAAGACTGAAAAACATCATCTTCCTTCTTCAGTTTCTGCAACTTTCTAATTTGCTGGGTTACTAGAATTTTTCTGCCAGTTTTTACCTGTTGAATCCTGGGGGGGATTATGGAAGTAAATTCCTTAAGGACATTGCTCCGACCACGCCTCGGGTTTTCCTTTTTCTCAAATACAAAATTTGTTTACCTCCATTCTTGGTTGTTGTTTTCAGACCTCTACTGCATATTATCCAACATTAACGTCATCTTTGTCATTCGTTGAGTTGCGTAATGGGGGCTTTTCCCCATGCCAGATCCATATTACATATGTTAAATCCATGTCGTTATAGTATAAATGCTACCTTATGGTAGTAACATGATGCTTTCTCATATTACCACAACTTGCACATGCAAGCTATTACGTTAGGATCAATAACATTTCGTACTGCAAATTGCAAGAAATCTTCTACTCTATTTGCATACTCATTTGACAACCTATTCTTTGACACCCATTCTTTGTACTAAACAAATCAATCAGCAATGAACCAAAACACACATGTATAACAATATGTCATGTTAATTGCTAATCTTCAAGATATTAACAAATACTGAGAAAATTTCATTAATAATGGTTATATATAATTTGTTATTGCTTAACAACCTGCCTAATCAGTTTCTGATATTAAAATGCAGGAAAATATTAATTTAGAGAGGAAAAGATATCAAGGGGTGCCTGGGTGGGATAGGACAAAAAGAATTGGCTATTTAGTATCTGGACATATATACGTGAACAATTCACACAAAACTCCAACAGTGGTTGATAAAAATTAAACACACTTCTCTGTAATTGTTCACTGATATTACACTAAACCTCTTATACTATTTGCGTTTTTACACTTTGTCATATAAACTAATTTTTGATATATTTTATCATATAAATTATGTAAATTTTTCCACTTTGCCCTCTATGGATAATTTTGCCCCTAAACTTTTATTTTTCTTAGGATAATTTCAATAGTTCATTGTGGTCATTGGGCCTATCATGTTATTATATATAAAATTAATATTTTCTTAAATTCATACATTGTTTAAACAAAATGTAGTTAGGTATTTTTAGTCGATTTATGGCCGCTCGTCACACGTACAATTTTATGACTACTCCTTACACTCGGCCTTAATAGGCATCGAAATGGTTCGTACCAACTCGACAAAAAAAAAAAAATCAACAAAAACAAAATGGCCGCTAACTTTAGACATATGCGACCAATCTTAAGTATAAACCACTAAATTTAAAAAAAAATATATATATATATATATATATGATTTAGTTCAAATGAGACCATCCTCCCTAGGTGAGACAGTGTGGACTCATCTTACCCATTGATCTTAAAAAATGAAGGGATGTGATTAATTCAGTTTTTTAATTATTTCCTATTTTTCTTTGATTTTAAGGGTAAGATTGTAATTTTGTAATTCAAATTAGTGGTCCCAGTGGATTTTATGGTGAAATTGACACTTTTCGGATTTTGTGGCGGAATTTAAGGAAACCTTTTTTCTTTCCAAATATTTTTATTTTCTGACATAGTTAGTGTTCTTCTCTTCGCATAATTAGACATCAAATAATGCATATTTAGTTATTTTGTTGGCTTTGTTTTTACGAAAATAAGACATAATTGAATATAACATACCGTATATGTATACTACTTTGCATAAATAGGTTCAATATAATGTATATTTAGTTATGAAAATGGGATGTTGCTTTTAAATTATAAAATGGGATGTTACATAATGTCTTTGCATATTTAGTTATTCCACAATGCATAGATAGTTTCTAGATAATACATAGTTAGTTGATTTTATTGCATAGTTTATGACGTCTTGCATAGTTGGATATCTTGTACTACATATTAGTTTTTTTATTTTGCATAGATAGTTTTCGGATAATGCATATTTAGTTGAGTTTTGTTGCATATTTACTTTTCGAACTCACTGCATTCGTTATTTCTCCGTAATATTGCACCGATTTTTCTTGTTTTTTTCTCTGTAATTTTCATGAACTGTAATTTTCGAGTTCTTCACGAGATTTTTTTTTTTATTTGCGTTAATGGAGGAATGTGAGAGAGAGAGAGAGAGAGAGAGAGAGAGAGACGTGAGATTGGGGAAATTGAGAGATGTATGAGAGAGAAAGAAATTTGATCCATTTTTGTAACTAACTTGTTATGTTATTTTACCCTACTACCCTTATATTGATTAAATTAATATTTTAATATATTTTTTTATCCATTAAATCATACCCATTGATTAATAGTGGGGATGGTTGAGATTAGTCCATTGTGTCTCACCTAGAGACATGGTCTCACTTGATCCTCCCATATATATATATATATATATATATATATATATATATAATTTTAGTCAATTAGCGATGAAAATATTCGTCACTAAATTGGAATACTCAACTACATTCAGTCAAATAATGTATGAATTTAAGAGATTATTATTTTTTATTCAAAAGCATGATGGGTTGGATATGATCGTAATAAACTATTTTATTATTTTAAGAAAAATAAAATATGAAGGGTAAAACTGTCCATATAGGGCAAGGTGGAAATATTTATATAGTTCATATGGTAAAGTGTAACAAAAAATAGTTTATATGGTAAAGTGTAAAAACGCGAATAATATAGGGGATTTAGTGTAATTTCTCTAGAGTTTATACTACTTTCCATTCATTGATTTCATATTACTAATGGTTAATTATCATCTTGTTATAGATCCATAACTACTTGAAAATAAGTTTGGTGCAACATATCTATGAACAATGCACGTGAAGAATGAAAAAATTAGCATTAAACCCATTATGCATTTTCCTTAGAATAATGTATGTACCATAAGCATACCCATTATGCATGTTGTCAGGAATATTCCCACAGTAATCCTCCACTATGTTTGGTCTCATCTAGATTGTTCTCTTGCTTGTATAAATCGGGTACTATGCTTGTAAACCAATCAATTAAGCAATTCAATTACAACTTTATTAATTATATTGAAAGTTGTTCATCTTTTACTTTATGGCTTCAGCTTATTTTTCATATGGTATCAGAGCATAATAGTATCCTGTCTCTGTGTCATTTTCTTTTGTTCTTTATTTTATTATTTTTTTTTCATCATGAGTACTACTCAAACACAAAACGATGGAGGAAGTATGGAGCAACCTATACAACCTCAAAGCCAATTGATAACTTGTAGGCTCACAGAATCAAATTACTTGGTTTGGAAAATGCAAGTATGGGCTGTTGTTAAAGGATATAGTCTTGATGGTTACCTCACAGGAGAAGTAAAGGTACCAAAAGAATTCTTATCAGAAACAACTGAAAATACAAAAAAAGTTAACCCAGCTTATATATCATGGATTAGACAAGATCAGTTATTAATGTCTTGGTTACTTTCTTCTTTATCTGAAAATATTCTTGTTAGTGTTGTTGGATCTAACACCTCAATGGAAGTATGGAAATGGTTGGAAAATAATTTTGCTAGCCAAAATGCTGCAAAAGTCATGCAATACAGGTTACAGCTTCAAACTATGAGGAAAGGCAATCAATGTATGAGAGATTTTCTCAACAAAGTCAAGTCATGTTGTGATTTACTAGCTGCTGCAGGTCATAAAATTGAAGAACCAGAACAAATTATGTACATTTTATCAGGCCTTGGTTCAGAATATAACTCTGTCTTAGTCACTCTCACCTCACGTCTTGCACATTTCACTCTCAGTGATGCTCACTCAATGTTATTGAGTTTTGAAAACAGGCTTGAAAACACTGAAAGCTCACTGGGAAATTTTGATGGAACTCAATTTTCTGTCAATATTGCAACTCATCAGCAAAATAGAAGAGGTGGATTTACTTTTCAAGGAGGTAGAGGAAGAACTCCCAATCAATATTTCAATGGCAGAGGTGGCAGAACTAATCACAGAGGAAGTTATAGAGGAAGGGGTGGAAGATTCAATAATCATGGAAGATCTAGGTGTCAAATTTGTCACTACTCTAATCACACTGCTGATAAGTGCTTTTACAGGTGTGATCTTAACTTTGTTCCATCCAACAACAATGCTGGAAATTATCAAGTGCAGTCAAACAATGTTCACAATCCTACTGTGAATATAGCAAATGTTGGAAACAATGAAAATGCTGAGGACTTGTGTTGGTATCCAGATTCAGGAGCTACCAACCATGTGACCTATGATCTGTCCACCTAAATCTTGCAGCAGACTACCAAGGCAATGAAAAGGTCCAAATTGGCAATGGAACAGGTTTAGTAATATCTTATTTTGGTAATTCTTTAGTTAAATCCCCTAGCAAATTTAATTCCCATTTTCTACTCAAAAACCTTTTACATGTTCCGGATATCACAAAAAATTTGCTTAGTGTTTCTCAGTTTGCTAAAGACAATGGTGTTTATTTTGAATTTCATCCTTTATTTTGCCTTGTGAAGGATCAAACCATAGGAATGGTGCTCCTCAAAGGGAATCTTAGAAATGGCATGTACTGCTTCAAATTTCTCAAGGCTAATGATCCCAGCTGCCCTACCTTGAAATCCACTAAGTTCAGTCATCATACCTCTCAAGCTACCAGCCCTGTTTCTGTTTTCTCCACTGATGTTAAAAATAAAAATAGTCTTGTTACTTGGCACAATAGACTTGGCCATGTGTCTTTTGATGTTGTTAAGAAAGTTTTAATGAACTGTAACATTTCTTTTGAAGAAAATAAAAAGGATTTTCTATGTGTTGCATGTATGAAGTCCAAATTTCATAAGCTTCCATTCCCAGCTTCTTCAGATAAGCATTATGAGCCTTTTGATCTCTTGCACAGTGATATGTGGGGACCAGCTCCTATGAAATCTTTCCATGGTTATAGTTATTATGTTTCTTTCATTGATCATGCTACTAGATATACCTGGTTCTATCTCTTAAAGCAGAAATCAGACACTTTGCAAGCCTTTGTTCACTTGAACAATTTGATTAAAACACAATTTAACAAAGGCATTAAAATGTTGCAGAGTGATGGTGGGGGAGAATTTCAGGGGTTAGCAAAATTCTTAACAGAAAATGGAATTCTTCATAGAATTTCTTGTCCATATACTCCTGAACAAAACGGATTAGCTGAACGGAAACATAGGCACTTGGTTGAGGTTGGTCTTTCTCTTTTAGCTCAGTCCAATCTTCCTTCTTTTCATTGGGATAATGCATTTTTATGTGCATGTTTTCTTATTAACAGAACTCCCACAAAGATTCTACAGTTCAAAAGTCCTTTTGAAGCCCTCACTGGCCAGAAACCTAACTATAAGGAATTAAAAACCTTTGGATGCTTATGTTACCCCTTGTTAAGACCTTATAATAAAAATAAATTGCAATACAGAAGTGATGTTTGCACCTTTATTGGTTATAGTGGACAACATAAGGGTTATAAGGTTTTACTTCCAAATAAACGTGTTATCATCACAAGACATGTTATATTTGATGAAACTAAGTTCCCATTTCACAAGACTGAATCCTCGCATTCTATTCACACACCTGTTCATAACATAACAAATTTACCACTTTTGCATGTTCCTGCAGTTGTCCCTTCACCAAGTGACACTTCTTCTCAGTTATCAAACCAAATTCTTTCATCTCCTTTACAATCTGATTCCACACCCTACATGTCTAGTTCCTCACCTAACTCCAGCCATAACTCCAGCCATTCTCTGCCAGGTGGACGAATAACTACTGATTTACCAATTGAGATTGATACTTCACATGTCTCTGCTAATGCTCCTCTAATTGATGATACACAGGTTACCAACACACATCACATGATTACAAGATCTAAGGCAGGTATATATAAACCCAAAATTTTATCTGTTGTGTTGGATAATGATGCAGAGCCAAGAACACATATTGAAGCCTTAAGAAGACCTGAATGGCAGCAAGCTATGCAAAAGGAGTATGAAGCTTTGTTGAGAAACAACACTTGGACTCTTTGTTCTTTACCTGATAACCAGGGAGTAATAGGTTGCAAATGGGTGTATAAATTAAAAAAAAAATGCAGATGGAAGTGTAGCCAGACACAAAGCTAGACTTGTTGCAAAGGGGTACACACAAATGCCAGGTTTTGACTTTCAGGAAACTTACAGTCCTGTTGCCAAACCAGCCACGATAAGAGTAATTCTTTCCATTGCTCTTTCAAATTCTTGGCCAATTAGACAACTTGATGTTGATAATGCTTTTCTGAATGGAGAACTTGATACAAACTTATTTATGGAACAACCACCTGGTTTCATTGAAGTTGGGAAAGAAAACTTGGTTTGCAAACTAAAAAGGCCAATTTATGGTTTAAAACAAGCTTCAAGGGCTTGGTTTGAAAAATTTGGCAGAATTGTTAATTCCATTGGGTTCATATCTTCAAAGGCCGATTCTTCTTTATTTTACAATCATTGTGAGAAGGGTAGCATTTTGATCTTGGTTTATGTAGATGACATCATAATAACTGGTGATAATGAAGAAGGACTGAAAGACACATTGAGACATCTTCATCAAGCTTTTCCTTTGAAGGACTTGGGTAATTTGAGTTACTTTCTTGGAATTGACATTATACCAACTTCACAGGGACTACTCCTGAATCAGAGAAAATACATTGAGGAGGTCATTGAAAGGGCAGGAATGAAAGGATGCAAGGGTTTCAACACTCCAATGATAAGTAGTCCTCCTCTGTCTAAGTTTCAAGGTCAGCCAATGCAAAATGGAAAACTTTACAGATGCATTGTTGGTGCTTTGCAATATGCCACTGTTAGCAGACCTGAAATTAGTTATAGTGTCAATAAAGTGTCTCAGTTCATGCAGATGCCTCTTGATTCTCACTGGAAAGCAGTCAAACGTATACTGAGATATTTAGCAGGTACCCTTGATTATGGTTTGCACTTAAAGTCTTGTCCTAAACCGCAGTTGATTGCTTTTTCAGACGCAGATTGGGCCTCAGACCCCGACGATAGGAGATCCACTTCTGGTACATGTGTGTTTTTTGGAGAGAATTTGATTTCTTGGAGCTCAAAAAAACAACATACTGTCTCACGTTCAAGCACAGAGGCAGAATATAGAGCTCTTGCTCATACTACTTGTGACATTGTTTGGTTTCAGTCATTACTCAAGGAATTGCAAATTAATCAAAATTATCCTACCACTATTTGGATTGATAACCAAAGTGCTGTGTCGCTTGCTAACAATCCAGTTTTTCATTCAAGAACTAAACACCTGGAGATAGACCTTCATTTCATTCGGGATAAAGTTCAAGAAAGAAAAATTTCAGTTCGCCATGTTCCTGCTATAGATCAAATAGCAGACATATTCACAAAGCCATTGTCGGGACAGTTCTTCTCTTGCCTACGAAACAAACTTTCAGTAGTTTCTAAGGTCACGCTCGAACTGCGGGGGCATATGAACAATGCACGTGAAGAATGAAAAAATTAGCATTAAACCCATTATGCCTTTTCCTTAGAATAATGTATGTACCATAAGCATACCCATTATGCATGTTGTCAGGAATATTCCACAGTAATCCTCCACTATGTTTGGTCTCATCTAGATTGTTCTCTTACTTGTATAAATCGGGTACTATGCTTGTAAACCAATCAATTAAGCAATTCAATTACAGCTTTATTAATTGTATTGAAAGTTATTCATCTTTTACTTTATGGCTTCAGCTTATTTTCCATAATATCATGCATTCTTTGGTGTCAAAAAGCAGAAATATGAAAGGGGATAAAAGATTAAAAAGCATGCACAATACTATCAAAATTTAGTTAGTTAAAATTTAAAAAAACACTAAATCTATCATAATCAGATATATCAGAAACTAAATAGTACATAATCAGACACACAAAAATGCAATAATCTGGAAAAGGAAAACATGTAAACTACCAAAATAAATAAGCTCATGAGAATTGGGAAAAAAAAAAAAGATTTATCAATAGAATTCTCTTTTCATAAATTACAGCCTATGGTATTTTCATGTTTCTTTTGTTGATAACTGGTGGTAATTATGTGTTCATTTATGGGCGGTGTTTAACTGTTTATGACTGAAATGTTTTGTTGAAATGGTATTGCTGGTGGGTTTCTTAAGTGTAGCCAGGGTATGATTTTTGTACTTATAATGATTAATGAAAATGTTTCTTAGGATAATCTTTGTTTGAGCTACTAATTGACACTAAGATGATAGACTGAACATGTAGAGATTTTATATATGCAAGACCATGGAATTGGGGCAGTCAATTTTTTCACAAAAAATCTGTCGGAGGGACCGTCTAACGGGGTTTGACTGTTAGCGGATCGACCCGAGCATGATCGATGGCATTTCCATAATATTAGCGGTGGTGTTTTAGTAGTTTTCAAGGACCACCGGTATTAATGATCTTCCGAAAAGTATTAGTCGTCCTTCTAAAAAGTATTAGCGAGTTCTTAAAATGTATTAGTAGTTCTCTAAAGAATATTTTAGTATTTTCTTTAATATACTTTAAGAAATGTATTAGCGAGTCCCTCAAAAAAGTATTAGTAGTTCCTCGAAAAAGTATTAGTAGTTCACTGGAGAGTATTTTAGTAGTTTCCTTGAATATAATTAATTTTTTCTCCCGAAATGTATTAACAACCCTTCTGAAAAGTATTAGCCGTCCTTCTAAAAAGTATTAGTAGTTCTTCTGAAATGTATTAGTAGTTCCCTGAAGAGTATTTTAGTATTTCTCATGAATATACTCCCAAAATGTATTAGCAGTCCCTTATAAAAGTATTAGTAGTTCATCGAAAAAGTATTAGTAGTTCCCTGGAGAGTATTTTAGTAGTTTCCCTGAATATAATTAAATTTTTCTCCCGAAATGTATTAGTTGTCCATCGGAAAAGTATTAGTAGTTTCATGAAAAAGTATTAGTAGTTTTCCCTGAAATGTTATTAGTAATTCCCTGAATAACATCGGTTTTTCCAATAAAAAGTATTAGTAGCCCACATAAAAGTATTAGATGTTACCCTAAAAAGTATTAGTAATTTCTATTTTGTCTTCAATAAAAAAGTGCAGGCATTATTTTTATTTATTTGATTCTTTATTTAATTTTCTACATCTTCTTCCCCTCCAACTCCTCTCAATTTCGTCCTCTGCAACCACCCACACTCATATGTTGCTAACGAAAAATACTAATTAAAGGTCCACATCATGCTGCCACAAGAACATACAGACTCCATTACAGCCAAGTACAATAACTTGCGAAAATATCTCCGATGCCCGACCATGATTCACAATGTTTTTTCGGCAAGATGTGCTTGTTACTCCATTCCTCACCGTCGGAGCATATGCACTCCGCTCGCGGTAGCCAAGGCGGGAGAAGCGCCTTCGGAGGAGATCCACGGCTTGCGGACTACGAAGCGGTGGATGTGAGTTCACGGGAAGCGGTGGGCGCTGGAGCATTTCTTTTAAAGATCCGGGTCGGATTTGGAGGATCCGTCTAACGGACTTAGATCAGATTAGGACCGTCCCGACGGAGACTACCTCAATTTTTTTAGTTGTCAACTTTGTGTTTATGAAGGTTGTTAGTGTTGCATAATTTCATACTCACTCATATTCAACAAAAGTGACATTCTAGGAAAAGCCAAATATTAAGGACTGTGTGAAAATATCCAACACACCCTTAATTAATCATCATTGATGGTTTGGAACAAAACAAATTTATACATTAATGTTAGTTGGAAATGATACATTTAAGGGTAGTTTAGGAAAAATATTTTTTACCAGTCTTGAAAATGTCAAAATACCTATCTTTTTGAAGATTTTTTTTTTATGTGTTTTCACTTATTTTGAATACGAGGAATTATATTTTTAGAAAATTTTTATATTTAAAAAAATACATTTTTAATTAGAGCAAGTCTCTTGTGAGACGGTCTCATGGATCTAAATCCGTGAGACGAACCTCCTAAGGGCTCCGTCTTGAGAACATGAACCATGAAAATAAATTTAAAAATAATAATGAACAATGAAGAAATAAAAATAAACCCTAAAAACATGAACCATGAAAATAAATTTAAAAATAATAATGAATCATGAAGAAACAAAAATAAACCCTAAAAACATTAACCATGAAGAATAAACCGAAAAAAAAAAATAAACCAAAAACTAAAAAATAAACCTAAAAAAATTAAAAATCCTAAAAACCCAAATCAATTAAAAATAAACCCAAGAAACAAAATAAACCCTAAAAACAAATATAAACCCTAAGAAAAATAAAATCTGAAAAAAAACCTTTAAAACTTTGTGTAAGAATGTATCACGGATCTAAATCTTTAACATATGAGTTTTTCTTTTTAATTATATTTATACACTTAAAAAAGAAGTTAAATGTATGTATCTGTTTGAATCTTTATTTAACCCGCTTCTAAAATTTGATAACTGTACGTTAGTTCAAACCGGGCCCACTCACTCTCCCCCACCGCCATTTCCGAAAATTAGTTTTAGTGGTACTGTGAACTATAGTGGCGGGAGCTTAAAATTTGAAGGAAAAACCGCCAAAAAGTGAGGCTTCGCGCCAATCTTCGAAAGCTCGGCATCTTCTCCAAATCGAATACCAAGCGAAATCCATCACACATAAAAACGAAAGGTTGCAGCTTTCAGATCCCTCCAAATACCCAAATAGAAAAACAGGAAAATAAAGCAGAAAAAAATAGCAATGTCGGAGGCCCAGAACGCTGCAAGGTTGCTTAATCCTTGGGTTTTCATTTCCAGAAGCTTGGACTCGAGCTCAAATGTCCCCTCTGGTAAGATCTGAAGTGCAATTTTGACTTTCTCCTTTTTGTAAAGTTTGTAATTACAGTGCCCTAATCTTTGGATTTTGTAATTTATTTATTTTTTTAGTTTGAACTTGATGAATAAGCCCGTTCTGCTACCTTGCGATCACATTTTCTGCAAGTAAGTTGCACCTTTCTTTTATGTAAATTTAATTGTCCCTTGATCTGTATGGATGGATTTCCCCCAAACTTTATTTATTAATTTTTAGTTTCTTATGTCCTGCTTTCATTGATGTAGTTTCTGTGTCCCGGCATCGTCCCAATTTAGCACCCAGTGTCCGACATGCCTTCAGCATTTTTCCGATGAAGGTACTTTGTATTGGCCGATTTATTCTTTCCAAACCTTTAGCGCTGTTTATACAGTTCAATGCCTAATTTCTTGTTTAGGTTTCTGATTGTCAAGTCAAACCATTGACTGTAAACTTTTGATGCTTTTGCTTTAGAAATCAGACCAGCTTCATACTTGGAGAACATTGTTGCCATTTACAAAAGTTTGGATGCTACTTTCAACTCTGCTATCTTGCCACTTTTATCTACTGGTAAGTGGTAACACAGACACACACACAAAATCTTTTTCATGGTAGTCTTGAGATAAATTTGTGTTAATGTAGCTAATTTAATTGCTACCCTAGATTCTGGAACCCCAGTTTCAATCTCAACTTCAGTTGACCAATTGAGAAAGAAACCAAGTGAGAAAATACCCAAGGGGCCGACTAATCATACTGATGATTTGCAAATTAACTGTGTTGCAAGTGGGATTGAGTCAACTAAGTGTCCTGTGTCCGAAGAGTTAGATGTGAATCATGCTCCAGAAATGTCACCTGGCAGCTCTCCCTCCTCTGTTGATGATGCCAAAGATGCCGAAGCTCACAAAAATGAACCAGGCAGCAGAAGTAGGGTAAGATTCAAGGCTTTAATTTTGAGAAATGTAACTGAAAGTAGTGTGCTTATCCTGGATATACACACCCACACACATAAGTATATACATACATATTTGTTGTGTTGTTGTATAATTGGTGGAGAACAATCCTATATTGGCCAGTTGGCTGAGGAAAATAATTAATTGCATAATTTGTCTGCATTTTTGCTTATCTGATGTTAACCCACTACTTATCTGATGAATATTCAAGTACAAATTTTTTATAGTCTTGCATTCAACATGTTTGCGTAAACATGGAGTGGACCATATTATCACATCATTTTGACATACGTGGGCATATGATTCAACTGCTAGCTGTTTTATCATTCATTAGAATATTGAGCAGTCAATTTACACCATTTGCCTACTTTTGTAAATTGACGTGGTACTATAATCTATATGATTCCATCTCTATTCTTGATATTATAGCTCATGTCTGCAGGGAACAGAAATTCATAGAGTCAAGAAATCTTTTGGAGATAATTTAGGTGCAGCAGCAGGTGGAATGGATGACAAAGATGTATTTCATACAAGGGAACCTAAGAGACAAAAGAAGCTGAACTATGGATTACCTGATACAGTCTTGCAAAGACATGGATACAACCAGCAAATAGTTTATCATCCTGATCAAGCTGCAGTTTCCAACTATAACGAGGCACACAAATCTAAGGAAGACATGTCTGTCATTTCTTCAACAGCACCCTGTGATGCATCATATGTGAATGGGAGTGTTTGTGCATTTTGCCATTCTTCTAAGATAACAGAAGTAATTTTCTGATTAAGATTTTGTCACTCATTTTCCTCATATAAGTTGTTAAATTTAATTTTATTTTCATAAAGTTTTTGTGAGAGATTGTTCTCTAACTGTCTTCGAGGCTTAAAATTTTGTTTCATATGTTAATTGGTGTTAATAGGGGACTGGACCACTACTGCACTATGCAGATGGAAAAGAGGTAGCAAGAGGTGAAACTGCTTCTTCCAAGGCCATTCCTGTCCACAGTAAATGCATAGAATGGTATGAGATTTGTCTGCATCACCTTATATTCTGCTAAATTTTGATATTGGACTTACTACCTCAATAAGAAAAGAGCAATAAATATGTGAAGTTGATTCTTACATTATAATATTTCTGGGTAGACATAATCAATTTCATTGCTGTCAAGGCATAAATATTCTTGCTTCTAGGTTTAATTGTTCAAACCAATATAAAAATTTGTTTTCCATCTCTGAAATATCTCGTTGCACAATCATTTGCTGGTATCTTTAATATGCTTTTCAAGGGTCAGAGTCTTGATGGACAAATTTCTTTGGCTCTTTTTGGCTTGGGCTTTTGTTTACTTTCTTTCCTTTAGATTTTACATTTCAGAGATTTGCATTGCAGATAATTCTTTCAAATGCTAACAAATGTTGACATTATCTGCAAATTATAATGCAAATAATTCTTGTAAGACACAAATAAGGTGACCAGGAGCTAATATATGTATTCTTGAGTTTTGATTTCAGGACTCCTAAAGTTTATTTTGTTGGAGAAACGATTAAGAATTTGGAGTCTGAACTGGCGAGAGCTTCCAAGCTCAAGTGCACTAGCTGTGGGTTAAAGGGAGCAGCACTTGGCTGCTTTGCAAAGTCCTGCAGGAGAAGTTATCACGTGCCTTGTGCTGTGGAAATCCCTGACTGTAGATGGGATTGTGTAAGTTTGCTATATAAATCCTTCTAATGCTTTTTTTTTTTTCTGGTTCTGTTTTCAAGCTGACCCATTCTCTTAGCCCGAACCCACTTTTAATCATTTGGTTTCGCAGGATGACTTTGTAATGCTATGCCCTATTCACAAATCGATCAAATTTCCAAGCGAAAAGTCCAACTCCAGAAAGCATCACAGTGAACAAAAGTGTTTGTTACCCAATCAAATGTATGGAGGTTTTATGATCATTATTTTGTATTTCTTATTCATCATATGGTACAAATATTAGACCAATAGCTTGTTTTTGACATAATCATATAATTTCTTGGTTGCGAGCCATAACATTTCATTAATTAGATTTACGCCTGGGATTTGATTAAGTTCTAATTTACTCATTTCAATCAAGCTGGGGGACAAAAAATGTGTTCTCCTGAACTATTTATGCAAGAGACTAGTGCCTTTAACACCATTTGGAAAATTTTCATTGGCATTTATGCATGTTACTCAAGAATTTACCTGCTAACTCTTGCTAAGGTGACATTCACAAACATTGGCTTCATCACAAAGTTTAGCAAGATATTATAATTTTTTTTAATTTCTAAAGAATAATTAATGTATGTCAACCATAGGTATAGGATATTTAGATTGGTTTTCTTATTCATAGCACACAAGTAAACTTGTGTGAATGGGCTAGTTGGGAGCAGTTAGAGAAGTTAAGTGTGAATTCTAATCTTTTTCTATTGTCTTGAACCCAGCGTCTCTGAACAATCGAACTTTTGGGCAACCTCCCCTAATGGGCCTCAAGAATGGGCTTTGTGTGGATCTGCTCTGTCTTCAAAAGAGAAGGTTGGTTTCTATTTCATATTGTTTTATTCCCAAAATTGATTCACATCAGACTTTTTTAGATGCTTGGAGGTTACATTATGTTATGTTATGTTATTTGTTTGGACAAATATGCACACTAATCTATCATGCTACATATTCAAGCAACTAATTTCCTATTTTTGATTTCTGGCACTCAGTGTTTGTTGGTCAAGTTCGCTACAATTTGTGGTGCCACCGTGTTCAAGTTCTGGAATCCAAATGTCACCCATGTGATTGCAGCCACAGATTCAAATGGTGCATGCAGTAGAACTCTGAAAGTTCTCATGGCGATTTTGAATGGAAGATGGATCCTTACTATGGATTGTAAGCTCTATAATATATGCTTTTATGATTTCACTAGCTCCTACTTTAACTTCCATATATCTATATATTTTGATTGTGGAGGGTATGGAACCTTCTTTGAATTGCTTTTGTGGAATCCACATAATGATTTGCAACAAATCTTTTCTTCTTTAGGGATAAAAGCTTGCGTCGAAGCAAATTGTCCTGTGAATGAAGAACCTTATGAAGTTAATCTAGACAATCATGGTTGTTGTGGTGGCCCAAGAACTGGCAGATTAAGGGCTTCAAATAATGTGAGAATTATTATCTTCTGTTGACAATGTTGTAAATAAACTTATGTAGTTACATATGTAGTCTGGACAACAAAAAGATTCTTGTGATGATGTAAATCTATAGATTCATTCCACAGCATTGCGCTAATAACCATATCCTTTAACTGTTTTGGTATCTGATGAAAATAGACTTAAGGTACAATTCACTTAGCATCAGCATTATCATTTTTTGGAATGAATACTGACAAATCAACTTAACTATTCTCTCTACTTTTTCTTGAAAAACTTGTTTTGTTGGTCAGATGTGATCTAAACTAGAAATATGGCATTTTGACCTTTTATTTTTGCTTCCTTTTTTGTTGCACAGGCTCCAAAGCTTTTCGATGGTTTGAGCTTTTATTTTAGCGGGGACTTTGTTCCATCTTACAAGAGTGATCTCTTAGATTTAGTTCGAGTTGGTGGAGGAACCGTTATCGAGTGCATGGAGCAGATGGATGAACAAAGACACGATCAACAACCGGTCTCTACAACGTTTGTCGTTTACAATAATGATTTTCCTCAAGGATGTGTGGCAAAAGAAGCAAGTTCTTTTGTCTTCAAGAGATTAGCAGAAGCTGAGGATGTGTGTAAAGACACTGGTGCTCAGGTCATTCCACATACTTGGATCTTGGAATCGATAGCTGCATGTCGGGTTTTGCCCCATCCTTTTGCCTAATTGTGCTATTTGTTGTCAAAAATTTTATTTTTTTAATAAGTTGAGAGGAGTTTTTTTTATTTTATTTTTCCGACGATGGGAAGGAAAAGATCCATCTTTCCGAGGATTCCTAATGCTTTATGTCCCCACAAGAGAGTTCCTTCAAACCCCAATTCTTCATAGTATCACCGTCACGCTGTGATCACAAAACTTCAATATTTTTTAATAGTACAAGTCCTGTCAATTGGGTGTAGTTTCTATTATTCATGTCTTGCTTAGTGTGTTGATGCATTACAAGAGTCTCACTTATCAAAAAATAGGATATATTAATGATAGATGTTCCATAAGTGTAAACTTGTCCGACGTTCTACTATTACAATTAATTTGTTATTGATTCTTTGAATTTTGACAACACCAAAGATTTGACACGACCTAGTTTGCTCCTTGCTCTACTCATGGCTTGGGATGAATCTAGCAATTTTTTATAACGGGATACTAAATAAATACAATTATAAATTGTATAAAAATTGGAGCATAATTTTTTGACCTAATTAATACATAAATTAACAAAACTAATAATAATAAATAAAGTTATGGGGCACATGTCCCTGGGGTTTGTAGCTCAGTTTATGCTGACGGCAGATTGGTGAAGAAATAGGAAGACTTTTTGCTATAGTACTAACGATATGATTGGTAATTAGTACGAATGAATTGAATTTGATAGAAATGGAATGAAAGAAATGGGAAGAGCAATTTCCTCCTATATTACTAACCACTGTTTTAAATATTGTATTACAATATAAAAAATAATAAAAATGTGTAGAAATAAGAACTGGTAAATATTTGGTATTCATTATTTTTAGTAGCCAACTTTCTTTAAATAATCATTTTTTAAAATGATATAAAAAATAGAACTATGTAAAATTATATTTCAAAATATGTGTGCATACTACATTAATCATTATACTTATTTTTTCTTTTTGAAAAAAATTAATATTTTTTTTCCGTTTTTGATCCGTTTTTAAAATATAATATATCAAACTAATCATTTTTTATGATCTTAGTTTAACACCTATATTGCATATATAAATAATAAAAATATAACAAATTAAAATATATAAGAAACATAATTAAAAAAATTATCGAACAAATATTGTAGCTTTTTGGTTAAATATAAATTAATAACGAATAATGATTAATTAATATAAAAACCGATGCAATAATAATCGTGGTTAAATATGAAAAAATTAAATTTAAAATACATAATCTTCAAAATATAAAATATATCAAACGAAATAAAAGAAATTAAAAGCATTCAATTGGTTTATAAAACTATTTTTCTTATATATTCTCAATGGTTGTGCTATATATATGTGCGCGTGTGTGTGTTGACATTGCTCATATTCATTTTTACACAATTCATTTATATATCAGAAATTATCTTACGAGCAATTAACTTTCAAAACTAAAAAAAAAAAAAAAGCTTCCACATGTTGACCATAATCAAGGACTTGAGAATGACAAAAACGCAATAAGCTATAAGCTTTATGAGAAGCCAATGTACAATGACAAAATATAAAAATATCGTAAGGCTCGAGAGCAATTCCAACGCGCAAAAATCAAAGGTGGGTGCAACTTTCAAACATGTTTTGGCTTGTCTCGCATTATAAGATTGAAATGTTAGTTTATACTATAAATGAGCCACTAATTAAAGTCCATTCTTAAGTAGGGGTGGTCAAATAAAACCGAAATCGGGTTTCAAATTGAAATGAGGCGTGGTCGCGGTTCTAAACCGTAATAGTGGTCAATGGTTCCCAAAACCATTAGGCCAATTCAGTTCAGTTCTAGGTCTCAAAAATCGTGGGAAAGCGTTTTTTTTAACCGTCGGTTAGAACCGTGATGAAACCATTTTTTAAGGTTAAAACCAAAGAATTCTATTTTGATAAATACATGCTATAAGAAATATTAAATGTTTATTATGATGTTTTATTTCCGTAACTACATTATACACATTTTAGACCAAATGTTGTAAGCGAACTACGTGAACTTTGATTCTTCTATACTCTAATAGTATATATAGATAGTTTAATATTATTATTATTAATATTAAGTATAAAACTTTATTGAATATTAAGTCAAGTCTTTTTTTTATTTTTTTTTTTTTAATGAAATTGATAAACTATTTTAAGAAATCAAAAAATCATCAAAAGATAAACAAATGGTTCGGTTAAAACCGTAATTAGGAACCATAGAGAAATGGGTTCCAAACCAAACCGAACCATGAGGCAACGGTTTCCTTCCTCAAAATGAAGAACCGGAACCAACGGTTTTGGAACCGAAGCGATTTAGCGAGTTCAACCGTGGCCACCCCTATTCTTAAGGCCCACCACACTCTGATATCATATTATTTCTCTGAATTCAATGTGTACTTTTTTTTTTATTTTCAATATCAGAAAATTCCGGGAATCCAATATCTAGGAGCATCTCCAAGGGATTTCTCTAAAACAGTGTGAGCTTTACATTATTTTAGAGGAAAATTTAGAGGAACTCAACATTAATTTCCAACGGTCCACTCTAAATTTTACTCCAAATTGGAATATTTCATTTTGATTTTTGTTATATTGAAATTAAATACTTTTTGTCAAATTATAATTTTAATATATATATATATATTTATGTCTAATACAATATATATATATATATATATATATAAGAATTTGATTATAAATATAACAATTTACACTAAAATCTTAATTAACAAAAAACATGATAATTAGATATTAACTTTAAAATTATTTTAATAAATTGATGGAGATACAAAACATTTATACATAATTTAAGAGAAAATGACAAAACGTGACATTTAAAAATGTCAAAAAAAAAAAGTTGAGGTGTGAACAACGACCATCTACATTAAGAGGCGCACTGTTCACTCACCCTATTTTAGAGTGGGAAATAATGTAGGGTTGGAGAAGGTTTTTTCCTTCAAATTGGCGTCGATTGGAGATGCTCGAATGTCTAGGGGTGAGCAATTCGGTTAACTGACTGCACTGAATCGAAATCGAAAGTTTGGCCCAAATCGAAACCGAACCAAACAATTCGGTATGGTGTTCAGTTATTATTTTAAAAATTTTAGCTTTCGGTTTCGGTTTGTGTTGGGGGTCGGTTGACTGAACCAAACCGAAAACCAACATTTTTATATTTTTTTCTATTTTTTAATTAAATATAGCTGAAAGGCCGAAAGAAAGGTGGGAATAGTCAAGTATGGCTGGGTGACCCGATTTTAATACAAATTTGGCCCTTGACTTCTTAAGTCATATTAAAAAAAAAGATTTCATTCATTTCTTAAAAATTCTCTCTCTATCCCTTTCTCTCCCAAACAAATAGACCGTTGTCTTCACTATACTCAAAAATTTCAAATTTTCTTGTCAAAACAATGGGAAAACGACTCGGAATCAACCGAAAATTTGTAAGAAACCGAAGTTCATCATCCATAGTTGTTCGTACATCAAGTTTTAGGGTTTTCTCAACCAAAATCGCTCGATTTTGACGTAGAAATGGAACCATTGAGGTATTAATTGATTTATTATCATTATTTGTGTTTTTCTTGTTCTAATAGCCATGGAGGAAAGCTTTTGAATTGATTTGGTTACAAATAGATAGGTTTGGTAAAGATTCGAGCAAAAACGACCCGAGTCGTTTATAAAACGACTCGAGTCGTTTAAGTTTTGAAACTGTGTGGAAGCCTTATGGACATTCAAGTTTTGATAATAGTTAATCTGGAAGAAAAAAGTGTAGTTCACCACTATTTGAATCTCCTTTTGTTCATGGTCTTATATTTTAACATTCAATTTCTACCGACAAAGAACTTATCAATTTGTTTATTGCTCAACTTATTCTGATTTTTCATATTTAATGATAGATTCAGGTTGTGACTTGTAGTGACGAAGTATGACTTGTCTTATGATGGAAGTTTTTATTACGAGACATTATTTATATTGGATTCAATGGAAAGACTGATGCTATCTTTTATTGATAAAAGCGCATAAACGACTCGAGTCGTTTAGAGTCGTTTTATAAATAACTCGTGTTGTTTTTTGTTCAATCGACTCAAGACTCGGGTCGTTTACAAAATAGTTGGGATCGTTTATACACTAGTTTAAAATACCAACAAACGACTCAAAACGACTAGAGTCGTTTATAAAAGATTGAAGTCATTTTTCTAACACAATGTATTTTTTTTTGTAAGTTTATTAGTTCATGTTTAAATTTTGTTCTTATGTAATTTTTTCTCCTAATAGCCATGGGAAAAGCTTTTAAATTAATTTGGGTGCGAATATATGATTTTGGTAAAGATTTCGGCATAGACGACTCTAGTTGTTTATAAACGACCCAAGTCGTTTTTTGTTTAATACAGTTTAAATTATAACAAAAAACAACTCTAGTCATTTTTTAAACAATTGTAGTTGTTTTGTAAACAACTCTAGTCGTTTTGTAAACAATTGTAGTCGTTTATAAAAGACTCAAGTCGTTTTGTTTTTTACACAATGTATTTTTTTGTAAGTTTATTAGTTTTGTCTAAATTATGCTCTTATGTAATTTGAGAATAAAATATGCTATTAAACGTGAGGATTGGTTTGACTCTAAAGTTTGGTTCAAGCATTTTGGCAAAATTTGGGATGATGTATGATCATTTGAATGATGAATATAAAGAGATGCTTTTGAAATCTTGTTTTGGCAACTTTCATTATTTGAACGATGGAATTCAAATGTCTGGGAAACTCTTACATAGTTTGATGTTGCGGAGGATTGCTTTTGATGATAAATTAGCCGATAATGAGGTAGATGAGATTTTGTTCTCATTTGATGGGGAAAATGATGTTTGTTTTTCGTATAAGGATTTCATTCTCATTACATGACTTAATTCTGGTAATGAGGAGGAGTTTAGAAATAATTTGCCCGGTAAAAATAGGCAAGCGAATGAATATTTTAACAAATTTGGGCATGTGATAGTTGAAGATCTAGAAGCGGTATTTAATGAGGTGGAGGACGAGGAGGATAAGTATAAATTTGGATTAGTACTTATTTATGAGCGTATATTGAGAGCCAAGGAAATAGGTACATCTATTGAGATGGATGTGTTAAATATAGTTGATAATCTTGAATTATTCAACAAATATCCGTGGGGCAGAAGATGTTTCACATTCACCGTTCATGGGTATCGGAGAGAGTTTTCTAAAGCAACAGGTCAATATTCCTTATGGGGGTTTCCATTAGCTCTACAGGTAAATAAATTATTGAACTTGTCATATCTTTTCTCAAGTTTTAGTTTATATCTATGATTTTTTTTTTTTGTAATTATAAATTGTTGTCCAAGTAATCTTTTACTAACTTGTTACTTATATGTATTTTTTCTTTAAGGTGTGGGCATTTGAGACGATTCCAAGTATCGCAAGTTTATTTCAAACATCTATGACTAACAGAAATATTCCAAGGATGTTGCGATGGAACTCAAACGTTAAACTTGGACTCAAAAAGTATTTCTCGGATATTGGATTCACCGAATGTGAGTATTTTAATTTTTAAACAACTTGTCTATTTTTACGAATTTGAATATCTAAATATTTATTGATAAAAATATTTCTTAAGTGATTTCAGCTTACAGTTCGCACAAAATTATCTCTTACACCTGAGGAAAAATTATTGGATCGCATGCGTTTTTTTGACTGAGAAAGTGAGGGCACCCAATCAGATGAGGCAGAAGGGGTGTCACCTGATGGTGATTTTGGCGATACACAAGGAACATCCATCCAAGAAGTAAGAAATTTTAAATTTTTAAAATGTACTTTTCAATTCATTTATGTCATAGATGAAATTAAATTATAATTTGTGTTTTTTTTCTTGTAGGATGTGCATAGACCTCCTTCTACGTAACATCGATCTACTTCTGCTAGTCCTATCAATTTAAAACGTCTTTTAAATGCTATTTTGTCAATGGATAGAAGATTAGGTGGGAATATAGATGTATTGGAGCAAAAAATGAATGCACTAGATCGAAAAATGGAGATCATCTTACATATGAGGCCAAATGAAGAGACGGATGCAACGAGCCCATTTTGGCGTGATGAGGTATATAAGAGAACAATGTTTAAAATTTTGAATTGCACATTTTAATTCGTGTATTTTTCATTAAGTGACATTGAGTTATGATTTGTATTTTTCTTTGTAGGTTATGCATCATCCTCCTTCTCCGACGGTTGTTGATGAGCAGTTCGATAAGGGAGCCCCAACGGTTGCTGATGAGCAGTTTGACGAGAGAGCCCGGGATGTTCCAGTTAAGGTGGTTGAAAAGGGGGCACATGTTGCTCCAACTGAGATGGTTGACAAGGGAGCCCCGATTGTTCCTAATGAACATAATGATTCAAGTCGTTTTGTTTTTTACACAATCTCACTAATTATCCAATCTTACAAAAAAAACTTCTAGTCTGTAAAAACACATGTGCAAGTGTAAACACTAACTAATCTTGTGATTGTCTCTCAACCATTGGCCTTTGATATCGACAGGTAAGCCGGTTGTGGTCTGATGCTCCACATCTACTGCATTTGATTCTTTTAGCAAACTCTCCAGTTGAAGGAATTCTTGTTGTTCTACGACGGCCAACTTGTTGTCGGACAAGGGGTGCAATACATTTATATTCTTAATATTTTCAGGAACTTGCCATTCTATTTTGTTAGGTGTTGGTATTATACTACATGCATATGCGGCTCTCCAAAAGTCAACAGTATAGTAATGAGAGCATAAGTTGTAAGCTGAAAACTGTCTTTATTTGGCTGCTGCTATCGCGTGCTCGCATGGAAAATAATCTAATTGAAACTTCTACATGTGCAAGTGTTTTCAGCAAAATTAACAATATAGTTCATAGTGCTGCCTCCTCCTTTGCATAGATCAACTGATCAATCGGCTGAGCTGTAAATCTCTTCGCCATGTCATATTGTTTGCGCATTTTTAGTTCCATTGTAGGAGTTAAACGACTTGTGCAATTTTGTGCATTTTGACCCCTCTCAAAGAACCATTTTTGTAGCTTATTTCCTATACTCTCAATCAATGGGAGTATTGGACCTTGTCATTCCTTTTTGAACAATGAATTCAGCGACTCTGCATTGTTTGAGGTCATAATATTATAGCGGTTCCCCTGAAAATGTGACCTTGCCCATGTCTGAAAATCTGTACCATTAAGATACCTCCAACTGTGTCTCATCAAGATTTACGATTTGATCCATGAAATTTCCAAACTCCTCATTAGTATAAGCCTGCACGCTTTCATAAAAAGTGAGATCAGATTGGCATTTCGAGTTACGGTCCTCAAGTTTCCTTTTATGTGATAGATGCAATGACCGTGACGGGCATTATGATAAACATCTCGCACTGCATTGATGAGACTTCTATGACGGTCAGATATAACAACAAGATCTTCCCTATCACCTGTTATTTCTTTCAGTTTTGAAAAAAACCAATGCCATGAAACATCATTCTCGGAATCAACAATGCCCCAAGCAAGAGGATATATCTGCATATTTGCATCCTGACATGTAGCAACAATCAACGTACCTCTATACTTTGCAGTCAAGAATGTGCCATCTACAATAAGAACCGGTCGCATTGACGAGTGAAATCCACGAATGCAAGGCCCAAATGATAAAAAAAGGTACTTGAAGTGGTTATCATCATCAAGATCTAAATAGTACACGAAGATCGGGATTGACAAGGGCCAAATTGTGGAGATATGCGGGTAAACTAGTATAACTATCCTCAGGCGAACCGCGTATAAGTTCTAAAGCAACTTCTCTACACCTCCTTGCCTTTTGATAACTCATTTGTATGCCAAAGTCATGATGAATGTCATTCATGAGATTTGTTGATCTGTACGTGGTGTTGGGATCTTTCAACTTATCCATGACATGTTTCCCTATGATCCGCATTGTTGCTTGCCTATGATCATTGCGAGCCATACTTATAGAGCAAGTATGTTCATGTGTATATTTTTGAATCTAAAAAAAGTGACTTTCATTGAACTTTGTTGCCCGCAAACGCCATTTGCAATTCTCATCGATGCATACAACTGTGTACACCTCTTTATTTGATTTTTTAACCTTGAATTCAAAATTATGCTTCAACGCAAGAAAATGTATGACTTCCTGAAGTTCTTTTTTGGAATTGAATACTCGACCTGGCTGTAAATCACCATCAGGTATCACATGCGATGTACTGCTAACTGAAGAAGAAAAAAGGTGCTCACTTGTGAATGCATTTTCTTCTCTATAGCGTTGTGCACTCGGCTCAGGTGTAACATCATTACCTAGATTGTTTAATGAAATAATCTGCAACTCATTCCAGTTTATTGCTTGGCCGTTATCATTTTCTTCCACCTCACAATAATGATCATTGTCTTCTTGTTGCATGTCAAAACCAACTACATTGTCTCCTACTGGTTGTTGGTAATTGTTGTTTGATTCATACTCATTTGCCAACTCAACTGGACCTTTCTCACAAGTGTTACATAAATTGGAGAAAGTTGACCTTGTGTATTGACACCTAAAAACCATTTTAATCGTCTATCACAATCAATATGAACTAGAACTTTATCACAGCCCGCAGGGGCAAGAAACCTCATCTCAATATCATTCAATGAAGAATCAACATTGCAAAGGTCTTGAAATTGAGAATATAGCTCTTCATATGACATATCGGCAGTGATTGGAAGGCCTTCTACACCGACATTGCCATTATTTTCTTTCTTCCATACCCATTTGTCATCTTCGTTGACAAGTTCGCAAAATAAAATACAGTTACCCAAAATGGTGGAGTCATGCCTACATTTCAAAGAAAAAGTGTAAGAGAAAAATCACATTGTATAAAAAACTATATATGCACTACAAAACAACTCAAGACCAAAAAAACAACAAAAAAACAACTAGAGTCTTTTATCGACCAAAAACGACCAAAAAACAACCAGAGTCGTTTAATGGTTTAAACGACCAAAAAACAACCAGGGTCGTTTTGTCGCGAAAAATTTATCAGGGTTCTTGGGTTCAGCTATTCATTGTAGTAATATTCAAAACATGTCAAAATTTCAACCAATATGACAATGTAGAACTAATAGATGATACTTACCTCCAATAATTAGCCGAAATGCTCTAAGTTGTAGAATCACCTAAGATTAAAGAAGCTGATTGTGTGAAATGAATGAGAGCTTGAAGTCAATTTTGTTAAAATAAAGAATGAGATCAATTTTGTGATTTAAAAATGTATATAAGGGTATTTTAGACTTTTTAAATAAAAAAGACCATAAAAATATGTTTTCTATAAGTAAAGTCAAAATTGTTGTTTGACCTAGTAAAAAGGTCATTTATGAAAGGAGCCGCTTATTAACCCCCAAAATCTATTAATATCACCCCTAATTTTTAACTAAAAAAATGCCAACAACTAAAAAGACTAAAATGCCCTTAGAACTTACAAAGTTTCTAAATACACCCACCAAATCTCTTTATACACCCCAATTTTTTAAAACATTATTATCTTCTTCCCCACCCCACTTTAAATTTAAATTCATTTTCCCTTTAAATATAATTAAATTATATAACTTGGTTTTTAATTAATCAACATTTACTATAAAAACTAAATAACAAATGGAAAAATTTTGACTAACATTAATTTTAATATTTATTTTTGCAATATAATTAATTAATGTAATATTAATTAAAAAGTTTTAGTTAATTATAACAATAATAAACTATAATTAAATGAAATAATTGTATAAATAAATAATTTGGTTATAGAAAATGAAAAAGTGTGATAAAATACATAAATTTACTATGAAATAGAGTTTTATATGCTTCAAAAGACATCAAATACCAAATCAAATTGCATGGGTTGGAGATGGGAAAATCTATTAAGGTGATATATTATTATAATAAATGATGCAATGACTAAAATGCCCTTAGAACTTACAAAGTTTCTAAATATTTATAAGATTTTATATCAATTTTTTAAAACATTATTATTTTGCCTAAGAACGTGAAATCTTCTCCCCTCATTTTCCTTTTTCTTCAAAAGCTAGAATTTTTAGTTTCTATCAAAAATAACATTGACCATCAATTAAAAAAAAATGAATATAATACAGTAGCAAAATTAAGTGACGTGTACTTTATGTTGATGTGTGATGAGAGAATATCAAATTGGTTAATGCTTCAAAAGACAACAAATACCAAATCAAATTGCAATTGGGAAAAGAAGTGTATATTATTAAATAAATATTATTTATAAAAAAACAAACGAATATTTATAAACTATCAATATGTATTGATTATTTTGCCTAAGAACGTGAAATAGAAGTGGAGAAAATTACGATCGAAAGCAAAAGCTAGAATTTGTAGTTTCTACCAAGAATAACATAGACCATCATTTAATTAATTACAATAACATGTCATAGAAACATGGTGGTTCTTTTCTCTTCAAAAAAAAAAAGAAAATGCATACAGGTAGCAAAACTTGAGCAGACATGTGTGTGTTGTGTGTGTGTGTGAGAATTAGGGTTAAATTGGGGGAAGCCTAAATTGGAGATTGTTGGGGGTGTATAAAGTAAATATATTATTTATAGAAAAATGGGTAGGAATGTATTAGGAAGGGAGGTGTATTGATAGGTTTTGGAGGTGTGAATGGCGAACCCCTTTATGAAATTACCCCGAAAGAAAGCCCGTCCAAACTCTAAGCCAGAGAAGCAAGAAAGTACTAAGTGTAAGAAAAAAGGCAGGGGATTTCCGTTCTCAGCCCATTCCGCCGTCAGGGCCGGCCTCCTTCTCCCTCACTTGCAGCCAAAGCTTTCGTCTCGTTACTTTGTCAAACCCTAGCCCCCAAATCACCTGTTGATTGTTGAAAGTTGAGTTTGAACCGAACTGACCAGAGTGGAAGTAGGCGCCAATTTCGAAAGCTTATATTTTGCGAATCTTTCAAATTGAATAAATAGATATGGATAATGTTCCACCGTCAGTCCTCCGCCAGCCGCCGGCGCCTCCCCGTCGCCACCGCTCGCTAGTGGCCGGCGATGCAGAAAATGGAATCTCAGAAGTAAGCTTCTTTTTGCCTTGATAAAGACTCGAGGGTTTGTTTTTTCAATTTCTCTTTTCAAATTTACCAGAAATTTGTCTCCTTTTATGCGAAAAACGCATACTTATGTGCTTATGATTTGAACGGGCAAATAAGAATTGAATGGAGTTTATTGTAATGTAAGTCGTTCAAAATTATAGAAATAGTTAAGCATAAAGACTTTTGAAGCATAGAATTTAGATAAAAAAACAAAACTTTCTTTAATGTGCAGATGGTTGGGAGCGATTCCACAAGCGCTTATTATCTCAGGACGTGTAAAGGGAAGAGGTTAAAAGTATCGATTCTCTTCCCGATGATCTGCTGTTCAAAATTCTTTTACATCTCCCTACTCAAGATATATATGACCAGGCAAGGCTTGTTTGCTGGAAGTGGTACCGTATTATCCATACCCATCACTTCGTATATGAACACCTCCAGCGTACTACTTATGGGCTTCTCTTCCAGGGCTTCTATGAAAATGCGGTCTTTCTGGCTCTGAGACAAGGTCGAATTGAGATGTCTAGATATAGTTGCAAATTCAATATCCCATTTTGGGCTACTTGTAATGGTTTGATTGTGCTGGTTGATCGCCATAACCACAAAGCCATTTATATCACAAATCCCGTGTGAAGCAAATCTTTGTTATCCCTTTGTTTACTAGTCACATATTATTCAAGGAGTTATGTGGTATAGCTTATGCTATGGCTTCGATGCAGTACAAAGTGGTTGTAACACATGATCCTGATGGGGTGCTAAAGGGTCAACGGTGTGCTATATTAACTGTTGGAGTCGATAAATCGTGGAGGAATGTTCCAACTGACCATTTATCTCTCGAAGCTAGAAATGTATTTAACAAAGGTCCTTTGATTACTGAAGGTTTTATGCATTGGGCTATAGGTGGCGGTGTTTTGACTTTGAATGTAGAGACGGAAACTATTACAGAGACTCCCGCCCCCGTCCCTCAAGTTTATACAAGAGTACAGATGTGTTACGTGTCTACGGGCAAGTATCTAACTTTATTGATTAGCTGTGGACAATATTTGTGGCAGTTTTGGGAGATGAAGCCGAAAACTGGAGAATGGAGAAAGTTGCCTAACATTTCTTTGGAAGCTCAAAAGTGCAGAATGGAACAGCTTGGCTTTGAACACAGCGATGCTCTCAGACCGTCTGGTTGGTTGAAGTACCCAGAGGTGTTGACCTTCGTGGTTTCCGGTCGAGACCGGACTTCCATGATTTTCTATCATCTTCATACACAGGAAATTGACTTGATTGACTTACCTAGTTTTACTAATTTTCACAAAGGTGTTGTCCATAGGAGCAGCCTCGTATGGTCGAGCGATATCTAATTTATGTTATTTTTGTTACTTTCTTTGATGGGTTTAAAATATGTGGCAGAGATATTCAGTTTTTGAAGGAGTTGTATTATTTACTAAGCCGTTATTCTTTTCAATAATAAAGGACTACTTCATTTGTTAATTACATTTTAGTTTCTATTTTAAGAAACACACTGTGGACTGATTTTTTTTGTTTTTTGTTTTTATACTACACTCATGGCCACATTGTATTTCACCAATTATGAAGCAACGGATATTTGACGTTTCAAGATGCCAGGTTTTGCACTCATGTGCTGCGACTGAAATATAGCACTTCTGGCACATTTATTCTCTCTCAAGTTGACCAATTTTTTTCTGATTCATTGGATTGACAAGGAAATAATCTTTCTTGGATGAAAGAGAGCAGAGCCACATATTGATAGTTTCCGAGAGCATAGGGTTTAACCTCAAACTGAGTATATTTATCAAGCTTATTACAATGCGGATAGATTAGCTTTATCATCCTTCTTGAAGTAGAGATGATTATTTGATATATATGCTTGTGATCATTTGATTGTGCTGTACATGATACTAGGCCAATCAATGATTCTTTTACTTTTAACAAGTTCAGCAGAAGTACTTTTTATTGTTACCTCTATTCTACTTGCTGAAAATGTTTAAGAATTATAGGTTTGTTGGAAGTTTCAGATTCTGTAACATAAAATCTACAGAGATGAGCAACAAGGAAACAAAAACGAGAGTTGCGAGTGCCTTTCGTGCTAAGAAGGCTATAGGGATCTCCGAAGATAAGGTGAAGCCAGTGTTGAAGAGCTTGCTGAAATTGTATGATAAAAACTGGGCGCTTAATGAAGAGGAAAATTATAGAGCCCTTGCTGATGCTATAGAGATGAAAATGAAGTAAGTGGTGCAGGCTGAACACATGGATTGCCTCTCTTTTGTTTCCAATCTTTTCTGCTTCCTTCTCCCCCTCTTTTTATTTGTCATATTTGAGTTATTTTGTCTAGTTGATATCTCTGCTTTGGTTGTTCATTCTTATTATTTTTTAAATTCTTGTAGGCTGTAGCTGAAGAGCCTGAGCAGCCACTAAAAAGGTTGCGACTTAGACACCGAGATGGTCAAACTTCCTCAAATACGACTAATAGTGGCTTGCCCAAAACTCCACTTGTCATGCCTAAAGAAGAACCGAATGAAATGCCTGAAACACATCTTCCAAAGATAAATGGGTCACTAGGCATAGTGGAGTCACCTCAACCCAAATCAGAAAACATAACGATTAAGCCACAGGATGCCACGTGTCAATCAGTTGGTAAAAATAAAGGGAAGCAACCTATTTCTCCCAAATCACAACCTCATCCAATGAGGCTCAGAGACAGAGGGACCGGAGTTGTCTCTCCTCCAATCACATCCTGGAAGAAGAGGCCAGCTCCTGAGAGTTCATCCCATCCTGTGAGTCTTAAAGAGCCTAAGATTGAGCCTGGCATCCCTTTGTCACCAGAAAAGGAAAATACTGCGAGTCGTGCTTTAATTGTGCCTAAAGATGAGCCTCTCACTGATGACATGCCGCGTTTGGAGGTTCCTGGTGCGATCATTCGTCCAGGTATGCCGTCCCTTTTCTCTTTCTGGTTGCACCACTGTTAGGATGTCTACTTATATGTTCTTCGATTCAAATGTCATCAATTGTCTTATCTGATATTTAAGTATTTATACATTGGTGTATTTATTTAACAATTTATTTATGTAGTTGGTCCCTCTCACACAACACCTTGGAATGCTGAAATCTCATCTTTTCCCCCAGAAGTTCCGTTTTTTTTTTATTTTATGTCTGAAGTCTATGGATTGATGCGTCTGTTAATCACTATTTATTCTTGATTCATGATGAATCATTAATTATTTCTGATCTCAATGAAGTGGAAATACAAATTAGTTATTAAGGAAAGTATGTTGATTATAATGTGCGAGTTGCATAATTTATTTTTAATTTTTATTAGTTGAATGTTGGGGTTTGTGTACTGTGTTACTCTTAATTCATGCCATTGATCAATTATTTACTACATTGCATCTTACTTGAGTTTGTTTAGTTAAAATTTTGTATTGCAATACTCATTCTCACAATCCTTCTTGAATGAGGCCAGGGATGAATCGAAAAAGAAATCTTTATTGGTTCTACCTCCTATTTTTTATGAAGAGAATGAATCTTTTTCCCGAAGGATCAGAAAAAAATGGGTCCGGATCTCCTGCGGGAATGATTTGGAAGATCCAAAGTGGTTCGATTGATTTCCGAATCCTGTTGCTTGTGAGCTCCTTTCTGCATTTAGGTCATCTGACCTTGCCCAAATGAACGTTAGTTCAAAATTACAGGTACATCAAATGGAGGAGAGTCACCGAGTAGGCGTGGTATGGTTAAAGAAAATTGTGCACCTGAATCCTTAGCATTACAATCTGTGAGTGAAAAAGAAACAGCTAATGGTACTGCCGCTCTAGATGAATCAAGAAACAACGGTGGTCTGGCAATGATCTCAGCTGAATGCTCTTCTAACCAAGAGATTGCTTCCTCGCCTTTTGGAGAGGTGAAAATCTATTTGAGCTGTGACTTGGCTTCTAGAAGGCCCGACTTCCGTATGCCTAGTGTTGAGGCAGTTCTAAAAGCAGTTGACGATAAATATCTCAAATCACCCAGAACTTCGGACCAAGACATTTCAATGATGGATCTTACGAAGGAAATATGTCAGTGCTTTCTGAATTTAGGAACTGATTCCAATAGCCAGTCACCAAACGCTATAGATGTGACGCCGACCATTCATACAGCAAGTAAATCTTCTTTAAATGGATCGGTATATACTCGATCTCGTGCCAAGGCCAAAACACCGCTACTTCCTCCACCGTGCAGTGACAAATGATGCGCAGCAGCCGAATGAGATGGATGCTGGAGATCAGATTGTGACATAGTGAAAATCAAGAGAATTTTGATGAAGAAACAAATAGTCAAAGTTTGGAGGTTGTTCAGCAGCTCGAGGTGACTCCTGAAAATATCAGGTCACTTACTCCTGTTATTGATATTGCCAAGGGACAAGAAAAAGTTGTAATTACACTGGTGAATGAGGTCAATGATGAATGTCCCCCTTCTTTCTACTACATACCCCAAAATGCAGCATTCCAAAATGCATACGTGAATTTTTCTCTGGCTCGTATTGGAGATAAAAATTGCTGTGCCACTTGTTTTGGTGATTGTCTGTCGTTATCTGTGCCTTGTGCGTGTGGACGTGAAACTGGAGGTGAGTTTGCATACACCACAGATGGCCTTGTTAAGGAGGAACTTCTTAAAGAAGCTATTTCCATGAATCCCTATATACTATGGGTGGCGGTGTTTTGAATTTGAATGTAGAGACGGAAACTATTACAGGACTCCCGCCCCGTCCCTCAAGTTTATACAAGAGTACAAATGTGTTACGTGTCTAGGGGCAAGTATCTAACTTTATTGATTAGCTGTGGACAATATTTGTGGCAATTTTGGGAGATGAAGCAGGAAACTGGAGAATGGAGAAAGTTGCCTAACATTTCTTTGGAAGCTCAAAAATGCAGAATGGAACAGCTTGGCTTTGAACACAGCGATACTCTCAGACCGTCTGGTTGGTTGAAGTACCCAGAGGTGTTGACCTTCGTGGTTTCCGGTCCAGATCGGACTTCCATGATTTTCTATCATCTTCTTACACAGGAAATTGACTTGATTGACTTACCTAATTTTACTAATTTTCACAAAGTTGTAGTCCATGGGAACAGCCTTGTATGGTCGAGTGATATCTAATTTATGTTATTTTCTTTGATGGGTTTAAAATATGTGGCAGAGATATTCAGTTTTTGAAGGAGTTGTATTATTTACTAAGCCATATTTAGGTTATGTACTCATGCGCTGGGACTGAAATATAGCACTTGTGGCACATTTATTCTCTCTCAAGTTGACCAATTTTTTTCTGATTCATTGCATTGACAAGGAAATAAGCTTTCTTGGATGAAAGAGAGCATAGCCACATATTGATAGTTTCCGAGAAAATGGACACATGTAAATGCCATTTGAAGAATTTACAGATAATTGCACAACTTAATTTTACGGATAACTTGCACAACCCATATCAAATCTTTACTTCAATTTTAAATATCCAAAAAGAAATAAAAAAATACGCTCTGTCAGGGTAATAATAAATCCAAGGGATAATCACAAAAACAACCCTGAGGTTTGGGTTAATTACAAAAAAATCCAGACATGTTTCAAAATTACAAAAAAAAACCTTCAGGTTTCTTTTTGTCTTAATTTTAGGGGATAACTGTAATATTCTTGTAAATGTCAGGGAGGATTTTTGAAATACTTTTGAAAATCACCGGGAAAAGTGTAAGACGGAATCAAACCTCAAGGAGTTTTTTGTAATTTTCAAAGAACTTTGGGTTTTTTGTAATTAGCTCAAACCTTAGGGGTGTTTTTGTAATTATCCCTAAATCCATTCAAATATTTACTTCAATTTTAAACCTCCAAAAAGAAAAAAAAAATACGCTCTATCAGAGGTAATAATAAATCCAAAAATAAAAAAAGATAATTAAAAAGGATAATGTTTTGATTGTTTTCAATTTATAGAACTTGGTAAGTGGTAATAGCTACTTGCTATACCATCGATGTAGAGTGAGTAGGTTCCAAGAAAACATGTAAAATGAAACGTCCCAAGTTCACAGTAGGTTCCAAGAAAACATATAAAATGAAATGAATCCAAGAAGAATAAGAAGAATGTGGTCTCAGAGAACTATAAAACGAACTATAAAACGAATCTAAGTTCACTATTCACAGTGAAGAATGTGGCTCTTGAGCTCTGATATTCAAAATTATAGCACAACCATGTAACAATGCTCTCCAGCTTCATCAATATGTAACCTTGTAAATTGATTACCCATGTTCTGTTGGTTGGCGATTAGGTTTGTCTTCACCGAATATGCACGTAGAAGTTCCCGCGTGAGTCGACCGGTGATGATATTTGCATTAATAGCAAATCGTGGAACCATGATCCCTATGGCCGCCTGTTCGAGTTGCTGTCTACTCATGGGATTCTCAGCTGTTGGCCACTCACGAAACAACACTTCCATGACGCAACTTAGCAACGCCATTTCCAATGCGCCTTCAGATGGGAAAGGCATGAACTGAGCAGCTTGAACCGGTGCAGGAGCTGCTTGAACGGGTGCGGCTAGCATGTCGTCCTGTACACCCCCAATAACCCGGTTTCTCACATAAAACTGCCCGTTAACTAAAACTGCGGTTTAGACAAATAAGTGTTAACGTAACTGGATATTCATATGTAATTGATTAACTGAAATTAAATTTAGTACCTAAATTTCTTTTGTAGTTCATGATTCGCATGAAGTCATTCCCGAAGAATAGGTATCTTTCTTTCTCCACTTCTGGCCTATTTGCATAGATGTTGTTCACCTGGGGCAAGGCCAAATTTCTTCGCCTATGGGTGACATGGGGCAAGGCCAAATTTCTTGGCCTATGGAATGTAGTAAATATACCATCCCGCAAAGCTAGACCATAAAAAAAAAAATTAAAATTAAGAGTTAACAGGTTCCATTAATTACACACTTAAAATTAAAATTAACTTACCGATATGCTTATTATATCCCATATCGCTCATGAGAGCGTTACCGAAATTCACGATATCCTGTCTCTCCTCTGCCCGAAGGAGGCGAAACCGGTGACTTGAATCGTACAAGTATTTCATTACTGAAATTGTTGCAAATGAAATTCACCATAAAACCAGAGATGCATAACAATCAGCAAAAAAAGAACACATAGCATAAAAATCAGCCAAACAACAGAACAACAGGAGGAGACATAAATATATCAAGCAAGCTATGCACTTTCTCAAGATTGTACGCATTTTAAAAAGTTCACACATGTTGCAATACCAAAAATCTAAACCTCAAACAAAGCTGTGTGGCCTCCCATGCTCAGTTCGAAAATCGGAATTGTGAAAATTTTCGGTGATTTTGAGACATAAAAATCAGCTAAACAAGTAGACATAAATATATCAAGCTCAAGCTCTGCGTTTAACAAAAGAAATCATAATATATCAGTGACAAGAATTTAACATAGAGCAGTCAAACTCACTTTTTTAAGTCCAGAAATGAGAATTTGTCAATGGAGGCAGGTTCTTGCTTCTCTGATGTTAGGCCTCTAGTTCTCTTATGAATATTTAAGTACAAAATTTCCTAATTGTGCATTCAAAATCTTTATGAAAATATGGAGTAGACCATATTATCACATGTTTTTGACATCTGTGGCCTTATGATTAGCTCAAGCTGTATGATCATTCATTAGAATATTGAGCCGCCAATATACACCATTTGCATATATTTGTACATTGATGTGGTACTATAATCTACATGACTACATCCCTTTTCCTAATATTATGTAGCTCATGTATGCAGGGAACATAAATTAATAGAGTCAAGAAATCTCTTGGAGACAATTTAGGTGCTCAACCCTGTAGAGAATATTTCTAAATGGAAAGCTGCAAAGTCAAAAGGGACACATACACTAATTTTGAGGTTTTGTTGTAATCATTCGAGTTATAGGCTAAAAGATATAATCACATTATAGGCACTGTTGGGACTTATTGGAATCATTCGAGTTCAAAAAAGCAGTCTGATTCAACATCTTCTTTTAAGGGCATACCAAATACAACCAGCAAGTATAGAGAGGTAGTTATGAAATGAGCAAGTGTTTCATGTTTTTTACTTTTTTGCAATCGTATACTAAAACTTTATATATGCGCAGGATAAGAGAGTTAATTGGCATTCTACTCCTTTTGAGACAAGGTTGGATAGAGCTCTCAATAGAGGTGCTGCTGAAGCTTAATTCCATCACAAATCAATTAAGTGAAGTTTGTCAAATGAATTGGTTGATTGTATTGATTTGTTCGTGTAAGCAAATAATCACATTTTTGCACATAGTCACATAATAAGGAATCGATGATACCTTTAATTGGATAGCGGAATAAATTCACCATAGACCATACATGTACAACAATATGTAGGGCATATTCGAAAAAAAAACACGAAAATAATCGGACAGGGAGTGCCGGAGTGATAAGCAACAACAGCCGCAGCGGCCAGCCCCACGCAATTTTTCCTCAAATTTTTTATTTTTTTTAATGAAAACTGTTGTTCAGCCTTATAATTACAATTTACGGGTTGTGGAACAAAACCAAACCCAATTTCAGAAAATCAATATTCTGCCTTCATCAACAAATCAAATAGTATGTTCAAAAATAAATTAAAAAAAATCAAATAGTAGCACGGACTTTTATGCAGAAATTGTTTTTTCTCTGAAAATTTGGAACGACTATAATTATCTCGTTTCTTATCCGATTAATATGCAAAATATACCAAATTAATCCTCTCAGCAAGATCTACCATTTGATACCAATATTACATATAAAATAAAATAAAATTCCAGATTCGAATTTTTTATTAAGAACAAAAAAAATTGAATCTCATACGTATCACACGTATCAAGTACATCGTAGCCCTAATACATAGCAAATAAGCACATATTTGCACATAGTCACATAATAAGGAATCGATGATACCTTTTAATTGGGTAGCGGAATAAATTCACCGATTCGCGTTTTGTTAGCCCTTGATCTCTATAGCTCGTCTACAAGCCCCTCTTGAATTGCACTTGAATATAGGTCGTCCTTTACTCCGTGCGTCGCTCCACTTGATGTGATTACTACTAGGGCACCCACAACTGTTGCACACCTTAAACCCTCGGAAACCCCGAGTGGTGATTCTCCAAGAAGAAAAGTAGAGAGAAAAATTCTATGTATGAGATATCTGTCTTGTAAGAATTAACGTGTGTTTAGGAATGAGAGAGATCATCTTATAATTGTAAGATATCTCAATACCTGCCATAATCAAATCCCATAATCAAATTCTACCATATTAGATGCAATCCCAAGATACATGCTAATCAATTAAGGATCCTTTTGATTTGGCACAATCTTTTCTATCTTAGAAGATATGAATGCAATTTTCCAATAGTTTGTTGGGGCACATAAGTACTGTTCGATTTATTTAGACGGTGTAACCATGTTGCTCATTGTGCTCTTTTTTACTATCATACACCATTTTTGGTTCCATTGAATTTACTACTATCATGAAAGAGTTGAAAACCTCAGGGATGCAAATTGCAAATGATAAGAGTTTTGGGGTGCTAATATGTTATATGAAGCAACATAAGCTTTTTTAACCCAGAATCAAACACTCAACTGGAAATGAACAATTTGATTTACATCTTTCAAGTAAAAAGGGGCAGAAATCCTCAGATTTCCCAATTTCTAGCAATATACTTCAAAAACACTTTGCTATAAACCAGATTCTACCAGTTCGTTGTCATTCGGATGTAAACTTTTATTAGTTCGAAATTAAGTTTTTCCTCAAAAAAACAAAAAAAATATGAGATTAACTTCATGCAGGCAGACATAGATAATTCATACATAGATAATTCATTACTGAATGGGAATATGTTCACCATGGACGAAGTCATGTAGGGGCCAAGGGGGGCACTAGGCCCTCCTCAAATTTTGAAAAAAATATACGGGTATTTTGGTCATTTCTTATTTTAATCTTAAAATAATGAGAAAAATAAAAAAATGGGAAAAAAGTCTTCAATTATATTGCATTCATTCATATTTTGATTTGTGAATATTGAAAAATATGAATCTTGGTCATTTTTTCCTTTTTCTTAAAAATTTTGTATGTTTTTTAAGCTCCGCCGTAAACTTTAACTTAAATTATTGCATTATTCTCTTGTGTCTCTAGTTGTCATTTTAGGTATATTGATGTAATTGTATTTTGTTGTTTATTTTTTAATATTATGATATAGTTGAATTGATACAATGACTTAATCAAAACTTTTGCTTATTTTAAATTTTTGATGTATTGTTTTTCATTTTTATATGTGGTAATGGACAAATTGACCACTTATGTTTTGTAAAAATGAGTCATAATTTTCGAAAACATATTTTTTAGCCATTTTGACACGGTCCTACCCCTTCTTATGCTCTTTGATGAGGTACTTGATTATATTTTAAAATATTGATGCGATACATTTTTAGGTACCGAGTCATGGACTAGTCCATAGAAATTAGAAAAAAATAAAGTGAAAATCTGAACAAAAAAAATATGGCTAAAACTATTTTTATTATGGAAAAGTAGCCAAATATCCGATCGACTTTTTTATATTAATATTAACATTGTTCACCTTGAATTTGAATTTCACCTTTTCCACCGTTCTCTCTCTTTCAGCTGTCACACCACTTTTTCACCTCTTCAAAAAATTCAAATAAAGTCTAAAAAATTAGGGCTTAGAGAAGAATGCAGAATTTCGAGCGCCATGTGCGAAAGAGAAAGAGAGAAAGAGAACAGAGAGCGCGGGAAAAGAAAGTGTGACTGTGTGAGAGACCGTGTGAGAGAGTGTGAGAGATATTTTTATTTTATTTTAATTCTTACCCAAGTTAATTTTAATTATTTTTAATTCTTACCCAGGTTAATTTTAATTATTTTTCCTAATAGTTCCGGTTGGATATTTTTAGAAATAATTACGTTTTACCCCCCAAACTATTCGCATTTTTAGAGTTTACCACCTAAACTTTCTCGGGTCACACTTTACCCCCTAAACTTTTTTTGCATGGTGTCATATATTGGCTACTGTCGTCGGAATATTCCGTCACATGAGGGCAAAATTATCATTGTCTCAAATTTTTTTAAAAAAATTATTATATTTTGCCACCTAAACTATGTTTGATTTGCACTTTACCTCCCTAAAACTTTGCATTATTTCACTTTGCCACATAAAATTTAAAAAAAAAAAATAAAAAAAGTTATATATATTTATATGTATTTTATATCTTTTTATTTTTCTAATTCTTTATCCACAAAAAATAAATAATTACTTTGGTTAAATATATTATCAACAAAATTACACTATAAATTCTTCATTTTAAAATTTCTTCAAAAATCATAATTTATTTTCCTTTTACTGAGTTAATTTTTACATTATAATTAAAATATATAATCATCCTTTTCATTTTCTAGGTGAATAGAATTATAAATATTCACCAAAGGCAATTTAAACATAAGACGATGTATTTAACTTTCTTTTGTAAGTGAAATTATTAAAAGATAAAAGTATTCCAAATTTAATGCATTTGATAATTTTTACATTTAAGTAATGTATAATATTTGTAATAAAGTAAATTTGTTATCAATGATATTATTTTATAATGTATTATATTTTAAAAAATTAGAAGAAATATTCCTTTCGTCAATTTAATTTTATAATTTTATAATTAAAATTTATGAAAATTAATTTATTTTATTACAAATCTTATACACTACTTAAATGTAAAAATTATCAAATTCATTAACTTTGTAATACTTGTATCTTTTATTAATTTTACTTACAAAAGAAAGTTAAATGCATAGTATTATGTTCAAATTGGCTTTGGTGAAAATTTATAATTTTATTCACCTAGAAATTGAAAAGGATATTTTATATTTTTAATTATAATGTAAAAACTAACACAAGATAAGAAAAATAAACTAAGGTTTTACAAGAAAGTTTAAAATGAAGAATTTATAGTATACTTTTATTGATAATATACTTAACAAAATGATTTTTTTATTTTTTGTGGATAAAAAATTAGGAAAAAAAGATATAAAATAAATGCATAAATATATGATTTTTTTTAATATTTATGTAGCAAAGTGAAATAACACAAAGTTTAGGGGGATAAAGTGCAAGTCCACCAAAGTTGCGGTGGCAAAATGTAACAACTTTTTTAAAAATTTGAAACAATAACAATTTTGCCCTCACGTGCAAGGAACGTGAAATATTCTTGGAGATTTCCGTCGGTGATGGCCAATATATGGCACTATGCAAAAATCACGAAGTTCAGGGGGTAAAGTGCGACTCGGGAAAATTTAGGTAGTAACCTCCATAAACGTGTATAGTTTATGGAGTAATATGTAATTATCTCTATTTTTTTAATTAAATTGATAAAATTAGTTTTTATTTATTTGCTTCTTCAATTTGTGGTGAAAACAACTAACTATTTATTTGCTTCTTCAATTTGTGTGTCTATGCCTTTTGCCCCTAGTTGTTTTTGGTATGTGTACACATTCCTATAATGTCGATTCCCCTTTTTGATCTATGGTGCCATTATTTTCAAGGGTCTAAACGGACTACATTACTATTTTAACGTTGACAATCTTTTGTAGCTAAATTATTCATTTTCTTCATGTATTCAGAGAATACTTGGATACAGAAAATATGCACAATTTTGGGACAAACACTTTAGATCTGGCAATTTTGATATATTACTATAATGAGTAATATTCTTGATTTTGATCAACGGATCTAAGTCAGTTGTCTTGACTAGACTGTTGTCTTTACCCCATGTGACTTGAGTCTGCTTCAAACATAGGATTGATTCAACTATCACTTTGTTGCTTCAACTTGTAGACTTGGCTCCTTGAGTTGACTTGACTGACGCTTCTCACAGCTGTTCCTCAGCTGACTCTCCTTCAGTGGAGTCCTTGTCTTCTTTCATGGCCTTACTCAGCTGACACACAGCAGAGTCTTCACTTTGTCCGCAGTTGACTTCTTGTAATCCTTGGCATAAGTGACTTGACTCAGCTTTTTCAGCCCTATTTATTACAATTCAAATTACAAGGAAAATGTGGTGTCAACTTCCTAGTTTAAGTTTTACATGGTATCATCAAAATCTACTAAATAAATTTCCTAACATACTTATATGTGTTTTGTTGTATACTTATATGTGTTTTGTTGTACACTTATATTTTTTTTTTACAATTGTAATATACAGTACAAATATGTTAAATATACATCATAATAGTGTTAAATATACAGTAAATCTATGTTAAATATAAAATACAATAATAAGCGTAATTTTCTCTCTCTCTATAACTGATTTACTTAATCCACGGTCCCCACATGTTAATGAGTGTGACTCTCTCTCTCTCTCTTTATATATATATATATATATATATATATAACTGATTCCTTAATTCACGGTCTCTACATGTTTATGTTTGATCATTTTAATATGCAGTAAAATTATGTTAAACATACAGTAAAATAGTGTTAAGTATACAACAAATCACTGATAAATGTACAACATAATGCATGGCAGAGCACATGCGGAATTTTCTCTCTCCCCAGCGCAATTTTCTCTCTCCCCACGTTATTTTCTCTCTCCTAATAACTGATTCTATATTTGGATAGGCCCCCACATGTTAGTTTTGACAAATTTACCCTTTTTTTGATTTAATTAAATGGTTAATGTATTATTATCACAAATTATTCCTAGCCTTTGAAGTAAATGAGGGAGGGTTGAGATTAGTCCACACTGTCTCACCATAAAATGTGGTCTCATTGGATCCTCCCCCTATATATATAAGGGAGGTTAAAATGAGACCACATATTATAGTGAGACAATGTTGACTCATCTCAAACCTCCTTTAGTTATATCAATGACTAAGATAAATAAGGGTTATAATTACATTAAATATTTAATTAAATCAAAATAAGGGTATAGTAGTCAAATTACCCAAGTGGGGGACCATCTAAATGTGGAATCAGTTATTAGAAGAGAGAAAATCACGTGGGGAGAGAGAAAATCGCGAGAAAATTGCGTTGGAGAGAGAAAATCACGCATGTGCTCTACCATGCAGTATGTTGTACACTTATCATATATTTGTTGTATATTTAACACTATTTTACTGTATGTTTAGCATAATTTTACTGCATATTAAAATGGTCAAACAAAAATATGTGGTGACTGTGAATCAAGGAATCAGTTATATATATAGAGAGAATCACGCTCATTAACATGTGGGGACCGTGAATTAAGTAAATCAATTATATAGAAAGAGAAAATCACGATCATTATTGTGCTGTATATTTAACATATATTTGATGTACACTTAACACTATTTTACTGTATGTTTAACATAATTTTACTGCATATTAGTCAAACAAAAATATGGAGGGACCATTAATTAAGGAACCAGTTATAGAGAGAGAAAATCACGCTCATTAACATGTAGGGACCGTGGATTAAGTAAATCAATTATAGAGAGAGAAAATCATGCTCATTATTGTGTTGTATATTTAACATATATTTGATGTATATTTAACACTATTATGATGTATATTTAACATATTTGTGCTGCATATTACAATTGTCAAACAAAAATATATGGGGACCCATGAATTATGGAATCAATTAACAAGATTATTCTCGGCAAACCAATAATTACGGTATACTAAATAACAATAATTAAAAGATCAACAACTAATAAACACAAATCAATTAACTAAATTATTATACAGTAAACTATGTCTAACTATACAATAAAATTAGGCTATGTATACATTAAACTATGTCTAATTGAACAACAAAATCAGACTTCCTATACATTAAAACTATGTCTAACTATACAATAAAATCAGACTACCTATACAATAAACTAAGTCTAACTATACGATAAAATCAGACTATGTATACAGTCGTCCTCGACGCGCTGTTCACGTAGCCATGATTAACAAAACATCAGTCCTAGCACAAAAAAAAAAAAAAAAAAAAGTGTCAGTCCAGAATATATAAAAAAGCATACGGTAAAAATTAACTAAATAAACATTAAAACACATATAAGTATACAACGAAATCTCCTAAATTAGCATCGAAAACACATATAAATACATACATCAAATATTAACTAATTACACAGTAAAATACATCTAAGTATACATAGAAAAACATATAAGTATACATTTACTTATACAAAAATATAAGTATACATCAAACCTACAAAACATTACTTTGTCTTCTTCAACTAGAAAAAACCTAGAACCTTCATTAACGAAAGCTTAACCACCATCACGGAAAAATAAAAATCAATGTGATCTCACTCCCAAAACCCTAAAAAATAATTAATACTTTAATTTATTTTTTGATATATTTTAAATATAATCCAAAATCAACCTAAAATGAAAATCTAATTAATTAACTTTGCACCTAAAACATACCTGCAACACAAGAAAGTGGATACGTGGACAAATCCACGCGAAGCGCCGGCAGCGCACCAACGGCGCGAGAGGTCGTCATAATCCCAATTTACACGAGAATGGAAAGTACTTTCCATTACATTAATTTGGCCTTTTTTATTTTTGGGCCATGAATCTAACATAAAACCAGTCGACTCGGTTCAGCGGGCAGCCCGTACAACTGATTCGGGAGCTTTCGAGAAATGAAGGAAGGGTGGCGAAGAGAAATCGCGGCGGATCGGATCGGGACGGGAGGGAGGAAGTGCCATTTACACGAGATCGGATCGATGGAGAGCAGAGTTCTATAGAGTTTGAGTTGTGAATTTGAGGAGGTGAAGTAAAAGACGGTTACAATTACAAACTAAAATGACCAATCTACCCTTTACAGATTTAAAATAAATTAAAAAAAAACTATTTAAATTGGGTAAATCTCAACCATCTAAAATTACAGATTTGTGGTCAGGATTAGTCCACACTGTCTCACTTTAATTATCTGGTCTTATTTGATCCAATCCATATATATATATATATATATATATATATAACTATTGAATTTACTCGATTTTGATTTTGTAGGGTTGATCAATAATTTTTGTAAGGATGATATTAGTTTACAATCTAAACGAGATTTGGCATAGGTTCACGAGTCTATAAACGAACATGCTCCCGAACTCAACTAAATGAGCTCATTTCGAAGACAGGCTCACGAGCATGTAAATGAACATGTTCACGAGCTTAACTAACGAGTCGAGCTCGAACCTAGGCACGCGAGCCTGTAAACGAGCCGAACTTGAACCTAGGCTCGCGAGCCTGTAAACGAGTCGAACTCAAACCTAGGCTCGCGAGCTTTCGAACCAAAATTTGCAGGCTCGAGTTTGACTCGATTAAAAGTTCGAGCTCGGATTTTGGGCTCGAGTTCGGCTCGTTAAGCTTGACGAACGATCCCAAACGAATATTTTTTCGAACCGAGGCCCGAATATCACACTAGCGGCTTGGTTCATTTGCAACCCTATTCATGATTCACATTTACTCATCTCATTAACACCAAATTACTAAGCAAACTAAAGGATTAGAACTTGAAATATGCTCCTTTCAGAAGAAAAAAAAGAAAAAGAAAAGAACTTGAAATTAATTATTTAGTAATGCTACACATGATTAAATAAAAAAGATGGAGACCCTTTCTCATGAACTCATCCTCTAATCATCTGAACCAATAATTCTCTGAAATCAAGAAAAAGGAAAGAGAGAGATTCTCGGTGTTCTTGAGTTTTTTTCTCCGAAAAGGGGTTGTTTTCTTGGATGCTTTGGTGGTGCGAAGGATAACAAACGCCGCAAACAGAGGATCAATCGCGGCAGCCCTCAACGCCAAGTAAAGACTCTTTTCGTAGTTTGATTTAATTTACGGTTCCTACAGTTTGTTTTTTGTTTGATTGTGCAGGAAAATGTTAGAGAAGAGTTGTTGATTAATTTTGAGATTTCTAGGTTTTGTGGATTTTAGAAATAAGTTTTATTTGTCAAGGATCAGCATCAAATACACAAATTGACAAACCTCAAGATTGTTCTATTGGTAGTTAAGTTAGTTATAAATGATAATTTTTCAATATAAAAAGATCTCATAAGCTCCCAATTTTAAAATAAGATGTGAGAAAGCTTATATGTTGGTTTTTAATTGCAAAAATGTCATTACTAGCTTATTATAAGCTCTATCATCTTATTTTATCCAAACACTTTAAAAACTTATTTTCAAAAGAACTTGTAAGCTCTATCATCATAGCTTATAAGATCTTTTAAATAAGCTTAATCAAACACCCCATCAGTATTCTTTTAGCTAGCTGCTTAGAAGTTTCATTGCTTGTAGGATTATGGCATTGGTTTTGATGACCACGAACACCCCATTAAGGCGTTCCGTTGTCAATGTGCCAGCAAGTTCTGCCGCAACATAAAACGTTCTAGTAAGTATGATTACATCATCGGCCGAAGCTTTATTTAGATTCCTTTGATGCTCCTAACCATCATTTTTATGTGTTGTAGGATCTAGAGCTTCTAGGAGATGAATATAAATATATATAGAGCTATTGTTCTCTACTTTCAGCCTTGCCCCTGATTAACTAAAAAGTTCATGAAGCTACAATTTCCAGTGGTTCGGCTGAAGTGATAATTTTCCAGGCTTTTTGGTTGAGCAGATATTTTGTTCACAGAGAAAACAACTCTTCAATTTTCTTTTCTTCTTTTTTCTTATTTTGTAAAATCAAGGAATAAGACTGTGTGGAATGGGCTCCTGCATTTTTTTTTTTATCTTGTTGAATAAGCTTTAAGTTTTGGCACTCTTTATTTCTGTTGTCGTTGACATTAGTGATCATAAAAAAAGCCTTTTTCTCGCTTTTCCTATTCTGTATTTTAGTTTGAGCTGAATCAAATGATGTAATTCTTGGAGAAACATAGTTCAGAATGTTCAGCAGGAAAATATAGTCATTGCAGAACAGTCCACCCCAGAAACAATTACCACCAATTTGGTTTCAGAGTTGCTGTGAGCCCTTCATACTTTCTTGCACTCTTTGGTTGAACTGAAATTTTCTGCTCTACTCTTAACAAGGTTAAAATTCATCTTTTGTAAATATATTTGTTAGATGCTGTTACTCAGAGAGTCAGAGATTTGGTATGCAGTTGATGTTGTTTTTCTATTGTTTTAGCGTTATCCAACTATTTTCTTTTCCTGAATTGAGAATACCATCTCCTAATTTTAGTTAGTTTCTCTATAATAGAAATTAACTGAATTTTTGGTTTAGAACTAAACCTGAACAAGTGGAGCAACTGAGTCCAAGCCCTAAGAAAAGAGTTACATTCGACTCAAATATCACGACGTACGAGCATGTTCCAGTCCACGAGAGTCTTGATTCTCTGCCAGAGTGCACTACAAATATCGAGAAAGGCTGTCATGGGTATGGTATAAATTATTTTGATATGTTTTTGTTGTCTTATATTTTGATATGTTTTATTTAGATGTGGTGGTTCCATCTCATGGGTATGGTATAAATTATTTTGTGCATTTGGTGGTTCCATCTCATGGGTATGGTATAAATTATTACGTGCATCAGCATTCACAAACTAACCTAGATTTTTTCACACCTCCGTGGACATCATTTATCTCACTCTAACAGTCTGATATTGGTATGGGATTCCAGAATTTCTCAGGCTATGATCAGTCCAGATTTAGACTCCTGAGTTCCATACATCACCTATTGAATTTTGACATGTTGGTAGTGAGAGACATGATCATGGGGAGTTCAACTCATTCACCTTTGACAGTACCACAGATAAAGATGTCCATACACAATATGTTCAACCTAGTGAGCATGTAGATGCAACAATGTGTATCATTCTCAAAAAAAAAAACAAAAAAAAAAAAACAATGTGTATAAGTACACGACAGAGGCACCCTCCTGGATGTGGCACTAACGGGCATAGATGTTAAGGTTTTTACTATATGTCATGTGTAATAGTGGTAGTGTGTCAATGTATTGTCAAGATAGAGATTGTATCAACTTTTCATTAATGTGTATTGTCTTAGTGTTTCATTTTCAACTTTATGTTGATATGAATTATCAAGACAGATTTTATCAACTTTTCAATTATGAGTATTGTCATACTGTTTCATTTTTAGCTTTATATTGATGTGAACAATCAAGACATACATTCTATCAGCTTTTCATTGATGAGTATTGTCAATTTGTTTCGTTTTTAGCTATATATTAATGTGTATTGTCAAAACAGAGAATCTATCAATTTTTCATTGATAACTATTGCCGTACTGTTTGTTTTTTAGCTTTATATTAATGTGTATTATCATAAAATAAATTTTATCAGCTTTGCATTGATGGTTGTTGCGTAAAATTGGTATATAAATACATATCATACATCTCAGACAATTTAATACAACCTACTAGCAAACAGATTAATTCATCTTTCTCATCCCATTTCTATATGAACCTTTAAACCCGAGCATCCCCACCTTAGGGGCTTTGAGATTGGGGAAACAATGATGAGAGGTGTGGAAAAATACCTCATGCCTAGATTCGAACAAAAGAAACCGAGGAGGTGGTTAGGAAGTCCAGGGCCGTATCCGGCCAAGGCAGGAGCTTGGGAAGGAGGAGGATATAGTGTGTAGAGGGAGAGAGAAAATGGATCTATTTTTCTTTTTTTGTTGGTTTTCTAGAGAGAGAAGAGATATTTTTTCTATAGAGAGAGAGAGGGTCTTAGGTAGTGATTGGATGTGAAAGAATTTTCATTTTTGTTTCCCTAGAGAATATTTTTTAACCCAAAATGCAATTGTTTATGAAAATTCTCGAAAAATACACTATTCTCACTTTCACTTATTCTCCTATCAATCACATATACATACTTTTTCAAAAACAACTAATCATTATTAAACATTCTTCTACAAATTCCACTATTCACCCACTAATACATTTCTAACTACCAATCATTATTTTACTATTTTTATATCAAATCAACTTTATCATTATGTTTTTATCTAATATCCAGACACACTCTCAAAATTCATATTTTTTCGTCCAAATTTTTTTTTTGCTAATATTCTCTAGCAAAAAAAAGATTTCACAATGAAAACATACTCAATCGCACCCTTAGTTCCGCCTTTCCTATGCATATTTGACGGTATTCATTACACTTTAAATATAGATTTTTAATTATTATATATATATTGTGTGAGAGTTTTCAAAGAATTACTTTTTAGAAACTTTTAATTATAACTAAAAAAATACATTTTAAAACATTTTAATGTATCAAATGAATCTAACTGGCTGAATTTGAATCTAGATCTTAAATTTTGGAATAAGAACACCACTACCCCACTTTTCTGGACAAGAGACAAACTTTTAAGCTTCCCGGTGATTTTTGGACAAAATTATGCTCCTGCCTTTTTTTTGGACAAAAATACACTTCTTTCAAAATTATCGGACTTTTTTACGTTGTTGTTTCAAAAATGTTTCTTCTAATCAAATTTCAGTGAAAAATAAATTTTGCCACCGTTAACTAATCCATTTTATACTCGAAATCTTATAAAAAAAAAGAAATATACACATAAAACAACACATATTAAAACCAAACAAATTGAAAATAATATAGAAACAACACGAGTAAAAAAAACACGATTCAATTTTTGATCCAATCCTTGAAAACAAAAATAACATGAAAACAACCAAAAAATAATGTAGAAACAAACTAGAAACAATGTAGAAAACACCATATGAGCAAAAATAGCTTAAACATAGGTAAAAATTGTATTTAAACGTCGGAAACTACGTGAAAACGACAAAGAAACATAAGAACTACATTAAAAACGTTATGGAAACAACCCAGAAATAATGTAAGAAATATTAAAAACACCGCATAAATAAAAAGAGCTTAAAAGTAGGTAAAAAAATTGTATCTACACATTGAAAACTACATGGAAATAACAAAAAAATTATTAGAACAATATTAAAAATATTATAGAACAACACAGTTAGAAACAATAGAAACAATGTACAAAACAATACATGAACAAAAAACATAATAAAAAATAGGTAGAAGTTATTTTGAAACACCGAAACAACAAAAAAACAAATTAAAACAACATCGAAACAATATATATAACATATAAAACAATACATGAACAAGAAAAAAAAACGTAAAAATAATCAAGAAATATATAGGAGCGTAAAAAAAGAAAAAAACTGGTACAAAAAAGATAAGAGCATATTTGATGGTATTTTTTTCAAAATCTGAGGTATTTTTGGAAAATTCTCTTAAATTTTGATAAATGCATGTCAAAGTTCAACCCGAACCCACTCACTCTCGCCCACTGCCATTTCTTAAAATTAGTGGTAGTGTAAACCAATATTTTAAAAATCGGACCGGTGAGCAAATCGGTCTTGCTACCGGTTAGCGGTTCAACCGGTCGGACCGGTTCAACCGGCCAAATATAATTTAATTATATTTTTTATTATATTATGTAAAATGCATATAAATGACCATATTACAACTAAAAACACATCTAGAATTTTTTTTTTTTTAAAACAATTGCATACTTATGATCAAATACAAAGTTTAACCTTCATTAAACAATATAATTTGAAATTTGCCCCATTCTTAAGGAAATATTAACGAGTAGAGTTTAAAGGGAAAAGATTAGGAAAAAAAACCCAGTGAATTTAAAGTAGGAAAAAAAAAGATAAGGAAACAAAGTAAAATAGAAAGAATAAAGACTGGGATTTAAAATGATTAGGCAAAGATTTGGAGAATTAAGGAAGAAATTAGAAACCGAAAAAAAAGGAAATTGATTGTAGTAGTCAAATTGTAATCAATTGGAAACTAATCAATTATCACCACATATCTTGCAACTTGATGAAAATAAAAGAATAAAAGGCACCATTCGGATAAACAAATGGCTAATTGATAGTTTTCCTTTTTTTTTTTTTTCCATTTTTTTGTAACTAACCGGTCGGACCTCCGTTTTTTCTCAAAATTATTAGCCGGTTCAACCGGTTTTGAGGTGGTTCAACCCAGATCTTAGCGGTTTAACCGCAAATCCGGTTTCTTAGGGTTGTTTGGACCAGACCAAGTGCCAGTTCCCGATCGAACCGGCCGGTCCGGTCCGGTTTTTAAATCATTGGTGTAAACGGTAAACCATAGTGGCGGGAGCTAAAAATTTAATGGAAAACCCGCCAAAACGTGAGGCTTCGCGCCAAGCCTCGAAAGCTCTTCATTTTCTCCAAATCCAACATACATAAAAACGATAGGTGGCAGCTTTCACATCCCTCCAAAAACGCAAAAGAAGTATCAGGGAAAAGAAAGCAGAAAAAAATAGCAATGTCGGAGACCCAGAATGCTGCAAGGTTGCTTAATCCTTGGGTTTTTCATTTCCAGAAGCTTGGACTCGAGCTCAAATGTCCTCTCTGGTAAGATCTGAAGTACCATTTTGACTCTCTCCCTGTTTCTGCGTGTGTATATTGTCATGTATTCATTTAAGCAAATTGGTGCCCTAATTTTTGTGATTTGTAATTTTTTTTATTAATTTGGCAATCACATTTTCTGCAAGTAAGTTGCACCTCTTTCTTTTCCTTTGTTTGCTTTTATGTAAATTTTGTTGTCCCTTGATGTATAAGGAATGAGGATGGATTTCCCCCCATTTTCATTTATTTATTTTTTATTTTTCTTATGTCTTGATTTTATTTATGTAGTTTTTGTGTCCCGACATCGTCCCAATTTAGCACCCAGTGTCCTACATGCCATCAGCAATTTTCCGATGAAGGTACTATGTATAGGCCAATTTATTTTTCCAATCTTTTGCGCTGTTTATACAGTTCATTGCCTAATTTGTTGTTTAGGTTTCTGATTGTCAAGTCAAATAATTGACTGGAAACTTTGATGCTTGTTCTAGAAATCAGGCCAGCTTCTTACATGGAGAACATTGTTTCCATTTACAAAAGTTTGGATGCAACTTTCATCTCTGCTATCTTGCCACTTTTAACTACTGGTAAGTGGTAACACACAGAGAAAAATAGGTTTGTCAGTAATCTTGAGATATATCTTGCTAATGTACCTCATTTAATGGTAACCCTATATTCTGGAACCCCAGTTTCAATCTCAACTTCAGTGGAGCAATTGATAAAGAAACCAAGTGAAACAACACCCAAGGGGCTGAATAATCATACTGATGTGTTGCAAATTAACTGCGTTGCAAGCGGGATCGAGTTAATTAGGTGTTCTGTGTCCGAAGAGTTAGATGTGAATCAGGCTCCAGAAATGTCGCCTGGCAGCTCTCCTTCCTCTGTTGATGACGCCAAAGATGCAGAAGCTCGCAAAAGTGGATCAGGCATTGGAAGTAGGGTAAGATTCAAGGCTTTAATTTTGAGAAATGTAACTGAAAGTAGTGTGCTTATCCTGGATATACATATATAATATAGATATAGATATATTTGTTTTGTTGTTGGAGAATTGGTGGAGAACAATCCTATAGTGGTCAGTGGGCAGTGCAAAAATTAATCAACTGCATAATTTTTCTGAATTCTTGCTTCTCTGATGTTAGGCCTCTAGTTCTCTTATGAATATTTAAGTACAAAATTTCCTAATTGTGCGTTCAAAATCTTTATGAAAATATGGAGTAGATCATATTATTAGATGTTTTTGACATCTGTTGTCACGCCCCAAACGCGACGATGATCAACCACTTAAACAGAAATGATCCCAACAGTCTAGACAAATGATACAACAATCCCAAGTGAAATAGAGTTTAAAGCAGCGGAAATAAAATAACATAAGTACGAATTACAACTTAAAGTCTAGCGCGATCCAAATACATCCGACATAATAACCTGAATAAGTTTACAGGCCGAAACTAAAGCGTAAAGAACACCATATCCAAATCTTAAATGTCAAGGGTCTTACGCCCTCAAATTACAGTCGAAGAGAGAAAAAAGTAGCAGGATAAAAGGGAGTCCAACATCCGCAGAAGTACATGAAATAAGTACAATCATCAGAAAATGGTACAAGTTCGACAGGCGGGGCGAGGGTCAACAATCTGCCGCCGGGTCGACATCCTCAACATCGTCCCCATCTAAAGGTTAGAAAACAGGAGGGAATGAGACAAAAATCTCAGTGGATGGGTGATCGTGTGCAAGTGTGGCGATATATATTTTGATGCAAGAAAACAGTTGTATGAAAAATGCATGAGATATGATGCGTGATTTCACACACAACCCACAAGCGTCGTGAGAAATATATTTAAGTAATATACTTATACAGTTTTAAGAAAATAGTTCGTGATCACACAGGCACTATGTGATTCAAGCAAGACAGGAGGATTGCGTACGGATTTGTAGCGCCAATCCTATGCAAGACAACTATAGAGGTGTCAATTCCGGGCCGGCCCCGATTTTCTAATGGACCGAGCTCTATTTTTTAAGGCCTAAAAAAAGTCGGGCCTCAAAAGCCCGGCCCGATCGGCCCGATTCGGCGGGCTAGCCCGAAAAGTCCAATTTTTTTAGTGTAATTTTCATTTTTAGGCCGGATTGGGTTCCCCATTTTTGCGGCCCGAGACACTGTTTGGCCCGACCCGATTTTCCGAAAAGCCCGATGGGCTCGCGCCGGCCCGGCCCGACCTGGTCTTTTGATAGCTCTAAAGACAAGTAGTGGTTGCGTACGGATTTATAGCGCCAATCAATGCAAAACAAGTAGCAGTTGCATACGGATTTGTAGCGCCAACCAATGCAAAACAAGTAGCGGTTGCGTACGGATTTGTAGCACCAACCAAACGGGTCCGAATAACTCCAGAATTGTGTGGATCGGGGCAATGATTCCTTTGTTCTTTCTTGTAACTTCCCGAGCAAGATGGTCAAGACATCACCTTATCGCTCCATAAGCAAAGACAAAATCCACAGTGGAGCTAGCAAGGCTCGGATTTGTCATAATCATGATTATACCTCGAAATCTTATGACCGCTTCCCTTGAACAAACTCCAGTCCCTTAGTTGCGGGATTAGGGCGATGGGGTGGAAGAGTGGAATAGCAATTTTGCCGGCTCCATCTCCGATGTATCCATTCCGACTGTGAGCTCGACACACCAAGTTGACTCAGACAGGAAAGTAAATACAAGTTCAGGAAGTCAACCAGGCAGTCGAGTATTATTGATTTAAGGAAGCAGTTCAGGAAAAATTTTGAAAATTGCGAGTGACAATTATGGCGTGGGTGGAGTTATTTGGATGAAGATAATTATCAGGAGGATAAGCAATCTTTGATATCTTGAAAGATTAGGTGGAACATAAGTCCCGTTATAGATTCAAAATCGCAAGACGAGTAAGTCGCCCTGCAATCGGGTATTAATCGGTCAAGACGATCCGACAAGTCAAGGGGTTTTAAGAAAATAAAATCTTTTAATTAATTATTAAAAGTCGAGGGTCAGTACATTTTCCTTAAAAGAAAAATAATTTGAGTTAGGTCCTTGTTAAAAGAAAATTTGCAATTAGCCCCGTTTTGTAAAAACCAATACTTTTGGGGTTAAAAATTGAATAAGTAAATCCCGACCTTGAAAAATTATGAGGTCAGTTCTAAAATCCTCTAAATTGTTCAGAGATTCAGGTTTTTAAAATTTTGAGGTCGAGTTTTTATAAAATTCTCACATTGGCCCCAAATTTGTTAAAATTGTCATTTCGGGCCCTAAGTTTAAAATAATTGGAACTCACAAACCGGAAGGGCTTTTAATGTGATTCCAGTTGAAAAATGTCACTAAAGTCAGTGGGATGATATTGGGACAAAAGCAGTTTTTAAAAGAAATAAGTATATGTCCCTTAACTTTTTAAAATCTCATTTATTTTCTTAAGTTTTATTTTCTTGCAATTAAGTCCACCAACTTTCCATTTTCGCATTTTAAGTCCAAAAATTGAAATTTAATCAATTATGTTCGACTTGTCCGGGTTATAAATCATACAAACCATGGATTTCAAGGGTCATACATATACAAGTCCATTTCACACAAAAATTCATCAAATATCACAATAAAGTGTACATGTATTCACCTATTTTCCAACAAATAGCATTTTGAGCCATACTTGAGAATCTTTCAACTTGATACAAGAAATTAACATGCAATACATAACATATATATATCTCAAGTGCTCAATATCAAAATACTATATGCATTTTAAGTAAAAACACTTAGAAGTTGGAAAGATTTTTCCACCCACCTTAAAAATGAACTTGTTAGTGAAAGATAAAATAAATCACTCTTGAAGGAGAAGTGACTTAGGTCAGCCCCCTAGGTCAAGGAATACCAAAAAAAATGTAGGAGTTAGGAAATGAGGTTAAAAATTTAAGGAAAAAAGAAGGAGATGAAGAAGATTGGTAAAACTACACTTACCTTGTGTAGTAGATGAAATGAGACTAGTAGATGTCTCAAAATGGGTCTCCTTACTCACTCTTAAAATAATTCTTAAGGTCAGCCCCAAAAACTCCAAAAATGAAAATGGAGTATCAAAATTTTGGAAAATAGAAGAGAAGAAGAAAATGTACTAAAAATTCCATTTCTTATCTTATAGTCCAATTTCTCTTCAAAATCTTTAAAGTCTTGAAGTCCTTTTCAAGATGATGGTAAGACTCTTAGTGTCTTCCAAGTCTTCTAAGTATACCTCAAACCAAAAATCAAACTTAGGTTAAAAAGTGAAGATGATGAGCTAGAGGATGGTAAGATGATTTTTTTAACACAATTTCTTACCTTGTTGTAGGAGGTTCGAATTTTCTTTTTTTTTTTTTTGTGTAAGTAGAAGAGGGAGTTCTTGAAATTTTTGGTTAAGTGTTTGAAGGTTTGAAGAAGAAGATGAACATATGCTTAGAGAAAATGTGGGAGGATTTTAGAGTTTTGATGTTAAAAGATGGGTTAGTAGGGAATAATTAGGGAATTAAAAAAATAGCTAGCTTCCTTTACTAGGGACATGAAGCCAAAAGCTAGTTTTTAGGGGGAAATTTAAAATTTATTGAGTTGACTAATGGGGTAGTGGGATTTGTACAGAAATTTTTTAATTGTGGGCTTGCAAGACATAAAATAAAATAGAAATAAAATAATCAAAATTTTATTTATTATTTTTTTTGTCCCATAATAATCTAGTTGGGATATACAAAAAAATAAAATAGTAATGCAAAGAAAAATGAGTTATTTCCTCATTTTATGTGATAAATTCAAAAATTAGGGAAAAAGAAAAAAATATTTGGTTTCTTTTCTTTATAAAATTGAAAAACATAAAATGTATAAATATCCATAATTAAATATTTAGAAACTTAAAATAAAAATGTGAAATAAGAAATATGTACTCCAAAAATAAATTGGAAGTTGGTTGGGATGAATTATAGAATAAGATGAAATATTCGGATAAGGGTCGCAATATACTACTAAATTATCGAGGGTCCAAAAATTCTAAAGTCATAGTCAATCGATCAAGTATTAATACTAGAGGAGAATACAAAATTGCTAAGCTCAAAAATGCGAAATGCGTAATTGACATTGGAAGAATTAAATAAAAGTAGAGTCGCGTTTTATTAATAATAGGTTTGTGATACATAGCCGAATAAATAATCACTACATAACACCGTATCTCACGTTGTTAAAATTCGGGGCCTCACATCTGTGGCATTATGATTCAGCTCAAGCTGTTTGATCATTCATTAGAATATTGAGCCGCCAATATACACCATTTGCATATATTTGTGCATTGATGTGGTACTATAATCTACATGACTACATCCCTTTTCCTAAAATTATGTAGCTCATGTATGCAGGGAACAGAAATTAATAGAGTCAAGAAATCTCTTGGAGACAATTTAGGTACAACAGCTGGTGAAATGGATGACAAATATGCATGTGATACAAGGGAACCTGAGACAAAAGAAGCTGAACTATGGATTACCTGATACAGCGCAGAGACTTGCATACAGCCAGCAAATAGTTTCTCATTCCGATCAAGCTGCAGTTTCCAACTGTATTGAGGCACACGAATCTAAGGATTCCACAAGCGCTTATTATCTCAGGACGTGTAAAGGGAAGAGGTTAAAAAGTATCGATTCTCTTCCCGATGATCTGCTGTTCAAAATTCTTTTACATCTCCCTACTCAAGATATATATGACCAGGCAAAGCTTGTTTGCTGGAAGTGGTACCGTATTATCCATACCCATCACTTCGTATACGAACAACTCCAGCATACTACTTATGGGCTTCTCTTCCAGGGTTTCGTTGACAAAGGGGTCTTTCTGGCTCTGAGACAAGGTCGAATTGAGATGTCTAGATATAGTTGCAAATTCAGTTTTCCAGTTTGGGCTACTTGTAATGGTTTGATTCTGCAGTTTGATCGCCATAACCACAAAGCCATTTATATCACAAATCCCCTAACAAAGGAAATCTTCGATATCCCTTTGTTTACTAGTCACATATTATTCAAGGAGTTATGTGGTATAGCGTATGCTATGGCTTCGATGCAGTACAAAGTGGTTGTAACACATGATCCTGATGGGGTGCTAAAGTGTCAACGGTGTGCTATATTAACTGTTGGAGTCGATAAATCGTGGAGGAATGTTCCAACTGACCATTTATCTCTCAAAGCTAGAAATGTATTTAACAAAGGTCCGTTGATTACTGAAGGTTTTATGCATTGGGCTATGGGTGGCTGTGTTTTGACTTTGAATGTAGAGACGGAAACTATTACAGAGACTCCCGCCCCCGTCCCTCAAGTTTATACAAGGGTACAGATGCGTTACGTGTCTACGGGCAAGTATCTAACTTTATTGATTAGCTGTGGACAATATTTGTGGCAGTTTTGGGAGATGAAGCCGGAAACTGGAGAATGGAGAAAGTTGCCTAACATTTCTTTGGAAGCTCAAAAGTGCAGAATGGAACAGCTTGGCTTTGAACACAGCGAGAGCATCGGACCGTCTGGTTGGTTGAAGTACCCAGAGGTGTTGACCTTCGTGGTTTATGGTCGAGATCGGACTTCCATGATTTTCTATCATCTTCTTACACAGGAAATTGATTTGATTGACTTACCTAGTTTTACTAATTTTCACACAGGTGTTATCCACAGGAACAGCCTTGTATGGTCGAGTGATATCTAATTTATGTTATTTTTGTTAATTTCTTTGATGGGTTAAAAATATGTGGCAGAGATATTCAGTTTTTGAAGGAGTTGTATTACTTACTAAGCCGTTATTGTTTTCATAAATAAAGGACTACTTTATTTGTTAATTACTTTTTAGTTTCTATTTTAAGAAACACACTGTGGACTGATTTTTTTGTTTTTTGTTTTTATACGACACTCATGGCCACATTGTATTTCACCAAATATGAAGCAACGGATATTTGACGTTTCAAGATGCCAGGTTACGCACTCATGCGCTGGGACTGAAATATAGCACTTCTGGCACATTTATTCTCGATCAAGTTGACCAATTTTTTTTCTTTTCTGATTTCATTGGATTGACAAGGAAATAAGCTTTCTTGGATGAAAGAGAGCATGTTGGGATAAACTCACAAACGCAGCGGAAAATAAATTATCCCTCTCTTGTGTGAACCTAGTAGGAAATAACAGCAAGCAATCCAAACCACAAGTGCAGCAAAAATTCAACGCAAAATATAAAAACGACACAAGCAATTTTTACGTGGAAAACCTCCCCGGTGTGAGGAGTAAAAACCACGGGACCGTAGTCCACCCCAAATCTCCACTATAATCAAAATAGGGGTACAACAAGTTCAACAACAATCTACCACAAGTGATACAATCACAAACACAAGATATACACAATCTTGTTAATGAAAGAATTGAAAGACCTCACCCAACACCCTGCTGTCCGAAATTAATATCTGACAGTAGAGAATACCAATCACGATCTCCACCGTTCAGAATCGACCCCAGGTTGTCCTGAACAACATATCCAAATTTCAGCCCGATCCAACGGTTAAAACGCTCGGAACAACATCAACACTGAACCTGCTGCAGTTAGATCCGAAAAACAGACACCTCTGTGTTCTTCGTCTATTACTCACAATAGAAGGCTCCAAACCCGATATCCACCGTTCAAACTGAAGTTCAATGTGTTAGAAACAATACCTCAAAGTTTCACTGTGATCCAACGGTCCGATTGCCGTCGATCACCTCTGGAAATTTACTGCACAGGTGACTTGCGGGATTCTTTTCTTTTTCTTTCTCTCTATATTGGCAGCTCACTTTTCTCTCTTTTTCTTGGACTGAATTATGACCAACTACAACTGAGGTATACAAGGCATAAGAGACTAGAGTAATGTCAAAAATGCCCCCTCAAGTACATTTACAAAAATGTCCTTCAATGTGTTATTTATCCCACATCCTTATGTTGGGTATTTTGGGACATCTCCACAAATGAGGAAACCCAACCCAACAAATCTCCCCCTTTCCGATTATGTGGAGGGATTCGCCATTCCGGCGATCAAGCGACAAACATCAAGTTTATCTCTTGGCAATGCCTTAGTCATCATATCGGCACCATTATCATCCGTATGAATTTTATCAAGTTCAAGTAACTTGCCATTGATAACATCTCTCATCCAATGATACCTCACATCAATATGTTTTGATCTTGCATGAAATGTAGAGTTCTTACCAAGATGAATAGCACTTTGATTATCACAAAATACTACGTACCTCTCTTGGTTGAAACCAAGCTCCTCCATGAATTTCTTCATCCACAACAACTCTTTACAAGCTTCAGTTGCTGCAATATACTCTGCTTCTGTTGTAGAGAGTGCAACACATTTCTGCAATCTTGATTGCCATGACACGGTACCACCTGCAAAAGTTATCAAGTAACCTGAAGTAGATTTTCGTGTATCCACATCAGCTGCCATATCTGAGTCAGTGTAGCCCACTAGCAACGGTTTTCCACAACCAAAAATGAGCCTCAAACTAGAAGTACCACGTAGATATCTCAATATCCACTTCACCGCATTCCAGTGCTCTTTTCCTGGATTAGACAAGTAACGACTAACAACACCGACTGCATAAGCTATATCTGGTTCAGAGACGGTTTCTCGAAGTCTTGGCGGCGGGGGCGTGGCCGTGTCTTTTTTCGAGGAGCGGGCCGTCTTGGCTTCTCGTTCTCCTCTCTTTTTGACGATCCGAGAAAGTATTTGTCGATCCTTCTCGACCGGCTGCGGGCGGGAGACACTAGCTGCAGGGGAGTGACTTCTGCAAAGCGGAGCATGTTTGGCTTTCTTTCTTTGCAGGCGGGCGGCGATCTTCTTCTTGCAGTGCGGGCGGCAGTGACTTTCGCTGCGGCGGGAGCATGTTTGGCTTTCTTTCTTTGCAGGGGTGATCTTCTTAAGTTGCAAGCAGAGGCGACTTTCTTCTTGGGTGGAGAGGAAACAGTGTTTGTATCTTGAGGTGGTGATTCCCCCTCACTCGTGTCGGCCTCTCTTGGCGTAGGCTCTCTTTTGTGCGCCGAGAGAGGTTTGCTCGAACATCCTCTTGTTAACATGGAATGCCTTCCCATGTCTAAGAGGACTCCTTTCACCTCCATCAGGCCAATCACTAGGCCATATCCTAGGGATCCTCCAAATGAGCCATCTTCCTTGAAGGATTTGTTTCCTACGTTGGCGATGCTTTGTAGACAAACTCAACCCGGTTTATTTTATTTTCTGCGATGATTGCGGCCATTACAATCGGCTTTGCTTTTTGAGTTGGTCAAAGCGCCAAATTTGATGTCAATACATTTGGCAACTATGTCCAACGACTTGTGATAATCCTCCTTCAGCTGATCTCTTGTTTGTTGTGTATACTATTTTATCGGCAAAGTCGGGCTTGGCTATTTCTTTCCAAGCATCGGCCTAAGTTTACATCAACCGTTGATTTCGAGGCTCCCCGGATGGTAGTGAGCGTGGTCACCAAATCCTTGGCGAGAGATAGTCACCGCTTTCCGTGAAGAGATGACTTTATTCCTTCATCGTGAATCTCGGCATTCACGTAGAATCATGCGACCTCCTCCACATAGGTCATCGGATATTCTAACGTCAAAAACGGTTTCACCCGAGATGTTTCCAATTTTTCGAGAGATTTTCTTCACTAGGGTGTCGTTGGACCCCTGTTTCACCATTCCGTCGAAATCAAGGTAGATCGGTGTGGATTTGCTTCCTAATTTGACAAAGTCGTAGGTTGGTGCCATTTTTGGGATTTTATCAAAAAAACTAAGAGATTGATTTTGAAGATAGATAGGGTTTTGAGAGAATTTTTGCCTTTGCTTTTGAGAGAAAGAGATGAACTGTTTTGGTAGTGTGAGAGAGAAACGGACGGAAATGGTTTAAGTATGGTTTATGAAAGGGCGTGCGGGTGGTTTTGAAATGTGATCGAAATCAACGGCTTAGATTTTGCACGCCTATTTAGCATTTAATGTCTCGTATTTAATGCGGCAGCATTTATATCCAATCATAAGCTTGGTGTGCGGCTTTATGCAGTACACATCATCATTATCTTTGACGTATTCCTTAAAACATTCCGCTCGAGTCAAAACGATTTGCGTTTTTGTCACTTTGCTCATAAGTGACTAAAACTTATCCCTTTGATTTAACTCTACTTCTCAAGATTACTCTTGGTGACTCATTATCGGTGACCGGTGTATTTGTCTTTTCCGTCTGGTGATTTACTTATTGATTTGTGAGTTGACTCTTTTTCCTTTTTGTGTTCCATTTCTTTTCTTTGATTCTTATGAGTGTCGGCTCATTTCAATTAACCCTAACTCATGTTTGAGTTCTTCAAATCTTGACTCACATAATGGTTTTGTGAAGATGTCGGCCCAATTGTTTATCGGTTGAGATATATTCCAAGATGATATCCTTCTTTTCAACATGATCTCTTATGAAGTGATATCGACATCGATATGCTTTGTTCTTGAGTGCAACACGGATTTTGAGTAATGGCAATTGCACTTGTGTTGTCACACATGATTGGAATTTCTTTTTCCTCAACTTCATAGTCTCTCATTTCTTTGTCTCATCCATAGGACTTGGGCTGTGTTTGCCGCAGCCTATGTATTGCGCTTGTTTGTAGAGATGGCTATTGAATTTTCTTCTTGCTAAACCAGGAAATCACTGTTTCTAGCATTTGACATGTGCACGAAGTGCTTCTTCTGTCCACTCTGCATCGGCATAGTAGAATCACGAATAGCCAATTAGCTTGAATCCACCTTCCTTTGGATACCATAAGCCAACTTGTTGGCTTCCTTTCAAGTATCTCAATATTCTCTTTTCTTTGTCATATGGCTCTCTTTTGGAGCAGATTGAAATCTTGCACATACACCTACAACAAAGGTGATGTCCAGTCCGCTTCTTTGTGAGATAGAGCAATGATCCAATAAGTGCTCGTATCTTGTTTGATCTGAGCTTGCCATCCGTGCATCCATGTCCATTTTGGTGATGTATTCATTGGTATTTTTACGAAGACTTCTCCTCCATACCAAACTTCTTCATTAAATCTCGGAGTATTTTGTTTGACTTATGAAGGTTCCATCCTTGTTGTTTTTTGGAGTCCAAGGAAGAATGTCGCTCTCCCATCATGCTCATTTCAAATTTACTTTGCATGAGGTTTGAAAACTTTTCACACGACTCTTTGTTTGTGGATCCAAAAATGATGTCATCCACATATATTTGAACAAGCAAAGATACTCTTTTTGTCTTGAATTTCGAAAAGTGTTCTATCTACTTTTCCTTTTGTGAATCCATTTTCGGTTAGGAATTGTGACAAAGTATCATACCATGCTCGGGTGCTGTTTCAATCCATATAGAGCTTTCTTGAGTTTGTATACCTTATCTCCAAGAGTCTTCTGCTCAAATCCTGGAGGTTGTTCAACATACACTTCTTCTTCCAATAAACCATTTAGGAATGCACTTTTTACATCCATCGATATACAATGAAATCCTTGTGAGTCGTGCATAGGCAAGAAACATCCTTATAGCTTCCAATCTTGCTACGAGGGGCAAATGTTTCATCAAAATCTATCCCCTTCTTCTTGGCAATATCCTTTGGCTACTAGTCTTGCTTTGTTTCTTACCACGAACCTTCCTCGTTCATCTTATTTACGAACACCCATTTGGTGCCAATAACATTTTGATGTATGGGTCTTTGCACTAATTCCCATACTTTATTTCTTTCAAACCGATTCAGCTCTCTTCTTGCATAGCTTGAATCCAATGTGTGTCGTCTAATGCTTGTGACACGTCTTTGGGCTCTATTTGCGAGATGAAGCATGTGAACATTGCTTGTTGAGTTCGATCTTGTTTTGACACCTTCTCTTATATTTCCAATGACAAGTTACGGTGGATGATCTCTCACCATCTTACATCAGGTTGGAGTAAGTTAATTTGGATTGATCGACTTTGTTTGTGTTCTTTGTCGGGTCGGCTCTCTCATAATCACTTAGCCGCAAATTTTCCAATTGTTTTTGAGATTCATTGTCTCATCTTCTTCTCGAATTGATAATTCCAAGACTTGAGATAGGGACTCTTTCGTATGGTTGGATGATTGAAATTTTATCGGTGACTCTTCAATGTCTTCTCCATTTACATTTGGCTCATCGAATACCACATGAATGGATTCTTCTCGCAACCATAGTCCTTTTGTTGAGTACTCTGTAGGCTTTGCTTTGGTGAGTATCTAAGAAGATACCTTCATCACTTTAGCATCAAAAGCCTTTAAATTGTCTTTGCCATTGTTGTGGATGAAGCATTTACATCCAAATATACGAAATATGCAACATTTGGTTTTCTTCCACCCAAATCTCATAGGGAGTCTTTGTCGGTTGTCTGTTTATCATACATCTGTTTTGGGTGTAGCAAGTGTGTTGATTGCTTCACCCAAAATCTTTTAGTAACCCCGCTTCACCTAACATGGTCTTGCTGCTTCTTTGAGGGTTCTGTTTCTTCTTTTCGCAACTCCATTCTACTGCTGTGGAGTCCTTGCTGCCGATAGTTCATGACCAATACCATTTTCAATACAATCGAGTTATTATTCCATTGACAAACTCAGTTCCTCTGTCTGATCTTATTTTGATGATGGTTTGGCTCTTCTCGTTTTGAATCCTCTTCATCAGTTGTGGTAGTTTTTGTAGAGTTTCTTTCTTCTTACACATGAATATTGTCCATGTATATCTTGAGTAGTCATCTACTACCACCAAGGTATATTTCTTTCCACTTATGCTAGCTGGTTCCACTGGGCCAAATAGATCCATATGTAGCAGATGCAATATTCTTGTTGAAGATTGGCATGTCTTTTCTTTGAATGATGACTTGATTTGTTTTCCCTTCTGACATGCGTCACATATACTCTCCTTCTTGTATACTGAGTCTGGAAGTCCTTCCACAAGATTACTTCTTGCAAGCTTGTTAATCGTTTTGAAATTTAGGTGACTCAGCTTTTTGTGCCACAACCAACTTGATTCAGCTGTGCTCTTTGCTAGTAGACAGGTGTTGGGTGTTGCAGTTGACCAATCCACGACATACATATTCTTCTGTCTACATCCTTGCAGCACAACTTCATTTGATTCAATATCCTTGATTTGGCATATACCCATGTTAAATCCAACATTGTAACCCTTGTCACGAGTTGATGATGCTCGATAAGTTGAAGTTGAGTCCTTCAACATATGCAACATCTGTGATTTCTAATCCATTCCTCTTGATGGATCCAATGCCTCTTATTTCACCAGGAGCTTCATTTCCTCCAAATATGACTTTTGCTCCTTTAACTTCCTTGAATTTTGACAGATTTTTCTTATTTCCTGTCATATGTCTGGAACAACCACTATCCATGTACCAGGTTCCTTGGCACTCAGCTGTTCCTTGAACCTGCAATCAAGGAAATTAAGTTTTAGGTACCCATACTTGTCTGGGTCCTGAGGGGTTAGAATTGTAAGATGATCCAACCAACCTATAGCCAAATGATTTGACTCTAAGGGGTTGCCATCTATCGTGCCATAATCATAATTAATCCTGGCAAATTGCTTGGGGATTTTAGGTTCATACAAGCGTCTCTTTTGTCTGTATGCCTCGCATATGTGTTTTAGCAATTGCCTTTCTTGAGTAATTGTGGTGTCTTTGAGTGTAGTGCCTAGGTGCATATGTGTCTTGATGAAAGCTCTTATACTTTTGGAATGGCCTTTCTTGAGTTAGGCCTTTGCCATTTGGGCTTATATTCCATAAGTCATGCCGATAGTTCACATTATTCCAATCACTGCTCGGATATTTTCTACCATTCCCATCATATGTATTTCTCTTATAGATTTTTAAGGGTTTTGGTAGCTCGCTTCTTCTTTACGAGTATTTTCTGTTTGGAGTTTCTTTGAGGAACTCTATTTGAATCTCTTCTCATTTGCCCTTTCAGCCGCACTCAATCGGTCGTTGTTTTCCTTTTCCTTTATAACAAGGCCGGTTTGCTTGTTATGGTGCTTTGGATTGAATGTGTGTGCAACATTTAGAGTTTTGGATTTTTCAGATTCTTCATGGCTTGAAGATCTTTTTTTCAAAATTACTTTTGAGGTTTGACATAGCACAGAGGAATTAAATCCTAAGCCTGTCTTGTCTCCACATTCTCTTTGACTCATAATAAGATCATCCAATGATTTAGATGCCTTAGTGAATGAGGCAATAACATTTTGAGGTCATTCTCCTCTTCTCTATAGCAGCAATTTCGATATTAATTTAGCATTTTCACTTTTAAACTTTCATTCTCATCACTATTTGACTTAGAGTACTCGGCTCCTTAGTCGCTTTGAATTTTGATTCTTGAAAGAGCTGTTTTCCTCATTTAATAGTGTGTGTGAGGATTTAATGTGTTCAAAATCTTTCATCATTTTTCCTAATGAATCATAAAGATCGGTGGGTGATGAGGTGTGTGTGTCATAGTCACTATCACTAGAGTCCGAGTTTGATGAGTTAGAGTGTACCTCATCTTCTTGGTCGAGTTGATCTTGTTCCTTGGCCATCAAGCGGATCGAGCTTCTTCTTCGTGAGTCACTTGAGTAGTCTTCACTGCTCTCTCAATCATTTGTCTCTCTTGACTTGGCTGTTTTAGCAGATCTCCGACCATCATTGCCCTTTTCTTTTCTTTTCTGTCTTCTTTCTCTCAAGACCTTTCTTTCTTCTTCATTCCTCGTATTTGTTGACTACGAGGATATGAGCAATCAATGGCATAGTGGCCTGGTTGTCTACGAGTTCAACATAGGTATTCACCTTTTGATCGACTCTTTCCATCCTTGGATTGTCGCCCTTTGATACTCAACTTTTTGATGATCTGTTCTCTTGGTTGGCCTATCTTCCCTTGATTTGGAGGGAGCCGAGTGTCTTCCGGAAGATTCACCCTTTCCTCTTGTAGTTCTTATTGAAGAACTTGTTGAACCTCTTAACCATCGGGCTATTTCTTTACGGATCAATGACTTCTTTGACCTCGGCTCTCTTCCCATCTTTAACAATTAGAGCAAATTGTTTTGGGTACAACTGTCTCTTCCTGGTCTCTTCTTCTCACTCAAACTCGTAGGCTTTGAGGTCCGAGAATAATTCATGGTTGGATGTCTTTGATAGGTCCATGGAATGTCTCAGTGCCATGACCTTCATTTCCCATTCATTTGGAAGACTTTTTAGGATCTTCATACACATTTCTTCGTGTATATTCCTTTCCAAGTGCGAGACATGACTCATTTGTGATTTACGTGAACCGAGCATCCAGTTGATCCAGGTTCTCTCCTCGAGATCATTTTGAAGTTCTCAAATTTCAGTATGACCATTGATAATTTGTTTTCTTTGATTTGCTCCGAGTCTTCACAAATCAATGTTAGCTTGTCCCATATTTCTTTAGCCGTTTTGCAAGATTTGACTTTATTGAACATGGCTTTGTCCAAGGTTTTGTAAAGGATGTCCTGGCTACATTGTCCAGGTCAGTGTATCTTTTCTGTCATCATTTGTCCACTCGGTTCTTGGTTTTTCAACCATGATCGTCCGGGAGCAACATCCTCTTCTCCTTCAAATGCGACTCTTCTTACGATTGTGTTCACCTTTAAGATTTGCAGTGGCCCATCTTCTATCACTATCCACATCTCATCATGTAATCTTTGATAGATGAGATCGCATACGAATTTTCCAATCATCAAATTCTTCAATTGTGAACATAGGGATGCGTGTCAAATTTGCTTCCATGATAATAACTTTTAATGATAAAAAGAGTTTTGAGAGTATAAGTACTAAAGCGGACTTTGAAAAGTTTGTAGATCTAGTTCAAGAACGGTGCGGAGGGTTCAATGAACCAACCGCTCCGATACCACTTGAGGTCCCAAGGGGTGTAAGTGTAAGGTTTAGAAGGGGGTTGAATAAACCTTACCAAATTTTCGATTTAGTCCTTTTAAATATACAAAGTTGATACTACACACTGTGTCCTTGATGGCCGATCAATTGACCCACTCAAGAGAGTTAATCTCTCAAAGACTCAATCGAGTTGTTGATGGAATAACTTTTGTTGACTCTAAATTAACTCAATCGTGGTTTCGTTTTTATTGCGGAAGGCTTAACACCCTTAAATTTGATTAAGCAAGAGTTTAGTGCTTGGTTTAGTACTTATAAATTATCAAGTGGATAGCAAATTTATCAAAGAAATATAAGCGATTAAAAATGCACGAGAAATTAAGGTCTTGAAATGTAAATGACACAATAAAATTTTATAGAGGTTCGAAGATGGGGTAATTCTTCTACTCCTCTCTTCTCCAACTCCTGGAGGAATCCACTAGGTAATGATCGATATCAAAGTGGTAACGGTCCCAGGATCATGTCTTGATCACACGCTGGTTGACTTGATCCTTTGGGACTCACCGAGACGCCTTGATCACTTAGGCAAGCTCTCGTGACGACTCGGCTTCTTTCTTCACAGGTTTGCGCCTTTGCTACTACAAACTCACTTGCTCAAGCTTTTTGGATTTGATCACGAAGCCCTCCAAAAGCTTAAGACTTGGTTCGACCTTGAACCTTCCTACAATCCTTTGTGGAATGTAGACTCCTTGATTTTTCAGTGTTTTCCTCTTCAACTGATTGAAGTTATCTTTCCTTCACAGGTGAGTGTTGGATTGATGTTCTTCGTAGTGTAGGCTTGAGGATTGAGAATGTTTCAGATCTAATAATTGCTTGAACGTTGTTTTGTTCAGGTTTGGAACTTGTGTCACTCTCTTATCTTTCCTCAAATAAACTCCTCAGCCTTTTATAGTGATCTTTCAAAAATTTGCCCGTTGAAGAGATAGCTTATTTTGAAAGTCACTTGCGTCGTTGGCTTGTCTTGTTGCGATCCTTGGAATTGCCATTTCCTCGTATGAATTGTTCTTTCACCTTTTCGAGTTCGACACGGTGTAGTGCTTCCCATTGGTTCATTCCTTTTGCACGCAGGGGATCGAGCACTCCGAGAAAGGTGGTATGGAGATATTACTTGTTTAAGTAATTCTCTTGATTTGTGCAACGGATCTTTACTGATTATCTTGACTTAAGCGCAATTTTTGCTTTCCCAGGTGACTTAGAGTCGAACTTCCAATCATGGGTGACTCTTGTCACTTCAACCTGAGACTTGGCTTTTCTTGAGTTGACTTGATCACATTTCAACTCATTTGCATCTCACCGCTTCTTCAAGAGAGTTCCGTCTACTCTTCTTTGCCATACTTAGTCTCTCGCGTGAGTCTTCCTTCTAGTCTTCATTGTTGTCTTCTTGCATGTTAAGTGCTTAGTGACTTTAACTCACAACACTCTATTTATTACAATGCATTTTACAACAAGAATTGGGGTGCCAACTTTCTATTCTAAGTTTTACATGGCATTCATCAAAATCTAAACAATAAATTTCCTAACACTTGATATTCATCCCAGCTAACTAATTGATAATACCTTGGAATGCATTCAAGTGATCTGTCATAGGAGTTCCATATTTGTACTTCAAACTCATCATTTGTTTGATCAAAAATAATTTGTTGTTTCCTGTTTTTCTAGCATACAATTGCTCAAGTTTTTGCCACAAAGATCGTGCATGTGTTTCATCACTAATATGGTTCAAAACATTATCATCCACCCACTGCCTAATATACCCGCATACTTGTCTATGCAATATCTTCCATTCGGCATCAGTTTTATTATCAGGCTTTGAAGTTTCAAACACGGGTGCATAATAATCCTTAACATACAAAAGATCTTCCATTTTTCCTTTACATATTTGATAATTAGAACCATTAAGGTTCACCATTCGACTTGTATTGGTTTCCATGTTCACCACAAGCGCACAGAAACACTACGCGTGGCTCGATACCACTTTGTTGGGATAAACTCACAAACGCAGCGGAAAATAAATTATCCCTCTCTTGTGTGAACCTAGTAGGAAATAACAGCAAGCAATCCAAACCACAAGTGCAGCAAAAATTCAACGCAAAACATAAAAACGACACAAGTAATTTTTACGTGGAAAACCTCCCCGGTGTGAGGAGTAAAAACCACGGGACCGTAGTCCACCCCAAATCTCCACTATAATCAAAATAGGGGTACAACAAGTTCAACAACAATCTACCACAAGTGATACAATCACAAACACAAGATATACACAATCTGGTTAATGAAAGAATTGAAAGACCTCACCCAACACCCTGCTGTCCGAAATTAATATCTGACAGTAGAGAATACCAATAACGATCTCCACCGTTTAGAATCGACCCCAGGTTGTCCCGAACAACATATCCAAATTTCAGCCCGATCCAACGGTTAAAACGCCCGGAACAGCATCAACACTGAACCTGCTGCAGTTAGATCCGAAAAACAGACACTTTTGTGTTCTTCGTCTATTACTCATAATAGAAGGCTCCAAACCTGATCTCCACCGTTCAAACTGAAGCTCAATGCGTTAGGAACAATACCTCAAAGTTTCACTGTGATCCAACGGTCCGATTGCCGGCGATCACCTGTGGAAATTTACTGCATAGGTGACTTGCGGGATTCTTTTCTTTTTCTTTCTCTCTATATTGGCAGCTCACTTTTCTCTCTTTTTCTTGGACTGAATTATGACCAACTACAACCGAGGTATACAAGGCATAAGAGACTAGAGTAATGTCAAAAATGCCCCCTCAAGTACATTTACAAAAATGTCCTTCAATGTGTTATTTATCCCACATCCTTATGTTGGGTATTTTGGGACATCTCCACAAATGAGGAAACCCAACCCAACATAGCATAGCCACATATTGATAGTTTCCGAGAGCATAGGATTTAACCTCAAACTGAGTATATTTATCAAGCTTATTACTGGCTTGTAGTGGTGATTACTATGCGGATAGATTAGCTTTATCATCCTTCTTGAAGTAGAGATGATTATTTGATATGTCGTGCTTGTGATCATTTGATTGTGCTGTACATGATACTAGGCCAATCAATGATTCTTTTACTTTAACAAGTTCAGGAGAAGTAATTTTTTATTGTTCTACTTGCTGAAAATGTTTAAGAATTATAGGTTTGTTGGAAGTTTCAGAGTCTGTAACATAAAATCTACAGAGATGAGCAACAAAGTAACAAAAACGAGAGTTGCGAGTGCCTTTCGTGCTATGAAGGCTATAGGGATCTCCGAAGATAAGGTGAAGCCAGTGTTGAAGAGCTTGCTGAAATTGTATGATAAAAGTACCATTTATGTTACATTTATGTTATAGAGCCCTTGCTGATGCTATATTTGATAGAGATGAAAATGAAGTAAGTGGTGCAGGCTGAACACATGGATTGCCTCTCTTTTGTTTCAAATCTTTTCTGCTTCCTTGACCCCCTCTTTTTATTTGTCATATTTGAGTTATTTTGTTTAGTTGATATCTCTGATTCGGTTGTTCATTCTTATTATTTTTTTAAGTAACTTTGATCAAACTGAGATATTCAGATGTCTACTTATATGTTCTTCGATTCAAATGCCATCAATTGTCTTATCTGATATTTAAGTATTTATACATAGGTGTATTTATTTAACAAGTTATTTATGTAGTTGGTCCCTCTCACGCAACACCTCGGAATGCTGAAATCTCATCTTTTCCCCCAGAAGTTCCGTTTTTTTTTTTTTTTTTTTTTTTTTTTTTATGTCGGAAGTCTATGGATTGATGTGTCTGTTAATCACTATTTATTCCTGATTCATGATGAATCATTGATTATTTCTGATCTCAATAAAGTGGTATGGTTAAAGAAAATTGTGCACCTGAATCCTTAGCATACCCCAAAATGCAGCATTCCAAAATGCATACGCGAATTTTTCTCTGGCTCGTATTGGAGATAAAAATTGCTGTGCTACTTGTTTTGGTGATTGTCTGTCGTTATCTGTGCCTTGTTCGTGTGGACATGAAACTGGAGGTGAGTTTGCATACACCACAGATGGCCTTGTTAAGGAGGAACTTCTTAAAGAAGCTATTTCCATGAATCGTGATCCGAAGAAACATTGTCAGTTTTTCTGTAAGGAATGTCCTCTGGAAAGATCTAAATGTGACGATATTATTGAACCTTGCAAAGGGCATCTGGTAAGGAAGTTTATAATAGAATGTTGGTGGAAATGTGGCTGTAATAATCAGTGTAGCAATCGAATGGTACAGAGGGGAATAAGTCGCAATTCACAGGTAGTATTTCATAGTTGAGTGGGATAATTACAAAAAAAACCCTGAGGTTTGGGCTAATTACAAAAAAACTCGGAGATGTTTCAAAATTACAAAAAGTCCCCTGATTTTGCTTTTGTCTTAAACTTACGTTACAGCTTAAGGGGGTAACTATAATATTTCATTAACTATCACAATAACTATCAGGGTTTTTTGAAATGTTTTTGTTTTTTAATGGAGGAATTGTAAGACAGTGTCAAACCTAAAGGGGTCTTTTGCAATTTTCAGAAGCCTCTATTTTTTTTTTTTTTTTTGTAATTAGCCCGAACCTCAGGTTTTTTTAAGTAATTATCCCTAGTTGAGTTCTGCACCATGCTACCTTCAATCGCTAGCACTTAATTTTTCATGGAATTAGTAACCTTCATTCTTTGTGTTTTTCTTATCGTGTGTCATTCGGTGTTTATGACTCCGGGAGGAAAAGGTTGGGGCCTACGTACTCTGGAGGACCTGCCAAAAGGCACATTTGTCTGTGAGTACGTTGGAGAAGTTTTAACTAATGCAGAGCTACTTGAACGTGTTTCGCGGATGCTAATTGGTGTGCAGAAGGAGTGCTGAAAGATGAAGAAGCTCTTTGTTTGGATGCTACATATCATGGAAATGTAGCAAGGTTTATTAATCACAGGTAAGTTCATTTATATTGAGAGTGCATTACTTTATTAAGTTGCTTTACTTTAGTTCAAAATGAAAGGATATACAATCACAGCCTTAGCATCCTAAAACTCAATTCACAGGAAGATGCTTTCCTTTTTTAATTAAAACTGATTTTAAAACTGTTATAACTAAGTGGGGTTCAGTTCATGTAACGCCCCGATTTACAATATAAAATAGTCCGACTTTTATGGAAAATGCTATTATAAAAACACGAGTTTTAAGAAAATAACTTAATAAAACTTAAACATTTAACTAATACCAGTCACATTACAATTTAAATTTTATCAAAATATTCCAAGACATAAAATAAAAATTTGTTCAAATTCCAAAATTTAATTTGGTGTTCATCCATCACTGACGTATCCTCAGCCCGACTCCTTAATCGAAAAAAATTATAAAAATGAAAGGGTGAGCTTCCACTTGCTCAAGAGGACCAAACTTTTTGTCAATACATAATAAATCATACAAGCAATAAACATTTATAATAAAACATGTAATTCCTCGTAATTTCTCTCGTAATTTCCTCGACCGCCGTTAATAAATTTAGTACGGCGGGCTTAACCCGAGGATACGTTTGATCCCGGACCTATTTACTCCCCGACTAGTTCCTCCGCATATCATATATAAATGAAAATACTCGCGTGAGACATTATATAAAGACAAAAATTTAAATAAAATCCCTACCTCAATCAAGTTTCTGTAAATCCTCGTAGAAAATAAAAGTGATTATTCTAATCCTCGTGATTCTCGATTCCTACATATATAATAAAAATATAATTAATAAATTTTTAATAAATTGGATAGTTTAGAAAAGAAATTTGACTTATTGAAAATAATTTGAAAATTTGGTTTTGGGCTTGAAATACTAATACAAGGTTTAAATCCCCAATTTGAGCCTTTATTCTTAAAATACAAAAAAAAAAAAAATACTTAAATTAAATAAAAAAAAATAATAATAAAAAAAAACAAAACAAAAACCCTCACACTCCAAACTCACGTTCACAACCACCACCCCCAAACTCTCTCTCTCTCTCTCTCTTTTTTTTTTTTTTTTTTTTTTTTTTCTTTCTCCAACCTTCACTCGCCAACACCTCCACCATTCACGGTGCTCGGGGCGCGGTCCCCAACACAACGAAGACCGGCGCGCGACCACGGCGGTTGTCGGTCGGCGGTGAGCAGCGGCCGAGAAACATACAGCTACTCCTATCATCTCTCATCCTTTCGAATATATAGATATTTTTCAAAATTATTTTGTATACTTTGAAATTTATGGGATAAAAGCGATTTATTTGAAAAGATTTTTAAGGAATTTTACCTGCAAAATGAGAGATTTGTTGTGAACTTTGATGATGCAAGGTTTGATATATATACTTGACAAAGAGGTTGTGAAGATTGATGATGGAATTTAAGAATTCTTACGTTAAAAACGCCTCGCCTTTCCATCTCTTTTAATCAAATCAAAAACTTTTCATCTCTTTCTCATTAAAATTATGGCTTTTCAATTCATAATCAAATTTCGTATTTATAATGGTTAATTATTGATAAAAATATAATAATAAAAAAAATCGATTAATAAAACTTAAGGGTTAAAAACCCTAAATGAATCGCTTCTAATTATAAAATTAGGGTTTTGAATCCCCAATTTAATCTAATTGTAAACCCTAATTGAAATTTTTACCCCTAATTTTGTGGATATTACAACCTATACCCTTAAAATTAATTTCGTCCTCGAAATTCGTTAACTTACCTTGGATAATAAAATTTGGGTACTTGGCACGTATCTCTTCTTCGCGCTCCCAGGTGGCTTCCTTTTTGCTATGGCGTCTCCATTGAACCTTGATTAACGCAACATCTTTATTTCTTAGTTTGTGGATCTTGCGTTCTAAAATCGACTCTGGTCCTTCCTCGTATGTCAAGTCCTTGTTAATTTCCAAATCCTTATAGTTCACGATGTGACTTGGATCGTGAACATATTTTCTTAGCATCGAAACATGAAAAACGTTATGCACGCTTGACAAACTGGGTGGTAACGCCAATTGATAGGCCAAATCACCAATACGAGTAAGGATTTCGAATGGTCCAATGTATCTTGGCTTCAATTTTCCCTTTTCACCAAAACGAATAACACCCTTTATAGGAGCCACTTTCAAAAACACCTTTTCTCCTTCTTCGAATTGTATATGCTTTCTCCTTCTGTCAGCATATGACTTTTGTCTATCTTGAGCCATTCTGATTCGATCTTGTATTTTGGCTATCTTTTCTACGATCTCCGAATCGATCCGCCCCAACACTTTCTTCTCACCAACTTCATTCCAATACAACGGCGATCTACATTTTCGTCCGTCATAATGCTTCATACGGAGCCATATCTCAATCGCCGCTTGATAACTATTGTTATAAGCGAACTCCACTAAAAAGCGATAAAGTCTCCGATTCTCCTAAATCGAGCACACAAGCTCTTAACATATCCTCTAATATCTCGTATTGTCCTTTCGTGATCGTCCGTCTCTGCGGATGATAAGTCGTCTTGAATTTCAACCTTGTGCCCATTGCACTTTGCAGACTTCTCCGTAATTTCGATGTAAATCTTGTATCTCTGTACGATACGATAGACACCGGCACTCCATGTAATTTCACGATTTCCCTCATGTAGATTTGAGCATATTGTTCCATCATCGACGTTTTGACAGTAGAAAATGAGCCGACTTAGTCAACTCGTCAACTATGACCCAAATAGCATTTTTATTTCCTTTAATCGATCTCGAAGTCCTACCACGAAATCCATTGTTATATGTTCCCATTTCCATTCTGGGATTTCAAGTGGTTTTAGCAAACAAGAGGGTCTTTGGTGCTCGCCTTCACTTGTTGACACGCCAAACATTTCTCTACAAAATTTCCAATATCTCTTTTCATACTTCTCCACCAAAATACTCCCTTTAAATCTCGGTACATCTTTGTACCCCCAGGATGAGCCGTGTATGGTGTACAATGAGCTTCTTCAAGAATTTCCTTCCTAAGTTCCTCTTCTTTAGGAACACACAATCTCCCTTCATAAGTTAAAACACCTTTCTGTTAAAAGAAACCCTTAACACTCCTTTTTGGGCTCGTTCTTTCATTTTGTTCGTAAATTTATCCCGAGGTTGAGCTTCTTTAATTCTCTCCTTTAAAGTAGGTTGTACCACTAAAGATGTTAATATCGCTTCCGCACTTTTTGGTGGTACAACTACCTCAATCCTCATTCTAGCAAAATCCTTTACTAGTTCTTCTCGTTCAGTTATCAAACTCGATATTTCTCCTTTGGTTTTACGACTTAGAGCATCAGCAACTACATTAGCTTTCCCAGGATGGTAGTTGATGGTGCAGTCGTAATCTTTAACCAATTCTAGCCACCTCTCTCCGCCTCATGTTCAACTCTTTTTGAGTAAACAGTATTTTAAGCTTTTGTGGTCGGTGAAAATTTCACACCTTCCTCCATACAAATAATGCCTCCAAATCTTTAAGGCGTGAACCATGCCAGACTAGCTCCAAATCATGTGTAGGGTAGTTCAATTCATGTGGCTTTAGTTGCCTTGAGGCGTAGGCAACCACTTTGCCATGCTGCATCAGCACGCATCCTAATCCTTGTTTAGATGCGTCACTATAAATGACAAATTCCTTAGATGGGTCAGGAATTGTCAAAACTGGTGCAGAGGTCAATCTCTGTTTCAATTCTTGAAAACTTTCCTCGCATTTCTCTGTCCAAATAAATTTTTCCCCTTTTCTAGTCAATCGGGTCATGGGTCCGGCTATTTTGAAAATCCTTCGATAAATCTTCGATAATACCCTCGCTAAACCCGAAAATCGCGAACTTCACTCGCATTCTCGGCGAGCCCTCCACTCATTGATCGCTTCAATTTAGTTGGATCTACTTCAATTCCTTGAGCAAGAATTACATGCCCAAGAAATACAACTCGATTAATCCAAAATTCACACTTCTTAAACTTCGCATACAACTTTTCTCTCGAAGTGTCTCCAACACTATTCTCAAATGTTCTTTATGTTGTTCCTCATTCCTAGAATACACCAAGATGTCATCTATAAAGACTATGACAAATTGATCCAAAATGGATGGAACACTCGATTCATCAAGTCCATGAACACCGCTGGTGCATTACTCAATCCAAAAGGCATTACAACGAATTCATAATGCCCATAACGAGTTCGAAGGCCGTCTTGAATATCACTTTCCTTAATTCTCAATTGGTGATATCAGGATCTCAAGTCAATCTTAGAAAAAGTACTAGCACATCTTAATTGATCAAATAAGTCCTCAATTCTTGGTAATGGGTACTTATTCTTTATGGTGATTCGATTAAGTTCCCTATAATCGATACACATTCTAAGTGACCCGTCTTTCTTTTTGACAAAAAGGATTTGGTGCTCCCACGGAGAAACACTGGGTCGAATGAACCCTATATCTAAGAGTTCTTGTATTTGCACCTTTAGTTCTTGCAACTCTTTTGGTGCCATCCGATAAGGTGCCTTAGACATCGGCGCCGCTCGGTACCAAATCAATTGAAAACTCAACTTGTCTATCTCGTGGAATTCTGGCAATTCCTCCGAAATACATCCAAAAATTCACGAGACAATAGGTACATCTACGGGTGACGTCTCCGGTCATCGAGGTACCAGTCAAGTTCACCCAGATAACCTTGGCAATTTTTTTCTCAAAGATCTTCAATGCTTTCATTGTCGTTATAACTTTAGGTATACACTTAGACTTAACACCATAGAATTTTATCTCATCATTATCAGTGATCTAAGTATTATTTCTTTCTCCGACACTTAATGTCGGCGTTGTACTTACTAAGCCAATCCATGCCTAAAATTAAATCAAAATCTTTCATCCCAATAACATATAGATCTGCTTCCAAATGTTTTCCCCTATATCCAAATTTACACCTTTATCCATGGAATCGGTAGTTATTGAATTCCCTGGAAGGTAAACTAACCTCAAGATATTCATCTACTCTAGCATTCTTATACCCAATTATGGCATGAAATTTAGCAGATATAAATGAGTGTGATGCACCAAAGTGTCAAATAGTGCTAAAGAAGGTATTTCGAGCACGGTTAACATACTCATCATCACACGGGTTAAGTCCGCTTCCTCTTGGGTCAAAGCATACATCCGAACTCTGCCTCCACCCGGTCGACCATTTCTGCTTTCCAACATCATTTAAAAGAGGACAATTAACGGTCATATGTCCTGGCTTACACTTAAAACATTTCCCTTGCCACCCAGGACATTCACCATAATGGTTTTTCTTGCAATTAGGACATAGCGGCCTATTGTTTTGAGTATTTGGGGGACATTCCCATCAGTCCTTGCCCGCTTATTTCCGATTTCCATTCTTATTTTGTTTTGTCCCATCCCACTTCCGCCGGACACCATAATCGGTTTCGACCGTCGTCATCCTCAACCAAGCTTGCCTCTATTTCTTGTGCCCTTTTCACCATCTCAGAATATTCCAAGTCACCCGAGCGAGAATCTTGGACAATTGCGATCGTAATCCCCTTCTAAACCTCAATGCTTTCTTTATATCAAGATCAACCAAATGCGGGCGCAAACCGACTCGATTGGTTGAATTCTCTTTCATACTCGATCCCTGATCTTGTTTCTTTGTTTGAAGTTCAGAAATTCCGTCTCTTTCGATCACGATGCGATCGCGGGAAAAACTTGCCCATGACAACCTCCTTGAACTCATTCTAAGTCAATGCATCTCGTTCTCTTCTTGATTCTAGTTCTCCAATATGCTTCCCACCAATGATCGGCATCCTCAATTAGCGAAAGGTGGCACATGTGACTCTTTGCTCGTCGTGCATCCAATGAGTCGGAAAACTCTTTCTAAAGATCGGAACCATTCCTCCACAAAGCATTTGGACCATCGCGTCCGTTGAATGTAGGTGGACGATAATGGCGAAACGTTCCCAGATCCTCGTGTTGTTATTATTGTTATTGGTTTGCATCGCCTCGAAATTCGGCAAGTACATCGCCGACGGGAGCATTGGCTTGATTTTCATTGTTGGCTTGATTACCATTTTCATTTGTACGGTTTCCTGCTCGGTTACGAGGAGCCATAATCCTACAAGTATACAGATGCTTAACTAACGTAATAATCGAATATCGAGTCTTACTACAAACACAATATAAGAAAAAAAATAATCGTAGACAGATAATAGTAGACAGAATATTAGATTTTCATTCATAACATTATTTCAACCCTTTAACAAGGATTTATTTGGACTAGTAGAAAAATAAAGCAGATTTTTAAACAACTTAAAAGTTCTGGCCCTCTTCCTCATTTCCATCCTCAATCGGATCCTCCTCTTCATCTTCTTTCATGGCTTCAGTTAGACGGTCAATCCACTTTGCAAACAATCTTTTAGTGAATGCCCCATAGTCAATCTTAAGTGTGTAGTCTTGTGGGTCATACTTAACCATCGTTCCACAAAAATATTCAGCCTCACCCTTCCATTTGGGTGGCAGCGAATCAACCACCCTGCGTGTAGCGCCATACTGATCTGGAGCACCACTCAGAAAATGCACATCATACCATTTCTGATGCATTTTTACCACATAGGTTCCTATGTTATCGCCATCTTCGATTTTGTAATTAAGGTAATTAGTTAGCTCGTTCGAGATATTGTTAACTCTCCAATCACGCACCCTTTTTCTAGCAGTTTGTCTTGGTGGCGACATCTATATTTGCAGTCATATTAGTTGACATCAATCTTTTTTTTTTTTTATACAAGGCATAAGTTATTATCTAACGAATGACATAAAATTGCACGATTTACATATGAAAATATGTATAACAGCTGACATAATAAATAAAAATTTAAATGACAAGAAATAAAGTGGCATAATAAATTTGTCACATACCTTGAGGTAGACGGCTGAGATTTGTCGGTGATGGATGACTCTAAATTATTTTGTCTAAAAAAAAATACTTTTTTTTTTTACAAGTCTACAGAATCATAGACCTGCTCTGATACCACTGTTGTAACGCCCCGATTTACAATATAAAATAGTCCGACTTTTATGGAAAATGCTATTATAAAAACACGAGTTTTAAGAAAATAACTTAATAAAACTTAAACATTTAACTAATACCAGTCACATTACAATTTAAATTTTATCAAAATATTCCAAGACATAAAATAAAAATTTGTTCAAATTCCAAAATTTAATTTGGTGTTCATCCATCACTGACGTATCCTCAGCCCGACTCCTTAATCTGAAAAAAAATTATAAAAATGAAAGGGTGAGCTTCCACTTGCTCAGTAGGGACCAACTTTTGTCAATACATAATAAATCATACAAGCAATAAACATTTATAATAAAACATGTAATTCCTCTGTAATTTCCTCTGTAATTTCCTCTGACTGGCCAGTTAATAAATTTAGTACGGCGGGCTTAACCCGAGGATACGTTTGATCCCGGACCTATTTACGGCCCCTGACTAGTTCCTCTGCATATCATATATAAATGAAAATACTCGCGTGAAACATTATATAAAGACAAAAATTTAAATAAAATCCCTACCTCAACTGTTTCCTGTAAATCCTCGTAGAAAATAAAAGTGATTATTCTAATCCTCGTGATTCTCGATTCCTACATATATAATAAAAATATAATTAATAAATTTTTAATAAATTGGATAGTTTAGAAAAGAAATTTGACTTATTGAAAATAATTTGAAAATTTGGTTTTGGGCTTGAAATACTAATACAAGGTTTAAATCCCCAATTTGAGCCTTTATTCTTAAAATACAAAAAAAAATACTTAAATTAAATAAAAAAAAAATAATAATAAAAAAAAACAAAACAAAAACCCTCACACTCCAAACTCACGTTCACAACCACCACCCCCAAACTCTCTCTCTCTCTCTCTCTCTCTCTCTCTCTCTTTTTTTTTTTTTTTTTTTTTTTTCCTTTCTCTTCTGTCCAACCTTCACCTGCCAACACCTCCACCATTCACAGTGCTCGGTCGGCGCACAGTCCCCAACACAACGAAGACCAGCGGCGACCCACGGCGGTTGTCGGTCGGCGGCGGTGAACAGCGGCCGAGAAACATACAGGCTACTCCCTATCATCTCTCATCCTTTCTGAATATATAGATATTTTTCGAAAATTATTTTGTATACTTGCTGAAATTTATGGGATAAAAACTGATTTATTTGAAAAGATTTTTAAGGAATTTTACCTGCAAAATGAGAGATTTGTTGTGAACTTTGATGATGCAAGGTTTGATATATATACTTGACAGTAGGTTGTGAAGATTGATGATGGAATTTAAGAATTCTTACGTTAAAAACGTCTGCCTTTCCATCTCTTTTAATCAAACTGAAAACTTTTCATCTCTTTCTCATTAAAATTATGGCTTTTCAATTCATAACTGAAATTCTGTATTTATAATGGTTAATTATTGATAAAAATATAATAATATAAAAAAAACTGATTAATAAAACTTAAGGGTTAAAAACCCTAAATTGAATCTGCCCTAATTATAAAATTAGGGTTTTGAATCCCCAATTTAATCTAATTGTAAACCCTAATTGAAATTTTTACCCCTAATTTTGTGGATATTACAGTTCAAGTTTTTGCACAGAGTCCAATTGGATCTTGTCTTCCAGCTTGCCTTCTTCACCACAAGAAAAGTGAAAGCCATGGGAGAACCCACTTGGGTTATAAGTGGATTATTAAATTCTTTGTTTCCGCTTTATGTACTAATCTGCTTGTCGCGGTTGTAGAGATGTCAGATGTATATCTTGAAATTACCGTATGCTATTGATGAGAAATCTTGTGTGGGACTACGAAGCACTTTGACGATTGACCATGAGGAGTATAAGAAAGTTTTTCCGAAAGTCTCCTGAACATGGAATAGTTTTGCTAGATGCATTTATTCTAGTTTTAGTTAGGGTGACAATTTCTGACACAAAATGAAAGGACGATACGAACCTAACACGCTATAAGTGGGCTAGGGCCAGAATCAGGCCAAACCCGAATAATAAAGAGATCGGGTTAGGGTTCACTTGAAATAACACGATTAACCCGTTTGTCGCGAATGTGCTGTTGTTATGTTGCCTTTTGCAATATTTTTGATTGATTGAATATGTTGCTAGTATAATGAATAAATCTTAGAGTTAGTTCGAGTTGGTGGAGGAACTGTTATCGAGTGCATGGAGCAGGTGGTCGAACAAAGACACGATCAACAACCGATCTCTACAATGTTTGTCGTTTACAATAATGATTACCCTCAAGGATGTGTGGCAAAAGAAGGAAGTTCTTTTGTCTTCAAGAGATTAGCAGAAGCTGAGGATGTGTGCAAAGACACTGTGATCACAACGTTTTATTTAGTACAAATCCTGTCAAAATTCTGTTTGTTTGAAAAAAATGGTGGTTCTGTCAAAAAAAATGTTTGTCTTCATAGGTTTTAATGCTGAGCGTCACATTTTGGTGTAATTTTCAATCAATCCATTTTTACCTTTAGCATAATTTGAGTAAATTCGCATTATTAAGGTAAAACATATTTTATAGCAACTTTTATACTTTGTTAATTTAATTATAAAAATTTATTATTTTCAGTAAATTGAATTTTTGTAGATTTTCGTAGGTTTATAATTGGTAGGTTTTAGACATATTTTTCCACAAAAATTAGCATTTATTTTGATTAATTTCTTACCAAAATCAAAATTCTTGCTAAATAAGTATAATCAAATATCTGGAAATTGTTAAATATCGAAAATTTAAACAATATGCAGTACTACACGGTCCAAATAATTTTAATTTAATTTTAATTTGGAGAACAAAACAAAAATTTCAAAATTGACTTGAAAAAACATGAATATATACAACATATAACACAAAACCAGCATAAAAATTAAAATATCCCCCAAATTAATAATAAAATTGAATAAAAAAAATTACGTTAGCTTTATTTTGTTTTATTGCACCTATTTCCTTAATGATTTACCTGTCTTTGTGTATATATAGAGACTAGAACAACACCCGTGTTTTACACGGATTTGTCAAAAAATAAAATTTGTGTCGCAAACTCTAATAGTTATAAGAGATTCAAAATACTAATTAAAAATACTACAAAAGAAATTCAAAATTCATACAATCATTCACTTCAATTTCTAAAAAACTTCTTTGTAAACTACATTATTTGTTCTATTTGAAAGTGTAACATCCTCGTCACAACAACGAATTTTTAAGCCCTATTAGTTTTAAATTGTTGAAAGAGTGCAATTTCAATCTTTGAATGTTTTCTGGAAAGGAAAAAAATCTCTATAAAATTATTTATTTGTGTTAATTTCAAATTATTTGCACAAAAGCTAATAAATTAGTTATGATAAAAATAATGAATCATTGACATGCTTAAAAAAGATATTTAATATAATTGTTATACCCCCGTAAATAATTTAAATCACAATTAAAAGTATAATAAGTATAGAGATAATAATTGAAATTATATCCTTGTTTTTTGCATCATAATAATATTTAAATCATAATTAATTTGCAAACTCAAAAATAATTTCCTAATTTTATATCCTTGATTTTTGGGATTATTTAATTTGCTAATTAAATGTTTGATTGGATTTTAATAGTTATATACGGAAATAGAAAATTTAATTATTAAGTTAATGATAAATTGATAGTAAATTGATATAGTAAATCAATTTATAGTTGGAAGAATAAGGTGATGACATGGTTTGCCACATGGCTAAATATGAAGGTGACACATGGATTTAGAAAAATAAGGTGTTGACACGTGTACCAAATTGCTCAGGAGAAGACATATGGCAGCTTGTTTTTTCTTTTAGTATATAGGGTTGATGTCTAAGTTTAAATTCATTTTTATACCCATGAGCTTTTGAAAAACTTTTGCATTCCTATTTCCTTCTACAAACTGCTTTGGAAAAAACATTGAACCCGAATTTTCAACTGCCGACTTGAAAAAATTATGGCACCACTGTTGAAGCAGATTAATGACTTAAATATGTGCAAAACTCAATGGGTAATGAAGCTTCTGTCTTGTGCGTCTCTATGAGAAACCAATTTATAATGAGAGAACTGAAATCCATAGTCTTAAATATGTTTTTTCATGATTCCAATGTATAATACTTAATATCTTTTTATCAATAAACTATTAAAAAAGTATGTTACATCATTATCTAATGTCATTTTAAGATTGTTATATTATAGATATAATTTATGGAACTATTATAAAAATTGATATAAAACAATATAAGAAGTTGTTGATTGAGGGTAGTGTTTATATTATCAAGGATTTCGTAGCGGCAAATCAAATGGACCAATACAAAACTACAACAATTAAATATAAAATTATGTTATATGAGAAGACTAATTTTTTTTATTTTTTTAAATGTTCGACAACTCATTCCCATGATTTTAAAGAATTGACTAACATTGATGAAACCTTGCTTTTCGGTAGGTAAAAAATATTTTTTCCAATTTTGTGTACATGATATGCTTATTTTTACGAATTGGATATTAATCTTTTTATATATATTTTAGAGGTAACTAGTCTTTAACCCGTGCGATGCACGACTGTATATATGCGAGACCTACTTTCTGTGCCGTGACATGCACATTTTCCTAATAGTTATATGAGTTCTATCTCCTGTATTGTAATGATTTTAAAATAACACCAGATAATACTTGGTAATACTATTTAATGTTTTTTATTGATGAAGTCAAAACAAGAAAAATATCATACACGGTAATCATGAAAAGATACATTCAAGACTATGTATTTGTTTTCGATTCAAAAACTGATTTTTCATAATATTGCACAAGACAACTTTTTCGCACATTTCATTTTAGTCATGTTTAGATTCTTATAACAAGTGTGAAAGTTTGTGCCATATATATATATATATTTTTTTAAGATTGTAGTAGTAAATTTAGATGCAAAATTATTTTCAAAAGTTGTTCATATGTGTAAATTGGGGGCAGAGATTTTTGCAAATCTGATCGTGCAAAAAATAAAAAATTAACACATGTATATGAGAACTAAGTACAATAATTTAATTTATTTACATTGTTAGGCCATTTTCTAATTTTCCTTTTTTTTTCTAAAAAAATTATTGTGGGGATTTCTATTGTATTATTTGGATTTTCTAATTATTTTTCTCTATTCGAGTTCTCATATTTGGTATGTTCCGGACCGTGCGATGCATGAATTGTATTTTTACAAAAATATTTTTTAGTGATTGCAAAAAGTTTAAAAAATCAATAAATAATTAAAATATAAAGATAGTTAACTTAATTATAAATCATCCGATTAAACTATATAAAGATAAATTATCACAAACTATGAAAAAACTCTTTAAATATAAATATTTGGTTGATAACAAATTTTGTGAGTGTGAATTGAATCTATTTACAGAGTATTCTTATCTATAAGAAAATAAATGTTTGAAAAAAAGTCTTAACTGCCCAATGTTTTTAAATATTTAATATATTGTATTTCTAGTACAACCAATAATAAAATTATTTCCAATTCCAATACGTTTTAAGGTTTAAAAAGTTGAACGATTGCCATAATTATTAAAGGGATTAAACAAAGAACATATTTTATATTTAACAACATATTTCAGTGGAAAATAAAATATTTCAAAATACAAAGACTATTCCATTTATACACACACACACACACATGTATCAAAAGAAATATCATACAAAAAAATTTATATATAGTCCAATTGTAGAATTTCGAAAGTTGAATATTAAAATATATTGACAAATATGAAAAATAATTTCTATTCGTAGAAAATGTACGGTAATATAAACAATAATTTTCTATATGTAAAAATATTATTATGAATATAATTTCATATTAAATAAAAATTTATTTTTTTCTTAAATAAATATATCTAGACATAATGCTATGTATGAATGTATGTTATATATGTAATATTTTTATACATATATTCATATATTTTCTTCAATTAAAATAAGTATTTTTAATTACATTTAATCAACTTAAATATAATTTGATGTAACTATGAAGATATGGGTTATGGCCAAATAACAACTACACATTTATCATAAATAATCAAAATACATTAATATACAAATTATGTCTAATAGTCCGAATGAATAATTTTAAAGTCCATTACAAAATAATGATAAATATATATTATATTTTTTTTATTTGTTATGTTTATTTTTTATTGTATATATGTAATATTGATGTCAAATTGAAGATCACAAAAAATATAATTAATTTGATATATTATACGTCAAAAATGGATAAAACATAAAAAATTTATTAAGTTTTAAAAAATAAAAAATGACAAATATAATAATTAATGTTGTGCACATATTTGAAAAGTTCATTGTACCTAATTCTATTTTTAATATAATTTTAAAAGGTGATTTATTTGAAGAAAGTTGACTATAAAAAACAATCAAATCCCAAACATTTATTACTTTTTATTTTTAAATATAATTTCATTACTTTTTCTAGTAATTTGATTTAAGCGGAAAATATTCAGGTTACTATTCAGAAAATAGTCTCTCTTTATAATATATATATATATATATATATAAATATAGATGTTAATTTACCCCCAAACTAAACGTGTTTTTCTACTTTGCCCACTTAACTTTGAATTACTTTACTTCACCCCAAGAACTTTGCAAACTGTTGTACTTATCTTATAATTTCCAATTTTACCCCAGTGGATTGTTTGTAGCTATTACATCTCGAACAATTACTTGGATTAATTTATCTCAAAATCTCTTCATCTTTAGTCAATATATAAATAATATTAAATTATAATAAATTTCATCAATAAACCTATGGTATAATACCATTTCAGATATCAAAAAATAAAATAACCATAAAAGATAAGGGGTAATTTGGAAATTATAAACTAAGTGATTAATTTGCGAAGTTCAGGAGTTGAGTAGAATAAATCAAAGTTAAGTTGGCAAAATAGAAAAAAACTCGCATAGTTTTAGGGGCAGATCAAAATTACCTCTATATTTTATGTAGATGTTATTGAAAAAGTTGCTGCAATGTAATCCGCCAAAACAAAGGATACTGCTAGGAGGGTCATGGGATTTATTGACATAATGTCATGAGTACTCCCAATAATTTATTTTGTTATTTATTTATTATCCCTTTTAACTATTCTATTTTTTTTTCAATTTACACAATTAATGCCAAAAATTTTGTTTTTTCAATGAACAATCACATACATTGCACATTATGCGAGGACTATGTAGATACGAGACTACAGTATTTGGGACATCACAACTATGAACCAACAATAATAATCCTTCAAATTTGTCGTGCGAAGGTTATTCGAGGTAAATTGTTTGAAATATAAGCTTTACAAATCTGTAGCAGGCTATTGTTTTGCAAATTTTATTCAACCTTGCAAATTGAAACTGATTTTTATTTTTTTACTTCATTTTGTATGTTGTGACTATAAACAAAAGTCACTCTCTAATATCGGTCTATACCTAAAGAATATGATTTACAACCATGACCAATTATATGCGCGAGTCACCAATTGTAATGGGGTTGAAATATTAGTTTCGGCTATAATAAATCGAAAAATAAATAGACGAATAATATTGTGTAAACTCCAAAATTTATAAGTTTTATACTAGTGATTTAGCTTGATTTGTTCAAAATCTGTGTTGTACGGTCTTATATTCCATGAACATTGTAACTCTTATATTAATTCAATTTACACAGTCTACCACAGATGGACCCCATTCATTGCACGGGTAAATGACTAGTTTACATATATTATTTTGTTACTTTCTTTTATGGGACTACAATATAACACTTATGTAAAGTTTGTATCTCTCAACAAATTTCTTTTCATTTTTGATTCATGGTAGGAGAACATTCGCAAGAAAATAAGCTTTCTTAGATGAAAGAGAACATAGTGTAATGGACTGCCAACTTGGACCTAATTTTCTCTACAAAATTGCTTAGAGGTTAGCCAAATTCAAGTCCACCTGTTGGCCTAATACTTAGGCCCATTTTGTAAATAGAATTTTCTAGAATCTTGTAGGAACATTCATAGATAATGTAGGATGATACTAGATAACTCATTTGTAAATATCTTGAAGTATCTATTAGGAATATTCCTGGAGAAGTCTAGAGACATGCACCCAACTGTTAGATCAAAAGAATCACCATCGTCCATTAAAGAAGAGTAGTAGTATAAATAGGAGTAGGATCTCATTTGTAAACCATCAATCAATTCTAAGCAAGTTTGAGTGAATATACAAGTGTTCTCTTCCAAGCTATCTTGTGTGCTATTTACTTAGCCATCTTCTTATACTAACTTGCATAATCCACATCGAATCTTTACTTCAATTTTAAACATGTCTTTTGTCACATGTCACCTGATTACCCTTATTCATGTTGGCAAATGTGTTTGTCTCACAGAATATAAAAGTTTCGAATCTTTACTTCAATTTTAAACATGCCTTTTGTCACATGTCACCTGATTACCTCTATTCATGTTGGCGAATGTGTTTGTCTCACAGAATATAGAAGTTGTCGCGTGAGTCGACCGGTGATGATATTTGCATTAATATCAAATCGTGGAACCATGATCTCTATGGCCGCCTATTCGAGTTGCTGTCTACTCATGGGATTCTCAGCTGTTGACCACTGACGAACCAACACTTCCATTACGCAACTTAGCAACGCCATTTCCAATGCGTCTTCAGATGGGAAAGGCATGAACTATGCAACTTGAACGGGTGCAGGAGCTGCTTGAACGGGTGCATGAGCTGCTTGAACGGGTGCGGCTAGCATGCCATCCTGTACACCCTCAATAACCCGGCTTCTCACACAAAACCGCCTGTCAACTAAAACTGCAGTTTAGACAAATAAATGTTAATGTAACTGGATATTCATATGTAATTGATTAACTGAAACTAATTTTTGTACCTAAATTTCTCTTGAAGTTCTTGAGTCACATGAAGTCATTCCCGAATATGTATCTTTCTTTCTCCAAGACCTATTTGCATAGATGTTGTTGACATGGGGCAAGGCCAAATTTCTTGGCCTATGTGATGTAGTAAATATACCATCCTGTAAAGCAAGACAATAAAAAAAAAAATTAAAATTAAGAGTTAACAGGTCCCATTAATTACACACTTAAAATTAAAATTAACTTACCGATATGCTCATTATATCCCATATTGCTCACGAGAGCATTATCGAAATTCACGATATCCTGTCTCTCCTCTGCCCGAAGCTTGAACGGGGTGTATGAGCAGCTTGAACGTCACAACTAGTATTCCGTACACCCTCAACAATCCCACAATCATTTCTCACACGAAACCGTCCATCAACTAGAACTATAATAAGAGATATCCTTTATCTTAATTTTGATATTTGTTGTTAGAGAATTGACTTACTGATAATTATATTAGGAACTTATGATTTTTAGCAAAAAACACGTTTTTGCACATGAATGTATGGAATTTATGATTTTAAGCAAAAAGCACGTCTTTTGCACATGAATGTATGGAATTTATGATTTTTAGCAAAAAGCACGTCTTTTGCACATGAATGTATGGTTTATTTGACAAATCAAAGAGAAACAAGGTTAACAATTACTATGACCTACTTCATGTGTAAATGCTAAATCAATTGTTGATTTATCAAAATTAAGTGGTTATGTGGCTAAATCTATGGTTGATTTATCAAAATTAAGTGGTTATAAGTTTTAGCAGAAAGCAATTGTGTTGCACATGAATTGTTGATTTATCAAAATTAAGTGGTTATGTATTTTAGCAAAAAACATGTTTGTTGCACATGAATATATGGTTTATTTGACATATGAAAGAGAAACAAGGTTAACAATTACTATGAATTACGTTATGTGTATGTGTAAATGATAAATCTATCAAAATCAAATGGTTATTTGAGAGTATTATTGATTGAAGGTAACTTTTGCTATTACCATACATATAAAGTTGGAATGCGTCAATCAAGAATCATTCATTAATTAAAAATTAAAAATTAATTAAGAATTAAAAATCTTTGTAAATTAAGAAATGAAAGTAATCCATTCCAAATATATCATATATTTCTATGGATTCTAGAATCTATAACTGTCAAATTCGGGAGGAAAACTAACAAAAATAAAATGCCAAAATTAGATGCCAAAAATATAATCTCAAATTAAACGTAGTCCAATCTTCTATATATATGAAAGAGAACATATAAAAAGAATCCAAATTCACTAGTTACAAGAGTCCTCAGAGAACATATAAAAAGAATCCAAATTTACTAGTGAAGCACATTGAAGAATGTGGCTACAACGAAGAAAACTCAGTGGTTATAGAACTACCATATAGCAACGATCTCCATCTTCATCTAAAATGAATCCAAAAGTTCACAGTAAATTAAACAGAGAACCTATAAAATGAATCCAAAAGTTCACAGTGAATGTAACAGAGAACCTATAAAATGAATCCAAGTTCACAGTGAAGAATGTGGTTACAAGAGTTACAGAGAGCATAGCTACAACGACGGAGAACATAGCTACAGTGAAGAAGACTCAGTGGTTATAGAACTACCATATAACAACGATCTTCATCTTCATCTACAAGTAATTGTGTCGCCGACACTTGATTACCCATGTTGCCCATATTGGCGATTACGTTTGTCTCCACTGATTATCTAATTAGAAGTTGCCGCGTGAGTTGACTGGTGATGATATTTGCATTAATATCAAATTATGGAACCATGATCTCTATGGCCGTCTGTTTGAGTTGTTGTCTACTCATGGGATTCTCAACTGTTGGCCACCGACGAACCAACACTTCCATTACGAAACTTAGCAATGCCATTTCTAGTGCTTCTTCAGATGGGAAATGAGGAGCTTGAACAGGTGCAGGAACTGCAGGAGCAGCTTGAACGGATGCATCTAGCAAGCCTTCCTGCACACCCTCAATAACTCCACGACTTCTCACACAAAATCGTCCATCAACTAGAACTACAGTTTAGACAAGCAAATGTTAATGTAATTGAATATTTATACGTAATTAACTGAAACTAATTTTAAATGTTTAATAGTACCTATATTTCTCTTGAAATTCACGAGTCGCATAAACTCATTACCGAATAAGAGGTATCTTTCTTTCTCCCCTTCTGGCCTATTTGCGTATATGTGGTTCACTTGGGGCAAAGACAAGGCCTGTGGGATATAGTAAACATACGATCCTGCAAAGCTGGACAATCAAAACAAATAAAAAATAAGAGTTAACAAGTTTTTTCCCATTAATTACACACTTTAAAATTAACTTACCGATATTCTCATATCCCATGTCGCTCACAAGAGCGTTACCAAAGTTCAAAATATCTTGTCTCTGGCTGAAGATCCCTAAACCGGTGACTTGATTCGTACAAGTATTTCATTAGTTGCTAATGAAATTCACCGTAAAACCAGAGATGCATAACAATCAACAAAAAAAGAACATATGGTATAAAAATCAGCTAAACAACAGTAGACATAAATATATGAAGCTCTGCGCTTTTTCAATATTGTACTATTTTAAAAAGCTCACACATGTTGCAATACCAAAAATCTGAACCTCAAACATGTTGGTGAAGATTTCTACAAATTAAGCCTGAGACCACCCCCTTCCATCACTTCAATCCCATTGCAAGATTTAAGTTTTATTCATTCTATTCGACTATTTCCCTGATAAACACTATTTTTTTCCTGCAATCTAACCTACGTTATTTATCTTTTCACACAACGTTAGTTTGTAATCAGGATCCCACTAATGTGTCGGTTTACACAGGTTGGCCAAACAACTAACTTTACTTCCCGTTTAACAAACTCCCTAGAGATATTAATATCTTGCCACGATCATTGAAATATATATTTAAACTACCAAGTTATTTGAAGTGGTATTAAGCTAGGGTAATCATATAGCACATGAGGTATGAGAAGCAGCTCATCATAATGTTAGTTCACTTCTAAAATTCAGAGTTTTATAGGAACATAATTGATATAAAAGAAACATAAAGCTTATTGAAAAGCTTTATCTATGATTTCAATTTGTTCCAATCCAACAACGATAACAACAATCGAATATTTGTACAGGCCCTTCTACCATCCCTCTTTAAATACAACATTCAAAAAAGAAGAGTCATGAAATCTAGTCAAGGAATGTCAGAGTTGGAAATCCATAAGAATTCACATATTATAAAATATAAGACATGGTTTAACGAAAGAAATCATAATATATCAGTGACAAGAATTTAACATAGAGCAATCAAACTCACATTTTTAAGTCCAAAGATGACATTTCGCCAATGGAGGCAGGTTTTTTCTTGAAAGATTCTGCAAAAGAAAACAAGGTGCTCTCTTAGGCAATGATAACTGTTAGCCTCTTCTCTGCACATTAATCTATAACATATTCGATAAACCAAGAATCTTGATCAACCATACATAAGTTTGAAGGAGCATAAGCTGGATTTGGAGGTTATCAGGGACTAAAACACAGAAGAAAATTAATATAGAGTTCATATATGTAATTTATACTTGTTACTTTTTACTACTGCCAAAGCAATCATAGTTTCATCTTTTTTTTTTATTTAAATTTGAAGGTCTTGAAAATGTTCTCTCTCTCTCTTTCAACCACATCCACTTTTTCATTTTCAAAATAAAATAGAGTAGATTATAGACCACAAATAATAAAGAACTCACTACAAAGTCTAATTAGGGCTTACCAAGCAAATGGAGAATTGATCGAGAGCAGGAAAAGAAAACAAAATTCCATTTGTTAGGAATTTTATTGTTTAGATTTTGATGAATGCCATGTAAAACTTAGAATAGAAAGTTGGCACCCCAATTCTTCTTTGTAAAATATATTGTAACAATTAGAGTGGCCAAGGTGAGTTAAGTCGCCTACGCCCCAACACGCAAGAAGACAAATCAAGGCTTGAAGGAAAACTCGATCGAGAGACAAGTGAGTACTGACAAAGAAAGAATGAGCATAAGAACTCATTGAAGAAGCGGTGAGATGGTGAGTGGAACATCATCAAGTCAACTCAAGAGAAGCCAAGTCTCAAGTCAAGTGACGGAAGAAGAGTTATCCAATGATGGGAAGTCGACTCTAAGTCACCTGGGGAAAGCAAGGAAATGCAAGTCAAATCGAGATAATCGTAAAAAGAACCGTTGTTACGTAAATCAAGAGATTTACTTAAACAAGTAATATCTCCATACCACCTTTCTCGGAGTGCTCACCCCGAAGCGTGCAATTGGAATGAACCAATGGGAAGCACTACACCGTGTCGAACTCAAAAGGTGAAACAACAATTCATACGAGGAAACAAAGAATTCCAAGAAGCGCAAGCCAACGATCGCAAAGTGACTTTCAAAAATAAGCCTATCTCTTCAACGGGCAAATTTTTGAAAGTTCACTATAAAAAGGCCGAGGAGTTTGTTTGAGAAAATAGGGCATGAATGACACACACGTGAAGATATACAAGCTTATCAAAATCGAAATATTCTCAATCCTCAAGCCTACATCTCAAGTACATCAATCCAACACTTTGTGAAGGAAAGAGAACTTCAATTAGTTGAAGAGGAAAATATCGAAACAAGGGGTCTACATTCCGGGAAGGATTGTAGAAAGGTTCAAAAGTGAACCAAGTCTTAAGTTCTTGGAGGGCTTCGTGATCAAATCCAAAGTGCTTAAGCAAGTGAGTTTGTAGTAGCAAAGCGCGCCTGCCTGTGAAGAAGGCTCGAGTCGCACGAGAAGCCGGTGAGTGATCAAGGCGTCTCGGATCGAGTCCCAAAGGATCAAGTCGGTTTGTTGTGATCAAGACTTGTATCCGGGATTACCACTCAGTAAATCGATCATTACTTAGTGGATTCCTCCGGGAGTTGGAGAAGAGAGGAGTAGAAGAATTACCCCATCTTCGAACCTCTATAAAAACTTTCTTGTGTCATTTACATTTCAAAGATTTAAATTTCGCACTTTTAATTGCTCATATCTCACGATAAATTTGCTATCCATTTGATAATTTATAAGTACTAAATCAAGTTGTAAAAACTTGCTTAATCAAACTTAAGGGTGTTAAGTCTTCCAATGAAAACAAAACCACGGTTGAGTGGGTTTATAGCCAACAATTTGAGTTCTTTCTATTAACAAATTTCGGTGAGTCTCGTTGAGAGATTAACTCTCTTGAGTGACTAATTTGACTATCCATCAAGGACACATTTGTGTAGAACTCGTAGATTTAAAAGGCCTAAATCGAAAATTTGGTAAAGGTTTATTCAACCCCCTTCTAAACCTTACACTTACACCCCTTGGGACCTACACCATTGATTCAAGTTACAACGCCATCTTATATACACAAATGCTTGCTAACGGATACTATTATACTTCTTCGGGTGTAGTGTTAATTGCTCTTGCTATTTCTTGCAATTAAGGTTATGTTTCCAAAAGGTTCGTTCCACTTTTATACTGTATAAAATTGAGATTATGTTAAGATACATCACACGTCATTTATCTTTACATGAATACGGGTGGCCGGAAAGTGAAAAAGATGGAGAACGTGTAAATTAATTCAAGAAGTTAACCCAGGGAGAGACATACTGATGTGAACCGCAGCAACAACTGTGCATACGACCCAACAACAATATGTTGTTAACCCAAGATCTTCACTAGTTCGGTTAAATTGGTGGAAACCTCGACCCATTGCTTAGCAAAGCAAGAACCTCGGTATGCGAAGACGCCACAAGCAATTATGGATTATTGCCTGATAAGTCGATAATTGCAACAATAACTCAAATCTTGAAGCACTTGGAGAAACACTCAAATTTGAGAGTAAAAAGATTAATTGTATTGATTCATTAATGAAAAACAATAAGTGTTCACCCTTATAAAGGATCCAAACCCTAATCCTACTAGGAAACAACTTAACCCGAAAAAGAAAACTCAAAAACTGAAAAAAAAATGCGAAAACATCAAATCAGCGCCCCGCGACACGACCGTGTCGGGGGACATGGCCAGACCGTGTTCTCCGCTGTCAACCGGGCAAAAATCTCCTCTCGCAACACGACCGTGTTACCTGACACGGCCAGGCCGTGTTGCGCTCTGGAACTCGAACTCTAACCCAACCAATATAGCACGGTCGTATTTCATTGACACGGCTAGGCTGTGCTGCCAAGCACGACCGTGTCAGTGAACACAACCAGACCGTGTTGTCCCGCGCATGCCCTGTTTCGACCTCTTTTTCGTCCCGAACTCAAAATAACAACCTAAGTCGCGGCCCTAAAGGTTTTCTTGGCCTCCAAACATCAAAATAACTCCAAAATAATTGAAAATTACAACTAACTAAGTTAATCGAACACAAGACACTAATAAGACTTGATTACAATGTATCCAAGACACAAAGTGACTCGTATTCTCGGCATCCTTAGCTTGCTCAGTCTGAGGTGGACTCCGTAATGTCGATGACGCCAATCAACTGGACCACCCGAACCTCTTCCTCTGTTGGCAATGCACTCTTGGCCTCCTTTTGTACGACTTGAATCAACCCATTGAGTGCATCCTTAAACTTCCTTGCTCGAGCCCGTGTTATCAGACCAACTGGCACTGTTACTGGATCTTTCGTCCATGGATTCTCATCATTCCCCTCCTCTTGAGAAGGATTTGTCCTCAAATCCGAATTGACATCAAAAGGACTAAGGTCAGCAACATTGAAAGAAGCACTAACACCATAGTCGCCCAACAAGTCTATCTGGTATGCATTATCATTGATTCGCTCGAGCACTTGAAACGGTCCATCCTCTCGCGGCTGCAACTTGTACTTCTGATGTGCCGGGAAACATTCAGGCCACATATGCACCCAAACCCAATCGCCTGGTTCGAACACCACCTTCTTTCGATTCTTGTTAGCTTTGTGCACGTGTCTTTGCTTCATTCGCCGTTCGATGTTGAGCCTTGCTTTCTCATGTAATCGTTTCACAAAATCAGCTTTCTTCTGGCCATCTAAGTTAACATGCTCAGAAACATGTAAAGGTGATAAATCCAAGGGGGTTAGCGGATTAAAACCATGAACTAGTTCAAATGGTGAAAACTTTGATGCAGAATGCACATCACGATTATAAGCAAACTCAACATACGGTAAACACTCTTCCCAAGTTTTAATGTTCTTTTTAATAATAGCCCTTAACAATGTAGACAAAGTTACATTAACTACTTGCTGTTTGACCATCCGTTTGGGGTGACATGTAGTAGAAAATAACAGTTTAGTTCCCAACTTCCCCCACAAGGTCTTCCAAAAGTAACTTAAGAACTTAGAATCCCTATCCGACATAATTGTTCTAGGCATACCATGCAACCTTACAACCTCTCTAAAGAACAAATCGGCAATCAAAGACGCATTATCAGTTTTATGACATGGAATAAAATGTGCCATCTTTGAGAAACGATCTACGACAACAAATATAGAATCGGACCCATGTTTAGTTCTGGGGAGCCCTAAAACAAAGTCCATAGAAATATCAACCCAAGGTGCCGTCGGAATAGGTAGGGGCGTGTACAACCCTTGATTTTGGACCCGGGATTTAGCTTGTCTACAAGTAACACATCTGTTACAAATACGCTCAACATCTGGCTTCATATGTGGCCAATAGAAATGCTCTTGTAAGACTGCTAACGTTTTGACCACCCCAAAATGTCCCATAAGACCCCCACCATACGATTCTCTCACTAGTAAGTCTCTTAAAGAACACTCAGGAATGCACAATTTATTCTCCTGGAATAGAAAACCATCATGCTTATAAAATTTACCATCTGCCCCCTTTTCACATGCAACAAACAACTTTGAAAAATCAAGATCATGCAAGTACAACTCTTTAATATGTTCAAACCCAAGGATTTTAGCATCTAAAGTCGAGATAAGAGTGTACCTTCGAGATAGTGCGTCTGCTACAACATTAGTTTTACCTTGCTTGTACCAGATGATGTATGGGAATGTCTCGATGAATTCGAGCCAACGGGCATGTCGTTTGTTCAACTTTTGCTGCCCCTTAAGATACTTTAGGGACTCATGATCGGTGTGGACTATGAACTCCTTCGGCCACAAATAGTGCTGCCACGTTTTCAAGGCTCAGACCAAAACATACAACTCCTTGCCATACGTCGGATAGTTCAAGGCCGCCCCACTCGTTTTTTTTATTTGAAGAATGCGATCGGCTGCGCTTCTTCGTGCATTAATTAGTACGGCGCCGATTCCAACCCCTGACGCATCACACTCAATCTCAAAGACCTTGGTAAAATCCGGCAATGCTAGCAATGGCGCATGTGTTAGCCTTTCCTTCAACAACTCAAATGCCTTGTCTTGGGCTTCCCCCCACTGAAATGCAACACTCTTCTTAATAGTTTCCGTCAATGGTCTTTGCGATAATCTTGAAATCCCGCACAAACCTCCGATAAAAGCTTGCAAGTCCATGAAAACTACGCACTTGACTGGCCGATGTGGGTTTAGGCCAGTCCTGGATGGCCTTAATCTTCTCCCCATCCACTGTAATTCCCTTCGAGCTCACTACAAACCCCAAAAATATCAACTGCTCCGAACAAAATGTGCACTTCTTGACGTTTGCATACAACTTCTCTTTTCTCAATACTTCTAAGACGGCCCTCAAATGTTCCAAGTGTTCATACAATGATTTACTATAAATGAGAATATCATCAAAGTAAACCACGACGAACTTACCAATGAAAGCTCTCAAAACATGGTTCATGAGTCTCGTGAACGTGCTAGGTGCGTTGGTTAGCCCAAAAGGCATGACTAACCACTCATATAACCCATGCTTTGTCTTAAAGGCCGCTTTCCACTCATCCCCTTTTCGCATCCGAATCTGATGGTACCCGCTCCTCATATCTATCTTGGAGAAGATGCTAGAACCATGGAGCTCGTCTAACATATCATCCAAGCGAGGTATGGGATGCCAGTACTTGATAGTGATGTTATTAATAGCCCGGAAATCCACACACATCCTCCAAGACCCATCCTTCTTCGGAACTAGTAGTACTGGAACCGCACAAGGACTCATGCTTTCCCGGATAAGTTTCTTGCTTAGCAACTCATCAACCTGCCGTTGCAACTCTTTTGTCTCCTCCGGGTTAGTTCTGTACGCCGGCCGGTTAGGTAGTGATGCACCCAGAATGAAATCAATCTGATGCTCAATCCCTCGAATAGGCGGTAACCCATCCGACATCTCGTCTGGAAATACATCATCGAACTCCTGCAACAAAGACAAGGCAGAACTAGGCAAATCGGGGTTAAGACTGTCAGTAGATATATAAGTGCCTTTGTAAACCAAAAGTATCATCGAACAACCACTCATGGTGGCTTTCCTAAGGTCACTCATTTTTTCCATCAAATTTATTTTTCCTCGTTTCTTACCTCATGGCCGTCCCTCCTCCCTTTTTGTTTCCCGGCCCTCTCAAAATTATTGCTCTCCTTTTTCCCGGCTATCTCTCGAACCTCACTTCTACCCTTAGCCGGACCCTCACTCTTGTTTTCTCTCGAGCTCTCATTTTTCTCGGCTTTACTTTGATTTTTATGCTCACTAGCCGAACTCTTTTTTTCTTTTATCTCTCCCACTCTTGATTTCACTTGATCATCATAAATTTCTTTTGGAGTTAAAGGAAGAAGTACAAATCGCTTTTGATTGTGAACAAGAGTATACTGGTTGGTGTAGCCGTCATGTTACACCCTCATGTCATACTGCCACGGTCTACCCAACAGAATGTGCCCCGCCTACATCGGCACCACATCGCACAACACCTCATCCTTATATCCCCCTATTTGAAATGCCACTTTCGCCTGTCTACTTATTCGAATCTCCCCACAGTCGCTCAACCACTCCAACTTATAAGGTTGTGGGTGTTTTATTGTCGGAATTCCTAGCCTATCCACCATCTTTGCACTTGCTACATTAGTGCAACTCCCTCCATCTATGATGACACTACACACCTTTCCATTGACAACACACCTTGTATAAAAGATGTTTTCTCGCTGGACTCCCTCATCTGACTTAGGCTGAATACTCAGCTCCCTCCGAGACACCAAGGACAACAACTCCCCCTTCGCCGCCTCTAACACCTCTGGAATATCCTCCAACTCCAGCATATCACTATAATCCTGCTCTCCCTCACTCTCCGAATCCATTTTCCCATTCTCGCGTAACACCAACACCATCTTATTTGGACATTGACTCGCTATATACCCAAACCCATGACATTTAAAACATTTAATATCCCTTGTGCGAGCAGTAGATGGTTCGATTTTACCTGCGGGTTTAGGCTCGGGTGCCCTCCTCCTTTGATCCGTCACCTTCGAACTCTGCTCCTCCTTTTTGTTGGTGTTTGACTTCCATGCATTGGAGTTAGAGTTTGGTGCTTGCCGGTTGAAACCCCTCATCTTGAGCTGTTGCTCCACCTTCACCGCCATATGCACCATCTCCTTGAGATCAACACAGTGATGTAGGTCGACGGCATCCGCAATGGGCGTGTTCAAACCTGCGATGAACCTGGCCATAGTCACCTTCGGATCCTCATCGATATTTGTCCTTGCCATAAGCATCTCCATCTCCTTGTGGTAATCCTCCACACTCTTCGAACCCTGAGTTAACCTCTGCAACCTTTGATAGACGCCCCTATAATAATGATTTGGAACAAAACGGCGTCTCATCAAACTCCTCATCTCCTCCCATGTAGAAACGGACCGCTCACCGTTTCTCCTCCTTGAGACCAATAGTTGATCCCACCACACACTTGCGTAATCCGAGAACTCAGTTGATGCCATTTTTACCTTTTTCAATTCGGAATAATTTTGGCAATCGAACACATTCTCGATTTTCCTTTCCCAATCCAGATAGGCGTCCGGATCACTTTTCCCTTGGAACGAGGGAATTTGCATTTTGATGTTACTCAAATTGCTATCCTCACGTCTCCGTTCACCCTTATCTCCGCGCTGACCTCTACCCGAATTATAATTCTGCTCCCTTTCGGAATCAAAATCATCAATCTCGTCTACCCACTCCTCTAACTCAAACCTCCTCGGCCTCCGCGCCCTAGTAGCAGGTTTCTCTATTTTCGGCGCCTCCTTGGGATTCCCGTATGTTTCGATCATTACTTTCTTCATGAGGCTAGCAAGTGCCTCCATATCAAGCTTCTCCAATGGTTGTCGGTTTTCGCCTGTCATGCTTAAATCACTCACCTCACGTGTATACGCTCCTGTATCACTCAACTCACAATCCCCAAGTACCCGCACTTGTCACGATTATAAACCAATCAGACAGCCGCAAGTACGCCTCAACACACCAATAAGATTACTAAGCCAATAAACGGATCGTAAAAGATGAAATTGAAGACTAGGGTTTAAATTTTCGAATTTTCCAGAATTTTTTTTTGCACGCGGTTTAGATTCTTTACCCGCTGATTTTTTTTTGTGCAGTTCGGTTTTTTTATGTACCCTTCAAGAACTAGGGTTTATGATAAATTCTGGAAAATAGCAAAAATTAAAGAACAAGGATATACTTAACCTTGCTAGATGGCTCTGATTACCAACTGATGTGAACCGCAGCAACAACTGTGCATAAGACCCAACAAGAATACGTTGTTAACCCAAGATCTTCACTAGTTCGGTTAAATTGGTGGAAACCTCGACCCGTTGCTTAGCAAAGCAAGAACCTCGGTATGCGAAGAGGCCACAAGCAATTATGGATTATTGCCTGATAAATCGATAATTGGAACAAGAACTCAAATCTTGAAGCACTTGGAGAAACACTCAAATTTGAGAGTAAAAAGATTAATTGTATTGATTCACTAATGAAAAACAATAAGTGTTCACCCTTATAAGGGATCCAAACCCTAATCCTACTAGGAAACAACTTAACCCGAAAAAGGAAACTCAAAAACTGAAAAACAAAACGCGAAAAAGTCAAATCAGCGCCCCGCAACACGGCCGTGTCGGGGGACATGGTCAAACCGTGTTCTCCACTGTCAACCGGGCAAAAATCTCCTCTCGCAACACGGTCTTGTTGCCTGACACGGCCATGCCGTGTTGCGCTCTGGAACTTGAACTCTAACCCAACCAATATAGCACGGCCGTGTTTCATCGACACGGCTAGGCCGTGCTGCCAAGCACGGCCGTGTCAGTGAACACGGCCAGACCGTGTTGTCCTGCGCATGCCCTGTTTCGACCTCCTTTTCGTCCCGAACTCAAAATAACAACCTAAGACGCGGCCCTAAAGGTTTTCTTGGCCTCCAAACATCAAAACAACTCCAAAATAATTGAAAATTACAACTAACTAAGATAATCGAACACAAGACACTAATGAGACTTGATTACAATGTATCCAAGACACAAAGTGACTCGTATTCTCGGCATCCTTAGCTTGCTCAGTCTGAGGTGGACTCCGTAATGTCGATGACGCCAATCAACTGGACCACCCGAACCTCTTCCTCTGTTGGCAATGCACTCTCGGCCTCCTTTTGTACGACTTGAATCAACCCATTGAGCGCATCCTTAAACTTTCTTGCTCGAGCCCGTGTTATCGGACCAACTGGCACTGTTACTGGATCCTTCGTCCATGGATTCTCATCACATGCTGTGGCTTTGTGTGGGAGACTTTAATGAGATAATGTGGTCATTTGAGAAAAAAATGTGGTAATTTTTGATTGGATAGAACGATGGAGCAATTAGAGAGGCGATAGATAATTGCGAGTTAGTTGATTTGGGATTCACCGGGCCTCTATTTACATGGATGAAAATGCAACATGGGACGAGTAATATACGAGAGAGATTGCATCGATCTCTAGCTAATGATAAATTGGTGAACCAATTTACGTACTATCGTATATTGCATCTCTTTCGTATTAATTCTGATCATAACCCCGTTATGACTGAATTCAACACAAGTCTGATAACTACTAATAATACACAACGATGAAAACATTGCATATTTCGTTTTGAGCGAATGTGGCTACAACACTCGGAATCCGAGAAGATGATGAAAAAAGGATGGGAGGACAACTTTAGGGGTACAGACTTGATGGCATGGACAAAGCAATGCAGAAGAGTTATGATCCAATAGGACAAGAGTGAGTTTGGAAATATCCGAATGAAAATAAAAAATATCAGTGAACAAATCCAATTCATGCAAAAGCAGGATCAAGTCGACATGGACTCTTGCAGATAGCGTGCGCCGGAAAACTCTTTGAATGAATTGTATCGGCTTAATGAGATTATGTGGATGCAAAGATCTAGAGTCCTTTGACTAAAAGAGGGAGACCGTAACACTAAATGTTTCCATCAAAAAATATTGAATCGGAGGAAAAGGAAAAATATTGATAAATTAAGGGATGAGAATGGGCGATGGGTGGAGGACATTGAACATATTTCAAACATTCTTAAGAATTTCTTTGTCGAATTGTTTACACCCTGTTGCCCCAAATCGAGTCCATAATGTACTTGATGCGGTGGAAATGAGGGTTACTGACAAAATGGTAGATTTCCTTGTTAGACCCTACTATGAAGATGAGGTCCTCAAGGCTCTCCAACATATGCATCCTTTTAAAGCGCCTGGACCTGACGATATGCCCCCATTCTTTCTTCAAAAACTTTGGAATATCACCAAAATAGAAGTTATTAATACAACTTTAGGAGTCCTTAATCAGGGTCATGATCCATCTCACATGAACCACACACATATTATCCTGATCCCTAAAGTAAAAATCCCCGAGTATCCTTAAGATTTTCGACCTATTAGCTTTTCTAATGTTATTATGCGCATCATTTCCAAGACAATAGCTAATAGATTGAAATCTATAATGCCACACATTATTTCTCCGGAACAAAGTGTTTTTATCCCAGCTAGGCTTATAACTGATAATTCCATAATTGCCTTTGAAAAATTTCATTCCATAAAAAAACAAAAGCAAAGTCGTAGGGGTAACCTCGCATTAAAACTTGATATGAGTAAAGCCTACTATAGAGTATAATGGATGTTTCTGGAAAAAATCATGGAAAAACTTGGTTTCCCAGTTGCATGCATTGATTTAATATGGAGATGTATCGCAACTGTCTCTTACTCTTTGTTGTTGAATGAAGTATCAACTGACACCATTTTCCCGCAGAGTGGACTCCGACAAGGGGATCCTCTATCTCCATACTTAATTTTATTTTATGCAGAGGCATTCTCATCGTTACTAAGAAAAGCAAAAACCCGAGGTGATATACACGGTATACATGTGGCTAGAGGGGCTCCAAAAATCTCTCATTTATTCTTTGTTGATGACAATATTCTATTTTTTCGAGCCACAATTCCGGAAGGGGATAAAATAACAGAGACTATTCGTATTCATGAGCAAGCATCCGGGCAGAAAATAAACATGGAGAAGTCTGAAATTATAACGAGTAAGAACGCAAGTACATAGATTATGCGCCATATTAAGAATCACTTGCGGGAAGTTGAGGACCATAAAAAATATCTTACCCTTCCTACACTTATCGGACGGTCGAAGAAAAATATTTTTAGGACTGTCATCGAGAGTGTACATGGACGACTTAAGGCTTGGAAAGCAAAATCACTATCTTAGGCAGGAAAAGAAGTCCTAATAAAGGTAGTAATTCAAGCAATCCCAACATATATATTGAATTGCTTTTTACTCTCTATCTCAGTTTGTCAGGAAATCGAGAGAGCGATCACAAGATTCTAGTGGGGCTATGAGGAAAAAGAAAGAAAATACCACTGGGTAAGCTGGAGCAAAATGGCAGATTCCAAAAAATGGTAGATTGGGATTTTGAGAATTTCATAGCTTTAATTTGGCATTATTAGCGAAACAATACTGGAGGATACTCAATAACCCTGATTCCTTGGCAGCAAAAATATTGAAGAGCAAATATTTCCTACAAGATAACCTTAACTTGGCATAGATCGGTTACCTACCTAGCTTCCTCTGGAGAAGTCTCCTAGCTGCCAGACAACTCGTCAAGGAAAGTACATATTGGCGTATTGGTAATGGAGAGCAGGTGGACATTCATAAGGATACATGGATCAATGCAAAAACGTGGAGACGACCTGAATTTGCAGGACCGAGGATTTCGAGTTCTGCTAATGTTTTGGAACTGATCAATCATCACACTAAAATGTGGAACGGAGGATTGATCCGGGTAAATTTTAGCGAAGAGGATACATAATAGATTTTAGCCACACCAATAAGTTATCGCTTGCCCCCTGATAAACGAATTTGGCGTGGTACAAAGCAGGGTACTTTTACAGTTAAATTGGCATACCACTTGGCCATTGAGTTGTTTTCTAAATTGGTTGGAAATTGAGCATCAGGTAGTTCCCCAAACCCAATTTGTAAAAAACAATGGCAACTTCCCGTGTTACCCAAGATACGACATTTCTTGTGGAGAGCGTGTTGGGATTCCCTACCAACAAGACTTTGTAAGTCCAAGTGGCTACGATAATCTAGAGGGGGGTGAATAGATTATCCCAGTTTTTCAGATTTTGCCCTCTTTTTCGTAAAACTCAAGCAAAGATGAAATGCTAAGTGCGGAAAGTAAATAGCACACGTCGATTTATAGTAGTTCAATCCACCTAGGGCCTAATCTACTACCACCCCAGTATATCCGGGATGAATTTCAAAAAGAAAAAAGATTTTATTAATTTACCAAAAATTAATACAACACCTTGAGGATTACCACAACCCTCTTACACCACCTTGAGGATTCCCACAATCCTCTTACAACACCTTTGAAGATTACCACAACCTTCAAACACCTATCACCTAGATCACCCAAGTGTATTCTTACCACAAGAATACTCACAAGGATGTTTTGTGTTGAATGATGACCAAAATCAAGATTACAACTCAATGATGATTGATACAATATGAGTACAAGTGTAATCAAGAATTGAAAGCCTAGACCTCAAATGTGTGCAAGTGAAAGTGCTAAGGCAAATACAACAAGATATATGAAAGTGTTTGCTTGATTGCTCTTTTTGCTTGTGTAGAGTGTTGTATTTTGTTGCTTGAATGAAGCCTCTATTTATAGGAGAGGACTTGGCTTTCATTTCCAAACATCGGCTCCTCCTTGGGGAGTTATTTGCTGCAAAAGAAACCATTTAAAATGATCAATATAGCTGTTAGAAATCAATCCCACAAAATAGGGAAAAGTCATGCAAAACGCATAGCGGATAGTTTCACGATAAACATGGGGTTCGACCGGTCGCGTAGAGATAAGATAGAAATTGAATTCTGCGAATTTTTACTCAGAGGGACCGGTCGGAGGGGGGTGCGACCGGTCGCCCTTAGCTGTGACCGATTGGACTTGAAGAATTTACGAAACAAAGAAGTCTGAACTAAGAGGGCTGCTCCCAGGTACCGGTCGCCCAGGGGTCGACCGGTCGCCCTCACCGGTCGCCCACCTGGTCGACTGGTCGCCCTCCTCTTTTTTTCTCACGTCCCATTTTCTGTTTCAAAACTCAACTCAGGTACGGGTTGCCCTATAGGGCAACCGGTCGATCCTGAAACAAATGTGTTGTCCAATGTTTTATCGAAAATAAACTTCAAAAAATACTCCGAAAAATAGTAAAAACATTTTAAGACGGTCGGAAGTATTTAGACAACATTTAGGGACATTTTTTTGGTTTAAAACTCATTTGAACAAACTCGAACAAAATCATCAAAATCATGATAAAAACATTTATCTAACAAACTCCCCCTTTTTGATGATTACAAACCAAAACAATTTACTCGAGGACGATTTTGAAAACAAATAAATTTTCTGGTTTTATAAGTAAACTATCTGTTAAAGACATTCCATACAAAGCTCCCCCTATCTATGAGCAATATCAACAAAAGATAAATATAAGTTAGAAGCACAAGCTTATATAAGATGCATATAGATATCATGAGCTAAGAAGCTCCCCCTGTCACAACACATATAGTCGTTTGCAATTGAGTCCATAATACAAGCCATGGACTAGGTATTCTTGGCTTAATGAAGCCATAGCTTATAGCTTTTATTGCGAGCTTTTATTAACTTCTTTTGGCTAACGAGCCAATTTCCTGTTTCTCCCCCTTTGGAATCATCAAAAAGACTGTTAGGATGATAAAAAACATCATACAAATATATCAAAGTGCGCCAAAGGGATGGTTTACAACCGTTGAGCAATTTAAGCTTAAAAATCCAAGGAAAATGGGAGAAATGTATCATGAAGAGTTCATACGCTCGTTTTATTTGCCAAAACATGATCTCAATAAATATTGGAGACTTTTGGAAGCAAGAGAATCATGTAGAAGTTGAAATTTTCATTGCGACATTTCATCGAACATTTAGTGGGCGTGAAAATTAAAAGAAGTTGTATATAACCCTTGTAAAAGATTAAAGCCAAAAATTATCAACACCAATTCAAGTCAAACATCATATATTACAACATAACAACCAAGCTCATCATGAACATACGACAATTACATCAAAAAATTTACAAGAAAGCAAAAAACTCAAGGGTTCAACCCAAATGAGTAGAGAAAGTAGAATTCTTACCATTTGATCAGTAAAGATGAGCGATGATGATGATAAATGAGCTATGTAATGTCCAGTTTGTGAATGGAATGCATGAAAATCAATTTAGAATGAAATATGTGTGAATTTGGCAAAGGGGACGAAAAATGGCCAAAATATGTTAAAATGGCGAATGTTGAAGACATAACCATTTTAATCCAAAAATATGCTTAGGGCGCCGGTCGGCGTTGAGGGCGAGGTTGCCCTCAACCTGTTTAGCCCCTTTGTCTTGACATTTTTGAGGAAAATCGAATTTTCAACCAAAAAAGCGATTTTTCGCCCTAAGTTTTAAAAACATGCAAAATGCAAACGTAAGCCTCATTCAATATGCATTATGCCTAACCGAGCTCGTATGGAAGCAAAAGTCTCGGAAGATAGCGATTTTGTAAAAATGTCCGCTAATTGATCTTGAGATGGTACAAACGATATCTCAATTTTTCGTTTTGAAACACAATCCCTTAGAAAATGATGTCGAATCTCAATATGTTTAGTACGGTTATGATGAACCGGGTTTTGAGCAATATTTATAGTGGAATATTATCACAAAAGATAGGTACGTTTTCAAAAGAGCATTTGTAATCCGCTAAGGTTTGTTTCATCCAAATAAGTTGAGTACAACAAAATGCAGCGGAAATATATTCGGCTTCGACCGTTGAAAGAGAAACACAGTTTTGCTTCTTTGAGAACCAAGAAACTAGGCAATCGCCTAAAAATTGACATGATCCGGAAGTACTTTTCCGATCATCAATATTTCCCGCATAATCCGAATCACTATAACCTTTAAGAGAAAAAATTTCATTCTTTGGATAAAATAAACCATATTGAATAGTGCCTTTCAAATATCGAAAAATCCTTTTAACGACACTCATATGAGATTCTTTGGGATTGCTTTGAAAATGAGCGCATAGGCATACGACATGAAGAATGTCCGGTCTACTAGCGGTTAAATAAAGTAAACTACCAATCATACCTCGATACTTGGATTCATCCACGGACTTGCCTTTTTCATCTTTGTTAATTTTGACATTTGTTGCCATAGGAGTAGAAACGGTTCTTCCTTCTTCAATGCCGGACTTTTTCAAAAGTTCTTTTGTATACTTTGATTGCGAAATGTAAATACCTTCTTGACATTGCTTAATTTGGAGTCCAAGAAAGAAGTTGAGCTCCCCCATCATGCTCATTTCAAATTCTTCTTGCATCAACTTAGAGAATTTCTTGCACAAAGAATCATTAGTAGCACCAAAGATAATATCATCAACATAAATTTGCACAAGTAAGCAATCTTGCCCTTTTTCAAAAACAAAGAGAGTTGTATCAACTTTACCTCTTATAAAGCCATTTTGCAAGAGAAAAGAGCTAAGTTTATCATACCATGCACGGGGTGCTTGTTTTAAACCATACAAAGCCTTTTTAAGTTTATAAACATCATTAGGCTTAGAAAAATTCTCAAACCCCGGAGGTTGTTTTACATAGACCTCTTCTTGAATTATGCCATTTAAGAAAGCGGATTTAACATCCATTTGGTAAAGTTTGAAAATTTTAAAACAAGAATAGGCAAGTAAAATACGAATAGCTTCTAAACGTGCTACGGGTGCAAAAGTTTCATCATAGTCAATACCTTCTTCTTGACAATACCCTTGAGCTACTAACCTTGCCTTATTTCGAACAATGTTGCCTTGATCATTAAGTTTGTTCCGGAATACTCATTTTGTACCAATAATAGTTTGAGATGGAGGACAAGGTACTAATTCCCATACATCATTTCTTTCAAATTGATTTAACTCCTCTTGCATCTCTAAGGACCAATCCTCATCCTCAATGGCCTCCTTAGCATTTTTAGGCTCTTTTTGAGAAATAAGAGCTTTCTCGGCAAATTTTCTCCGGGTCATCACTTTGTCAAGGGGATCACCAATAATAAGATCTTTTGGGTGATCTCCCTTAAATTTCAATGCAACGAGAAGATCCAAGATATCACCTCTATCTTCTTGAGGACCATTTGAAGTGGACGGTTTATCATTTGATGTAGACGGTTGATCATCAACTTGAACAATTTGTTCAAAAATATCCTCTTCATCACTTTCATCATTAGGTATTCTTTCAACACCGAAGCTTCATTAAATTTGACATGGATGGATTCTTCAACAACTCCACTAGTCTTATTGTAAACCCGATATGCTTTGCTTTTTGTTGAATATCCCATAAATATCCCTTCATCGGCCTTAGGATCAAGTTTGTCCAATTGATCCTTGGTATTCAAGATAAAGCATTTACAACCAAATATCTTGAAATAACTAATATTTGGAGTTCTACCTTTCCAAAGCTCATATGGAGTTTTATTCATTTTAGGACGAATATAAACTCGATTAATGACATAGCAAGCGGTACTTACGGCTTCGGCCCAAAAATATTTTGGAAGTGAAAATTCATTGAGCATGGACCGACTCATCTCTTGTAGTGTCCGAATTTTCCTTTCGGCTACTCCGTTTTGTTGAGGTGTCCTTGGAGCCGAGAAATTATGAGCGTATCCTTTGGTTTCACAAAAGACTCTAAATTCTCCATCAAATTCTCCACCTCGATCGCTTCGAATAAACTTAATAGTGTCTTCCTTTTCATTTTCAATGAGTCTACACAGCTTAACAAACTCATTAACGACATCGCTTTTATTGGTAAGAAAAAGAGCCCAAGTATATCTAGAAAAATCATCGACGATAACAAAAGTGTAATGTTTTCCACTTAGACTAGCCGTACCAATATCCCCATACAAATCAAGGTGAAGCATTTGAAGGGGTTTGGTTGTGGAAATTTTATTTTTGGGCTTAAAACTACTTTTAACTAATTTGTTCTTTTGACAAGTGTCACATAAGCCAAGATTTTCAAAATTCAATTTGGGTAGTCCTTTCACATGTTGGTTTTTGTAAATATTTTTCAAATTCTTGTATCCAACATGTCCAAGTCGCCTATGCCATAAACTAGTTAAATCATTATTGGCGACTAAACAAGAAACATTTTGACTAACCAAATCACTTGTACAAATATTGTAAAGATTGCCTTTTCTATTTGCTTCACAAATAATTTCACCATTTTTAAGTATAAGGCATTTTTCTTTATTAAAGGAAACATCATAATTTGAATCACAAAGTTGGCTAACACTTATCAAATTAAACTTAAGCCCTTCAACTAAAAGAACATTACTAAGAGAGAAAGAAGAGTTACCAATTTCTCCATTTCCAAAAATTTTTCCTTTGCCATTGCCGAACATGACCATACCCTCTTCTTGGAGCTTGATGTTGGTAAAAAGTTCTCTCCTCCCGGTCATATGGCATGAACATCCGCTGTCCACGAGCCATTTTGAATCTTCCATTGTTGTTATAGCCCCTATCACCTTATTGTTTTCATCTTCTATGGCCATGAGACCGTGTTCGGTTTCTCCTTCCTCATCGGTTGTTTCGAGTAGTTCCTCCCACGTTTTGACCTCCGCATTTAGAGCCTTCTTTTTTGTGAAAGGCTTTCTTTTCTTTTGCTCCTCTTCATCGAGCTTTGGGCAATCGGCAATGAAGTGCCCGGATTTTCCGCATTTAAAGCAAGCATTATCTCTTGGTTTTCTTGCTTTATTTTTATTCACAAATTTTGCAAATTTTCGAACAAGTGCGGCCGTCTCCTCATCATCATCATCATTATCATAGTATGCATTATTAGAAGAAGAAGCAAGACCTTTAGGAATAATTTTCATACCCGATTGATTTATGGATGGTTTGGAATTTTTTCTCTCTTTGAGATAGACTTCATAGATGAGGAGGTTTCCAATAAGCTCGTCAAACTTGAGTGTCTCAAGATTTTGTGCCTCCGTGATTGCCGTTGCTTTTTCGGACCATGAGCAGGGAAGAGCATTCAATACCTTAGTCACCTTGTCTTCTTCGGAGATGACTTTACCGAGGGCCACAAGAGGATTGACAATATTATCAAGCCTTTCCACCATCTTGGAGATGTTTTCACCATTATGCATGTTAAAGTTTTCAAAGTCTTTAACAAGCATGGTCTTTCTTGCTTGCTTGATCTTCTTAGTTCCTTCATAAATTGTCTCCAATTTTTCCCAAACCTCATGTGCCGACCTTATGCCTCTTATGCGATTATACTCGGTAGTCGTAAGAGAACAATGCAAAATATTTAAGGCCTTACCGTTTAGAGAGAAAGCCTTTTTGTCGTTTTCGTCGAACTCCTTGAAAGGTTTAGGAGTCGAGGTGCCATCCTCCGATTTCTTGGTGGGTTGATCAACTCCTTCAATGACCACATTCCAAATGTCGAACCCGCACCCTTGTAGAAAGCACTCCATACGGTCTTTCCAAAATGCGTAGTTGTTGGCGTCGAATAGTGGTGGCTTGTTGGTGGAGGCGCCGGTGGTGAGATGAGCATCATGTGTAGCCATGGATCTTTCCTCTTTACTCGGAACGAGTTAGCCAAAGAGTTTGGCTTTGATACCACTTGTAAGTCCAAGTGGCTACGATAATCTAGAGGGGGGGTGAATAGATTATCCCAGTTTTTCAGATTTTGCCCTCTTTTTCGTAAAACTCAAGCAAAGATGAAATGCTAAGTGCGGAAAGTAAATAGCACACGTCGATTTATAGTAGTTCAACCCACCTAGGGCCTAATCTACTACCACCCCAGTATATCCGGGATGGATTTCAAAAAGAAAAAAAGATTTTATTAATTTACCAAAAATTAATACAACACCTTGAGGATTACCACAACCCTCTTACACCACCTTGAGGATTCCCACAATCCTCTTACAACACCTTTGAAGATTACCACAACCTTCAAACACCTATCACCTAGATCACCCAAGTGTATTCTTACCACAAGAATACTCACAAGGATGTCTTGTGTTGAATGATGACCAAAATCAAGATTATAACTCAATAATGATTGATACAATATGAGTACAAGTGTAATCAAGAATTGAAAGCCTAGACCTCAAATGTGTGCAAGTGAAAGTGCTAAGGCAAATACAACAAGATATATGAAAGTGTTTGCTTGATTGCTCTTTTTGCTTGTGTAGAGTGTTGTATTTTGTTGCTTGAATGAAGCCTCTATTTATAGGAGAGGACTTGGCTTTCATTTCCAGACATTGGCTCCTCCTTGGGGAGTGATTTGCTGCAAAAGAAACCATTTAAAATGATCAATATAGCTGTTAGAAATCAATCCCACAAAATAGGGAAAAACTGTCTGAAAACGCAACGGATAGTTTGCTGATAAACTTGGGTTCGACCGGTCACGCAGAGATAAGATAGAAATTGAATTCTGCGAATTTTTACACAGGGGGACCGGTCGGAGGGGGGTACGACCGGTCGCCCTTAGCTGTGACCGGTTGGACTTGAAGAATTTACGAAAACAGAGAAGTCCGAACTAAGAGGGCTGCTCCAGTGCGGGTCGGTCGCCGAGGGTCGACCGGTCGCCCACCGGTCGACCGGTCGCCTCTCCTCTTTTTTTTCTTACGTCCCATTTTTTGTTTCAAAACTCAACTCAGTGCGGGTTGCCTATGGGGGCGGCCGAGGTCGAACTGAAACAAATTTGTTATCCAATTTTTATCGAAAATAAACTTCAAAAAATACTCCGAAAAATAGTAAAAACATTTTAAGACGGTCGGAAGTATTTAGGCAACATTTAGGGACATTGTTTTGGTTTAAAAACTAATTTGAACAAACTCGAACAAAATCATCAAAATCATGATAAAAACATTTATCTAACAGACTTAACCTTGCAAAGAGAGGCCTCCAAGTGGATCTTGTCTGTTCACTTTGCAGGGAGGAACTTGAATCCCTAGATCACCTAATGATGGAGTGCTCAGTAACAAAGTCTATCTAGTTTATTTCTCCACTTCAGATTGATGCTAATAAGGTGCAGTCTCCTAGATTTAAGGATTTATAATGGGACTTGATTCAAAAAGCTCCAAGTGAGGTAACTACAATGTTTGGTTTTATTGCCTGGGCGGTTTGGAATGGACAAAATCTATGTTGCTTTAAGGGTAAATCTTTTTCTGTTCAACGGACTTTGTCATTAGCGAGGGATTTATTTCAAGAGTTTCAAGGGATCCAGTCGAGTTACAAAGTGGTGATACCACCCCCAGATGAAAATGTATACAGATACAATATTGTACAAGGATGGAACAATGGGATATGAATGTATAATCGTTGACCCAGGTAATATCCCTATTTTAGCAGCCTGCACAAGGACAAAGATGAGGGGGACAAGTACCACAGTTGAAGGCCTTGCATTGTTTTGGTCACTTTCTGAACTTACTGCTCTACTATTCTAATCACTGCAACAAAGTACACCACATAAACAATTACCACCAACTTGGTTTCAGAGTTTCGGTGAGCTCTTCAGTCTTTCTTATTGAACTAAAACTTACTGCTCTACTATTAAAAATGCTAAAATTCATCTTTTGTTAATATATTTATTATATGTTATTCGAAGATTTGGTATGCATTTGATGTTATTTTTCTATTGTTTAACTTTATCCAACTCTTTTCTTTCTCTGAATTGAGAATACCATCTCCTAGTTTAATTTAGTTTCTTTCTAGTGGAACTCAACTGAATTCTCGGTGTATAACTAAACCTGAGAAAGTGGAGCAACTGAGTCTAAGCCCTAAGAAAAGAGTTACATTCGACTCAAATATCATGACATACGAGCATGTTCTAGTCCATGAAAGTATTGATTCTCTGCCAGAGTACTATAAATAATGATGAGAAAGAAAAACAGGAAGATTTGAAAACATCAAGTCAATCGTAGTCGATATCTGAATACGGTAATTCCATCACATCCAGTGTTGCATCATACCCTCCAAATCACAGGTACCATACTGCTAAAGGCAGTGATGAAGAAGCTGAAGAGTATGGAGTTAGCGATTTGGATGATTTGGACGACTTGGATGACTAAGATGATTACAACGACAAATATGGTGAAGATATTGACGCCCGATTTTTCGTCCAGGAAGTGTGGTCTGAATCAGTTTTAACTGCGTCAGTGGAGTCTAGGACAGGAAATCCTTCATCTCAGGCCATCAGTGATGAAATAGAGAGTCCTATGATATTTGGACCGAAAACTAATGCCAGAGATAGAAGTGATTATATTAATTCAATGCTCAACCCTGTAGAGAATATTTCTCAGTGGAAAGTTGCAAAGTCAAAAGGGACACATACACTGAAGCCTCAAAAGGAGAACTTGACTAATTTTGAGGCACCTCATATATCTTTTAGCTCAGAACCAACTTTACCGTTTAGTTTCAAGACAAAATCCGATCAAAAGAAGAATGCAAATCAAGAAATAGCAGGCGATGCGAATCTTTCAAATTGGTTGAGTTCTCCTGAAAGCGGTGACACCCCCCAAGAAGGCTAGTTTTAGTTATGTATGGAAAGACTTCTGTGAGGAGTTTTGAAGATCGACCGATTTTAGGTTCATTGACGGTTGAGGAGCTTAAACAAATTTCAACATCTAACTCCCCAAGAAAGTGAGGTAACTACAATGTTTGGTACTATTGTCTGGACGGTTAGGAAAAGACGAAATCTATGGTGCTTTGAGGGTAAATATTTTTCTTTTCGGCGAACTTTGTCATTAGCGAGGTATTTATTCCAAGAGTCTCAAGGGATTCAGTCGAGTTACAAAGTGGTGATACCACCTCTAGTAAGAACCCGGAGCTGTCGAATTGCATATCACAAATGAAAATGTATATATAGATGCAACATTGTACAAGGATGGAACAATGGGATATGGATGTATCATTGTTGACCCAAGTAATATCCCTATTTTAGCATCCTGCACAAGGAGAAAGATGAGGGGGACAAGTACTACATCTGAAGGCCTTGCATTGTTTTGGTGACTTACAATCTTAAGGGATCACAATATTCAATACGTTGAAGTTTACTCTGATAGCAAGATTCTAATTGAAGGCATTAACATACAAAGAATTATAGATACCTTGGAAGAGTTGGTGATTGAGGATATTATTGAATTTGCTAAGAATGCCATTGTTTCCTCCTTTAACTTCATTCGGATGTAAACTTTTATTAGTTCGAAATGAAGTTTTTTCCTCAGAAAAAAAAGGTGAGATTATGTCACGTAAATGCTACTGTTCACATAGATTAATATCCCCTGAGATTAACTTCATGCATGCACACATAGATATATATTTTGTTTTCTTCCTTGGGGAGCTTGAAATTTCACCCAAAAAAAATGATATCATAATAAGATAATGAAAATCAACACAATGACCGAAATCCTAATTATAATACAAGTATTTCATTATTGAATGGGAATGTTCACCTTGAATTTTCACATTCAAAATCAAGTAAACTAGATTAGAGACCAAAAATAACCAATGACTCAACTACAAAGTAGGGCATACCAAACAAATTGGGGATTAGTCGAGCGCCAAGCAAAGATGTGCAGAAGAAACAAGAGAGAGAGCAAGGGAGAAGGAGAACAGAGAGCGCGGGAGGAGAAGAAAGTGTGAGAGAATTTTAATTCTTACCCCAATTATTTTTTATTGTTCAAACTCAGTTACACTAGTTAGATTTAACTAACTCTGTTAATTCAGTTTAGTTAGGTTTGTTGGGTATCTATCTGCCGAAAGATAGAGACAAATGCACAAGTTAAGTTCTCAAAACAGAAGTACAATACAACTGAATGAAAATCTAAAGTACAAATCAAAGTAAAACTGAAAGAAACAATAACACCTATTAGGGCATAAACCCTAATCTCAAGATTTGGAATAAAGAGGCTCAGGGCGCTGATTTTCCCCCAAGCAATGTCCCAAACTGTCACCGGAGGCACAAGATCCACCCAAGGAACCTTAAGCCAACAATTGTCACCAAAGCCCACCAAGAACTCAAACCAGACAACCCAGATTTGACCAGAACTCCCACAAACACTTCGAGTCGTGCACTGAGAACGTGAACGAAGACAACACTCACAAAACCACTCACAAACCCTCGTGTATTACCCAAGAAAACACAAAGACAGAGTAGTTTAGAGAGAGAGAAAGATCGAGCTTAGGAGAGAGAAACCTTAGTTTTAGAGAGAAGTGAAGATCCGAAGTGAGGAAGGGATTAGGAACAATCCAATATGTAAGAGCAATGAAGGGCTCAGATAAAACCTGGAGAATGGATGGACATGATTGGCTCAAAGGATCGCGGGCTAAAGAATCGGGTCCCGTAGTCCGACCCAAGTATCATCCGGATATGTTTTTCAAGTGAAATTTTGGATCTATTGTTGATCACTGGACCTTTTCACAAAGTATTGGGCCACATATCTCAACAAGGTTTAACAAGTTTGGTTAATTACTTTTCTAATAGTTCCAGATAGTTACATCTGGATATTTTTTAGTTAAATTGATGAAATTAGTTTTTATTTATTTGCTTCTTCAGTTTGTGGCGAAAACAACTATTTATTTGCTTCTTCAATTTGTGTATATATGTCTTTTGCCTCTAGTTGTTTTTGGTAGGTGTACACATTCTATAATGTCAATTCCCCTTTTGATATGTGGTGCCATTAAGAATGAACTAGTTTTATTTTGATCTACTATGTTGGATTTTTTTAGTATGTTTTCCTATTTTTGTGCGGGTGGCATAATTAACATTAATTACCATGAAATGATCGAATTAATATTAATTACCCTTTTTATTCATTTATATGTTTCGCTTCTTTTTTTTCCGTGACTATAGCTCGTGGTTTTGTGATAGTGTAAGATGATTATAATTTGCCATATTTTTGGTCTCTTAATAGTTATAGAGTATATGAATCCCATCGTTGGAATTGATATTAGATCTGTTCGGATTTCCTTTATGACCTAGTTTTCAAGGGTCTAAACGGACTACCTTAACTATTTTAACATTGATCAATCCACATCTACGAAACCTGATCATTCTTTCAACATCAGATATCCCATTTTGGCAGTGTGGTAATCCAATAACTTCTATAGTTTTGCCTACTTATTATTCTCATAAAAACCTGCTCTAAATAAAAATTGAATAGTTCTTACAAACTCATGTTAGCACAAAAGTGCTATCCACTTTTGCAATTCATATTCAATAAAACTTATATGATCGAGACGGTCTCAAGAACGTAGTCCATGAGACGCAGGGGCGGAGGTAGACCCGTATCTTTGGGGGAGGTAAATAATTTTGGGGGGCTAAATCAATAATAAATTAATATTTAGTACTAAAAATAAATATTTCAAAATAAAATATACATATAAATAATAAAATTTTCAAAAAAAATTTTTTCTGGGTGGGAGAGGGGCAAGGATACACCTGATGAGACGGATTCTATATCTAAATAGAATTTCAACACAAATCCAAGCCCGTGAAAAAAGCTCACTTGTTTTCGTGTTTTATAGGATTCGTCTCATGAACATAAATCCATGAGACCGTCTATAAATAAGGAGCATGTTTTGCAATTTAGCCGTACGTATTTGTAATCCCGACAAGCAATTTCAATATATTATGGCATTTTGACCTTTTATTTTTGCCCCCTCTTTTGTCGCACAGGCTCCTTATTTATATATGTGTACTATTAAGAAAATAATGTGGGGGAAAGATATCCTTTTGAGTCCCAAGAACATTTTGTTAAGCCTGTTGAAAATCGAAAATATAACTTTGCATTACTTTGAACAGTCTGTAGGCAGACTTATTTATACAATAGAAATGGAAGGAGGAAGTTGGTTGTAACAGAAATAACCAACTTTTGTAACTAACTTTTCTTCTAGAACATTACAATACACAATACACCCCCAAGCAAGTGAGAACTAAGTGATGCCCGTAGTCTTGAAGCCGGAACAAAGAGGAAGTTTAGTACATAGCATGTGAAAACGCTCAACAGAGAGAGGCTTAGTAAACAAGTCACCAGGTTGATCTTCAGCTGCAATATAACGCACATCAATTTCCTTAGTAAGTAGCTTTTCCCGAACAAAGTGGACATCAATTTCCACATGCTTTGTACGAGCATGAAACACAGCATTTGATGCCATAGCCACAACACTCATGTTGTCGCACCAAATAATAGAGGGAGATTCAGTTTGCACACCAATTTCTGTAAGCAATGAACGAACCCAAATCACATCTGTAGCGGTATCAGCCAAGGAACGGTATTCACTCTCAGCACTGCTGCGAGAAACAACAGTATGCTTCTTGGCACTCCACAACAGCAAATTCGATCCAAGAAAAAGACAATGGCCACCAGTGGAACGACGGTCATCAAGGCAGCTGGCCCAGTCAACATCAGAGTAAGCCTCAATGAGCATTCGAGTGGCAGGAGTAAAGGCAATACCCAGAGAACTAGTGCCTTTGGATACGTGAGATGTTTGCAGGCTTGCCAATGGTTCTTGTAGGTTCATGGAGGAATTGACTTAGTTTATTTACCGCAAAAGAGATATCAGGACGAGTAATGGTGAGATATTGTAAGGTGCCAACAGTACTTCGATACAGAGAAGGGTGTTCAAAAAGTTTGTTGTCCATCAAGAACAATTTCTGACTAGTACTGAGAGGTGTGGGAGAAGCTTTGCAATGCAACATATTTGTTTTGCTGAGTAAATCATGTATGTACTTGCTCTGAGTAAGTATAAGACCTGAGGAGTTTCTGGCAGCCTCCAACCCCAAAAAGTAATTAACCTCACCAAGAATTTTAAGAGCAAACTTTTCACCCAAAAGCTGAATTACAAGAGTAATAGCTGCAGGACTGTTGCCAGTGAACAATATATCATCAACGTAGATAAGTACAAACAAAAGAGTGCCTTGATCCCTTTTGTGAAATAGAGAGCTGTCTGATACAGAAGCTCTGCACCCATAAAGGAAAGAAAATCCTTCAACTTAGTAAACCAGGCCTTAGGTGCTTACTTGAGCCCATACAAAACCTTTTGTAATTTGCAGACATAGGTGGGTTGAGTATCACTTACAAAGCCTTCAGGTTGGGACATATATACAGTTTCTTTGAGATCTCCATTAAGAAAGGCATTGTGAACATCAATTTGTTGAATGCTCCACTGATTGGTAACAACAAGAGTAAAGATAAGCCTAATAGTGCAAGGCTTAATCACAGGAGAGAATGTCTCAAAGAAGTCAACACCAACAACTTGTTCAAAGCCTCTAGCCACAAGTCTGGCTTCGAACCTGTCAATGGTCCCATCCGCCTTGTGTTTAATACGAAAAACCCACTTATTACTGATTATACTCATCTCAGGAGTGGGAGGCACCAAAACCCAAGTGTTTTTAGTAACTAAAGCATTATATTCATCCAATCATGGCATCAGTCCACCTTGGATCAGAGAGGGCAACAGTGACAATGTAAGGCTCAAGCTCAAGAGAGGGAGAAGTAGTGAGAGCACATAAGATTTTAGGCTTGGTGATGCCATTCTTGGAACGAGTTACCATAGGATGAGAAATAGGGGCAAGAAGAAGTGATGGTACAGGAGAGACATGAGGAGATGGTGCAACAGGAGATGATGGTGCAGCTGGAGAAGTTGATGCAGCAGGAGGTGAGAGCTGAGATGAAGTAGGAGAGGTATGTGGTGTAGGAGCTAGGAAACTAGGCCCAGGAGAAGTAGGAGGGGGATTAGGATTGGAAAAAGAAGGCATAGGAAGAAGAGGAAGAGAAGAAGGGAATGAAGAGGAAGGTGAAGACTGAGACTGTGGGGATGAACCAAACATAAAAGAGAATGGAAATTCTGTTTCATTGAACTCTACTGTACTGGCAATGTAGAGCCTACCATCTTGACTTAAACACTTGTAACCTTTATGATCAGGACTATAGCCCAAGAAAAGACATTTTAAGGAACGAAACTGAAACTTGTGAGAATTGTAAGGACGAAGGTAAGGATAGCAACTACAACCAAATACCTTAAGAAAGGTATAGTCTGGAACCCTACCAAACAATTTTTCATGAGGAGAGAGATATTGAAGAACAACAGTTGGAAGTTTATTGATGACAAAAACAGAGGCAAGAAAAGCATCCCACCAAAACCTTAAGGGCATTCCAGCCTGGGCAAGCAAAGAAAGGCCCATTTCAACTATATGCAAATGTTTGCGCCCAGTCTTGCCATGTTGTTGATGTGTGTGAGGGTAGGGATGCCGGAATTGAATGCCAAGATTGGCAAGAACAGATTTGAAGGACCTATATTCCCCTCCCCAGTCAGTTTGCAAACATTGTATTTTAGAATTGAATTGTCTCTCAACAAATGCATTGAACTGTTCAAACAAGAGAAGTGCTTCAGACTTTGTTTTCAAAGGAAAAATCCAAGTATATCTGGTATAATCATCTACGAAGTGCATATAATATTTATAGCCAGCAATAGAAGTGACATGAGAGGGACCCCATAGGTCAGAGTGTATAAGTTGAAAAGGCCTTGTTGTTTTTGTAGGTTGGGAAGGAAAGTGCATTTGATGTAATTTTCCTAATTTACAAGCTTGATCACGCAGCATCCATAACAGATACTCCGGATTGAGGACAGATTCACCATCACAATCAACATACTGCACCAGAGCTGACAGAGTTCCAAGTAAATAACCATCAAATCCGTGAGCACGGACTGTAGTAAGAACTTGTACTTTCCAGAAATTGTAATTCGATCGATCAAGTTGGATTATAAGTGGAGTGAAATGTGGAATGGTGGAGACAAGTGAAATCTGAGAAGAAGATGCCATATCAAAAGAAATAACCGACGCCGGAGAAGAGAAGAAGACACGCCGGAGAGATTACCAGTCGCCGAAGAGAGAAGCAAGACTACGAGCTCCAGCTCGTGATACCATGTTGAAAATCGAAAATATAACTTTGCATTACTTTGAACAGTCTGTAGGCAGACTTATTTATACAATAGAAATGGAAGAAGGAAGTTGGTTGTAACAGAAATAACCAACTTCTGTAACTAACTTTTCTTCTAGAACATTACAATACACAATAAAGCCTAACCAAATCTTACTCTAAGCAGTGTGCCTAAAAATTGTTTATTTGAATGTTTGGGCTTCATTATGTTAAGAAACTAATTGAAGACAAAAGAAAAAAAAAAACTTATTTTGATGATAATGTTACAATTTTCAAAACTGTACAAGTACATAATATACTAGTTATTTACTAAAAGAAATGCAATTTTGTATTTTAGGGTTATCATGAAAAAACAACATTGGTAAGATAAAAAACACATGTTAACAATCAGAGGCGAAGCTAGACGTGTAAGTTTGGGGAGAGTTAAGTAATTTTTGGGGGGCTAAATTAATAAAAAAATAAATATTTAGTACTAAAAATTAATATTTTGAAATAAAATTTACATATGAATCATTAATTTTCAAAAATATTTGGGGGGAGGTAAAGCCCCCGTAGATCGATGAGGATACACCCCTGTTAACAACCCTATGTAAGAGTTGGAATTTGGACAAGAAAATATGGGAGCCAATCTCATGGAACTTTGGTAGTAGCAAAATTCTCTGAATTTTTTGAAAAATACTCGAATAAAGTACGGTATTTTCATATGACATTAAAATCACGTATATATTATTTCATAAATAGTAATGTGACCAAAACATCCAAACTTTTCCGCTATTAGAGCGATTTATTCCAGATTTTTTCTATTTTAACAAAATTATACTATTTTAATTTGTTTTCCAATTTTAAAATAATTTTATTAAATAATTTATTAAGATTTTTCCCACTAAAATGTATTATTTATTATAGAATAATTAAATATTTATATCAATATATTCCTGAATTAATCGTATAGTACACATACAAATTATAACGGAGATTTTGTCGAATTGATTTCAAATTATCCCGAATAATAGTCGGGATACGAATTTTGAGGACTAATCAATTATTCCGAACCTGAGATCGATTACTATGGAACTTCCATGTTTATCATTCGCCAATTGTTTTGAGACAGTCAAACTAAAAACCAAATCTATTACATATATACCTCAAAAAACTGCTAATGAGGATATTCTCAATTCTCATAATTAATTAATCTTCGAAAGCATTAAAAACACCAAGACAAATGGACTAAATCAACAGAATACCACGTCGAAATGCTCTAAAATCCAAAATATGGATATAAAACAAATTGTTTATATTTAGTGGGTTCCCATTATTATTGCTACCCACAATACAATTTTTATTTTATTTCTAGCAAATTTAATACATACATCCGTCCTTTCTCTTTCGTTTTAGGTAATGCTGCCTTTTTTTTATAATATAAATTTAAATGCTTTGGGAGTGGAGAGGAGGGTATAAATCTCAAAAAAATTGAAAGACTTAGATTCGAACACGATCAACATTCTTGCAAAGGGTGCACTTGAGCAATAATGCTCGTCGTTCGTTTTAGGCGATAGATGCACAATTCTACCACTTAGCAAATGTAAACAATTTGACTAAAAAATATAATTATGGGTGATACAAAATTGAGAAATTATACCACTGTTCTAAACTTACTAAACATTTTCTTTCAATAATGCTATGTTTTTTTTATATATATATAAAATGAGGATGGACATCAACAAATTAATCAATGGGTGTCATACCCCCAAAAATTGATAAATACACCCACTTACTAAATACACGTCCAGCCATTTTTTTAAAAATAACATAATTACTAAATACACCTCCCATAATTTCTAATTTTACCTTTGCACAAAAAGCCCTAGGTGGCACGATGACACAATGAATTATGAATTTTTTGTCATCATGCCATGTGGCATGATGGATTTTTTGTCATCGTGCCATGTGGCATGATGGGCAAAAATTCATCACTCATCGTGTCACATGGCACGATGACACGATGGATTTTTTGTGATAGTGTGTGATCGTGCCAAGTGTCGCGCTGCTACTATCCGATAGTATTTTTCAACCTAAGAATTTGAGAATAACATATTTTATGCTATAAACTAAGAATATACATTCATTATTTGGGATATGAATACTTTATTATCCATATTTGCAACAATTTGGGTGTTGGAAAAATCTAGGGTTAATAGAAAAAAAATTCAAGTTTGTTCAAGAAAAAAAAGAATGTGGGTGATTGATGTGGGTGTATTTAGAACTTCTTTAAGTAAGGGTAATATGGTCTTTTAAGTGAATGACATTTTGCAATTATATGGAATTAGGTGTATTCATCAATTTTGGGGGTGCGAATAGCGCCACCTTTAATCAATTTTGCGTTTTTAGTGAGAAAACTAAATATATTAATCTATCCATAATTCACATTTACTCATCTCATTAACACCATATTATTAGGCAAACTAATGGCTTAGAACTTGAAATATGCTCCTTCCAGAAAAAAAGAAAAGAAAAGAAAAGAACTTGAAATTAATTAATTAGTAATGCTACACATGATTAAATAATAAGAATAAAAAGGAAATAAAATCAATAATACAGCCTGTTCCATCATGACAAATTCTAACGGTCACTTCCTGTTTTAAAAATAAACGCACATAAAAAAAAACCCTAACCCCACCAAAACTCGACCGTTTTGCTCCACTTTTTCCCTTCTTCAGGCTCCCAGCTCTCCTTCTTCTTTTTGCTCTGCAAAAAAGATGGAGACCCTTTCTCATGAACTCATCCTCTAATCATCTGAACCAATAATTCTCTGAAATCAAGAAAAAGGAAAGAGAGAAATTCTCGGTATTCTTGAATTTTCTTCTCCGAAGATGGGTTGTTTTCTTGGATGCTTTGGCGGCGCGAAGGATCAGAAACGCCGCAAACAGAGGATCAATCGCGGCAGCCCTCAACGCCAAGTAAAGACTCTTTTCGTAGCTTGATTTAATTTACGGTTCCTACAGTTTGTTTTTTGTTTGATTGTGCAGGAAAATGTTAGAGAAGAGTTGTTGATTAATTTTGAGATTTCTAGGTTTTGTGGATTTTAGAAATAAGTTTTATTTGATCAGGTTGATTGTGTTCATTAATGAGTTGATTTTGTTGATGGATTGCTGATAATGACGTCAGTGATTAGACAAAGATTTAGTAATTTGTCTACAACAACAACAACAAACTAAGCCTTAATCCCACTACGTGGGAGTCGGCTATACGGATCATATCGCGCCATCGTTTACTGTCATAAGCCATATTTTCGTTTATTTTCAGGTATAACATGTCATGTTTAATAAGCCTTCTTTCCCGTCTTTTTGCGCCTACCTCTCCCTCTTTTGATTTGTGTGAGTGATTCTCTACCTTCTAAACGCCGCAGTGCATCTAAAGGTCTCCTATAAACATGTCCAAACCATCTTAATCGTGTTTCTCTAATTTTTCGTCTATTGGTGTCTTACTCCCACTTTGTTTCTAATGTGTTCATTTCTTATTCTATCTAATCTAGTGTGTCAAGACATCCATCTTAAGATTCTCATCTCTCGCTACCCTCATTTTTTGTTCGTGTTCATATTTAGTCGCCCAACATTCTCGCTCCATAAAGCATTGCGGGCCTTATGGCGTTTTATAAAATTTTCCTTTCAATTTTAATGGTATTTTACGGTCACAAAGGATAGAAGATGCACTCTCCATTTATTCCAACCCTTTGGATCCTATGTGTGACATCTTTATTGATTTCTCCGTTCTCTTCAATTATAGATCCTAAGTATTTAAAACTCTTTGTTATACTCACTTCATGTCCATCAATTTTAACATTCGTCTCATTGTTCCTGTTGTTTTTACTAAAGTGGCATTCCATGTATTCTGTTTTATCAAATTTTTAATTTCATTTGTTCATCTTGTCCCTGGTATGTTTGGTTGAGCAGATATTTTGTTCACAGAGAAAACAACTCTTCAATTTTCTTTTCTTCTTTTTTCTTATTTGGTAAAATCAAGGAATAAGACTGTGTGGAATGGGCTCCTGCATTATTTTTTTTTATCTGGTTGAAAAAGCTATAAATTTTGGCACTCTTAAATTCCGTTGTCGATGACATTAATGATCATAAAAAAACCTTTTTCTCGCTTTTCCTATTCTGTATTTTAGTTTGAGCTGAATCAAATGATGTAATTCTTGACACAGAGAAACAGAGTTCAGAATGTTCAGCAGGAAAATATAATCACTGCAGAACAGTCCACCGCAGAAACAATAACCACCAACTTGGTTTCAGAATTAAGGTGAGCCTTTCATACTTTCTTGCACTCTTTTGTTGAACTGAAACTTTCTGCTCTACTCTTAAGAAGGTTATAATTCATCATTTGGAAATATATTTGTTAGATGTTACTCAGAGATTTGGTTTGCAGTGTATTTAGATTGTTTTAGCTTTATCCAACTCTTTTCTTTTTCTGAATTGAGAATACCATCTGCTAATTTTATATAGTTTGTTCCTAATGGAAATTAACTGAATTTTTGTGTAGAACTAAACCCGAGCAAGTGGAGCAACTGAGTCCAAGCCCTAAGAAAAGAGTTACATTCGACTCAAATATCACGACGTACGAGCATGTTCCAGTCCACGAGTGTCTTGATTCTCTGCCAGAGTGCACTGTAAATATCGAGAAAGAAAATCAAGAAGATTTGAAAACATCAAGTCAATCGCAGTCGATATCTGAAGAAGGTAATTCCATTACGTCCAGCGTTGCATCTTATCCTCCAAATCACAGGTACCATAATGCTAGAGACAGCGATGATGAAGCTGAAGAGTATGGCGATAGCGATTTGGATGATTTGGACGAATTGGACGATGAAGATGATTACAACGACGAATATGATGAAGATATTGACGCTCGGATTTCTGTCCAGGATGTTTGGTCTGAATCGGTTTTAACTGCATCAATGGAATCTAGGACAGGAAATCCTTCATCACAAGCCATTAGTGATGAAGTAGAGAGTCCTATGATATTTGGATCGAAAACTAATGCCAGAGATAGAAGTGATTATATTAATTCAGTGCTCAACCCTGTAGAGAATATTTCTCAGTGAAAGCTGCAAAGTCAAAGGGACACATACACTGAAGCCTCAAAAAGAAAACTTGACTAATTTTGAGGCACCTCGTTTATCTTTTAGCTCAGAACCAACTTTACCATTTAGTTTCGAGACAAAATCGGATCAAAAGAAAAATGCAAATCAAGAAATAGCAGTCGACGCGAGCCTTTCAAACTGGTTGAGTTCTCCTGAAACCGCGACGCCCCCCAAGAAGGCTAGTTTCAGTGGCTTTGAGACCGTTACGTCTGGAAAGACAACGTCGTGAAGGGTGTACTTCCGTGAGGAGTTTTGAAGATCGGCCGATTTTAGGTGCGTTGACGGTTGAGGAGCTGAGACAAATTTCAGCATCTAACTCCCCGAGAAAGTCACCTAGTCGAAGCCCTGATGAGATGCCCATTATAGGCACTGTTGGGACTTATTGGAATCATTCGAGTTCAAAAAAGCAGTCTGATTCAACATCTTCGTTTAAGGGCATACCGAATACAACCAGCAAGTATAGAGAGGTATTTATGAAATGAGAAAGTGTTTAATGTTTTTTGCAATCGTAACTTTGTTACTAAAACTTTATATATGCGCAGGATAAGAGAGTTAATTGGCATTCTACTCCTTTTGAGACAAGATTGGATAGAGCTCTCAATCGAGGTGCTGCTGAAGCTTAATTCTATCATAGATCAATTAAGTGAAGTTTGTGAGTGGGTTTTGGCTGTATCATTGTGTCTGTTTTTCCCATGTCTGATAAGTTTGTTTCTGTTTGTGAATTCTACTGGGGCTTGTAATGCATATTTAATTGATTTTTTTGTATCATTAGAGACATTGTAATACTTTGCATGTGAATGAATTGATTTGTTTGTTGAGGCACATAAGTACTGTATTTGTCTTGATTTATTGCGACGTTGTAAACATGTTGCTCATATTGTTCTTTGTTAATATTATCTTTTTTTTTTTTGGAGGGGGTGGTTATTATTATCTTGTGGCAAAATTGCAATTTTGGTCCTTTAAGTTGGCTTAAATGCACTTTTAGTCCTCTAGTTTTAGAGGTGGCGTTTGACAACTACAAACTTTTAAAAAATTGCACATTTGGTCATATTTCTCAATTTTGGGAACATCATATTCCTAAAATGTTGAAGCTGAAGTGGCAAAATTAATGCTTATGTGGATAGAATTTGGTGACATGGTCCTTACTTAGCAACACACGTGGCATAAAATTAGGAAAATAATTTATTTTGTAAACAATAATAAAATAAAATAATTTACAAGTTTAAAAATAAATCTTAAGTATTAATATATATATATGTATATATATTGTTATGTTATATTTATTTATTAATCTCAAACAATAAAAGAATTATTGTTCGTTCGTTTCAGGTATAAGATAGTTTTCTTAAGTAACCATGATTTGAGTAGAATTATATTGTTATTGAAAAATCAAATGACACTCCGAGTTTATTTATTAAATTAATGTTTATATCAATTTCTTGGGATCTAATTTAATTTAATTGTTGAAAATTATTAATTGAAACATATAAATTTTTAAGCTTTGCATAACCTGATCGACAAGTATTTTTCATAGATGTATAATTTTTCTCAAATATATAACTATTTCTTCTCATATTTATAAGTTTTTAGTTTAATCATTGGATATTAAACATAATATTTTGTAAGAATGATCAAATTATTATTATAAGATTTATTATTTGATTATTCTTATATTATTTTGTTAAGTCAAGACATGTTAACATGCACCATATTTTCCTTTTCAAAGGATATGGCAGTGGGTATTGATATACAGTGTAGCCCACCATATTACAATTCCACAGATATCAATATCTTAATATCAAAATTATACGAAACTGCTTAAATTGAGTTGTATCCCCTCGCAGGTTCTCCTCGTTTGTAAGGAGTCTAGTTTCTCTCTTGGGAGTTTTGTCCCCTTTTAGGGTTTGTGTTAGGGCCTCTTCTTACCCCTTCCGCCGCCACCCCCTCTCACCCTCCGATCAATTGAGGTCCTCCTCCTCCTCTCCTCGACCTCTGTCACCACAGTAGGTAGATATCACATACCCTAATAAAAAAAAAAAAAAAAAAAAAACGTAAGAAGAAGGAATCTCGCTCCGCTAACTCCTAAAGTCGATCTGCTAGTGTAGACTTTCGTATCTCTTTACGCCCATAACTTAGGTAGAGTTCTTTGGTTGTGTATAGTGGTTGCACAGCCCCACCGATCTTTATGAAGATATTAAAGGCCGGGAATTGCCGCGGGCTTGGGAACGGGGCGACGGTTCGCACACTCAAGAAGCTCCTAAGAGTACAAAATCCAGGACATTGTGTTTCTAATGGAGACAAAGATTTTGTGCCAACGAATGTGTTACTTGAATAATCTTGTGTTGAAATTTAGAGGTGCTTCCCAAGAGATTGCGGGGGACATTTTTCTAATAAAAGAGGGGTCTTTGTGTCCTATGGAATGATTCGGTGGAACTTGAGCTCATCTCCTTTTCCTCCAACCACATTTCATTTTTTCACATTACGGGACACGCGACAAAGAAATGGGTGTTCATTCGTCTACATGGGTGGGCCGATCAATCGGAGAAGTATTTAACATATGATTTGATGAAAAGGGTGTGTCCACAATCTAATACTCCAACCTCTACGTCGGCGATTTCAATGAAATTTTATGGTTCCATGAAAAGCAGGAGGAAATTTTAAATCGATGGGCCAAATGGAAAAATTGAAGTCACGATAGAAGCGTGTAACCTCAATGACTTGGGCTACACGGGCTACACATTCACATGGACAAATGGGCGTAGTGGGGACAATAATGTGCAAGAAACGTCTTGATCGATTCCTAGCCGGACTGTGGAGAGAAAAATATCAAGTATCACCAGGTTCATCACTTACCTCGGATGCAATCGACCATGCACCTATCATCCTAACTTTTGATCGAGTGAATAAGGTCTTTGCTCAAAATAGCGTAAAAACGAAAGCGGTTGTTTCGCTTTGAAAAAGTATGGTTGGAACACCCAGGATGTGAGGAGATTGTGAATAAAGTCCGGGCCGGATCCCCAGCGATGTTCTTTTATGGATAAAGTAAATCAATGTGCCCAAAGAACTCACACATTGGAATACACATGAGTTTGGAAACATCCGCCACACATTAAAGCGAGATGGAGAAAAAGATTGCAAGCTTACAAAAGAGTACCCGAAGCAAAGGAAGCAAACATACAAGAATGTAAACACTAGAAGCCCGAATGGAAGATTTATATAAAAAAGAGGAGATACTATGGGGACAACGCTCTCGGGCACTCTGGCTAAGAGATGGAGATCGTAACACATCTTTTTTTCACCAAAAGGCATCCCAACGCCAACGACGAAACCATATCGATAAAATCCGCGGTAATGAAGGAGAATGGATTACTAAAGAAGACGAGATTGCACAGAAAATTCGAGAATACTATGTCGATCTTTTCCGGTCTGCCGCCACGAGTAACATGGAGCGAGTCCTAGAGACTGTTGAACATAGAGTCACAAATCAGATGCAGAGCATCCTGACAGAGCCCTTCACAGCTAATGAGGTATACCAAGCACTCCAACAAATGCACCCAATCAAAGCCCCAGGACCGGATGGTATGTGCCCTTTATTCTTTCAAAACTTTTGGCCTACTATCCAAAATGATTTTATTGATCAAACTCTGGACATCTTAAATAAGCAAGTTGATCCCTCGAGTCTAAACCATACCTTCATTGTCTTGATACCCAAGATTAAAAACCCAGAAACTGTAAATGATTTTCGGCCAATTAGTCTGTGCAATGTAATTTTTCGTGTGATAACCAAAACAATTGCGAATAGACTCAAGTTAATCCTCCCGGACATTATCTCTCACAACCAAAGCGCGTTTATCCCGGGTAGGCTTATTATCGATAATGCTATGACGGCTTTCAAATTTTCCATTCTATGAAAAAAAAAGAAAAGGACGGAAGGGTCACTTTGCTCTTAAACTTGATATGAGTAAAGCCTACGATAGGATTGAGTGGGTCTTCCTCTGATGATGATGGATAAAATGGGTTTCCCGGGAGTGGGTCGATTTAATTTTTACGTTGTGTTACCATGTATCTTATTCCATTTTGATAAATGGCTCCCCAACGACAGGTTCTCCCTCGAGAGGGGTCTCGTCGAGACCCTCTATCACCTTATCTTTTTCTCTTATGTGCAGAGGTTTTTCCGCTTTAATAAAAAAAGCGATAAATCAAGGCTTGTGGCATGGAGTACAGAGTTAATAAAAGAGCCCCGGCGATTTCCCATCTCTTTTTGCGAGATGATCGCATTCTATTCTTTTCGGGCCACGATGCAAGAAATAGTGGGTCAGATTATTCATGAATATGAACAGTGTCCAATAAGGCAAAAATCAACTTGGATAAACCAGAAATTTCTGCAAGTGGCAATGTACCGCCTACACTAACACAGGAGGCAAGCTCGAAATTGGGTGTTAACTGGGTCGACAAGCATGATAAATACCTGGGGTTGCCGACAATTATTGGGAAATCAAAAAAAGCAGTTTTTAATACGATTAGAGACAAGGCGATATCAAAAATGAAAGGATGGAAGGATAGATGTTTAACACGGGCTGGAAAGGAAGTGTTAATTAAGTCTATTATTCAAGCTATCCCTACATATATTATGAGTTGCTTCCTCCTTCCACTCTCATTATGTCATGAAATTGAGAGGTCGACGGCACAATTTTGGTGGGGTACGACGGACAGTGAACGAAAAATCCATTGGGTAGCTTGGGACAAAATGACGATTTCAAAAGCCAAGGGAGGAATTGGTTTCAGAGAACTCCATTTTTTCAACATAGCTATGTTGGCAAAACAAGTGTGGAGGATTATGGAGAACCCAAATTCTTTGGCTGCACAAATTTTCCGAGCAAAATACTACCCAAATGGAGATATCATTGGGGCGAACTTGGGCTTCCAACCTAGTTATTTATGGAGAAGCCTCTTGGCTTCACGCCCGCTGGTGATAGAAGGTATGGCTTGGCGTGTTGGCAATGGCGCTAATATTGATATCGAAAAAGACCATTTGGATTGGCACAACAAATATAAAAGGCGATATGATATTGAGTAGAAGTGAAGAGTTTGAAGGTAAGTGACATAATCGACTTGCAAAGCAAAACATGGGACTACAACCGAGTGAAACGGATGTTCAATCCCCACGATGCGGGAACGTATATGTCGCACTTACATTAATCCGAGATTATTACGGACAAAAGAATTTGGAGCAAAGAAAATCGGGCGCTTCACGGTTCGGTCGGCTTATCATCTTCTTTGTTGAAAAATGGTGGATACATTAGCATTAGCATCGTCGAGCACAGCAACTTGACATGGAAGAAGTTATGGGATTTGAGAGTGCTTCCAAAAATTAAACAATTTCGTGGAGAGTGTGTACGGCATTCTTTACCTACCAAGGACAACCTACGACGTCGAGGCCTTGATATAGACCCGCTTTGTTTCATATGTGGGGAAGGGATAGAGACCTCATCACATATATTTCTAAAATGTCGTGAAGTACGAGACCATATGGTATACTAGCCCTTTAAGGATGGATCTCGATCAATAACCTCGTTCGAGTCACCAAAAAATTTAATTTGGTGTGCCATGATAAAATACCTACAGTTATGTTGAATATCTAGCATGTTTGGCATGGCGAATATGGAATGAACGAAATGACGCCTATATGAAGGAAGGGGTGTTTAACGTGGAACGAGTTATCGGGGCGGCCAACAAAATACATGGGGAGACATTATCACCATCTCCAAAGGGTACAAGGAATGGACCAAATCATTGAGTACCTCATGCTTCGACAGCACTGAACAAGGACAAGCGAAAATGAAGCGTGACGCGCGGTTTACAAGGATGGCTCACTAGGATATGGCTTCGTGGTCCGAGCTTCGGTAGGAGATGTTCTACTCTCAAAAGTGCTAAAAGAACGAATATGGAAGGAAGTAGCACATTAGCGGAAGGCCTCGCACTAATTTTTGGACTCACGACTTGTCGAGACAGGACTTCGTCAGGTCATGATTGAATGCGATTGCAAAATTCTAATTGATGGCCTAGCGGGCAAGATTGTTCGAATTCTATGGGGACTTACTCATTAAAGATATAAGGGACGGGAGAGGAGAGATTGGCTTTGCTCGTTCAAACATATTCCTAGAGAAGCAAACAAGCCGGCACACGCATTGGCACACTTTGTACAAGATCATGAAATCGAAATGTTTTGGGTAGAAGAGTTACCTCCTAATCTAGAATCGATTCGAGTTTTGGATGTAAACAACTGATTTATCTTCCTGATTAATGAAAGTTTTAGTCTTTCTTTCTCAAAAAAAAAAAATATCAAAATTATACAATACTTCATTATACTATACTCCTACATCGCATGGACAATATATATCTATATATATCATCATGAAAATATCCAAAATGGTATATTTATTGATTGAAAGATTTATAAAACTCAAAATGGTATCAAATATTTATTGCTCAAAAATATTGTATATATCTATTTCATATATTGATTGAAATATTTTTTCTTCTGCCAAATTCCATTTATATTTAAATTGATTTTGGATTATGGACTTTTTTATGATTGATTACAAAAATATTTTATTATTATAAGATGTTTGATTTTTATATCATGCTTTTGAATGAATATTTGAATTTTTCTTTCATATTGATTCATATTGTTGCAATATTTATTTATTGTATTATTTTTGAAATGTTGGTATTTCAGAAGTGTGAACAAATACTAATTAAGTTCAGTCTAGAAAAATAAATTATTTTCTAATTGGTCCACTGATCAACGTTGGTGTTAAATTTGATGATAATTTGCTTAATTAAGAATAATTAATAAATCTAATTACTATTGAATAAAATTAGTATATATATGATACAACTAAGGCAACTCAATCAGAAAAAGAAAAGAATAAAAAAAGAAAAGATATAAAATAAGATACAGTTTTGGATAAATCAATCCAAATGTTCTCCTGACCAATGCATGTTTTGAAGTTATCCAAAATTAGCGGTGCTTTGATTTGGTAAGTCAATAAATTGATTGTAATCATTACTATAGATACAATAATTATTTATTATTTTATTTATTCAATCTGTAGATACCATCAATTATTGATTGAAAGAATTGTAAAACTGAGCCTTTGGTGAAAAAATTGAGAATATCTATTTATATTGTTTAATCGAATTTGACTATGCTACACACAACGGATAATTAACAAGAAATTTAACAAAAATTAAGAAAATCGTACCTTATGATTAAATATTTGTCAATTTGGAAAAATATATTAACTTAAAAAAAGACAATAATTGTCAATGAGAGTTTTTTTTTTTTTTTATTTCTAAGGGTGCACAAGTTTATGATTGGACAACAATATATATTACCTTAATTAAGAAAAAACAACTAATTAAAATATTTACAAAACTAAAAATGGTAACAAATATTTGATTGTTTGAAAATTATACATATCTATTTCATATCTTGATATGAGATTAATAAAACTAAACAAATTGACGTTAAATAATTGACATGATCAATCAATACTACAATTGTCCTATAAAATCAATCATATAATTACTTAATTGGTATATGTATTATTTTATATAGTTTATTAATTATAACTTTAGAAAACAATCATAGAATTCTTTTGGTGCCCTTACTTTGGTAAATCAATATTGGAAGATGAAATAATCAATATCTAATGCGAATGTATGTTTTGGAGTTATCCAAAATTGACGGTATTTTGCTTTGGTAAGTCAATAGAAAGATTTTTTGTAACGAAATAATGTGTTGCTAACTCAATATGTGATAACATTTTTAAATAAACTTTAATTTCCAGTTAAAAATTTTTGGATTGTCAAACTTTCCAGTGTATTTTATCATTTCTTTTGATTGATGAGCGATTCACATCAATCCATTGTTGATCAAAATGAGAAAACTCATGGGGTTTACATATATCTATTGAAAATAAATGTCAAAAAATGAATATTGATATCAATTGTACTATTTCTATACCCTGTTTTAGTTATATCATGTTTATGTTCGTAAGTTATTTAGTGGATTACTATAATATTGATGTAAACTTTATGTTAATACTACTAACGTTTATATCAATGACATAATAGTTCATTTTAAATTTTATTCACGATTTTTCTACCATATTATTTTTGAATAATATCTCAATTTACATTTTTGATTAACAATGTGAAGTATTCATTTTTTTTTCAACAGTACAAGTACAATATAAAAATACATGTCTCACAAATTATATATAATTGTTTATAGAGAGGTGTGTGAGAAAGAAAGGAATATATAAAAAAATAATTTAGAGACATGCATAAATTGAGGGATAATTTTGAACGAGTTGAATTTAGACATTTAAGTTTATAATTTTTAAAATATAAAATTGATAGATAATTTTTGTTTTTAATAACCTTATATGAATATTACTACTAAAATAAAGTAGTAAATACCAGTTCATGTTAATAGATATTATAAAATAATAATATTAAAATAATAATATACGTGCAACGACGCAGTGAATTACTAGTATATATATATATCATGAAAATACGAGATTTCAAAGATATTATTATTGCAATGAGCATAAGCATTAATTTAAAGAAAAATTATAAATGTAATAGATGGAAGTTCGTGACTAAAGAAATAAATAATAATCGATAAGTATCTTTCACGAGGTTTTGTTCACAAAATTGTCATTATAACAATGTAGTATGAAAAATTACGGATCGAAAACCATTTATATATAATTTAAAAAAGGAATTCAAGAAACATTATCATATCCATGACAATTAAAACCGATTTATATTTGTTGGGGATAAAATTGACTTTTCGAATATTTCTTATTTTAATTAATTTACACATTGTTTAATTTTAAAATTACTTAATTAATTATTCAATATTATTAATCATTATTGGATCGCAAAATAATCATGCCCACGCCCGGTTTGTCCCTACGAGTAGAGGTGGCAATGGTCGTGGTGGTCGGAATCCATCGGGTTTAAAATTTTCAAGTTGTCTCGGCCGTTCGAAATCGTCGGCCATGAAGAAAGTTTCGCCACCCAAATATAAAATGCATGTACAAATATTTTTGGGTCGGGCCAAAAGTCGGATCAATCTCGACCCATGGGTTAATCGGTCGCATATTTTTTGGTCCAAGAATTATGGCCCAACCCAACCCAAAACCACGGGCCGGGCATAATTTTGCCACATGTACTTACTAGGCCCGCGGTCCATCATCCAAAGTATAAAAAGGCCCTCATTATTTGTAGGTATTCTCCACTAACATTTCTCAATTGTAGTTTCCTTTACTCGAATTTCTCTCCAACCAAGATTCGACTTGAGCATCTAAGGGATCCGTCTAAGGTTTGTATTGTCACACGCAAGTTCCCATCTTAAGAACTAACAGCTTCGGAAAATAAGTTGGACCTTAACTATGAGTGATATGTGTTGGAATTTGGTCTTTGATAAATGGGGTGTTGACCCGATTTTGACCAAATAATTAAGTGATTTCCATTAGTGAAAAATGAAATTAAATTATTTGTAAAAATTCTACTAAGAGAGTAGATGAGAATAACATTTGGAATTTCTCAAAACCAATTCCGGGTGAATGAGAAATTAATGCTAGAAGTTAGCCACTTAATACAAATAAACGGTATGAAAAATGGAAAATGTGGGGAAGGAGAGATGCTCCATCCCACATAGGAAAATGAGGATAAGTTTGCACACTTAATATATCCCAAGTTGGACATATGGGTTTGGGCCCTTGGGGACACCCAAGTTTTTAAAGGGGTGAGGACCTACATGCTTGTGGGTTTGGTTCAAAGCAAACACGCGCCGCCGCCGCCCACCGGCTCAGCTCAACCCGGCCCGGGTCTGGGTCCGGGCCGTGGGCCTGGGCTTGAGCTTCAAGGCCCTTATTCTTTTTGGACCAAAAACCTTTAAAATAAATGTTTAATTAATTTTTGTAATTAATTAAACTGATTTAATTAATTTTTTGTAAATTAATTAAATGAATTAAACCTGGGAACGTTCGGACCCGAGCACGGGCGGACGCGCGGCCGTGGCGGTCGGGTCGGCGTCTGCCAAGTTTTGCGCTGCAAGCACGGGCGGCGCACGGCCGTGCGTTGGGGTCGTGCGCCATGTCGAACTTTTCCGCACTAAATAAGACGGGCGGGGTGCACGGCGTGCATCTGGTCGTGCTCCCCTGTACAGGTGCGTCTGTTCAGTTCAAATGTGTCTTTTCGAGCATAAACACGCGATCTTTCCATACGAGGCACCTAAGGCCTATAATTATTCGACCCTGCTGATTGAAAACACACGAAAAAATAGATAATAACCTGTCATCTGCATCATAAGATGGTTGACACCGAGACGGTGATTAGCCAAGTGCAAGAAATACAGATCATACTTCACGACTTAGTGTCTGAAGGGATGATTCTGAATGAGTCGTTCCAAGTGGCTGCGATTATCGAAAAATTGCCGCCATCGTGGAAAGATTTTAAGAACTACCTCAAGCACAAGCGGAAGGAAATGGGGCCTGACGATTTGATAGTTCGACTTTGGATTGAGGAAGACAACCGGGATTTCGAATGGAAATCGACAAATGTGGGGGTATAATCATACTTTGTGGAACACAGTGGAATTTCTTTGTATTTTAAATGCAACGAAGGTGTTGCCAAAAGTGTCAGAAACACCGAAACCACATTTTTATGCATGAGGTGTTGTCGAAAGTGTTGTAACACTAAAGCGGATAATCGTAATAAGTTGAATCAAGTCTTACTAAAGATGTGATAACATCAAAGGTTACACACCTTGTAAAAGATGGAGTTGTTGGAACTAAGATCTGAAATCTGGTAGAACGAGATTCTAACTGGATTGTTGAGACAATGTTCTAACAAAATAAAATAAAGTGGCCGATAGCCATAAGAATTCTGGTTGATCTTGTGTTAAACAAGATATCAGAAGTTGAAAGGGGAGCTTAACCTTTTAGCAAACCACGTAAAGGAGATTGCCTTGAAATATTGGGGTGCTTTGGAAAAAGTAGAAGCACCGAATGAAATAAATTCAGCATTTATGATATAAGTGATGGTACGATCATTAAATCAAAAAATGTTGTATTTATTAAAGGTATCTTTCTTGGAAAGGAAAGAGGTAAGCCTATACACTTATTTCCGGCCATTTTCTTCCTAAACAGAAACCATACACTTATATTTTACCCAACAATATGTCAATTTAAACAACAATAATATGTAAAACTTATAAAGGCAATTATTAGGCTTTAACGGTTTTTTAACGGAATTAATTAATCGTAGCTTTATAGATTAAGATATTATTTGATAGTTTTTTCAATTTAATATTTTGCATCAATTAAATTTTAAGATAATTCATCATTGTATCTTATTTTTTGTTTCCCGTCATTTTCCTTAACAAATCCATTAAAACACATTTTATGTTATCGAACCCGAGTCATTCATATGTGGAGCACAACACTAAGGAAGGTTGATTCCAAATTCTTAAAATATTATGTAGACCTATAACTTGGAACTTTAAAAGGTATTTAGAAGGCCCTAAATCTCGTCTACAAATGTTTTGGTTTGAATGGTAAATAAATCGGCCTAAGCGCACATTCACTTTCCATGATAGATTGATATCACTTTAAATAGGTAAAAATTAACCAAGACTTGGGTGGCAAATTATCATATTTTATTAATTTACACATAAAGTATAATAATAAATTTATATCAAAATCTACTTAAGATACTGAAACTTTTATATAAATATAAGGGATAAAAAAATTTACCCTCCAAACTACACTAGTTATTTTAATTTGCCATACAAACTTTGAAAAGTTGCACTTTACCCTCTCAACTTTATAAAATTTTACCCTTTGCCTAAAATTCTAGATTTGCCACTATGAACATTAAAGTTTGTTTTTCAGTTTGCCCTCTAAACTTTAAGATTTGTTGCACTTTACCACGTAAGCTATAAATATTATTGCATTTTCTACATTTAATCCTAAGGTCTTGCGATGCTCGAAAATGGTAAAAGAATTTATTGAAGTCCCGAGAATCTTTGAGAACTTTGATAGGGTGGTTCTAACAGAACTTATTGAGTCTCCAACTATAAACAATATCGATATGAAAATTCCAGATCAACCAGTCTTTAACAAAAGTCAAAGTCTCGTAGTTGAGCCAAGGACGATGTCCTTCCAACAAGACAGAATGATAAGCAGTAGCCATTGGGAGGAAAAAAGACCGAGTAGAGTTCAACGAATCCCAAATGTTTTCAAAATACAGGGAGAGCTGAAATGTCTAGAAGGACGGAGATAAGTTGAAGTAATATTTGACATTACTCGAAAGGATAATATTTTTCCTTGTGATGTTCTATATTATCTCCAACAACCTATAGTTGGAAGATATCAAAGAAGCCTAAAAATGGGTGAAATTGAGCTGACTATCACAGGTACAACAGGAAAAATACCAGAGTAATTAATATTTGGTATTGAATTTCTTGAGGATCATAAACCTTGAGAAGATTACAAGATGGAATGGAGTTCACAGTATCTGATAAAAGATACAGAATCAGATGACCACTAGCCCATTATCCATATACATTTCTATGGAAAGGTTATATGCTGAATATAAGGCCGAGTATTTCACTACCTATATTGATTCAGGCGCCGTAATATGTGCTACAAAGCCGGATGTTTTTTCTAAAGAAATTGGAGAAGATTTACCAGCTATTATATGAAGGGATTTATGTAAAAGGATTCTTATCTTTAATCGAGAAATTAAACAAGCAGAAATCATGATCGGAGGTGCAGACGGTACCCCATGGTACAAAGTGAAGACGCCACCAATCTATTTCATCAAGCTTAGAAGGCTGAATGGAAATGCTTTAAAATACATTAAGGCGACTTCACCAGAAGAGGTACCATTACTGGTAGGAGCAATCTCAGAAGACAAAATTTCTACAAGGCGAGCATGGGGACTTTGGGCTTGTCTAACTGAAATGGACAAAGTCAAGTATCCATTCAAGTTTTTTCAGAATTTAGCAAATGGATCTTTCCTTTTGAGTTCAATGACATGATCAATAACATGATTTGCAAAGAAACTTTTCGAGATAAAAAAAAGAATTCATTAGGAGAACAAGATTTCGACCAGTAAAGAAACTTACTGGAAATTCTGTAACATGGTACATGTGGGTCGTTGGATCGATCGTATCTATCAGGCATGTCCCGAACAGAAAGAACCCGAGTTTAGAAAAGGATTCTGACCCAAACCCGACCGACAAGACTATACAGCTAGAAAGGACAAAGGCCTAGCTCACAAGACGTGTTATCCTCGGGGACCACGCAAACCAAATTTTTAAAAGATTTCCCGACAACCACCACATAGCCGAGTCATGCGAAAAAAGAAAGACGGTGGCGAGGCGATCAGTGCCTGGGACGTAAACATCGACATTTTATACTTGAACAAGATTTGGAATCCGCCTTTCAAGTTTGGATTTAGGTTTATAAATAGCATGAGTTGAAGGAAGCTTAGGACATCAGATACTTTCCCTTAGTTTTCTTATAATAAAGTCTGAGTGAAAATTTGTATTATCTGAGTATTTTATTTTTAATTTTATGTATTTACAAGTGTAAGCTCTTAATGAGAGACTAAAAAGGCATTCTCCTCCCAAAAGGAGATTATTGATGTAATAAATATGTCTTCAAGTTTTTAATAAAAGGAGGCTTCTTGCCTCAACATGTATTCATAATATATTATTGATTTTATCTTTTTGAAGAATTATCTTATACACCTGGAGTAGCAAACAAACCAAGGTTGTGTTGAGCCGTTGCTGAAGGAGTTGATTAACTTGTAGACCATCTTTCGTGTTGGAGAGGTTGGATGGAGATGTCATCAAACGGTCTAGAGGTAATAATATATCATTTGGTGGCTTTGCAAATAATCTCACCAAAGGCGTTTTTTGATTAAAGAAGGTATGAATTTTAAGGGATTTATTAATTTTACGGAAACAAGTTGGGCCTAATATGATCTTAATGAACTATTTTCATTTTCAAATCTAAAGACCCAATTTATAGATGGATATATACTTGGAAGTAAGACCTTTGAGTATGCCCTGTTGAGTTTATAGGTTGAAAACCTGATATGGTCCATTTAAAACCTCTGAACAGAGACTGGATCTAAGTAGGTATAACAATACCACGAACAAAAATAGGTGACATAAAATGAGGGTTCTCATGCCTTGTAAAATTCGGAAAATAAATTGATTATGGAGCAAAATTTTATGTTTAATAAATGGTGCAATAAAATCATAATTATGTAGTAATATACCGCAAATTGGAGTTTAGAGGGATAACTAGAACTTGTGTTACAAAAGACTAACACTATGAGGGTAAAATTATCCATAGAGGAAAAATTAATGAACCCCCCAAACTATACGCGATTTTCGACATTGCCCCTAAATTAATTTTTTTTTCGTAACCCCCTCAACTACAAAATTTTACGGTCCCATCTCTCCCTCCCGCCGTCGGAATATTCCGATTAGATTCGCTGACGGGTGGAAGAGATGGAACTGTAGAATTTTTCATGTAGTTCAGGGGGTTAAGTAGAAAAAAAAATAGTTTAGGGGGTAATATGAAAGTCGTGCATAGTTAGGGGCTATATTAAAATTTCCTCTAGTAGTTAAATCAACTTTAAAATTTCATTTAATTCTTCTTCAATTTTAGATTTACGAGCTTACCATGTTCGACTTTTCCCCGTATATACATCAAATTGTAAATTATGTGTGCCCATAAATATGTATGCATGCTTATATAATATGTTATAATTTCATTGATTTTGTCCAAATGGTGTTTCAGTTTGTTGGGTTCTTGATTAGGGATGGCCCGACCCGCCACGGGGCAGGGCGAGTTAGGTCGGCCCCTCCTACCCCACATTAAATAAATTTAAATAGAAAAAATGAATATTTTTTATTTTTAATATACTTATAAAATATTCTTTACAAAAATTATTAAATATATTGAAACACATAAGCAGGGCGGGGCATGGGGCAGGGCAGGTACTTGGGGGTCGTGTCAAAATTTTCATCCATATTCTTGAACATTCTATTGCTTATGCATCGAATAAAAACAATCATATAGTGGAGATGAATGTCATTTATATATTTGATTGGGTTTTCAAAGCTTGTATTCTTTATTTTGCTTTAAAGAAATGTTTATTTTAGTGTCTAAATATTTTTCAGAGTCAGAGTAATTCGTTTGGAAATCATGCATAATAACTTGTGAAATTATAAAACTATGATTTAATTTAATACTTTATTTGTATACAAATGCACAATAGGTATAAATATAAAAATCTATGAAAATTTTAATGTACCCCCCAAATTATGCACAATTTTTGAAACCAACCCCTAAACTATTTTCTTCTATTAAACCCTCTAAACTACATAAAATTTTCTATGGTGCCATCTTCTCCTCCCTGCCAACGGAATATTCCCATCAGGTCCGCCGGCGGGGTGGATGGGATGGGACCGTAGAAATTTTTGTGTAGTTAAGAGGGTTACGTAGAAAAAAATTAGTTTAGGGGCTGGGCAATGTAGAAAATCGCGTATAGTTTGGGGGGTTTATTAATTTTCCCTCTTATCCATATAGGGTAAAGTGTAAAAACTTTCACAGTTCAGAAGACATAGTGTCACAAATTAAAGTTTGGAGAGTAAAGTGAAAAAATAGGTAAAGTTTGGAGGGTAAAAAATATTTATCTCTAAATATAAACACGAAATGATAGTACAATTTGACCTTTTGATTTAGCTCAACTGGTGACAGACTTAATTTACTATAGTTTTCATTTTAAAATAAACAACATGTGTGAATGTTTATCACTTATAAGATCCAAGTGTTATGTTTTAATTAAGCTTCAAAAATATATTATGTTATTCCCCTTAAAAAAATATATATACTTCCTCCGTCCCAAATATATAGTCTACTATTCTTTTTTGGAGTGTCCCAAACATATAATCCATTTTCTATATTAATAATACTTTTTCCATTCGTTTAATGTTATAACCCTATATAATGTGCATTTTATAATTTACACTATTCATTAAATAAGGGCAAATCAAGTAAATATTCAACATATTTGTAGTTTCAAACACCTTTTCTTAATATGTATGAAAAGTCAAACTTGACTATCTATCTGGGACGGAGGGAGTACTATGTTATAATTAGTAGGCGGTTCAAATTAAATTTGATCCACCTCAAGTTTGAGTAATTTTGGAGGGGGTAAGTCTCCTGTCAGGCCATCTAACGGATCAATCCGATAGACAGATCCAAATACCCGGTTTGCGGTCAATTCACCAATCTACCTGCACAAACACTAACACCACAACAACCACATCACTCTAATACTTTTTAGGAGGCTACTAATACTTTTTGGGAGTACTACTAATACTTTTCAGGAGAAATACTAAAATACTTTTAATCGAAAAACCTAATACTTTTCAATAAAACTATTAATACATTTTAGGGAGAATATTTATACTTTTGCTGGAAAAATTGATATTTTTCATGAGGATTACCCCAAAAAAATATTTAAGGGGATTACTAATATTTTTTCGATGGATTGCTAATATTTTTTACGAGAAGGGGCATGCCATGCATATGACCGAATATTCCCAGAATATTCTTATTCAGGTGCACCGGAGGATGCAAATTATAAAACACGCAGAGTACATGCATTACAACAAATTAAGGAATTTGAGACGTTTTTTTTTTGGGGCGCACTTCAAATTGTCTCAAATAGAGTTCTTTTAGTGACGTTATTTTAATATCGTCTCAAATAAAGTATACATTTTCCCACATCTACGTCCACCTTCTAGCAGGCTTTTATGTGACGAAAGATTAGTAATTAGAGACGATTTTTTATGTCTGAAAAAGGTTATTGATTAAGGACAAATAAAATTTGTCAGTAAAAGTCTAAATATGCTCTTTTGATATTATTGTTAATGTTTTGAAGTCAACTTATCATTTTATTTTCTTGTGATATTTTAGAAAAGTTTCAAAGGGTACTTTTTAAAACAAATATAAAAAATTTCTCAAAAAAAAAAAAAAAAAAATTATATATATAATAATTACCTTTCTTAAATTTAACAATTTCTTTAATACAAAACAAATATGTTCAAAAATTAAAAATTGCTTATATAATATCTGCAAAATTTAATAAATTAAAACAATTAAACTATCAGTGACGTTTAAGTTAAATCGTCACAATATATCTCAATTGGGAATGAAAATTGATGGATATAATAGTTAGTATAAAACAATTTTTATGCCAAAGGAGAGATGATGAGTTTTCTGACTTGGAGTTTGTAGAATTTATGTGCTCTGATAATCTACTTAAAATTCAAGAATTTTGTTCCTGCACTACAACAAATTATGGAATTTGAGACGTTTGTTTTTGGGACGCAACTAAGATCGTCTCAGTTAGCTTCTTTTAGTGACGTTTTTCCATTGATATATATGGTATCATTTTACTTTTATGGTAAAAAAGGTGCGAAATCATCAACTCCAATCAGGATTAGGCTTATTCTTCTTGTTATGTAATCTTTTGTAATCAGTTTTGTTTAAGCATTGTAGAATACTAGAAACTGTCACTTAACTTTTTCATGTCTATCTTTTTGAATATGATAGGACTATTTTAACATTTCTCAATTTTAGATATGGATATTAAGGATGACAACATATTGATAACAACTTGTTGGGTGTTGTAACCTATGCAAATTACCGGCCACCAAGAAACAAGTCCACAAGCAAGGAAATATCATTTGCTATCGAGTCGAAGAAAAAAAAATAGACTAGTTTGTTCTGTTTTAGGTGGCAAGTATAAATGTTTTTGCCAAACATGATCATTGTTAGACTCTTTTTGGTTGACTCATTTTGTTTTTCCTTTGTAGCGATAATGCTATTTTATTTTGAACTACATTTACGTGTAAGATGTTACTTTTTGTCGGCTATTTTTTGAATGAAATTATATTGATGCTTATGTCTTATTCTTAGGGATATTTTAGCTTACTGTGCAACCACTGGGTGAGGGGGTGGGGTGGGCTGTGGGTGGGGGAGGAAAAAGCAAGAGTTCATTAGGGACGAAATATGAAAACCGTCTCTAAAGGTTAGGCTTTTAGAGACGAAATAATATTTGTTCCAATTATATTTATAGACAATTTAAAACGTCGCAAAAACTATATTTATGGACGAAAAATAGGTCCCTCATCAAATTACTTTTAGAGACCAATAAATAGATGTCTCTAAATTAGATCTTTAGAGACGAAATTTTTGTCATTAAATGTAGAAGTCATGAGCCATACACTAATATGTGACGTTTACATTTCGTCTCAAAAGCCTAACTTTTAGAGACGTTTTTCATATTTTGTCTCTAATAACTTTTAGCGACTGGGATATTGCGACATCACTTGTGACATTTTTTTTCCGTCTTAAATACATATTTGTGACGTTTTTGGGGCTTTTAGTGACGATTTAATTTCGCCCCAAATTCTCATCGCCCCAAATTCTCATTTTTCTTGTAGTGCTGTTTCGAGTTTTGCTGGCAGATTTAGGTCAAACTGGTTGTAATGTTCTTTGGGGAGTATTTGGTTTGTGAGAAATAGTTGTCAAGTATAGTAATTTATATTCTTTTCTGAATTGACCCCATGATTTTGTAATTTATTATCTTTCTCCTTCATATGCTTATTTTGTATTTTACAAGATTGATTGGCTTGTAATCTGCAAATATTCAAACATTGTACATCAATCACTAACCCAATTATTGAAATTGTTGATTTCTGTTACATCAAAATCAATGTTGTAAAAAGCACTAGGTGCTAGCTAGGCGGCAGATTGGGGCCTAACACCTAGGCGGGGATTAATCGGGGCTAGGCGGGACCTGGGCGGGGTTAGGCAGGGCCTAATCAGAAAAAAATCGTAGGCGGATCGGATGATGCAAATTGTAAAACACGCAGAGTACATATATGTTGCAACTAATAAAAAAAAGGTGAGGTTGCAAAGTGTAAAAACACGTAAAGTTCAGGTTGCTAAATTTTTTTTCCCAAAAAAAATAGTTTAGGGGGTAATGTGAAAATCATGCATAGTTAAGGGGTATATTAAAATTTCCTCTAGTAGTTAAATCAACTTTAAAGTTTCATTTAATTCTTCCTCAATTTTAGATTTACTAGCTTACAAGCTTCGACTTTTCCCCATATGCACATCAAATTGTAAATTATGTGTGCCCATAAATATGTATGCATGCTTAGTTTCATTGATTTTGTCAAAGTGGTGTTTCAGTCTGTTGGGTTCTTGATTAGGGATGGCTCGACCCGCCGCGGGGCACGGGCGAGTCAGACCGGCACTTCCTACCCTACATTAAATAAATTCAAAGCTTGTATTCTTTATTTTGCTTTAAAGAAATATTTATTTTAGTGTCTAAATATTTTTCAGAGTCAGAGTAATTCGTTTGGAAATCATGCATAAAAACTTGTGAAATTATAAAACTATGATTTAATTTAATACTTTATTTTTATACAAATGCACAATAAGTATAATATAAAAATCTATGAAAATTTTAATGTACCCCCCGAACTATGCACAATTTTTGAAACCAACCCCTAAACTATTTTCTTCTATTTAACCCCCTAAACTATATAAAATTTTCTGTGGTCCTCTCTTCTCGTCCCCGCCAATGGAATATTCCCATCAGATTTGCCGGCGGGGAGGATGGGATGGGACCGTAGAAATTTCGTGTTGTTGAGGGAGTTACATAGAAAAAAATTAGTTTAAAGGGCAATATAGAAAATCGCGTATAGTTTGGGGGGTTTATTAATTTTTCCTCTTCAAAAATTGACATCACAAACAATAACAAAATCTACTTTTATTTCCAAACATATACTATAACAAAAATTCAGACAACTATGCAAATACATTTTCAATTCTCACACGAAGATCAGTAAAAAATGAAAATTTATTTTTCAATGCTAAAACTTAGAAAATGGACTTGAAAATAAATCCTCATGCAATGATGAGATCAAGGCATTTCACATTTTGTTTCTTCCCCCTGTAACACCTCGAACCCATTTCGATTAGGAACATCACTGTGGTACATTTGAGTATTTATAAATAGTTTGTCGAAGCATAAACAAAAATAATTTAATTACTAAAATGTGGGCTTAAAAATTTCTTAAATAAACTTAAGAGTAGCAAAGGCGATAATGGTTTGATAAAAATTAAGCATCAATAAATTCATATTACATCAACCATAATTTGTTTACTCAAAACACATGTAATTTTAAATAGTAAATATAGAACAACGCCCCATGCTGCCAAACTACTATGTCTCGGCTCCCGGTTCATCATTATTATCTGAAATGTAAAAATAATTGAAGGCGTGAGTTGTGAAACTCAGTGAGAAACGTAAGCAGTTACACTATATCGATCAGACAACCATAATGCAATAAAAATTATTTTCTGACACCGAGGGGTATCTCCAACCCGTTGGCAGCATATATATAGACCATCGACCCTTTTTGACACTGAGGGATCATTCCCTACCCGTTGGCAGCTTGCATAGCCCATCGACTTTTTCTGACACTGAGGTCATTCCCCACCCGTTGCAAAACTTACATAGCCCCGTCGACACATTTTAGCAATTATATAGAGAGTTGTGATATAGTATAATGAGACGACATGCTTGCAAAGTCAGAAGTTTACCCACCTTTAAGTTTAATAGAATGCTAGTGATTAAATTGATCGTATGAGACCGTGTCCGCACCTAACACGGTTAAATTCTTCAACTTAATGACATAGGACAAATTATATAATCATTGAGTAATATAGTCTCTTAGGCTACTTTCCTTAAAGTCAAGTATCCTAAAAATCGGGTGTTCGGTACTCTTAAAAAATTTAAAAATGATAGTAGACCAAAGTCAAAGTTAAAGTCAAAGTCAATGGTCAAAGTCAAAGTCAACATAAAAATCAAAGTCAAAGTATGACTAATTAATTCAGTTAATCCTTAATTAATCACCTAAAATAATTAATCTACTAACGATCCATTTTAGATAAATTTTCCGATTAATCGAACCCTTAATTTATAAAATCATAACTTAACTCTAAAATCTTGACTTTTTCAAAAATACATGTGGTCTTGAAAAATCTCATAAATATCTTGGTCACGTTATTTTTCAAGAAAATCTTTCCGAAATCTCACGTTTCCCGAAAAATCACTTTACGATAATTTGCTATCTCATCGCCCCGTAATCCGAACCTACTAACCTAACACTTAACATCGACTTTTCAAAAAGTAGTATTGGTTTGCGTAAAAGAAAAAACATATGTCTCATCACATCATCACGTTTACTTCAAATCGATCGATTTATCATAAATATCTATTTCTACCCATAAACCACATACCCTACCAACCTATCTACTCACCCTACTCACTATGGCAGTCCTTCTACACCTCCACCACCGTCCACCCTCATCCGGTGGTGCCACCGCCACCTCCGGTGGCCTGCGGCCGTCGGTCTTGACGGAGTGTATTTTACCGTTTTTTGCCCTTGATTCAATTTTCCCGATTCTCTAACTCTAAGCAGTAAATTTTAATCACTTTTTAACCTAAAAAATTACTTTTAAAACTGATTGTTTTCATAAAAATTCATCTATAAAGCCTTAAGCTTTTATCTTCAAAAATGGTGAATCAAATAAACCAAAAAATCACTAAATATTTAAGTTCATCTACTACTTTTAATTTTTCTCCAACAATTACTTAAACATCTTCTAAATATCATCATCTTAAAACATTAATATCATAATTAAATCATCATAAATTAAATAAAGATCTAAATCAAAAATAAAATCTTGAATTATCACATTAAAATATTAAACTACACCTAATCATACTTAAATTAAACAAATCATCAACTTAATTTTTTTTTTCTCTTGGCCGTCCATGACCTGATCAATAAGGGAATATTTTTTATTTTTAAAACATGATTAAAACACATAATCATGCTCCTACTAGTTAGATATAACACAATCTATAAACAAATAGTGAAACAAAAATTATTTTAAAAAAATAAAGTCATAAGGGATGAATTTAAAGCTAAAAAATGGGGGTTTTAATCTTCATGTTTTCATCATCAAAGTTCATTTCTATGGTTGATTATAGCATATAATCATCATCCTAAAAAGATTTAAAGAAAAGACAAGAATTAAAGAAAAGATGAAGAAAAATTACCTTTTGAAGCTTTCTTAACAATGGTGTATTTTTGTCATAAGTATGGGGTGTGAAGGAGAAGTGAGGGTGTTGGGGGTTTTATAAAAAAAAAATACAAGAGTGCTTGGGGTGGAAAAATCCATTTTGCCCTCTTTTAAAATTATTAATAAAAGTTAGTATTTTTAAAAATCTTTAAGTAAGCTATTATTATTTTAAAAATCCCAAAAGTTAATTAAAACTCATTTTCATAAATTTAGATGGTCACTGATAATAATAAAATGTGAGGTAGAATTTTAATCTCGAATTCCAAAAATATAAATAAACACTTTATTGAAAATCTTCGAAAATTCACTTAATCGATCCAAAAATATCTATCCTAAAATTTAAGTCCGAAACTCCATATTAACATCCATAATATGTCATTATGATATTCATTCATATCCGATAATCGTACAATTAGTGGCGTAATCGGTTCCCGGATGCTCGAAATATAAAATACATAAAGCGAGTAAATCGCACATATAAATTATAAACTAAATATTTGATGCAACATTATTCATGAATATTAATTTAAAAAATTTGAGTAATTAAAAGGAGTTGGGTCGTCACACACCTCTTCGAGAATTCTGCCAAAACAAACAAAAGCCACATTCATGGGAATCACATTAAAAATCATGCTAAAAATTATTAGGTGTTCTCAACTGTCAGCCCTTGTACACCTAAGGAAGCTAAAATAATTCCAAAAGATAACAGAGTTTCCGGGAAAAAAAACACAATTTATGGTAGGTTAATGACTAGGGATCATAGTCAATCCAAAAAACTATTATCCTTTTGAACCCTCTTGCTAATCACTCGAGATTTTCTATTCCAAATTATGTATCATTTCGTGTTCCAAATATCACTCCTACACGCCAATTGTATTGATGACATTATTAATTTACATTTAGCGTGTATTTAAAATACTTGAAATACGAGATGAAACATAATTTGTAATAGAAGATCATATCCGCTTGCTAACTAAGGCCAAAAACATTAACTGGTCATGGTAAAACAAAATAAACCCAACATGCATGGGTTGCAGCTCTAGAGTTAGTAGTGGTGCTAGGGCTTTTTTGGAGACAAAATGTTTAACTTTTAACACTTTTTCTTTGTTCATTAAATTTAAGCGTCTAGATTGCAAAGCTTTTTGTTTAATATAATAAAGTTAACTTATTATAATAATGATTTAAGTTAAACAAATATTGTACTGTTCATGAACAATTCTAAACAAACACTATACGATTTTTGAACATTTATAAACGAACACTATACGAGCTTGTTCACGATCTATGAAACGATTATAGGATTGTTCAAGCTTTGTTCGTTTATTTAACGTGTCCTAAAATTTGTTCGTTTATGTTCGTTTATCTAATATCCAAGCTTGTTCACAAGTTGTTTGTCGAATACTCTGTTCGTTTGTAGCCCTACTTGATCCGGTCGAATATCAGGTCCGCATGGTCCGACCTGACCTATCAGCTCGGAGATGCCAAAACCAGAAGTAAAGGGGCAAACCTTAATTATTTACCTGACCGACCTAAATTACGGTCTTCTGGTTGGATCCGATCCTCCTCGGAGAATGGAGAATGGCGATGCCAAAGCCAAGAGTAAGGCACCAAGTATAAAGTACATACCGACTGCCCGACCTGGTTAGTCTTCTTGGTCCGAATTTGCCCTCAAAGACCTTGCCAAAGCTAAGATACGCACGACCTTACCAAGAGGACGGTGTCCAAGTATGACCTGACCCACTAACTAGCCGATTATAACCCTTTTTGAGGACGGCGAAGGACATAAAGTTGTCGATGTGTCGATTGTCGGGTGGGTAGCATTTAATGATCCCTTAGGATGACCTGCAACGCATTAAATGCATATTGTAGGAGACCTGTCAGGCATTAAATGCCGCATAAGCAAGACCTGTCAGGCATTTAATGAAGCATGGGTTTAGTCCTTTGGGATTTAAATATCTGCTGAATTGGATTGGACAAGGAGTAACTAAGCCAAAGGTCAGTCTGACATTTAGTTACTCGTATGACGGGTCGGGAATATAGGGAACCGCCACCTAAAAGGTATAGCCACTCAGGGAAGAACACGTGGCCTGGGGGCCCTAAGAAAAGCTATAAATAAAAGGAGAAGGGAGAGATTGGATCATCTTTTTTATATACACATTTCTATATACACTTTGACACATACATATCTATTTTCTCCATTATTTACTAACTTGATCGTCGGAGTGCTAACGCGTCGGAACTCCTCCGATTGTCTTTTTCAGGCTAGCAAGAGGTCAAGCTGGGAATACGATGTTCCACAACTATACACCAAGTTATTAATACACGATTTTACTGCTGTGAAATATAACTAATTATCTTAACCAAATAAAATATAGGGGTATTTAACTGATTATGATATTTGCTAAATTTTGTTGCAAATGTGGGGTGAATTTGTTGGGTGTTATGATTTTAGGCTTAAAGTAGGCGCTAATGGGTTAGCCCTTATGTAAAAATTACCCTTTTTTTTCCTGACACTTCAGGCGCTAGTCAAACTAGTGTGTGCTGAAATCTGTATTTCTTCCCAACTAGTGTACAAATACCCATCCCCAACCAACTAGGATATAAAACGAATCAAATCGAACAAAATATAAATATATTTTATTCGTATTGGCCTCATTTACATAATATTTTTATACGATTGTTTTAATATCCAAAAACAAAAATTGATTCTTATTTGAAATATATAAAAATTAATCTCATTAGCGCCTACACCTAAAATAATTGACAAATTAAATGCCATAATCAGTTAAATACCCCAAAAATATATTTAAATGTGTATAATAGATCGAATTATTAATTAGTTATGAAACAACAAAAAATAATAAAACAAACTTAATCAAATGTACAACTAAATGAATCCATAAATTTAAAAACAATGAATCCACGAATTAACAGAATGAAAGAACAAATTAAAAAGATAAAATTACATTAATATCTCTTACATTCATCATCTATATAGCCAAGTAATTGTACAATTAATTGCGTCCATATTTAGAAACTATGAACTGCTGTGGAGGAATATGCATCTGTTGATGAGATGGCTGCATGGACATATGTTGCATAGAAGGTGGGGGTGGTGGCCGCCAGACAGGCGGAGCAACCATTCCAGCCGGAGGTGGCGACGGCATTTGCGGTAGAGGAATACCACCGGGTTGTGGTGGCATAGACGTTCCATGAATCTGCATAGGTTGATAGACGTTCTGGGGCGTTGGCATAGGATCGGGTGGAGGGATGGTGCCGTTTCCAAACGGCGGTGGTGGGACCGGAGCACTGACTGTGCCGTTCTGCTGAGAATGTTCAGTACCACTAAGAATGTTCAACCATTTGTCAAGCGCCAAATCCTCATCATCAACTGAATCGATGTTGTAGTCAAAGTCGTTTTCAAATTGGGTTAAAAGGTTTTGAAAAGACTGATCATTTTCTTCATCTTGATTTGTAGGAAGAACAATATTTTGATGATCATCACTTTCATATTCTTCTACGTCTTGATCACCATCGCGCTTCCTCTTATTAACCACTCTTTTATTTTTGTAAATTTTGCAAAGCACACAGTCATTGAGCTGCGCGCATATATAAAAAAAAAGAATATAATTAATTTCATAAGTTAAATGTATTGTATACATAATTAATTAATTCAAGAATACACATGGAATTCAAAATAAAGAGAAACACATACAAGTAACATGATTTTATGCGACCTAAATTTTAACTATTTTTACACTTTGCAACATAAACTATTTATTTTTACAATTAATAACGTAAACTTTGCAAGTTTTTCATTTTGCAACCTCTGTCAGCCAGAATTTCTGGTACGTGTATTTCAATTTCGGATGGTCGGAGATGGCAAAATGAAAAACCCTCAAAGTTTAGGTAGCTAGCTAATTGCAAAAATAAATAGTTTATTTAGGTTGCAAAGTGAAAAATGGGGAAAGTTAAAAAATATTTTCCCTTTAATTAATAATTACCTTTGCTGATGTACTGGGTAGATTATGTAATTGATCCTTTTGGTCCTTGGTCAAATATTCATGCATCTTCCATTCAGTTCGTTCTCCTTTAGGATATTTCCCAGTCAGAAAATCCAACACTCTTTTATAACCAATAACGACGCCATTATGGATAATCTGAGTATCTTTTCCGACGGCCTTCCAATAACCATTGCCGGCGGATCTTTGTGGCCGACGTCCATTACCGTATTTGCGTTCTCTTGGCGTGAAGAAATACCAACTATTTTGATCTTCTTCCAATTCTTCATGCATATCTATACACATACATGCGCATCGTATATAATTAGTACTACGTAAATAAAACTTACAAAAACGGAATTTAGATTAACAAAAAAGAAAAAAAATGACGTACGGCGCCCACCTAGACCTGAAAATAAGTTTTTAATCCCCGCACTCTTCTTTTACTCTAGAGTTGAATTTATTGATTTACAAAATCAATAAATTACAAAATCAATTCATGAGAACCGAATTTAGATTAACAAAAAAGAAAAAAATGACTTACGAATAAGATCTTGAGGGTTGTGATTGTAGAGGTCGACGTCAAGGAAAAGTTTGTTGAACCCATTTGGTAAAACCCCGTAAAAAAACCTTGCTTTAAGATAATAATCTATCAATTCCACATCTGTGGGTTCAAACCTGTATCCGGGAGGAATGGGTTGAAATACGTTTTTCTCAAACAAATCCATCAATGATGTATGTGGTGAGTTAAATCGGAATTGTATGTATATATGTTGGAGAATGGGTTGAATAATATTTCTGGTTGTGGGAGGAGTACTATTGTACGTGAGAGTTTTGGGTTTGTGAAGAGGGTATTGTATGTATATATGTTGGAGAATGGAGAGAGTATATGTATGTATATATAATATATAGGGTTTAGGGTTTAGAGGTGGTTACATTTTATTCGAAATTTTAATTCAGTTCTAACAAGGATAGGAGATTTTTTAGGTGAAGAAGATAAGATAATGTAACAAATCTTGATATTTTTATGTGTTAAAATGTTGATAGAATAATCATTACAGGCTAATCAAATTTAGGGGTTTTGTTTTAGCAATTTCTACTTTGGGTAAGTGCATGCATGCAAGGACCACTACTTTCCCAAAGTGTCAAGCGATTTTTAAGGGAATACATTTTTTCAAGATAACCACAAATTTGTCATTATAACAATATAATATGAAAAGTTACGGATGGAAAACCCTTTATATATAATTAGAAAAAAATTCAAGAACAACATTATAATATCCATGACAATTAAAACCGATTTATATATATTTGTTGGGGATAAAATTGATTTTTCTAAATATTATTTCTTATTTTAGTTATTTTACACATTATTTAATTCTAAATTAAAATTACTTAATTAATTATTCAGTATTAATAATCATTATTGGATCGCAAATATAACCATGCACACGCGCCCAGTTTGTCCTACAAGTAGAGGTGACAATGGGTCAGGCGGCAGTCCAAGCCCGTCGGGTTTTATAAAATTTTCGGACTAGCTGGTCATTTTGCTCCAAAATTGGTCAGGCCATGATGTAAAACTCATAAAAGGCAATTATTAGGCTTTAATGGTTTTTTAACTGAATTAATTAATTGTAGCTTTTTATATTAAGATATTATTTTATAGTGTTCTCAATTTAATATTTTGCATCAATTAAATTTTAAGATAATTCATCACTATATCTTCTTTTTTGTTTCCCGTAATTTTTCTTAACAAAATTCTTAAAATGTTTTTTTCTTTTAGTGCAATAGAGAAATAGGGAAGGTGACATACGCACTCGTATAATATGATCGAACTCGGGTCATTCACTCTTATAACGCACGTGGAACACTAAGAAAGGTTGATTCTGAATTCTTAAAATGTTAAGTATTGAAACTTGAAAAGGTATCTAGAAGGTCCTAAACCCCGTCAATAATTTTGAGGAAATTACACAAAATACCCTCTTTTTTGGAAAAATGACAAAAATACGATCATGTTCCAATTATACCAACCAGTTCACACCAAATACATGTTTTATTGTACTTTGCCCTCCCTCTCTCTCTTTGATCGTGGGCATGTTGTCTCAGATCTTTGGGTTTTCAGTTTTTTGTCGTTTCCGCTTTTTGTCGCGTTTTCATCATTCACTTCTCCTATTGTTACTTTCTGAAACCGCTGCTTTTTTTAATAAGTTGGGAGTACTAGTTGGAGGGGAGGAGATAAATTCCAAATAAACTGAAAGATATAGAATTCGAACCCTGGTTAACACCCTTATAAAGGGTTAGTGATACCACTTGAGCTACAAGCCTGCTTGAAGTTTGTTATTTTAATGGCGCCTAAGAACTCTCCTTATGAGAGTCTTTTGAGAAGCTCTTCGAAGTTGGAAGCACCAGATACTTCGAAAAACAGAAAACTTCAAAAGCTTAATGCTGGTAAAATGAGTTCAAAGAAGAGGAAAGTCGAAAAGGTTGTTGATGATGAAGTAGTTTCAGAGGTTAAATCGTCTTCCAAAACTGTAAAATCCAAGGTTGGTATCAAAGCTTCGAAAAAGAAGACTACTTCTTTTGAAGAATCTGATATTGCTGAGGTATGATTTTTCTGTGTTCTTTTGTTATTTTGTGATTCGAAGTTTTTTGTTTGTTTCAATGTTTTTTCTTTTATGTTTTTTATGTTCTTTTATGTATTTTAGTTAAAGTGCTTATTGATTTCGTGTTTCTTTTTTGTTTATGTTTTGTTTCTTTGTTATTTCTAGGGTTTCAAGTATGTTATTGATCGTGAGGACTGGTATACTGGTAGAGTACATATTGGGTTCTCTTTTGATGCTATAAACAATTTGAAGAACCATTTAACTGAAAACCAATTTGAGGCTTTCAGGAAAACCTATTTTTGCTATGTATTTTCCATTTATTTATTCTTTTTTGTTGTTTTTAATTTGTTGTCTTATCTATCTGACTGTGTACTTTTTTATTTCTTTGTAGTGACTGTGGGGGTTTTTGTTGCTTGTTATGCGGAGTACTTTATTGCTGGGAAGGCTATGGCCGTTGAAGTGTTTGAGGTAGAGAATGAACGAACAAGGTTTAGTGATATGCTTTACGATCATGTTAAGTTGAAGCAATAAAATGGTAATGATGACAATGACATTGAGATTCTGCCTCCACTTCCTAATGATTCTAGGGAATTGTTGTTACGTAAATCTTAATGATGGTATAATCAGTTGAACAATATGTTTTAGTTTGGTATTTTTACTAGTATGGAACTTATTTTGTATTTGATTAGCTTTCTAGGGTCTGGATTATTATTGGCTATTTTGATTTACTATAGATTTATGGGTAGTAGGTTTTGGAATAATTTGGAACTGAGTTATGTGATTTGTTCAGTTAATGTTTGTAATTGCTTGTTTTGGTAATCAAAATGTTGTGCATTTTAATTTGATTTATGTTTCTTGTAGTTTCTATTTCTAAATGGTTTCTTGTGTTTTAGAAACAAGTCTTACACATTCGTAATAGATATTTGGTTCGTCATCTTAGTTTTTATATTCAAGTATTGTTTGTTTTTCTATCCGTAAGTTCAGTTTGAGTTTGTGCGACGATATGTTTGTTTGGTTACCTTTTTTTTTTTTTTTTTTTTGGTTCTCGCGTTTTTTAGTGTTTAGGAAAAATAAAATTTTTCATGCAATATATAAAGAACTCTTGTTTTCACCAATTCATTAACAGTGTATAAGAAACATTCATATCAGTGTAATAAACATGTTGGAAACAATATATAAATAATTTGTTTTTAATTTTCTATATATTGAAGTTGAATCAATTACACGTATATTTGTAATAGTAATATTCTACTTTGAATCCTATTTTGTTATTGGTAGATTCCTCCATGTTTTTCTATTATGACCAAGATTCCCACATCTTCCACATTTGATATTGGCTTTTTTCTCCCAAGCTGCCTTGTGTCTTCTTTTCCTTGGCCTTCCAGATTTTGCCTTACCTTCCGGCAGAAGAGTCGTCATTGTTTCAATTTCATGTGTCAGGATCCAAGTATCTTTACGTGGGATTGGATATACTGTTTCCAAATAAGTCGCTTCTATTGTTTCTTTCATGTAGTATCCCAGTAGTATTGGTACGGATCTTTATTCAATTCTTTTAGTACTGCTATAGCATGTGGGCAATGAATTTCATCCATTTGAAACTTGTTGCATGTACAAATCCTTTTTTCAAGGTCCACAACAAATGTTTTGTCAACCTCTATGACTTTAAAGATAAAATCATTTGATCTCTTCACCTGAAACATAAATGAAACATATAAGAAACAGTTGTGAAACAAGGGATCATGTGCTGAAAGTTTGTAGTAAATTACTCTTAAATTTAGAGAAATGGTATAGTTTTTCCCCATATACTCTTCAATTTTTTTTTGTCATCCTTGTAATTGTTGATCTTGCTTCATTTCGATGTCTGCATGCCCAATCTTGAATTAAAGATCTCACGTACTCTAGCAAAGTTGTTATTGGTAGTAAGGTTGTGCTGTTGAAGTCAATATAAAATATCTTTTGGTCTGACAGTGAAGTCGTGTCCATTTCTCGTAGCCGATGATGGACATGTAAGCTCTAATTTTTTGAATTGTATTTGTTGTTTCAAGATTTTCTTTAGGGTGATGAAAGTGCAGTCCATTTGAATTAGTAATCCTGTTATCTCAAAGTTGATATAATCTCTATTTTGTTCCCATTGTCCATAATGGTATACCACTGCTGGGATTTTCTCCATGCAACTGTGGAATTCAATGAATTAAATTCGCTTATGTGAAACATATAAAAAAAAATATAAATGACACAAATATGAAACAATGTTTCATGTACGGGAAGAATCAATGTGTTGTATTAGGTGAAGCATTCTCAATCGAAACAATTATGAAACAACAAAAAATATATGTGAAATAATTACCAAATGTATTGCATACAGATTTTTGAGATTCACACAATTGGTTTATAGATATTCATGAGAGGCAATTTTTATAGAAGATTGAATTATATTTCGAACAAAATAAGCATTTTATAAGCTCAAAACTTTCGAGTTGATCAATTCTTATGCAAAATTCTCATGCGAGTGTCAATTTCATCCGATACATATTCAATTTTAATTTTCTATCTGGAAAATGATGAAAGTGATCGAAACAATATTTTTTAGAATAAAATAAGCAGATTGTGTTGATGTTACCTGGTTTGTTCTTCTTCTTCTTCCTTCTGATTTGCAGTTTGATTGTTATCTCGAACAGGTCTCTTCTCGTCTCTGTGACTGGTTCCCACTGTTGTGTGTTGAGATCTGGAATAACGTTGTTTTTGGTGGAAAGTATTGTGTTGGATTGAGAAAGTTGGATCGTATTTTATGGATTGTTGGAAGCAGGAGCGTATTGTATGAGATTGGGTGGCGAGATTCAGTATTTTGCAGGAATTAGGGATGAAATGGTGGGTAATTGTGTCATTTTCCCAATAAATTTTTCGGTTTGGATGGTAAACAAATCGTCCCAAGCCCACATTCACTTTCCATGATACCACTGTTAATTGACCAAATCAAGTGGGCTATTGGTGAACATTGACCAAAGACTTGGGTGGCAAAATTATCATATATTATCAATTAGCACATAAAGTATAATAATATGTTTATATCAAAATCTACTTTGTTTTTTAGGGGTACCAAGATTTACTTAAGATATTGAAACTTTTATATAAATATAAATACGAAATGATAGTACAATTTGACATTTTCATTTAGGTCAATTCAAGACAGACTTAATCTACTATAGTTTTTATTTTAAAATAAATAACATATCTAAATGTTTATCACATACAAGATCCAAATGTTATGTTTTAATTAAGTTTCAAAAATATATTATTTTATTAGGTAGTTCAAATTAAATTTGATTCACCTCAAGTTTGAGTAATGCTTGAGGGATAAGTCTTCTATCAGACCATCTAACGGATCCAAATACCTGGCATGCGGTCAATCACTCCATTGTCTCGCACAAGCACTAACAACACAATAATTACATCACAACTAATACTTTTTAGGAGGACTACTAATATTTTTAAGGAAAATACTAAAACACTTTTAATCGGGAAATAACCTAATACTTTTCAATAAAACTATTAATATATTTTGGGAGGCGCTATTAATACCCCAAAATTTTATCAATACACCTCCCCTCTTAATTCACCCCTAACCTCTTTTTAAAAATAACAAATTTACTTAATACACCCCCTAATACTTCCCAATTTATCATTCTCCCAATTATAACCTAATTCTTTCTCCCAAAATATGAATACGCCCAAGACAAACGACATTGTTGCTGCGAAGATAAGAAAAAGAAAAGAAAATCCAAACTGAGAACAGACCAATTTTTGTAAACAAAATCTGCCAAATATGAGAAAATCATTAGGAAAGCTTTTCACCGAAGAAATGATGGGTCCGATAAAAAACGTGGGTCTGATTGGAAATTCTCCAATTATAATTATAATTAAAAAGACGAATCTATTGATTTTGTTATGTGTATTTAAATAAATACATATTATGTTTGTTTTTATGATGAGGTGTAGGACAAATATTTCAGTCATGAAATTTAGGAATATGGATATGTTAGTGGCCTCTCTCTTCATGGTGTGAAACATATTTTCCGAAAAGATTTTATGTTGCAGGTTTAGTTTATGAACTTTAGCATATTCATTTTTAGTTTTTTTTTTTCTTTTATGAAGTTTTTATGTTGTCGTCATCCATTTTTTGGGACCTGACTGATAAAAGCAATCATGCATTCATGCTCTTGGGAATAAAGAAAGAGAGAAAAGGAAGAAGAAAGAGGGAAATGAGGGGAGAAGAAGATCGTTGGGGTGGGGAAAGAAGATTAAAACGTTTAAAAAATAAAGGGTGTATTTAGAGATTAGATGGGTGCATCTAGAGATTTGGTTGGGTACTAAGGACATTATGGTCTTTTCCATTGATGATATTTTTTATAATTAAAAATGGGGGTTTATTGATAGATTCTGGGGGTGTTAATAGCGCTCCCCATATGTTTTAAGGAGGAATATCAATATTTTTGTTGGACAAAATCAATATTTTCACGAGGATTACCCAAAAAAATTGTTCAAGGGGATTACTAATATTGTCACGCCCAAACGCGACGCGACGACGATCAATCACTTAAACAGAAATAATTCAACAGTCTAAACCCATGATACGAAACTTGAAGTGAAAAGAGTCTAATGCAGCGGAATTAAAATAAACACAAATACAAATTACATCTTAAGGTCCGACGGTATCCGAATACAACCCAATAGATTATCTGAATTTAACTTACGGTCCAAACAGAAATAAAATGAAGAAGTCCAATCAACAATAAAAGTAAAAGGAATGTCTCTCCACATCAATGGTAGGGATTCAATCTGTGGTAGGTTCGACGTCTTCAACGTACTCCTCATCTAAAGGCTAGAAAACAGGAGGGAGTGAGACAGAAATCTCAGTGGGTGGGGTGATTGTGTGCAAGTGGTGGCGATATATATAGTTAATGCGAGAAAATGGTTGTATGAAAACGCGTGAGGTATGATGCATGATTTCACACATAGCCCACAAGCATCGTGATAAATATATATTAAGTAATATATTTATACAGTTTAAGAAATAGTTCGTGGTCACACATGCACGATGATTCAAGCAAGACAGGAGGATTGCGTACGGATTTGTAACGCCAATCCTATGCAAGATAAGTAGCGGTTGCGTCCGGATTTGTAGCGCCAACCTATACAATACAAGTAGCGGTTGCGTACGGATTTGTAGCGCCAACCAATGCAATAGAAGTAGTGGTTGCGTACGGATTTGTAGCGCCAACCAAACGGGTCCGATTAACTCCAGAATCATGTGGATCAGACAGCGATTCCTTCGTTCTTCCTTGTAACTCCTCGAGCAAGATGGTCCAAGACCTATCACTTTATCGCTCCATAGGCAAAGACAAAATCCACAGTGGAGCTAGCAAGGCTCGGATTTATCATAATCATGATTATACCTCAAGTACTATGACCCGCTTCCCTTGGACAAACTTCGTGCCTCAGTTGCGGGATTAGGACGATGGGCGAGAGTGGAATAGCGTGAGCCGCCTGCGGTTCCATCCCCGATGTATCCATTCCGACTGTGAGCTCGACACACCAAGTTGACTCAGACATGAAAGTAAGTACACGTTCAGGTAGTCAACCAGGCAGTCGAGTATTATTGATTCAGGGAAGCATTTTAGGAAAGTTTTCGAAAATTTGCGCAAGGCAATCATGGCGTTGGTGGAGTTGTTTAGATGAAGATGATTATCGGGAGGATAAGCAATCTTCGATATCTTGAAAGATTAGGTGGAACATAAGTCCCGTTATAGATTCGAAATCGCAAGACGAGGAAGTCGCCCCACGATCGCGTATTAATCGGTCAAGACGATCCGATAAGTCAGGGGATTTTTGAGAAAATAAAATATTTTAATCAATAATTAAAGTCAGAGGGTCCAGGGCTGTTTCTTAAAAATAAAAAAATAATTCGAGTTAGGTCCTTGTAAAAAGAAAATTTACAATTAGCCCCGTTTTGTAAAAACCAATTCTTTTGGGGTTAAATATTGAATAAATAAATGTCCCAACCTTGAAATATTATGAGGTGTTGGACCTCTAGCGCTATTCGGATTGACGACTGTCCCCACAAACCAACACGAGTCTTTTCTAGCGCACTTTGTCCTCACTCATGCGCACCCTGGAAAACTTCCCAGGGGGTCACCCATCTCATGTCTACTCCAGGCCAAGCACGATTAACCTCAGAGTTTCTATGTAATGGGCACCAGAAAAAAAGATGCATCTGTTGGTATAGGTAGTCCAAATCATATCCTTTAAGCTATCCTTTAACTATGCAATCCAGCGCTCACGAGTTCGAATCGCGGGCCGCGCCGCGCCTCTTTTAAAGCCCATTGCGGGCGGGATCTTGGACCAAATCCCAACAATCCCCCAAAGACCCTGCCAAGATCTCGGCTCCGGTGCTTGGCAACCACCGCTCGCCAAACTTCCCGCTTCTAACGCCAACTGATTCAAGCGTCGCGTCACGCAAGCCTCTCGATTCCGGCCAACCAAAGAACCTACACCTTGATTCGATCTGTTTACCTCAGCCCGCCACCCGGCAACTTACCCTTCGATTCTGGTCCACCCAAAGAACCTACACCTTCAGATTCGATCTATTTTACCTCGCCCGATTAGGACATCCGGCAACCTACCCTTCGATTCGGTCCACCCAAAGAACCTACACCACTCAAATCCGTTTTACCTCGATTCCGGCCACCTGGCAACCTACCCTTCGATTCCGGTCCGTTTCCTCGGCTGCGCCAAAGATCTCAGTTCCACCGCTCCCGGCAACCTCCATCAAAAGCGTGCTTCCAAGGGAATTCGAACTCGTGACCCTCTCTCGATACCGTTGTTGGACCTCTAGCGCTATTCGGATTGACGACGATCGTCCCCACAAACCAACACGAGTCTTTTCTAGCGCACTTTGTCCTCACTCATGCGCACTCGAAAACTTCCCAGGGGTCACCCATCTCATGTCTACCCAGGCCAAGCACGCTAACCTCGGAGTTTCTATGTAATGGGCACGGAAAAAAAGAAGATGCATCCGTTGGTATAGGTAGTCCAAATCATATCCTTTAAGCTATCCTTTAACTATGCAATCCGGCGCTCACGAGTTCGAATCGCGGGCCGCGCCGCGCCTCTTTTAAAGCCCATTGCAGGCAGGATGCTGGACCAAATCCCAACATGAGGCCAGTTCCTAAATTCTCTAAATTGTTCAGAGATTCAGGTTTTTAAAGTTTTGAGGTCGAGTTTTTATAAAATTCGCACATTAGCCCCAAATTTGTTAAAATTGTCATTTCGGTCCCTAAGTTTAATATAATTGGAACTCACAAACCGGAAGGGCTTTTAATGTGATTCCAGTTGGAAAATGTCATTAAGGTCAGTGGAATATTGAGACAAAAATATTTTTAAAAAGAAATAAGTATAGGCCCCTTAACGTTTAAAAATCTCATTTTTGTCCCATTTCGAAATAATTGCCTTTAAGGCTTTTAGGGGTCCGATTGTTATGAAATTTGAACCTTGGGTCCAAAATATCATTATGTTATAGTTAAATAAGTATTTCCAGGTGCATGAACTGCATAAGTCCTGGAAATTTCATTTTGGTCCTCCATTTTAATCTTTTACAATTTGGTCCCTCAAGTTTTATAAAATTACTTTCCAAGCTCTAAACACTTGGATTTTCGGAATACAGTTAAAATATATTATTTACAGTCCCTTAAGAGTTAAAATTTCAAATTTTAAAATTAGGGTCTGGCATTGCAAAATAGCCCTTAAACTTCTAAAATTTTACAATCTGGTCTTTGGGCTTTTAAGGGTTGATTTTATTTATCTAAAAACTCTTAAAACTTTATTAAAATGTCAAAACATAATTTTTGAACCTGATTTCAGTCCCAAAAATCGAAAATTACAGAGGGGTGCCTTAAGTTTTATTTTCTTGCAATTAAGTCCACCAACGTTCCATTTTTGCATTTTAAGTCCAAAAATTGAAATTTAATCAATTATTCCCGACTTGTCTAGGTTATAAATCATTCAAAACATAGATTTCAAGAGTCATACACGTACATATCCTTCTCATACAAAATTTCATCAAGTATAACAATAAAGTGTGCATGTATGCCCTATTTTTCGATAAATCGCATTTTTGAGCAACACTTGAGAATTTTTCCAACTTGATACAAGAAAATAGCATGCAATACATAATATATATATCAAGTGCACAAAATCAAAATACTACATGCATTTTTAAGTAAAACACCTAGAAGTTGAAAGGATTTTTCCACCCACCTGAAAAATGAACTTGTTGGTGAAAGATGAAATAATCAATCTTGAAGGAGAAGTGACTTAGGTCAGCCCCCTAGGTCAAGGAATACCAAAAAAATGTAGGAGTTAGGAAATGAGGTTAAAATTTAAGGATAGAAGAATGAGGTAAAGAAAATTGGTGAAACTACACTTACCTTGTGTAGTAGATGAAATGAGACTAGTAGAGGTCTTAAAATGGGTCTCCTTGTTCACTCTTAAACCCACTCTTAAGGTCAGCCCCTAAAAGTCCAAATCAAAATTTTGGAAAATAGAAGAGAAGAAGAAATTGTACTAAAAATCCCATTTCTTACCTTAAAATGTGTAGTCTTGAATTTCCTCTTCAAGCTTGTAGTCAAGTTTAAGACTCTTAATTCTTCAAGAATAATCTTCTAGGAGTACCTCACAAGAATGATTCATCATGTTAGGAATTGGAGGTAGATGTTGAAAGTTTCAAGAAGATAAAATAAAAATGGAAGAGAAGTAATTTTCTTACCTTAGTTGTTGGAATTTTTGATCCTATGAGAGTAAAATGAAGAGGACTTTTGTGTTCTTGTGTTTTAAGTGTTAGAGTAAAATTGTGTTGGAAGAGTTTGAGAGTTGTAAGAAGATGAGATGAATTTTTCTTCCTTAAAGGACCAATTTTGTGTAAGAGTTGGAGGAAGATTTTTGTTTTGTTTTGGTTAAATGATGAGTTAAGATAATAATTAGGGAAATTGGGACATAAAATAATAACTAGGCTTACTTTGATAGGGACAATTGGCCAAAAGCTAGGTTTTAGGGGGAGAATTTAAAATTTATTTGTTTGACTAAGGGGTTAGTGGGAGTTATAGGCTTGCAAGACATAAATAAAAGAAAAATAAAATTATCAAAATTTTATTTATTTGTTTTTTTTTTGTCCAATAATAAACTAGTTGGGAGATACAAAATGATAAAAATAGTGGTAGAAGAAAAATTGAGTTATTTTTCCCATTTTAAGAGATAAAGTCGAAAATTAGGAAAAAGTGAGAAAAAAATATTTGTTTTCTTTTCTTTTATAAAATTGATGAAAATAAAATGGATAAGTATTCATAAATAATTATTTAGAAGTTTAAATTAAGGATGTGAAATATCAAAGGTGTATTTCAAAAGAAATAAATTGGAGGTTGGTTGGGGATATATTATAGAATAAGGTAGAATATTTGGATAATAATTTAAATATACTTCTAAATTATCGAGGGTCCAATATTTCTAAAGTCGTCTATAGTCGATCAAGAATTAATACTTGAGGAAGAATATACAATCATTAAGCTTGAAAATGGAAAAGACGTAATTGACGTTGGAAGAATAAGTAAAAGTTGGGTCGCATTTCATTAATAATAGGTTTGTGATACATAGCCGAATAAATAATCACTACATAACACCGTATCTCACGTTGTTAAAATTCGGGGCCTCACAAATATTTTTCCGAGGGATTGCCAATATTTTTTATGAGAAAAACTAATACTTTTAAGGGTTGTCTAATATGTAATTTTCAGAAGACAATTAATACATTTTAGGTGGATTATTAATACTTTTGAGGAAAATAATCAATATTTTTCATTAGGGCTACTAAAAGTATTTTTCAAGGGGATTACAAATACTTTTTATAGGTACTACTAATACTTTTTAGATGTACTACTAATACTTTTAACAATCTCTAATATTACAAAAATGTCACCGGTCTGGAGATCCTATGACACCGCCCCAAAATATTAAAAAATATCACCGATGCATAAATTACAAAAAAAAGGGTTGGGTTGGGTCCGTCTAATGGAAAAGACCCATTAGATGATCTAACCGTAGTATTTATCTTCTTGAGGTATAGCTAATAATATACTTATTTATTCAAATAAATATTTTTTCTATAAGACGTATAATTGATTAAACCATCATCATATTATTGAAAAGCAAAAAAGCAAAAAAAAAAAAGAAAAACCTTCATAGTATAGAATTGGCACAAATATTGGCAATTAAGTTGTAATATTGGCAATAAGGAGAACTAACGCGAACAAGGATGACGATTTCAAGAGATTACCAAACGACTCAGAATCAACATGGACTACTTCAAGAGCAGATGTGCTTAAAAAACTTAATATTTAGAAGACAAACATCAAGCAGAGCGAACGACCGATAATTTTAGAAGCAATTGTTGATACCAAAAATGAGGGGAAGTGAAATTTATAATTCACTCAAATTCAAGAAAACTACAATCATGAATGTGTAGAACTGATTACATGATAAATCGGTACCAATAAAAGTCAATCTACAGAATTTAATGAAAAGGTTCTGATGGAGGATCAAGATGTTGCTCCATTAAAAAATATCTCCCAACAGAGAAAGATAAGTTGATTGAGGTCTCAACGATACAATAAACATTGTTACTCCCGAGAGAATTCATAAAAATGATATTCTTCTTAAGATAAATATTTTGGTGCCCAGAAGAAATTTAAATTGTGAACCACTTGATGAGATTAATAAAATAGCCACAAAACCCATTGAGTAATTTGAAACAAAGGATGTAGAGCAAAAGTGCATCTATAGAGAAAAATTAAGAAGGAAGAAAGTGACACTAGATAAAGAAGGGAGATCCAAAAGATGTAGGTACATATAAAACATAAAAAATGAACCACTTAGCCAGTAAAGACACAAAATAAGTTACAATGTGAAGATGGTTCGGGTTTCATTATAAATAGTTGTGTCGCGAATGAAAGCCTGGCACAGAACATGTAAAACATACTGACTCTAGACAAAAATGAAAGTTTGCAAAACAAATTTGAATGAAGTTCAGTTGGCTCCAAAGTATCTATAGTCTGCATATCTTACAAGCTTGTCACATGACACCATAAAAGAAGTAAGAATATTAAGACAAAATATGTAAAATCAGATGTCCTTTAGTATAGAAGATGCATTTTTCATGTTTAATAATCCAAAAAATAAACAATACTCGTACTAACCAATCAAACAGTAAAATTGTGAGTACCTACTACTCAGACTGCCACAACATAAAACTCAAATTCATCACTCAAACTCAATTCTTAAGGTCTTATAATCGTGGTAACCCAACTACAAACCGAGGATCATATCCTGGGTCAACTCGAGTGTATATCTTCTTACACCCAAGCTCCGATACCATTACCGTCATGCTCCAACCAATAAAATAGAATAACATGCAATAAGGTACAACTCAAATATTCAAACTTAGGCTCATCAAGAACTATTACCCAAAGTACAAGCAACCAAAAACCATAAATACAAAGGAAGTCTACAAAATCATAAAATTAAAATAGAATTTCAAATAACCTATATTTACAAAATAACATATTTACATTGTTCAAACACTAACAAATAAGTCTGTCAAAAGGAAACTGCTAGGTTGAGTCAACCATGATCTGGAAACCTGATACCAGTCTCGTCGATCTCAAAATATTTTGTCTTTGAAAAGTTTATAAAACTATGGGGTAAGCTAAATGAGCTCAGTGGGTTGGGGTATAGGAATGCAATATTTGTTTAATTAAAAATGAACATGTTTTTTTTTGCTTGAAAAAATGTACTTAGCGTGCCAAGAGATATTCATTTATGCATGACAATGGTGCGCATAAGATTATTTTTCACAATGATCAAGAACATACTGCAACTCAATAACGACATATTTTTTAATGTTAGCAGTGATGCAAGGCACATTTCACAATAATTAGTCAAGTACAGTAAAAGTTTTATTTTTCAAGAACACAATAGATATCCCACTTTTTAAAATAAATAGTTAATACCTCGTTTTAAAAATAAAATTGTCTTAACATAAACAATTAGTCAATTAGTCCGTCAGACCGAAATAGGAAATATAGGATCAGCTTTGATCGAACATTGACCCTGTCCATTCTCCTTATTGCTTCCAACAATATTTCGCCGAAGCTTGTCACCTTATCCCTCCCTATAGGCTCGACATCTCTTTGGCCTGGGCTTTTGCCTAGAGATTGTCATATTCATGAATATATCATTCTACGACCCAATTTTGTCGCCATCTCCGGCCCAGAAAGTGGGATTAGGAACATGGGTAGTCAAACAAGGACCACAGGCAACATGTTTGATCCATTGTCTAACCTACCCACACTGCAATAGACTCAAACAATCAATATTTTTGTCAAATTGACATTTATTTGCCCAAAGATTGAGTCAAGCAGTTACAACAGTTAAAATACAAGCGAATATGATCATGAATGATATATTTTATGTTTTCTTTAATAAAGGAAATTATCTTGGAAACACACACCATATAATCATCAAACAATCTTATATTGTGAACTTCATGAAAATGATGTATATCGTGAAATTATGCAATTGATTAATTTCATGAAGTTTATGAAATAACTAATATCGTAAAATTTATGAAATTACAAGTTTTATAAAAATGATAATTTACCACCTTTAACTCGAAGTCCGTTTTAATAATGTATAAGAGGAAGGTGCAGGATGCAAGTCCCAACTATCAGTCTCAATCACACCTCCACTTTAAAGTTTTCTACTTTTGGAAACTTTCAAACTTAACTGAACTATAAATAACAAACATTAGCTAGTGAGCTTTTCACATAAAGCAAAGTGATTTAGGGAAAAATATATATATATATATATATATATATATATATATATATAGGAGGATCTTGTGAGAATACCCTCCTTTAGGTTAGTCCATAAGAGACTAAATCTACATCATCCAAATAGTAAATCAATGGCCAAGATATATTACAATATATACAACATTTCATAAGTAAGTATATTTTTGAAGGGATAAAATAGGAATCCAAAAATTAAATATAGTAACTTAGTTTCCTAAAAATTAGGGGACGTGATTTTGTGTTTTTGATCACATCCCCATAATCAAGCGATTCACCTTTTCTTTCTCCCTTCCCATTCAAACCTGCAATTTATTCAAATATGGCAACAAAATCGTGCAACAATTAATGAAAAGTATACAATTACACTAAACTAATTATACATTAAAATATTATTAAGTATACATAAATAATTAACTAAGTATACAATTACACTAAACTACCAATTTTTACATTAAAACTTTACTAAGTATACATAAATATTTAACTAAGTATACAATTACATTGAACTAACTATACATTAAAATAATACTAAGTATACAGAAATATTTAACTAAGTATACAATTACACTGAATTACTTATATAACTAAGTATACAATTCCATTGAACTAAGTATACAAATTCACAAAACTAAGTACACAAATTTACTAAACTACTTATATAACTAAGAATACGATTTTGTGAACCAAGTATACAAATCCAGGTTTTTTTTTTTTTGAATTAAATATACAATACAACATGACTAAGTATACAAGTCCATGCACTAAGTATACAATAAAACATTTTATTCACAATATGGTGGAAATAAGTATAAATTTTGAAAAAAAATACTTGAAGTTGATGATTTTTCCTCCCTAAAATCGGGAAACTGAAATTGTAGGATTATGTTTCCTTAAAAATAGCTAATAACCGTGCAATTAACATAACTAATTAAATATAAAAGTACAATTATACCCTTATATGCCTAAATTAACTAAAATGATCTACACCATCCAAAATTTTAAATCAAGGGTCCATAAATGTTCTTATGGACTAATATTAAAGGGATTGGTCTCATTTGAACCAATTGCATAAAGTTTTGATATATATATATATATATATATATATATATAGGATCATATGATGGTCTTACTATGTTGTGGCGGTGTGGACAAATCTAAGCCATTAACTGCTTAATCCTTAAGTTTTTTCGAATTTTTTATTTTTTTATATTGAATATTGCCCATTTAAGGGCACAATTGTCATTTTATTAGCAAAATCATACATTAGCGTTTTTGGTAACTCTCCATAACACCCCCTTTTTGGGATTTCATTCAATCTCTTCCTACTTTTTTGCATTCCTATTTTCACACAAAATCAAAACTCCTTTTTTCTTCTTTTTCTTCTTCATTTCTACCAGTTCCTTTTTCTTCTCTTCTTCTTCATTCTTCTCTCGTCCATTTCTTCCATTTTTCTTCATTTTTATAGCTCGATCCGAGATTCATCCGTGTTGTATCGTATTTGAAGATTGTCATATTCTTCGACATAAAAAATTAAAACGCCCTTGGTATTATTGGTAAAGGTTAGAGGCTTAATTCGATTTTTTCATTTTCTTTGTTGTAGATTTTGGTAGAAAGGGTTTATCCCTAATAATTTTTTCTTTTTCCGTTGAAACGTGCTTCATGTCTTTTACGGGTTTTTTGTGATACACGCGCAGTAAGTAGAGCACACCAATTTTTTTGAAGTACCTAGGGTTTGATCTTAGAATTCTACAAATACAAGACTCTCTTTCTTTCTTTGCTTATGGAATTATATTTGTGCAAAAACAAGATTTTGTACTGAGATATGTTTTGGTATAAAATTAGGTAAAAACGATGTATATTTAGTTAATGGAATGTGTAATGTTTATGTTATTGATATGGGATGGTGTAAGTTTAGATCATGTGGATCTACAAGTGTAATGCATATTTGTGGTTTGTTTTTGTAGATTTTGTTGATTATGTTATTTTAGTAGGAAAATGAGTTTGGTTCTTTTGGGGGAATCATTCATTGTTTATTTGGTATACATTTATGTAAAAATGATATATCTTTTATTACTTTTAGTATATAGCTAAATTCTTTTGTGATATTTTTTGTCCAATGCCTCTGCGTTAGGAAAAAACACAAAGGCGTCCAGAGATATATGTATATGTTTTCATGAAATCCATAATGAAAAAGACAAAATAATATTATTTTGGTATACAATTAAATATCATACAATGCTAAATTAGGTTTATTTTGTGTATTTTTGGGTGAATACCCTTATACAATATTTTTTTATACATTTTTCTTAGACATGATATTATTTTCGTATACAATTAGAGTTCATACATACAAGATTAGTTTAGTTGGTGTTTTTTTTTTTTGATATATTGTGCTTGAGTTCCACATCTTTAATATAGTTCATGTTTCTCAATATACAGGTTTTAATTTTCAATGGCAAGAGGAAACATGAAAAGAGTTGTAAATATTTAAGAAATAAAGCGAGGTGCAAGATTTAATGTTAAAAGAGGTCCAAGACTACATATACAAACTTTGAAATCGTTGATGCCCAAAACCGAAGAAATAACTTATATTTTTTTGGCCTATTTTGTTTTATTGTACCGTGGAAATGAATTGATGAAAAATTAGCTATAACTTGGTATAGATTTAGTAAATATTTGGTATACAATTAGTTCAATTGTTTTTATTTTAATTGTGGATATGAATTGATGAAAACTTAGCTATAGATTGGTATACGATTAGACAATTGTTGGTATATAGTTAGTTTTTATACGACACACAAATGCATTTCTTTGCAAATTTCCTTTTTTTGGTTGACTTGTTTGATGATAACTTGTTTTTTCGCAATTTTGTTTTATGTGTTTTGATTGGATCTATTCTCTCAGGATTTTTGCAAGCACGTTGGTGTTATCGGTGGTACGTGTAATGTTGAAAAATATGCATATTTGTATACCAAATCAATCAAATGTACATACAAAATAATTTTCAAAATATGCAATATTGTCAATATTAGTATACAATATTCTCAATTAAACATCTAGCAATGCACTTTTACCCCTCGAATCCTTACATTATCACCAAATATTGGACAAGTTTACACCAAAATATGATTTTAGTGGATTTGGTTTATGTAATGGAATTATATTTATACCATATTTTTATGATTATAAAACAACAAAGTATGCACATGTATACACCAAAATATACCAATGTACAATATTGTCAATATTTGTATACCAATTTAAGTACCAATATTTAGTCTCAAATAAACATCCAAACACATCATATTTTATGTTATATTAGCACCAAAATATACATATCTATAAACTAATAATGCGCCCGAGCACAATATTATAAATATTTGTATACCAAAATACAATATCCATGTCGAATTAAATTCTTTGTTATTCAAAAATGGCGGATAAGATTGTTTCTATGATTTTTTTGCATTTTTTTTTTCTGTTGTTTTTAATCAATGAATGGTGAGAGAAAAAGTATAATCCGCTATTTTTGCTCATGAAAAATTTTATGGAAAGTTGATAATCAATATATCCCTTAATTATAGGTATGTAATTATGGTATTATTTTACTCCATTTTGATAGTTACCGATTTGCCCTTTTTACATATAAAATAAATATAAAATGGTGTATTTTTAGGCCTAATCAACCATTGATTGATTAGGATGGATGGATGGGATCAAAATTTTAAATCGCCACGTGGTAAGATAAATGTTCACATGAGATCCTATCCCTATATATATATATATATATATATATATATATATATATATATATATATATATATATATACCAATGAATTGACTTACTATATTTTACTTAGAATAAATCAATCGAATTGAAAATAAACATACAATTTATGATTTTCTACCCGAATTTACATGCTCGATATAATAAATTGTTAATTAGCTATGACATCCTAATAATAAATAAATTAATGACGTGATTCCTTAAACAGGGATTTAACACTATTAAGTCCACCATCAATTATTGAATCTTATATCCTGAACATATTTCAACCTCACTCAGTTAACTTAAGAATCTAACATACCCAATCTAACCAGACAGTCGAAACTAATTAATTTCTACTTTCTACATCTAGTAATTTTCCTTTTTATAATTAACATGTATTTATTAATTATAATAAACTTCTCATATTTTTAACATCGATTCATTTAATTACATACAAACCAGATTTAACATATTTCCTATATTCAGCTACATCCAAATCCTCATTTGAAGTAGTCTTGCATCCTTAGTATCAAATCAGACAAAATAATATATGACTTTGGAGAAGAATTAATATCTATATTCAGACAATCGTTTGCCTAATCGATTGTCTCCGTGCGCTAGCTCTCAATTTCCTTTTCTTTAGCTTTGTTTTTTTTTTTTCTTTGTGTGTGTGTGTCGTGTGTACGTGATTTAAGTGATACCAAGACGATGTATAATATGTAGTGATGCCTAAGTAATACACCTGTAAATGCTTAGTTAACATACACATGTAATCATATCTTCTGGAAAGTTAGGCGGTAATACAACTATTTATATATATGGGTATCCACTAACTATTTATTTATTTATATATATATAGGGATTAGTTCAAATGAGACCGACTCCTTTACGTTAGTCCATAGGAACACTTTTGGATTCTTGATTTAAAATTTTAGATGGTGTAGATCATTCTAGTTATTTTAGGCTAATAAGGATATAATTGTATTTTTCCATATCATCAGTTTTTTAATTAGGCGGTTTGTTCAGTTATTTTCATATCAAAATTGATACGTCTTCCGCCATTTTTTGCACCATCGTTCTCTCTCTACCCAAAACCCTATTTTCCAGAGTCCTTCTTGTTTACTTAGTTAAATATTCTTGCATATTTAATAATATTTTATTGTATATTTAGTTCAACAGAATTGTATATTTAGCTAAATGTCAGTTTATATCTGGTTATGTTTTATCATATATTTAGTTCAACGGAATTGTATACTTAGTTTAGTGGAATTGTATACTTAGTTTAGTGGAATTGTATACGTAGTTATGTTCTATTGTATATTTGGTTCAGTGGAATTGTATACTTAGTTATATAAGTAGTTTAGTGGATTTGTATACTTAGTTCTGTGGAATTGTATACTTGGTTCAGTGGAATTGTATACTTAGTTATATAACTAGTTCAGTGGAAGACGAAAGTTTTTTCTCTCATCTTCGAGAGTCCTTTCATGTTTCATCTCTCATTGTCGAGAGTGTCTTTTTCACTTTGATATTCAAAGGTGATAGTCTGATCGTAATATGGAAGCAAATTTAGCAGAGTTAAAGTTACTTGAGGAAGAGGATGAAGTTGTAATTCTGGATGAAGGTGATGAAGATAATTCAAATCCATAATTTGATTTGTGCCTTATTGGACGGTTTCTGACTAATAAAATTATCAATGTCAATGTCATGAAGAATCGGTTAGCGAGTATTTGGCGTCCGACTAAAGGAATTTATATTAGAGAAGTGGGATCTCAACGCTTCTTGTTTCGGTTTTATGATGATGCGGATCTCGTCAGGGTATGGGGTGGAGGCCCTTGGTATTTTGACAACTTCCTGTTAATTCTACACAAGTTGAAAACAGGTGATGTGTTGACTTCAATACCCTTGTTCTTCTCGGCATTTTGGGTGCAGATTTATGATTTGCCGTTGGGATTTATGAAGGAAAGTGTAGGGAAACAACTTGGTGATTTTGTAGGGAAGTTTCTGGAGTATGATTCAAACAATAATACTTTAGTGTGGCGTACTTATATGAGGATCAAAGTTCTTATTGATGTATGTTTGCCATTAAAACGATTCAAAAAAAATTAAAAGACAGGCCAGAGAAGGTTCCATGGTGAGTTTCAAATATGAGCGACTTGGAATTTTTTGTTATATTTGTAGGTTATTGGGGCATGGTGAGCGCTTCTGTGGTAATAGGATGAAAATGCAAAACGGAGAAATCCAAAAGGAGTGGGGGATTTGGTTGAAAGCTCCTAATAAACGATTTGGCAACAGAGAATGAGGAAAATGGCTCAGGGAAGATGATGGGGAGGTTGACATGCCGGAACGCAGTACGCTGGATAATTTTCCGGTAAGAGGTCATGATTTCTGTTACAATCAGGAAGATAAGGAGAATCAAATTCGTAATGAAGAGAAATGCGATAATTTAGGGGCTATTACAAAATTTACTAAAATCATTGGTAACCAATGTAACAGTAGCAGAACATCGGGAAAAACGGTTGGGAATTCAAATTTGGAGATCTATGAAAATTCAGAAGTTAATTCTTTGGGCTTGAATATTTACGAAGATAGAAAAAGGAGGAGAGGCCCAGATGGTGGAGTAACCCATCTCAACGACAACGGCCCATTGGAGGGAAAAAAGGAAAATGTGTTGGTTCTTCATGATTCGACTAATTTTTTAGCGGCGGGTTCTGGACTCCAGACCTGCCGAACCCAATGATCGTTTTAAGCTGGAATTGTCATGGGTTGGGCCATTCCCAGGCAATTCTAGTTATTCGAGAGCTTGTTCGAGCTCAAAGGCCTGACATAATTTTTCTTTTTGAAACATTAGCTCATGGTAATAAAGTAGACGAAGTGAGGAGACGGATTGGTTTCGATGGTAGTTTTGTTGTGGACAGAGTAGGGCGTGGAGGTGGTATTTGTATTTTATGGAAAAATATGGATCTAATCAATGTTAAGAGCTATTCCCAGAACCATATTGACGTGGAAGTTAGAGATGAAAATATAGGTATTTGGAGACTTATAGGTTTTTATGGGTTTCCGGAAAGAAGTAATAGACGAGCTTCTTGGAATTTATTGAGAAGTCTCCATATACAATCTACCTTGGTGTTGTATTGGAGATTTTAATGATATTTTACAGCCGGAGGATAAGAAAGGAAGAGTCGAACATCTTCCGTGGCTAATGCGTGGTTTTCGTGAAGCTGTTATGGACTGTGGATTAGTTGATGTACATCTTACTGGATATCCTTTTACATGGTGGCGTGGTAAGGGTACAGAGAATGCAATGGAAGAAAGACTTGATAGAGCCCTTGTATCGACAAGTTGGTCAGAATTATTCCGAAAGGCAGGACTCAGAAATTTGGTTGCTCTGATTTCAGATCATTCACCAATTTTACTTCAGACTTCTAGCCCAAAGCTTCAGCAGAACAAGAGGAGATTTCGGTTTGAAAACAGGTGGCTGCAAGTCGAAGTTTTGTGGATATGGTCAAAGATATGTGGTTTAATGTGGAGGAAAATGAGATTACTGATAAGCTTGCATGTTGTGCACGGTCCTTACATCAGTGGGGAAGAAATCAACATTTATTATTTCGAAAAGAAATTGCAAGATGTAATGAAAAGCTCGACTATCTTGAGGTGTGGGTGTTGCGGATACAAAGAGGAGTTTTGAGGAAACTAGGCTACAATTGGATGGGCTCCTACTTCAAGAAGAACAATACTGGAAACAAAGAGCCAAGGTCCATTGGCTTAAGGAAGGGGACTCAAATACGAAATTCTTTGACAGGTATGCATCGCTTCGTAAGAATTCTAATCAGACTAATAGAATACAGGATGATAATGGTGTTTGGCTTGATGATATGGATAATATTCGTAATCTGGTATTTGATTATTATATCAAAGTATTTTTACAGCAAATCATACCCATATTGAGCCAATTATGGAGATTGTCAGCCCATGTGTGGATAATTTTCAAAATGAGATGCTTACGAGTGAATTGGCTGCCAGCTAATTTACTAAAGCTATCAAGAAAATGACCCTGATAAATTCCCAGGACCAGATGAATTTAACCCGGCATTTTATCAAAAATTTTGGGGTATTCTTGGAGAAGATATTCTAAATGCGTGTAAGCAGTGGTTGCAAGAAGGAAGGTTCCCTAAAGGATTGAATGACACAAATGTGGTGCTCGTGCCTAAAGTTAGTAGGCCAGCCACGCTTAAAGATTGGCTACCTATCTCGTTAAGTAATGTACTTTATAAAATTCTGGCAAAGGTCCTAGCCAACAGACTTAAGAAAGTCCTTCCTGGGGTTATTTCCGAATTCCAATCGGCATTCATTCAAGGGCGATCCATATTGGATAATGTGCTTATAGCTTTTGAGCTACTTCATAGTATGAAGAGGAATACAAGGAAAAAAGAGGGTGATGTAGCATTGAAAATAGATATTAGTAAGGCATACGATAGTATGAGTTGGGATTATCTTAAAGCTATCATGTTGAAGATGGGTTTTTCGAGAGAATGGGTCAAGTGGATGATGATGTGTGTAACTACTGTTACTTACTCGATTGGTGTGAGTGAAGAGTCTGTTGGACCTATAACACCGGGACGGTGGCTTCGTCAAGGTGATCTTTTATCCCCCTATTTGTTTATTATTTGTGCCGAGGGGTTATCGAGACTTATTAGAAATGCTGAATTAAGGGGCGTAATTCATGGGTCGAGAGTTTGTAGGAGAGCTCCGAATATCTCTCATTTGTTTTTTGCAGATGATAGTCTACTATTCTTCAGGGCGTCCGATAATGAATGTGCAAAACTGAAAGATATACTAGAGATGTATAAAAATGCTTCTGGACAAGTGATAAATTTCAGGAAATCTGGGATATTTTTCAACAACAATGTCACTGTCAGCATAAGGATAGCATTTGTGCGATTCTGGGAGTTTGGGAGCAGTTGAATACGGGTAAATATCTTGGTTTACCCTCGATCATAGGGAGGAAGAAGAAAGCAATTTTCAATCACATTAAGGATAAAGTGTGGAAGTACATTCAAAGTTGGAGAGGAAAATCATTGTCGAAAGCGGGGAAGGAAATTCTCTTGAAATCTGTGGCACAAGTTATTCCTTCATACTTTATGAGTACATTTCTTTTGCCTGGTTCTTTATTAGATGAGATTGAAAAAATGATGAATTCATATTGGTGGGGTTCGAAGAAGGATAACTCTAGTTCTAAAGGTATAAATTGGATGAGGTGGGATAGTGTTTGTGAGTGTAAGGAAAGGGGAGGATTGGGATTTCGAAACTTATTTTTCTTCAATGTTGCATTGCTTGGGAAACAAGGATGGAAATTCTTGAAGGAGCCAAACACTTTGGTTAGTAAAATTTTCAAAGCCAAATATTTTCCTAAAGAGGATTTTTTAAATGCGAAATTAGGTTCCAATCCTAGTTTCACGTGGAGAAGTGTGTGGCATTCTCAAGTGGTGTTACGTCGAGGTATCCGCTGGAAAGTTGGGAACGGTCAGAACATTAAAGTGTGGAACGAACCGTGGATAAGGGATGATGAAAATTTTTTGTAGACACCCCTGTGAATGAGTATTTTCAGAATTTAAAAGTGAATGATTTATTAATACCTGGTTGTAATTGTTGGGATGTGGAACTGATTGAAGAGATATTCTGTGAGAGGGATGTGCAGCAAATATTGGGTATTCCTTTGAGCAATAGTGGTTGTGATGATGTGAAAGTATGGCATTTTGATAAGAAATGAAGGTATCTTGTTAAAAGTGGTTATAGATTGGCTATGGAGTTGGCTGATTCTTCACGAGCAAATGCATCCCAACATTGGCGAATTTTATGGGGTTTGGATATCTCTCCAAAAGTTCAGCACTTTACTTGGAGGATTTGTAAGGATTGTCTTCCTACAAGAGATAATTTGGCTAAGAGATATGTAATTGTTGACAGTTGTTGTGTTATTTGTGTAAACCACATTGAGAATTGTTGGCATTTATTTGTTGACTGCCAATTTGTCAAAGAGTGCTTGATTAAAATGGGAATTCAATCAGTTGTGCATAAGTGGGTTGAATATGCTGAATCTTTCAAAGAGTTATTGGTGAATTGTTTATTGCATAAAGATAAGAAGCAGACCATTAATTACATAATGTTATTATGGTCAATTTGGAGCAAAGGAATGAAATGCTATGGAATAATTCCAAAAGTCTGTGGTGGGTACAATTAAGATTGTTGAATGTGTACATAAGGAATGGAAGCAGTACAGAGGGAAACAGGGGTCAAATTCTACTGATCCAGTTGACAGAGGTACTATGAAGTGGAAAAAGCCTCATCTTTTATGGATGAAGTGTAATGTTGATGCAACTATCTGCTGTCAAAAAAATACAACAGGTATTGGTGTTGTCCTTCGAGATGATTCTGGGATTTTTGTAGTTGCAAGAACATTATGGCTGCAAGGAATATATGAAGTAAGGGAGGCGTAAGCGTTAGGTGTTCGGGAAGCCCTTTCATGGATTCGTTCTTTGGGGTTAAATAAAGTGGTGGTTGAAACGGATGCTAAGTACGTAGTTGACGGTTTGTTATCGTCGGATTTGGGTGATTCGTAGTTTGACACTATCCTAGTTGAATGTTGAAATCTGTTGCAAGGTGAACCGAACCTCTCCGTAGATTTTGCTCGACAAGGAGGAAATATGGTTGCTCATAGACTAGCGAAAGAATCATTTTCTTTTGATAGTCCATTTGTGTGGAGTGATCCACCCCCATGCATTGTAAATTTACTTTTGGATGATGCTACTTATTAATAAAAATATTTAACTTTGTTGTCAAAAAAAAAAAAAAAAACTAGTTCGGTGGAATTGTATATTTGGTTCAAGTGTAATTGTATACTTAGTTAATTGTTTATGTATACTTAGTAATATTTTAATGTATAGTTAGTTCAGTGTAATTGTATATTTAGTAATGTTTTAATGCATAGTTAGTTCAGTGTAAAGTTAAATGTTTATGTATATTTAGTAATGTTTAATGTATAGTTAGTTTAGTGAAATTGTATACTTTTCATTAATTGTTGCATGTTTCTGTTGCCACATTTTCTATAGTTGTTTATGTTTTTTGTCAAGCTTGATCCAATGGAATAATTTGCAGAATCGAATGGAGCATTATAGGTTATTTTTGCGATGGAGAGATTATTTTTGTGAAGAAGGGAGAGTAAATCACGCGTTATTATAGGGACGTGATCTGTTTGATCACGTCCCTAATTGTAGGAGGCGGTTACCATTTTTGTTTCATTTATTCCTATTTTACCCCTTCAAGTGTATATTTTCATATCAATTGTTGTATATATTTGTTCATATCTTGGCCATTGATTTATTTTTTGATGGTGTAGATCTGTTCCTACGGTCTCACCTAGGAGGGTGGTCTCACAGAATCCCCTATATATATATATATATAATCATGTAAGAAATGTAATCAGTTAAGTAATTGAAGATTACACGTATATTTTAAGCATACTCTATTATATATGTGGCATATAAATTATGTGAATTTAAAGATATGTGAGTGTATATAATTAGTATATACACGATTGATTATATTTAAATTTAAAGAAATATATATTAAACATAATGAAATAATATAAGATTCAAATGAAAATAAAAAATCACTCATTTATTCACATAGGAAAATCTATATTCAATATTATATAATTACAATATTTAGTTGGGTGAAAATATGGGGTTCTACACCTATACTATTTGTGTTTTAACACTTTACCATATAAACTATTTTTTATTATATTTTACCATATGAACTATGTAATTGTTTGCACTTTGCCCTTCATGGACAATTCTGCCCCTAAAATTTTATTTTTCTTATAATAATGACAATAGTTCATTGTGGTTATCGGACCTATCGTGTTATTATCATATATAAAATTAATATTTTCTTAAATTCATACATTGTTTCAACAAAATGTAGCTAGGTATTTTTAGCCGATTTTTGGGTTGTTCGTCACAGGTACGGTTTTATGATTGCTCCTTACTCTCAACCTTAACATGCATCGCAATGGTTCATACCATCATAACAAAAAAAACAATAAATCGCAACGAAAAAAATTACCGCTAACTTTAGACATTACCGACCAATCTTAAGTATTTGTCACTAACCAATTAAAAAAATATATCTAATTTTAGTCAATTAGCAATGAAAATATTCGTCACTAATCAGAAATACTTAACTACATTCCAGCCAAACAATATATACATTTAAGAGATTATTAATTTTTTATACGGAAGCATGATGGGTTGGATATGATCGTAATGAACTATTTTTATAATTTTAAGAAAAATAAAATTTTAGGGGTAATATTGTCCACATAGGGCAAAGTGCAAAAAAATGCATATTTCATATAGTAAATGTAACAAAAAATAGTTTATACGGTAAAGTGTAAATACACAAAACGTACAGAGGATTTAGTGCCATTTCCTCTTTAATAAATAATGATGAGAATCATGGTAAATTTTGTGTCATTATCCTATTTTTGGTAGATCTTAATTTTTTTGTCTATGTTATATGCTTCTAATGTTGATTTTTTGTTTATGATATATAAGGTAAATATCACTTACCGATTTTATATTTGCTTAATTAACAAAATTATATTTGATTTTCTCAAAATTTAGAATTAGTACTTGCTGAAAATCTGAAATCTATTTTTTTAAAATATTGCATGGAATATTGATCATGTTTTTAAATTTATCCTTACAATTTCATCTTCAAGATACAAAATTATATCTTTACATTTTAATACGTATCTATCTATCATATTTAGAAAAATAATCAACTGCATTAATTCTGCCAGAAATGTGTCAACGATTGAAACCTATATATTGATAGAATCTGAGGCCTTAAAAACTTTAAACAAATCAGATTCTTAAGGTGTTGTATGTTAATATTGTAACATTGAACCAAACAACACAAGTACACAGCGGAATAAAAATAACACAAAGATTTTTAACGTGATTAGATTCCTTAATCTTAATGCACGAGGTCATGCCCAGAAAAGAAACAATCCAATATTAGAAAAGCAATGCTTATTGCAAATACGACTGGATTTACAAAAAGCATAAAGACTTCTTCTTTATCAATTCACCAACACTCGTACAAAACTAATTTCTTCATTGAAACTTCCACAATCTCAACCTAGTTGGAATCCCTCCAACTTCAAATCCTTGAACGGTTGAGTCAATCCATACTGTAGATCTTCACCTTCTTCTCCCGAAGAATAAAATTATGTAACAATAGATTTCTTGAAGAAGAACAATATAGCTCAAATGGTATTTTTCTCGATGTCTTCTTAAAAGTGTTGCTCTCCCTTTTTGTAAAGTATAGAACCGATCCTTCATGGTTGGAATCAAATGATTGTTGATTCCCAGCTGGGGGTTACAAACTAAAAAAGGAAAATAGCAAAATCAATGATAACAATCTTATTCTCAACCAAGTATCTAATAAAATGGGTCGAATATCGATGTGTTTAGTTCTGGAATATTGCACTGGGTTTTTAGAAATATTTATGGCACTAGAATTATCACAATAAGCAGTAAGGACTTTCCTTCAACCCCATAATCAACCAACATTTGCCTCCATAACATTTGGGTGCAACAGTTTCCTAATGCTATATACTCAGACTCAGCAGTAGATAATGAAACACAGTTCTGTTTCTTACTATACCAGGAAACCAGATTGTTTCCAAGATAGAAACACCTTCCAGTAGTGCTTTTTCTGTCATCAACATCACGTGCCCAATTAGCATCTCTATAATCATCCAAATTACTATTAGTATCAGAAGAATACAAGATACCAAGTTCCGTAGTCACATTTATATAACGAATGATTATTGTCACAGCTTTCAAATGGGACTCTTTAGGATAAGATTGATATCTAGCACAAACACAAACATTATAGCTAATATCAGGTCTACTAGATGTGAGATACAAAAGGCTTCCTATCATTTAATCTATAAATGTTGTTCCATGATCACTTCGGATTCTACCAATATTGGAACCTTTTTCATTTTTCAATCTAAGAACCAGTTTTTTGAAGACAGTGAAAGTGTCAGATTTCTCTCTTATAAAATCAATCCAAGTGAATCTAGAGTAATCATCAACACACACAAACACATACTTCTTACCTCCTATACTTGCAACCTGCATTGGTCCCATAAGGTCCATATGCACAATTTCCAGGTAGTGTGAAGAACTGAGGTGTTGCAACACCTTGTGTGCTTCCCTTTTTTGTTTCCTAGTTGACATGTACCACATACACCAGAGTGATCTTTGTTAAGTTTAGGAACACCTAATACTGCTCCTATTTTAATAAGGTTCAGCATACCACAAAAATTCATGTGTCCTAACTTCTGGTCCCACAATTCAGTGTCATTTAAGGAAGATTTATTGCACACTAAGGGAAATGCTGAAACACTGAACTTGTTCATGTATCAGATAACAGTTATCAGAGGATATGTTACATTTCAAAATGTATTTGTCAGTTTTATCAAAAACAGCATACACATTTTTATCAAATCTCACAATTAAATCATCATCACAAAGTTGACTGATACTGATAAGATTGGCTTTTAATCCTTCAACATACAAAATGTTTTTTGAGAGAAGGAAGACCAGACACATTCAAGGTTCCTTTTCCCAAAACTTTCCCTTTAGCACCATCACCAATCACCAAAAGTAACCAATCCATTTTCATGTTTTTCAAATTCAGTCAGTTTTTTCAATTCTCCAAGTCGTATGACGAGAGCATCCACTGTCAAAGTACCATGATTCAGTCACATTGGCTTTCAAAGAAGTGTGCACAACATAACAAGAATTCATCCTTCCTAACCCAGATTTTCTTGGGTTTGTTTGATAAATTTATTTTAAAACGAGGAGTTTTTTTTGCTGATGTTGGAACACTTGAGATTGCACCCTGCCTTGCCTAGTGTGTTTTTGAAGACGATAACACTTAGGTCTTATATGGCCATGACGATTTCAATAATGACATATAGGAACAAAGCCATTGCTTTTTTTCCCAATTTGACTGAATGATGTTCCTTCTTTAACAAAAATAATTTTAGAGTTTTTATCCTTTTTAGTAACATTTTTTGTTAAAATTAGAACCAAAGCCAATACTTGCACGATCTTGTCGATATTTTCCTTGAGATAGAATTTCATCTAATCTCCCTTTCCCAGTATTCATTTTCTTGATATAATTTGTCATTTCACCGAGTTCTTTCTTTACCTTGGCAAGTTCTTCCTTTTTATCTGTTGCAAGTCTTTCAAGCTTGATAACCTCTCCATTGAGTGTCTCTTTTCCAGCAGTAAGAGACATTACTTTCTTTTCCAGAATCACATTTGTCTTGCTGACAATTTCGCATTTGTTGAGCATTTTTTGATAAATTCTTCTTAGCTCTTCATTTCTTGATTCTTCATCTAGATCGGACTCATCCTTAGAACTTTCAGTATCTGAATTGTTCTCCTCTGCAAGAAGTACAGAGTTTAGACATGTTTCAGTGAAAGAAAAGTTAGAGTTATACCTGAATGGTGTTGTAACACCAGAAGTAACACTGGAGTGCGTTTGATTACAACAAATCTCTTCTTTAGTCACAGTAAAGGCAACTTGATTGCTCACATTTTCTTCTTCTTCATTAGCTTCTGGTTCATCATCATTCCAAGATGTGGTGAATGATTTTCCATTCTTCTTCAAGGTGTTTGTATATTCGGCTTGAATATGTCCAAAATCTCCACATTCCCTACACTTTATGTCTTTACCACCATCATGTTGTTTTCTCTGTGTTCCAGAAGTTTTTCCAGTTCTAGGAAAATTACCTCCCTTGTTTCCCAGTTTGAAGATTTTGCTAAAATTCTTGGTAATCAATCCAAGGGGATTCCTAAATCTCTTTTCCTGCTTCAAGAGTTACTTCATCTGATGTTTCAGCCTGAAAGGCAATCTCCCTACTTTTCTCTTTTGTAACTTGCTTCTTTGAGTTTCTCTTTCTTGATTTCTTCAAGATTCATCTCAAAGGTTTGAAGAGACCCAATTAGTTCATCAAGTTTCATTTTTGAAAGAACCTTTGATTCTTTTATTCTTCAATGGTAGTTGCTTTGTAGGGAAACCTTTCAGGAAGAGACCTTAGAACTTTCTTAATAAGTTTAAAATTAGAGTATTTCTTTCCTAAAGCAAAAGACTCATTAGAGATATCACAGAGTTTCGAGTTCAAATCACTTATGGTTTTATTCTCACTCATGCGGAGATTCTCAAATTTCGAAGTAAGCATTTGGAGTTTAGACATTCTTACAGCTTCAGTTCCTTCATAGGCAACTTGTAGGATATCCCATGCTTCCTTTGAGGTTTCACAGGTAGATATCAGTTTGAACAGATTTTCATCTACAGCGAAGATTGCATTGAGTGCTTTTGAGTTCAAATTTTCCAGTTGATCCTCAGTAGTTGTCCATTTGGTTTCATTTTTTGGAACACTTTTGCCGTCAACAACTTGGATGGGTGGTGTCTAGCTAGTTAGAATGGATTTCCAAGCACGTTCATCTATAGATTTGATGAAGGCTCTTATTTTTGCTTTCCAATAGGAGAAATTTGTTCCAATGAGAAGAGGTGGTCGAGAAATAGAGCTTCCCTCACGATAGTTGTCCATGTTAGCAACATATATAAAAATAACAGGATCACACTAATAAGAATTAGTGGAAGGCTCTTGATGCCAATTGATAGAATATGAGGCCTTAAAAACTTTAAACAGATCAGATTCTTAAGGTGTTGTATGTTAATATTGCAACACTTAACTAAACAACACAAGTACACAGCGGAATAAAAATAACACGAAGATTTTTAACGTGCTTAGATTCCTCAATCTTAATGCACGAGGCCACGTCCAAAGAATAAACAATCCAATATTAGAAAAGCAATGTCTATTACAAATACGACTGGATTTCCGAAAAGCATAAAGACTCCATCTTTATCAATTCACCAACACTCGTATAAAACTAATTTTTTTGATTGAAACTTCCACAATCTCAACCTAGTTGGAATCCCTCCAACTTCAAATCATTGAACGGTTGAGTAAACCCACATCGTAGGTCTTCACCTTCTTCTCCCGAAGAATAAAATTATGTAACAATAGATTTCTTGAAGAAGAACAATATAGCTCAAATGGTATTTTTCTCGATGTCTTCTTCAAAAGCCTGACTTCTCTTCTTATAACAATAAAGAAGAAATCTTATCCCTAATTTCAAGTGGACGATTTCTTGCTAAGGAAGGGAATCAGCAAAATACAATCATTTTCTTGTGGGTAAGAATCATGTACACAAGGAAAGTGATTAGAAAAAGGATAATTGACATTTATAAAACTGGCTAAATCAATTAAGATAAATCTATCCAATAATATCAGCAACATTCATATAATAGACAACATGCCAAAAATCAAAGAACAGAATCTGGCATAAAATCCGCCAGATTCTGTGTAACAAGTGTTGCATCAATAGAGTTACAACACTAGAACTTGCATTGTGCTCAATGACCAAATTTGCCAATTATGTAACACTAACATATATAATGCAATATTGTATGTATCTCTATATTATATTTTAATAAATATTTTACCGTATAAATATTGTCTGAAATAATAAAAATATAAGTTGATATTATAAATATATTGAAATTTGCATTATATATCAATTTTAGAAATAAAATAGATGTACACATTATTGATTTTGTAAAAAAATAACATTGTACGAATTTAAATATTATTTTGTACATAATTTATTAAATATATAATAAGTAAAAATAAAAAATACTTTAGGAATTGCATGCTTAAAAAGTGAAAAGTATCTAAAATTAATCATTATAAAATAATATAGTTTACAACATATATTATTAGTATTTTAATAAATCTAAATAAAAATATTTATGTAAGTTTAAATTAAAATTGAATAAAATAGTGTATAATCTAAATAAATAATTAAATATTGTATACTTAAATGAATAGAAAACCTAAAAAATAATAATTACGGAACCCGTCCCACCAATTCCACGTCCTCCACCAAAAAAGAAAAAAACTACATAAAAATAAATTACATGCGGGTATTATATATATTATATGTATATTTTGTGTATTTATATGTAGATGGTATAAGTAAATGCATTTCTTCATTTGAGTTAATTTTTTATTTTTGTCTAAATATAATATATATATTACACAAAAACTTGTGTGAGATCGTCTCACGAATCTAAATCCGTGAGACGGAGCCCCACATGGTCCCCCATATTTTCTCTCTCCTTGTTGACCCTTATTTTTCTCTTCTCTCACAGCCTCACAGGTCCCCTCCTTACCATCCACACCAAATATCTCATGGCCCCGTCTTTCTCCTCACATCACTCCTCTGGTGGTCCATTCTCTCTCTCTCTCTCTCTCTCTCTCTCTCTCTCTCTCTCTCTCTCTCTCTCTCTCTCTCTCTTCTCGTGGTCCCTCCTTTCTCTCTCCACTAACGTCCCTCATTTATCTCTACATGCATGAAACAAAGGAAAGAGATGTGAAAAATAAAGTATCACTTTGTATAAAAAAAAAAGTATCACTATTTATGGAAAAATATCACATTTAGACTCGAAAAAATTATTTCTTATGAAAAAGGTATCACTTCTTATGAAAAAAATATCACTATTTATTAAAAAAAAGTATCACTATTTATGAAAAAGTATAACATTTAGACTCGAAAAAAGTATCATATTTAGACTTGAAAAAAATTCACTTCTTATGAAAAAAGTATCACTTTTTATTTAAGAAAATGGCACTTTTTATTAAAAACTATATATTATTTTTTATGGATAAAGTATCATTTCTCATATAAACAATATCACTTTTTTATAGAAAAAGTATCACTTCTTATTAAGAAAGTATCACTTCTTATTAAAACAAATATTACTTTTAATTAAAACTAAAGTATCATTTTTTGTTCAAAACCATTTTCTATTAAGAAAAGTATAACTTCTTATTAAAACAAATATTACATTTTATTAGAGTTAATGTATCACTATTTAAAAAAATATCAATTCTATTCTAAAAAGTATATTTTATGAAAAGTATTACATTTTTTGTGAGATTTTCGTATCTAAAATGTTACGCGTAGAGAGAGAGTGTGGGGGAGGGGGGTGGATAGAGAGATAGAGAAGATAGAGATGGGGGATCACAAGAGGAATGAGATGTGAAGAGAGAGAGGAGACAATGAGAGTATACCAACGTGGGAGGAGAGAAGAGATAATGGAGTGGGGACCATTGAGATGCAAGAGAAAGAGGAGAATGGACCACTTGGGACTCTGTTACGGATCTAATACGGTCTCACAAGAGACTTTCCCTATATATTATTGTGTTGTGCACAAATAGAATATATATTATCAATTTATGCTTCCAAATTATTACATGTGGTAAGATTAAAAAAGTAAATACTAAATATACATCTATATGTACCAATTATGCCATAACATTCATAATATGCATCCAAACACCCCACTTTTAATCCACATAAGGATTAATTTTTCCATGTCAGCATTTTAGGAATATGATATCCCCAAAATTGAAAATAGGACCAAATGTGTAACTTTTAAAAAGTTAGTGGTTGCCAAACGCCACCTCTAAAATATAAAGGACTAAAAGTGTATTTAGGTCAACTTAAATGACCAAAAATGTAATTTTGCCTTATCTGGTTGATGGCTATACACCATTATACTTAATTTGTTAGTGGCGATATCCCATTGGACATAACATATCAAGCACAATGCTATTGTCTAAAACAAGCTGTTTTGGTTCCATTAAGTTTACTACTCACTCTTATGAAAGAGTTGAAAACCTCAGGATGCAAATGATAGAGTTTATAAAGAGTTTTGTGGTGCTAATATGAAACAACATAAGCTTTTTTAACCCATAATCAAACACTGAAAGAAAATGAAGTAAACAATTTGATTTTACATCTTTCAAGTACAGAGAGGCAGAAATGAAACCCTTCTCAGTACAAATGCCAGCACTATAGGTTCCCTATTTCTAGCAACATACTTGGAAAAAACTTTTGAAAGATGGAGTACTTTCAGATCAACAACTACAATGCAAAAATGGCGGCGAGATTGTGAACAATTATACGGTGTAACGTAAAAGAGGAATATTAGCACTCCACACCACATTGTTTGAGAATAGGGCCAGTTTGTTTGGGCAAGAAAGGATCAATTCTTACCCAAACAAGTGAGAAGATTGAAGCCAAAAGAATTGACCACAGAACCACAATTGTAGGAGTCCTGTTTTGTCTTCCCATCAACCCCTTAAGGAATGGATAGAGATGAACAATAACCCAAAAGGCAAAGAATAGTTTCCCGAATAAGGGACCCCACGAGCCATATCCATTGTTGATGGCCTCAGAAACTCCGGCCACCACGCCAACCATGTTAAGGATTATCAATGTTGTTGGTGGAATGAGAAGGGTTGTCCATTTGAAGAGGTAGAGTTCTCCAAACTCGTTATCATCGGCTGTTTTTGATGTTACGGTGAAGTTTGTGTCGACCCCAGCAAGAACTTTAAGAAGACCTTGGAAAACGGCGAAAAGATGGGCCGAGACACCACCAATCACCCAGAATTGCTCGTTGCGCCACCAATCCTCGATGCTAACTCCACTCCATCGGAGCTCTAATATGCCGGTTGCTATGATGGAGAGGAAAAGCGCGATAAACCATATGCTTGCTAGGTTATTCAACTGCATAAGAAATGAGATTTTGGTCAGAAGAGTCAAAAGTAGTGTAAGATTGAACATATCTTCGACTTTCCCAGGCTGTATTTGATTAAGGATTGATCACCAAGCATTGCTTCCAACTTAGGGATGTTGAGTATCTCAGCCAACTATTCTCCAAATACTATCCTTCAGGTTTAGCATAATTATAGAAAAACTCAGTTATCTTTCAAAATTACAAATACCCTCCTGACATATTTTATATTTTACAAATTGCACCTATTGAGGGGGTAAAGTGCTTAACGGGGTATTTGTAATGCCTCAAAGGGTATTTGTAATTTTAGAAGATAACTGGCTTTTTTTTTTGTAATTAGACTAAACCTCTGGGGTAGTTTTTTGTAATTATCCCTTTTCATTATTTTCTCCAACAATATGATCATGAAAGTTGAAACCAGTTGATTACACTTGTTTTTCTCAAATTTATCCAGTAATGATATTCAAGAGTTCAAAATACTTACCGTTGGAACAATAAATTTTCCAGTAAGAAGACACACGGCTGGAAGTGTGCAATAGGCTAGCAGAGCAATGGAAGTGAATGGGTAGACAATGGTGTTGATATAAGCAAGTCTCTCAAGCCATTTAAGTTTTCCTCCATAGGCATACCAAAGAGGACAATGACGACTAAGGAAGATTTCGACAGAACCAAGAGCCCATCTCAGAACTTGGTGCAACCTATCAGATAGATTGATAGGAGCTGATCCCTTGAAAGCAGGTCTCTTGGGCGAACAGTACACAGACCTCCATCCTCTACAGTGCATCTTGAAGCCTGTCAAAATGTCTTCTGTAATCGAACCATAAATCCATCCAATCTGCGGATTAAACAAATTTAAGAGAGGTCAGTCACCTAGTAGTTTAAAAAAAGGGGTTAATGAGGTTCAGTCTAGTTACAAAAAAAACCCAGTTATCTTTTCAAAATTACAAATATCCCCTTGATATTTGTTTCTATTTTACAAATTTCACCCTGAAGAGGAGATAAATACACACGTCCGGGGACCCTTAAGGGGGTACTCGTAATTTTGAAAGATAATTGAATATTTTGTAATTAGGCTAAACCTCAGGGGTAGTTTTTATAATTAACCCTTAAAAGATTGCATTCAGTGTGAAGTAAAAAGTACGATTGGTTACTAACTCCTTCAATGGGAAGTAAAGATTCAGGGATGTTTTGGTAAGTAATGGGCTAGTGTTTTTACTTACCTCCTTTCCCCATTCAGTTTTTTCTTCATAGCCACAACTAATAACATGAATGGCTTCTTTGACTAGTGACGTTGAGTTAGTACCCTCAGGGAGACCACCATCTTCCTTGAGAGTGGAAGCAACGAATACTGGCGACATTCCAAACCGTTTCTCGAAATTCTTTTGGGACATGAGTGATGATTTTTCCAACTCATCATATCCCTCCAGGCCTTCTTCAATTTCCTCGAGATCAAAAGCTGGTCCAGATGATTTCCGAGTGTACTGTTTGCCCATCATTTTCTTCTTCTTGCTATACAATCCTCCAAGCCCGAGTAAAGACTTAAGTCCTTTTTTCTTAGCCTTCGACTTCCTTGATCCACCACAACAACAGCAGCACCAGTTGGGCCAGCAGTCACAAGTCATCTTCGGCCGCTTCTCAGATGCAGGTGGATCATAGCCGTACAATGCCTGCCTGTTAAAGACACACCCAGTGCCAACATATACAGGCCCTTGGATGCCATCTAGGCCTTTCATGTTGATCTGGTAAATAAACAATTTTCAGAGTCAGAAATAATTTTTGAGATTTTAATCATAGATCAGGTCAAGTCCGTGTCAACTTTACACAATCCAGTTTGATACAGATTGGACTTAAAGGATATATGATTTAGGGATAATTAGAAGAAAAAAAAAAAACCCAAGGTTCCGGCTAATTACAAAAACACCCTTAAGGTTTGATTCTCTCGGACATTTTCCCCCTTCATAAGCAAAAAAACATTTCAAAAACACCTTGATATTTATAAAAATATTACAGTTACCCCCTTAAATTTAAGGCATAATCAAACCTGAGGGGCTTTTTGTAATTTTGAAACATTTCTGGATTTTTTTTGTAATTAGCCCAAACCTCAGGGTTTTCTTCGTAACTATCCCTATGATTTATAACAAATTCGGAAGGCTGACTTTATAGAAAATTTCAGTTTGGAACTAGCTTTTGGAAATGCCGTACATTTCAGATTCGACTTCTCAACCAGATCCATGAGCAGTGTCATATACGCTAATTCCTAGGTTGCTAAATAGGAAATGCGATATTGATGAACAAAATGGATGAAAGTGTCGATATGTAACTTACATCAAAGAATACAACATTGCGATTAGCATATCTATCGTGGCGATCAATACCATCAAATCTCTGTGGAAATTGGACATAGCAGAGCTTCTTCCCAACTTGGGGATCCATCAAAAAGCACATGGCTTCTCGGACAGCTTTGCTGTTATTGAGGTAATGATCACAATCCAGGTTCAAAATGAACGGTGCATTAGTAAGCACCGCAGAAACTCGGACCTGTTAATTGTGCACATAAACCAGGTCCCCATCAACCGGAAACCAAATCAATCTTTCAGTTCTACATGAAAAAGTAGCCAATTTTAACTTAGCAGCTACTTACCAGTGCATTCATTGCACCAGCTTTCTTATGGTGCAGATAACCTGGCCGTTTCTCACGTGAGACATACACGAGTTTTGGTAGCTCCTTACCTTCAATATCAAGTGCACCTTCACTTCCCAAATATACCTGCAAAACAAGAAACTTCTTGTTTATATACGGTACACCTGGATCATTTGTATCAACAACCCATAGTCATCAATTTGATAAAGACCTTGAGTATAGTTTGATGATAGATTTTAGGGTTAATTACAAAAAATAGCCCTGAGGTTTAGCCTATTTACCAAAAAATTCCAGTTATCTTTCAAAATCACAAATACCCCCTTGATATTTGGTTCTATTTTACAAATTGCACCCTCAGGGGGGTATTTGTAAAATCTTATTCACTATCAATGCTTTTTTGACCTGAATCATGCCAGGATGATCGCGTGTGTTGTTTCCCGGCCATGGAGTCCCATCCTGCATCACCCATCCTTCTTCGGGTTTCTTCTGGGCCTTAGCCACTAAAGCATTAATTCTCACTTTGAACTCTTCGTACTCTCTCTGCAATATAAACACTCTCTAAGAATGATCATCTAATTCCATCATAAATTCACTAAAGGCTAGAAGAACAGAACGATTTGCATGACTTACCTTCATTGCCCTTCTATCCTTTACAAAAGTAGGCTGAACTTTATCTTTCAAGTAGTCAATTTTCTCGGAAAAGTAAAACTCAGGTGCCCTCGGTTCAGCGTTATACTTCTTGCAAAACGGCACCCACCTCCTCGCAAACTCAGATGTCTCAGACAATGTATCGAACAGAAGCATGGAGGCCCCATCATCTGACACATAGCAACTTACTTTCTCCGTGGGATAATCAACGGACAGGATCGATAGGACCGTGTTTGCTGTAATAATGGGAGGTTCCTTAAGAGGGTCCACTGTACTCACAAAGAAATCAACCGGGCTTAGCCGGTCAGGTTCACCCTCGCGCTCAAATCTCAAGGAGAGACGATCAAGATAGGTTTCACGGTTAATTGGGCACCATTTGGGGAACTGATCAAGAATCCAAGACAAACCAAACCATATCTCACATATCACAGAGATGACCCATAGGGGATAAGCATCATATGCTGGGGTTAAGATTCTAAAATGGAAAAAGAAACACAAAATGATGAACCGAACGACAATGACTATGCGATAAGGGTTGATCAAGCGGGATGGAATTGGGACTTTTCGCCAGAGTGGTTGCCGGGCTTCAGCAATACTGAAGAAACATCACAACAACAATTATTGGCACAAAGAATACAGTTTGAATGACAAGGCTACATTGCAGTTTTAATCCTGCTATAAGTAGTGACAATAAATATAAAAAACTCGTTATTTCAGTCCTTTCATCGCCAGAAATTGGATAATTTGTTAGAAAATCCACATATCCACATTTTCTAGCCAAACCGATGATATGGAAACCAATTTCACCTACGTGGGCACTGAATTTTTAATGTGAACACGTGAATTTTCCTGGAGAAAATTTTCAATTTCCGACACTAAAATCGAGAGTTTTTTATTAATTACAGAACTTTTGCAAATGGTGATTATGCATTACTAAAACCGCAATTTAGCCGTAGAAAAATTATGAAAACAGAACAACTTAGTTCCAAAATCTATCAAAAATACTGAAAAACAAAAAAATCTTACAGAAAGTCATCGTCATCATCTTTATCGTGTCCTCCATCTCCTGATTTGGTAACGAGACCTCTCTTTTCTTGTCTGGTTTTCCATGTCTCCATTCTTTCCTTCCATTCCTCATTTTTGAATTCTTCTTTTTCGCCTTCAAAATACTTACCTGCAACTGTATATACGATATATATAAAGAAAATACGGAAAACTACTGTAAAATGTTTTGATGAGAAATTGATTACCACTTCCTGCCACAGAAGGATTGGCGTCTCCATTGATATGAATTTTATACTCACTGAACTTTTCTTCCTGCAGCAGCAAATCGATTATTCAATGCATCAATCGACAATGTCAGTTATCTAGGTATTAACATTTAAGTGAAACTCGGTACTTGGGTGAAAATCGAACCAGGTTAATCGATACCCGACTCGAGTCTCATTTGAGCTTGGTTATTGATACTGACAGATCAAGCTTAAGCACAATTTTTGGTTCGATAAAATATAAAGTTCGACTCGATTAATAAAAAAAATATAATATGTGTAAAAATATTAAGCTACTCGAGCTGGATTCGACTCATCTAAAGCTTGTTCGAGCTCGGGTTGATTAATGATCAAACCAATTGAAGCTCGATAAAAGTAAAACAAGCTTGAACAATGACTCTATATATATCTTTTTTTTTTGTTTTTTTCCCTTCCCAAATAAAATAAATTAAAACTTTTGTTTTTCATACTAACAAGAATTACTAAATTACTAAGTTGTGGAAGCCATATATTAATAAGGGTAAAATTATACTAAGTATGCGGGCGTTTTTCATTTTATCTCCTAAATTTTCTTTTGTAACATTTTACCTCCTAAATTTAGTGTTTTTCTCACCCCATACCCCTGTGGAGGTTGTAAAGTGTACAAAAAATGTTGAGTTTAAGGGTAAAATGTCACCAAAAAAAGTTAAGGGGGCAGAATGCAAAAACTCACATAGTTTAGGAGGTTTACTATAATTAACCATATTAATAATTCTTAAATGAAATTCAAGAATTTTTTTTTAGCTTGTTAGAGATCAATTAATTACCGAGTGATAAGGATCAAGAGTATGGTCATGACGATTCTTGAGCTCAAATTCATCTTCAAATTCATCATCATGATTGCCTTCATCATCCCCTTCAACTCTTGGATAACCTAAAACCCAAGTAGTACACGAGTCCCACATGAGATGTTGAAAATTACGCTTGACATCATTTTACTTTACGATATTGTATGGCTATTGAGTTATATATGATAATGTTGTAGCATGAAATTTAAAGTAGTTCGCCGTGTGAATGTCACGTGTACAATAATAACATTATCTTACAATACACGTGACATTCATTTAGTGAAATATTGAAACACGAGATCATGTAATACTATACGGAACAGAAAATCTTGATTGTATGAGTATATAGTCTATAGACCTTTGCGATGCTTGTAGGGAGTGTGGCATTGAGGGCAAGTGAGGCGGCCTTCACTCCTCTCGTAGTCGTAGCAAGGCCGACAAACCGGAAATCCACACTCGTGGCAAGCCACGAACACCTCCCCATTCTCATTCAAACCAATATCGTCTCCACAAATCCGGCATGTTTTGGCCGTTGATCCGGATGCTGGAGGCCGACGCTGTCATGATCCACGCGCACATATTTAGTTATGAAGCAAGGAAGTTACAGACAAGTAGAGATCATGCATATATGTTAAATATTCATTGATGATCAGAAGTTACCTCATCATCAACAACATGGAGTTCATTGCGGCCATGAGAGCCAAACATGGTGGCAAGAAAATGGAGAGAAAGAATGAATGAGATGTGGCTTAGGTGAGAAAGGGTATTTTAAGAATCAGTGTGTGTTTTTTTGTGTGTGTTTTTTTGTGTGTGTTTGTTGAGAGGGTACTACCAGCTAATGGGTATGGGGTCAAATTCTGAAGGTTTGATTTGAAGAGAAGTCAGATTGGTGAGAAGAGGGACAGTTTTGGTTGCTTCTTCTTTCTGCAAGAACCAAAAAAAAAAAAAAAAAATGTCACCATGTCTTTGTAGCTTCCACTCAAAGGGTGTTTAGAAGCTAATACACCAAACTCACTTTTCACATATGTACAGGACGGACCGAGAGGGGGGCTGTAGGGGGCCATTCCCCCCCCCCACAAATTTTTATGATATGTGGTATATATATCTATATATTATATATTTATATGCAAAAGTTATTTGTCTCCCTAAATATTTTCCAACGCCATCTCTCTCTCAAATATTTTCAATTTTATTCCCCATGCTACAGTTTTTGCGTTCGTCCCTGCATATGTGCTAGTGTGCTTGCATTGTCCGCCCAACTTTACTAATGTTGGGAGACTTAATTCTTTCTTTTGTTTTATATTGTTTTGTTAGTTGGGTGGGGGTGGTATTTTTTGATGTATGTTAAGATCCATTTTTCTATCATTGCCCTTATGCTTGAATTAGACTCGAGTGAGCATTAAAAGCCCCCCTAGTTTAGTATTTCATATCATTTTATACACATGACATTCACTTAATATATTGAAACACGGACGACATAAGGAATAGAAGATCCAAACTAGAAAGCTCTTGCACTAAATTCTTCTGGGTAGAAAAGAGATGGGCATATATTAAAGTACTCATTTACAAAACCCAAATTATTGAAATCATGGGTCTCAACATTCTTACAGAGATTTCCACTCTCAATAATCAAGAAACATCGAAAAGCTGGCTTCATTTCCCAATCAAAATTCTGTCATATTTGCCCTAAATAAGTCAGAAGGAACTCAAGTTTATGACACCCAAAAGTCTAAAGACTGCTAAAGAACTAAGTTTTTGAGGGAAACAAAGCCGACGGCAAATAGAGAGTTTCATCCAAACAAATAAACTTAGAACTTCACATCTCCTTGTGAGCTTACTCTTAGCCCTACTCAATGACTGATAAACCGTTCATATATTCAGTCTCGATAGGATCTAAAAGACGACATGGGCCCTACTCATCAACTTTCGCACGCTTTGTTGGTGGCAAGTCGGATTTGCCGCCAACACTTGCCTCTGAATTTTCGAGAACTGCTTTTTGTTTCTCTGCCGCCAGCAGAGAAGTTTCTCCTGATGTTTTGGCCGTTTCACCTTTTGTTTCCTTCTTGTCGGCATCTAACACTAAATTATCTTTGGCAGAAGAATTTTGGACCTTATCATCTGTCGACTCTTTAGAAGGGTTCTCACTGGCGGAAGAAGAACCCTTGAGCAAGTCAACGCCGGACTTGCACTGCTTCTCAAACATCATCTGAAGATATCTTCCCTGTTCTTCTATTCGAAGCTGTAGATTTCTTTGAATCTGCAGAATTCAAGTATACATCAGTGTTTGTAAAGTTTACAATAAAAGGATAAAAAACAATATTTTTAAGAGTATATAGCATAAATAGAAAACCATATCATGCATTTTCTTTATATTTTCCACTCTCCAATATTCGTGGCAGTTGCAGGATTAAGCTAACAGCTAGAGGCATGCAGATTTCATTGTTCAGCACTTACGGAAATAGCAAAACACTAGATTTATTAGCCATAGGCTTCATATCAAATTAGAAGTAATTCTGTGTTTTAATTCTCCATCACATGCCATATACGGGCTAAAAATCCCAGTAGCACCCTATCACGATGAGAAAATTTACATAAAGCACAAAATCATACTTCAAGTTGTTCATGAAGCCTCTTTTGGACTTCCATCTGCAATCGCAGTGCTTCAGTGATCTCAATACCCCTGTTTTAAAACCAGAGATGCATAACAATCAGCAAAAAAAGAACATATGGCATAAAAATCAGCCAAACAACGGTAGACATAAATATATCAAGCTTTGCGTTTCTTCAAGATTCACGCATTTTAAAAAGTTCTCATACTCTCTTTTTGAGATGCCTACGCATGTTGCGATATCAAAAATCTAAACCCCAAACATGTTGGTGAAGATTTCTACAAATTAAGCCTGAGACCACCCCCTTCCATCTATTCAATCCCCTTGCAAGATTTAAGTTTTATTCATCCTATTCAGCTATTTCCCTGATAGACACTATTTTTTTCATGCAATCCAACTTACGTTATTTATCTTTTCACACGTTAGTTTGTAATCAGGATCCCACTAAGGTGCCGGTTTACACAGGTTGGCCAAACAACTAACTTTACTTCCCGTTTAACAAACTCCCTAGAGATATTAATATCTTGCCATGATCATTGACATAAATAATTAATCTACCTAGTTATTTGAAGTGGTAGTAAGATAGGCAATCATATAGCACATGAGGTATGAGAAGCGGCTCATCATAATGTTAGTTCACTTCTAAGATTCAGTGTTCTGTAGGAAACTAACGGATATAAAAGAAACATAAAGCTTATTGAAAAGCTCTATCTATGGTTTCAATCTGTTCCAACCCAGCAACGATAACAACAATCGAATATTTGTACAGGCCTTTGACCATCCCTCTTTAAATAGAACATTCAAAAAAGAGGGAGTCATGAAGTCAAGGGATGTCAAAGTTGGAAATCCATAAGAATTCACATATTATAAAATATAAGACATGGTTTAACAAAAGAAATCATAACATATCAGTGACAAGAATTTAACATAGAGCAATCAAACTCACGTTTTTAAGTCCAGAGATGACAATTCATCAATGGAGGCAGGTTTTTTCTCGGAAGATTCTGCAAAAGAAAACAAGGTGCTCGCTTAGGCAATGATAATTGTTAGTCTCTTCTCTGCACATTAATCTATAGCATATTCGATAAGCCAAGAATCCTGATCAACCATACATAAGTTTGAAGAAGCAGAACCTGGATTTGGAGGTTATCAGGGACTAAAACACAGAAGAAAATTAACACAGAGTTCATATATGTAATTTATACTTGTTATTTTTTACTACTGCCAAAGCAATCATAGTAAGGTCTTGAAAAGCTTTCAAATAACTTGGGCCAGGCAACAAAGCAAAAGTGCATCTCTTATAGTAAGTCAACAAAAATGCTTCCAACACGATATGGCATGTAGGAGGATACAAACATTAAATCATATGACAAAGATTGACACTGAAGCAAAGACATAAAAAGGTATCAAAATTCATTATGCCAAAAATAAAACAAATTAGTATGTAAAGATAATACAGAGGTGAAAGAAATCAGATAGATCCCCTTTACTGCAAGTATTAATTGACAGAATTAGCAAAGCAAAGCAAATAAATTAACAAATAAGCTAAAGAACAATTAGTGGCCATACCCATTACAGAAAAGACAACAAAGGAAAGAAAAAACTCCAATAACTTGTAACAGAGCCACCACAAAAACAGAGAAGGTGGGGGAGGGAAAGCAATTTCACTCGCACATCAAAATTAGCAGAAGATGTCACATAGCTGCACACCATCATTGATTTTACTGTTTGTACAGGGAATGATGAACTAAAACGATCCAAAAACATGAATAACATGGAATTTATAGCAAAAAGGTTGATTCTTGTGGCACCTTCTGTTGTCTCTGGTTTATATCTAGCCGTTCGGTACTTCTGCAGTTCATTAAACATATGTCAAGCAGAGTGAGAAATCCAATCGACGCAGGTTTAGGATAAGGCCATTATTACAGAATACTACATACCTGTAGGTGGCTTTTCACGTGATAGATGGTCAACCCTTCAACTTTCATTAGTTTCAGGACACCCTTGGGAGTAGCTCCTGTATAAAAGAGAATTTTGATGTCAGTAGCAGGCCAATGATTTTACACCAGGTCACTTTGAAGCAATGAATCAAGAATAGAAAAAAAAACTACTTTCACTGCCACCAAGCTTGTTGACTGCTTCCACAAAGGCCTCATGAAGTTCTGGTGTCCAACGCATGCGCTGCTTTCCTGAAGCAGCATTTGCAGATGATGATTGACCGCCATTGGTGCAAATTTCTCCAGGTGTACCTGGGACAGAGAGCTGTTGGGATATATGAGGCTGCTGTGTGGAGACACTTGTTGATTGTTGGGAAATTTGATATGATGCCTGCAGTAGTATAAGAAGACAAATGTTAATAAATTATAAACTGACTGTTTGAACCGAGAAATATACAAAAGCATGATACAAAGATCATTCATAAAAAATAGGGATAATTAAAAAAAAAAAAAAGAAAACTGAGCTTTGGGCTAATTACAAAAAATCCAGAGATGTTTCAAAATTAAAAAAGCCCCCTCAAGTTTGATTATGTCTTAAATTTAAGGGGGTAACTGTAATATTTCTATAAATATCAAGAGGGTTTTTGAAATGTGTTTTGCTTATGAAGGGGGAAATGTAAGACATAATCAAACCTCAAGCGTTTTTTTGTTATTTTCAAAAACCTCTGGAGTTTTTTGTAATTAACCCGAACCTCAGGGAGGTTTCTCTAATTATCCCTAAAAAATAACATCTACCTTTGGTTCTGGATCTGCAACACTTGCATCTGCAAGAAGCCCATTCCAATCAGTAGCCAAAGCATCGTTATCAGTAATAAGCTGATCAGCCCAATCCTGCCAATCATTTGGTTTACTGAGATCCTCTGATGGAATGGCAATGCCGCCACTGTTACTACCATCTAGTTGACCATTCAGGATTGTTGTACTCATTGGAAAATCAAGAAAGTCAGGTAATGTATCAGTGCACCAGGAGTCGTTATTTTCTTTGTTAAACTGACTTGATGCAGTGGATTGAAGAACTCGCGAATCAACTGAGTTTGGTAATACAGCTGATTTCCCACTACTTGTTGATTGAGAAATAAATGGGGATTGTCTTGGATGCTTTTCTTGCAGTTGGACAGATGAAAAATGAAGATCTGTAGAAAATCCTGAAGAAGAAGAAAAAATATGCCCAACAACCCCACTGTTGGAAGACAATGGTGATACAACAGCTGGAGGACGTTGCATGAATTCCCTGTTTAAGGCAACGTGCTGGGAGTCCGAAAATTTTGGACATGTCTCCTGCTGTGGGGTTGGAAGAACAGGGAATGAAGAAGACAGAGCGGCTGAGGCCCCAAAGTTACTAATTTGTCCGGCACCTGATCTTTGAATAGATAAAGCTGGTTTTGCTTCCATTGTTGGCTCGTATGTAAACAACAGATACTTCCACGTAAGTTATTAGAAACCAGCTCAGCTTCTTCAGTCACCTATTTAACTTATACCACAAGAACAGACATCAAACTCACAACTCAAAGAGGTAAAAATGCATATTACAACATTACTAAAAGAAAAGGCACAGAAAATTGTGAATCAGCTACAATGTTAGAATATTTCTAAAATTGTAAATAAGAGATCTTTCCCTATGCAGGCTACAGCAGAGAGAGAAATTTAAAAGATGCTTACAGAATTTAGGTTTAATTCATGAGGTTGGTAAAAAACATACTGGAAGATAAATAACAGAAACTAAGATCTCTAATAAGGGAAAAGCACGATTTCACATGGGCAGTATGAAATTGTTTTTGTCATGTATAGGTCATAACTCCATTCCACCATAGCAACAAGAGGGAGGGAGAAAGAAGGGGAAGGGAGAAGAGAAACCATTCCAGTAAAAGTACAAAAAGTCCCTTATTTAAGTATCACTTTATCATCTGATTGAATCTTGCTCTAAGACCAAGCACATTTCAAGTCAAAGCACTAAATGCAATAAATCTCTGACAGAATGCGAAAACCTCAATTGTACAAGAGCTGAAAGAACAATAGCCCTTAAAAGAAACCGATACTTATCATAATCCTTATCTTTCAGTGACTTTCAAAAGTTCATAAGAAAATCTCTCATCTCGAACTCATCATAAAAGACAATAAATTGCTGAACTGGACCAAGCACCAAAATAATTATGGTAACCTAACAAAAGGAAAAATTAGGGCTAAAAAGTTGGCATATCATAAGTTTTGGCTGGGTGGCATTTCTGTCAAACATAAATAAAAGTTCGTCTTCGCCAAATGCAAGATATCCATAGAAAACAAAATACTATTTTGGCCTGTAACAGGCTGTTGCAGCGCTGAACTGCGGGTATGCTCGCAATTTATGTGTCCTGCCATTGGCACATGAAAATAACCACCAAGAACCATAACCATCAACATCTTTGATCATAAAAGGCTTTACCCTAGTTGAACTAAAATCCCATAACCAAAGAAATGACACCAAATTAATTCAATAAAGATCCTAACAAAACCAGTATATGAGGCAATCAATCAAGACACAAATTCCTAAAAACAGAATAAGAAAATCCCTATGTTCAAACCATGGATAACAGCCAATGAACACAACTTGCAAATGACAACAAATCAGAAATTTACAGAACCCCCAAGCGTGCGTATAGATAAGATTCAAAAATTAACTCAAAGCCGACTAGGGTCATAATTAAAAATTTCAGAAACAGACAATTCACAGTAAATTCAACTAAAATAAAGCTTCGAAATTTACGTAACAATCAGGAACAAAAAAAAGCTCACGAAATTCTTACCTAAAAATCAGAAAAAAAAGAAACGGCAATTGAGGAATGGAACAGCTACAACTCCAGGTCTTCAGCTAATAAAAAATCTCATCCACAATCCCGTGATGGCTGAGCAATAACGTATACGATACCTGTAGAAATACGTAGTTTTGCGTGCGGCGTATACTTGTAGGTTGGGAATTGCACGCGCGGGCTGTTTGAGGGAGGTTCCGTCACCGGCGAGTGGCCATAAAGAATTGTACGGTAATGAGTGCGCCTTTCTTTTGCTGTCTTCTATTTGAGTTTGGCTTCTTCCAATAATTTTATGCTCAGGGTGTGTATCTTGCCCACGCGCGTTATCTGGAGCGTGTGTGAATCTCCTTTTTTATTTTTTAAGATCTGGAGAAAGAGAAGTTTTTGGACGATTTTAAGTGTCCCTTTAATTAACCAAAATAAAAGCTCAATATTCAAAAATTAAATATCATTCTTTGCAATAATATTTTGCCTCTTATTCAAAATAAGTGACGTTTTGACACAACAAAAAATCTTCAAAAAAATGATATTTTGACATTTTCCAGACTGGTGAGAATTTTTTTTTTAGGGAATGAGAATTTTTTTTTAAAATTATCCTTAAACCTATCATTTTTCAGCTAACACTAATGCACAAATTTGTTATATTCTAGAGCAGCGTTTATGATTAGTTAAGGGTATACTGGGTATTTTAATACAGTCCTAAGTGTGTCTGTTTTTTCCTAGAAAAATCACTTATTTTGAACGAGGGGTATAATATTTCATCGAGTGTAGTAATATGCATAGAAATATTAACTCGATTAAATACCTCCTTAAAGCATTATATTTATTATTTATATTGTTTTTAGTGTCAAAATTATTAATTTGGTTGGCTTATATATCCATCTTCTTTTCTTTAAGTGAATTTTGTCTCCGAACGGCAGCATATAAAAAAATATTTATTTTTAGAAATGGTTGATTTAGAGGCATTGTTGAATGTTGAGTGATGTTTCTAGTTTCCCAATATTTTCTCAATCAATTTTTTTGATTTATTTTAAAAATATATATATTATTCGTTTATCAAGTTACTTTTGTATACCTAACATTTTTTTTGTTGACAAACCTAACAAATCTTAAATAAAGTTCAATTACAAACCTTTTATCTTTAAACACAAAGTGTCAGCACTTGACTTAATATAAATCTAGTGCAAATGTGGCTACTTTTTGTTTGTGCACTCTCCACAATATTAACAAAATTAGGATTATTATTATTTCCTCAAAAAAATTAGGATTATTATTGTCTTTAAATATGATTAATAGATTTTCAAAAAAAAATATGATTAATAGATATTAAGATTATTAAATTGCATTAGATTTAGTTACGAGAAAATGAATGATATGTGAACTAACATCGGATGTCAGAATTCTCTGTGTGAAATCTTAATTAGAATACTATAGATTTATTTCTACTTCAAAAGTTATTAGGATCCTATTCAATAATTCGTAATTTAATTAGAATATGTTAAAACATTATTGCCATAATTGACAAAAAAAATATTGACTATTGATGTCACCTGTGCCAATACTTAAATGATTTTAATAATCATAACCAAATAACATGTATCAAATTTGAGGGTTCTTTCTTCTCAAAAAATGAAAAAAATTTGAGGGTTTCTTTTGTAAAGTAAAATCAAAAAAGAAAATGAAAAAAAGAAGATACAGTGTGTTGGGCGTGTGGGTCCAACTTTTAATAATGGATTCTGATTGGGCGGTGAGAGTACATCCAGTCGATGTGCGTGGTGTACAATATGTTAATTTATTATGATTTACAAATAACTTATTTATTGGAAATTAAATATTGTATGTTCTTTCAGTAGGCTAAAAGGGCAACCGTGAAGCCACTGATGATGGTCCAATGGACCCAAATTGATTGGTCCACTTGATATTTGCTCACTCTTTTTTCATCCTACTACACAGAGACGTGGCCCGATTATAACTTTTGGGACGACACGTGTGGTGCATGTGGTGGACTCATGGATAAATTGAAATATTAACGGAGACCATGGCTTAACTATTCTTTTTCCCCCTATTTCTATAAAAACAATTATACATAGTTTTTTTTTTTTTTTTTTTTTGATAACTCGCCTGAACACGGCACTACGCCCGAGGACTATGCTTTGGCTCTCATTCTTGCCGCCAAGTAAAAAGCGCGGGATGTGCACGCATGGTCGTGTTCGACGGGCGGCGACGACAACCAGATCCTAAGGAAAAAGAGAACAATTATGTTCGACCCCCAATCTACTAATAACGATCTCTCCCGAATCGAACCCACACACGGATGCTATTCAGTATGAGTTCCCACCAAATCTTCACCAGCTCGCATATGCCCCGGGAGCAATTTGATGGAGAAGGGATATGAACCCCTGACCTTCACCCCACAAACAATTTGATGGAGCAGGGATTTGAACCCCTGACCTCCATCCCACAATTGCTTGTGGTGGCCAGGTGGGCTAAGCCACCTGGTTAACAATTATACATAGTTAATACATATTTAATACGTATTTAGATTGTTAAGTTAATTTAACAGGTCTTATACATATATAGATGTTATACTAAGTGTAGTGTTTCATATGTAGCATCTACAAAACCGTATATTGGGTTTGGCCAAATACTAGCGATAAGTTGAATCACCAATTATTTTGTGATAAATTTGGCAATGAACTACTATAAGTAGAATGCTCATGTAGTTTAAATGAGGTTAGAAATATGTGTCATCATCTTAAAAGATCTTAGATTAGGGGTGGCCAAATAGAACCGAAATCGGGTTACAAATTAGAACCGGAATTGTGGTCAACGGTTCCGAGAAATATTGACCAGTCAACGGTTCTTTAGTATAAAAAACCGTGGAACCGGCGATTTTAACAATCGATTAGAACCATATGTGGAACCATAACCGACGGTTTCAAGGTTAAAACCAACAATTTTTATTTTTATTTGGTAAAATATGATAAAAGAAATGTTAAATATTTATTATAATATTTTATATTCGTAACCACATGAGGCATATTTTAAAATAAATGTTGTAAGAGAACTACGCGAACTTTGTATTACTTCATACTCTAATAGTATATATAGACAATTTAATATTATTATTAATATTAAATACAAAACTCAATTGAATATTAAGTCCAATTTTTTTTTCTTTCTTTTTCCATTTTTTTTGTAACTGAACTTGATAAACTATTTTAAAAAAAAAATCAAAAATTATCAAAAGATAAACAAACGGTTTCGGTTAAAACCGGAACCAAAACCGTGGAGGAATCGGGTTCCAAACAAAAATCGGAACTGTCGGTTCTAGTTTTAGAACCAGAATCGTGAGGTAACGATTCCAGTTCCGATTCCTCCAAAATGAGGAACCGAAATCGGCAATTTTGGAACCGAAATCGGTGGTTCCGGAACCGTAGTCACCCCTATCTTAGACTCCAGTTGGATTGATAGATTTGAATCTAAGGATTTTAAATCCATAATAATAAGTCCATTGAGGTTATTTGGATGGAGTCATTTGAAATCTTTTCCCCAAATCCAAATCCTCTCATCCAAATGCAACCTTAAAAAATATGTGATCATTGTCATATTAAGTATAGTCGATGATCATCCCAAATCGATCCTAAGACAAAGACTGGGTCGAATCAAGGTAAAAGTACCAATGTTGTAAAATTCAACCTAGGTATCCATCCATAAACGAAAGCGATTTTTTATCCCAAAAATTGGTGACAAAATCACCTCAGGCTAAAACCGGGCCTAGGCGGCCAAAAGTTGGTCAAGGAAAATAGAAAAATTTATTGTTCTTAGGCAGATGCCCGACAAAGCGCCCTAGGCACTGTACTGCCGCCCGACTAGCGTCTCATGGTTTCTACATGCTTGCAAAGTACACATTGCTTTAGACCTTTGGGTTTTAGTAGGGGTGGCAATTCGAGTCGTGTTCGGGTTCGCGGGTCGTGTTGAGACATGATAATTACACAAATTCACCCAACCCGAACACGATCCGTTTAATTATTCGGGTCAGACGAGTCAACCCAAACACAACCTGTTTAATACACGGATAACTCAAACACGATCCGAAATGACCTGCATATTTTTAACCTTGAATAAATCTTTTATTTATTATGATAAAATGAGAATTTTAGATTATTTATATATAGAATATTAAAAAATATTAAAATAATACTGAATTTTTTTATTTAAACGGGTTTAGTGGGTCATTTCAGGTCAATCCAAAACTGACCCATTTATTATTTGGGTTAAATGGTTTTGACACGATTATGACCCGAATAATAAATGGGTCAACCCTAACCCGCTTATATCGTGTTAGGTTCTAGTCGTGTTTTCGTATCGTGTCAAAAATTGTCACACCTTGGTTTTAGCCTTGAAGACATTATGAAAAGTATATATTTTTTAGTTTCAAATGGTAGTATTTCATATAAAATATCTTCTTAACTAGTTTTATTCATTTCTGTTTTGTTTTGTCAAAATTGAAGGTCCAAATATAATATTAATGTCTGGTCATTTTCAAAGTCAAGATGACGCCATCTTAATTTTTTTTTTTTTTTTTTTGAAAGAACCGTCTTAAATTATTTGAAAAGACGCAAGTGGGACAAATGAAAGATTCTAATTTCATGGGCTTAATTTCTCTTAGAATGTATATATGCATTTGGGGTTTATGGTCTTATGGATGGGGTAAGTTCAGAATGGCTCTTTTTGAGGTATTAGTTTCAATTCTGGCCTTCCTTATTAAAAGAAATCAATTATTCATTGAAGTTTCTAGTATACCCTTTATAACAAAATAAAGAAATATGATCAAATTCGTTCCATATATTACAGAATATGAACACTCTTAATTTCCGTCACATGTTTTATTTGTGACATTGTTACACCTACTTAGATCCAGTCTCCATTCGGAGGTTTTAAATGGATCATGTCAGGTTTCCAGCCGATAAACTTAACAGGGCATATAATTAAAAGATGTCCGATTCTATGTTATCAGTTTCAAACTAAGGTTTACAGGTGAAAATGGAAATAGTCCATTATGACCATATCAGGCCCCACATGCTTCCGTAAAATTAATAAATCCCTTAAAATTCATACCTTCTTTGACCGAAACAGCACCGGGTGAAATGGTTCGCAACACTACCAAATCAGAAAATTATCGCCCCGGATCGTTTGACAAACGGTTCTCACTTGTTCAACCCACCTCATGGAAGATGATCTGCAAGTTATCGACTCTTCAAAGAATCGCCAAAGATGACCTTGGTTTGTTTTATACTCCAAGCGTATAAGTAATTCTTCAAAGGGATAGATCAATAGTATACTATGAACACATGTTGAACAAACAACCTTTATTTTATTAAGAACTTAAAGAAACATTTATTACATTAGTAATCTCCTTTTGGGAGGAGAAAACATGTTTAGCCTCTCATAAAGGCTATCACACTCTTGTACATAAAATGAAAACTAAAACTTTAAAAACTGAAAACACTCTGGAAATTCTAAACACTCCACTAATATTACAAAGGAAATTTTTATTGTAGAAGACTAAGGGAGATGTTCGATGCCTTTAGCCTTCTGGAGATCTTGACATTTATAGATGTAGAAGACCTCTATGTTCTCTATTATTGCCCTCCAGTGGATGTCTCTTTCATTCTTGAATTATTGCTCCACTTGATGCAATTAGTTGGCATCCAACTCATCTTCAGATGGGTTGGGCCTCCTCTTGTCTGGTATCCGAAGTTTTTTTATGAAAACTTCCAAATCATGTTGACTCGTCCTTCGTCTTTTAGTAACTTGGACGGCATCTTTCATGGACCCACATTTCGTCTTATTGCTAAGTGGGTTGTTACCTGTCTGGAGTCACATGTCTCCACTAACTTTGTTAGGGAATCTACTTTTTGGTGGTCCCCGAAACTTTGGATACTTCTGTGACTTTTCTTCTCCATCGTCGGGTCTTCTTCGATTGACTTTTGGCCGGAATCCTTTGCCAAATTCCGGTTCCTTCTGGTTTTGACATTCGGGACAGACCCAAAGTTCCCAATGGCCGATGTGAGCCATATTACAATATTTTCGGCGAGTTTCTTTACTCCCCGGTAGCTTATTTTCTCACAGAGGATTTCTTTTCTTTTCGAATAGGTCTTCTGCAAATCTTGTAGTTTTTTTGTCATAGTATTCAACAGGAATGATCAGTTCACTGAATTTTGATAAAACTTGAACGAAAACTTGACTTTGTCCATCTCAGTGAGACAGACCCACAATCCCCATGCACTTCTTGTTGTAATCTGATCTTCGGTGAAGGTCATGGCCAATTGTACTTCTTCTGAATTTGCCTCCTTGATATTTTTGAAGGCTCTTTCATATGGTCGTCGAAGTCTAATATAATGGAAGGCTTCATGTTCACCTTTTCCGACGGGTTCTATTGCTGCACTTATGAAATACAGCTCCAATGTATCCCCTCGTTTTAGGCTGTCATTGTTAGACCAACACTCGTATCTCCGGGAAGGCTGGTGAAGTAGTATAGATCGAGGCCAAAGCCCCAAACTCATACCATCTCTTTACTTCTTCAGGGCTGAAATTTGGTAACATCCAAACCCTTGGATATTTTCCAGAAATATCGATCTTTATTTTTTCTGGAGATATCCCTTGCCTGGTGATCAGTTTCTCCCAGTTCGCCTGGTATTCCTGCCAAGAAGAAGAAACTTTAATTTCGTTAATATCAACCTTAGAATTGTCTATCATAGGCCTAAGATTGATCTCTCCGTCCTTTACCCCGGACGTGCTAGGTTGATGTGATAACTCGGGATTTGACTCCGGAGTATCAGTTTTTCCTTGGGCCAACATTTCTGCCAGCTTAGGACTTGTGCTAGAGGTACTCGTATCCCCTGCTACAGGTTCGGGAGTCATGTGCTCTAAATGCTCCATTTGCTTATTAGCGGCTCGGAGGAGTGGCCCTTGAAATGCCGTCCTCAACTGAGAGTGAGACCGGACACATGCTCGTATACGATCGGTTACTTTGTCCCGATCATTCCTTTGTACTTTCTCGCCAAATCAAAGCATAGATGACCAGGGTATCAAATTCTCGAAGTAGCATTTCAAATTTGGTCTCCAAGATGTCTTGAGGTTTGTGAGGATGGAATCGACTTCAATTCCTCCATCTCTTGTTAGAAAATGCAAGAACATTTTCATGAGATTTTATAATGACAATATCATAATCATAATATTGACATTCAACTTGCCATCTAAGTATTCTAGCTTTTTCTGGTTTTGATTCCATTTTGTTTTTCAGAAAAGTTTTAACACTTGAATTATCTATTTTTAAGATAAACTTTTTAGCCAATAAAAATAAAGGCCATTTTTTGAAAATCTTTCATTTGCAAATGAATTCTTTCTCGTTGATATGCCACCGAGTTGCTTCACTGTCTGTAAAAAGACCGCTGCAATATCTGCATGGCACTTCACCGTTTGGTGTAGCTTTAGTAAGAACTGCTGCCCACCAATAATCATTGGCATCTGTGTAAAGAACTAGTTCATCTTCATCCGGTGGAATTGCAAGTTTAGGAAGCTCTTTGCAAACTTCTTTAAGTTGCTTAATTCATTCTTGATGTTCATCCTCCCATTTGAATACTGCATCTTTTTTTTTTTTTCAAAGAATGGGCTAAACACCTTCCTCGTAATGTGCTAGATTGTTTATAAACATTCCAGCAAAATTGACAACTCCAAGAAAACTCTGAAGTTGCTTCTTGTCTTTCAGTGTATCTGGAAATCCCTGTATATTTTCTACAATATGACTTTGTAGGATGATTCCAAATTCGTCGATCTCAATCCCTAGGAATTCAATCTATCTTGTTGCGATCACCACCTTCTTCTCCGAAAGCACTAATCCTTCCTTATGACAAACATCTGAAAATATCTCCAAATGCTTAAGATGATCCTTCATGTTCTTTGATGCGATAAGAATATCATCGATGTACACGAACATGAAACTGAAATAATCTTTGAAAAGATTATCCATCTGCCTTTGATATATTTGGGGTGCATTAGCCAATCCCATCGGCATTACGTTCCAAATATAATGTCCTTGTGGTGTGGAGAAAGTTGTGAACTTCTTGCTTTCTTCATCCATCTTAATCTGGTAAAATCCAGACTTGCAATCAAACTTTGAGAATATTTGACACCTTTGATACATTTAATCAGATGTTCTCTGCTTGGGATATAGTATCCGTCGAACTCCAAAATGTTTTAATCCCCTTGTAATTAATAACAAGTCTTGGCTTTCCTCTTTTGATTTCTCCATGGTTTCTGACTAAGAATACTGGACTATTGTATGGAGAAACTCCTGGTGAAATCAACTTAAGGTCAAGATGTTCCTTAAGTATCTTCTGCATATCCTCACGATCTTCCTGGTTCATAAGAATTGGTTTGAATCTCACGAACTCGTACTCCTTTCCTGGCTTAACCTTTAAGGATGCTCTGAGCTAGTTCTTGCCCCACCATGCCAAAGGATCTTCATTATAAATTCTTTGGATCTTCTTCTTTATATCCTCGAGTGATATTTGTTCCTCTAGGGTCACGTCACTCTGTGGATTCTCCATTAGACTCATCCATAATTCTGCAATGGCTTCTGGAGTAACTTGTTCTTCTCCTTGTACTCTGAATGAATACAAGTTATTATCCCATATCTTCTTATCTTTTCGGCTTCCGAATTGTCTATAGGATAATAACGCTTCACCAAATTTCCTTCGATCCGCCATTTTTGGATTGCGAAGTTTGGCTTCATCACCACGCTTGCTGCGAAAATTAATAGGCATTTTTCTGTAAAATGCTTCCCGCAGTCTTTGGACAATGATCTTATGATCACATAATATTGTGAAAATAAGTCTTCTTGTCTCATTTTCCTGTGTAAATCTCTTGAATGTTTGTAGGAAATTGTTCCCTAGCAATACATCTGCTCCTATATCATGGAAATAGATTGGTGGCGTCTTCACTTTGTACCATGGGGTACCGCCTGCGCCTCCGATCATGATTTCTGCTTGTTTGATTCCTCTGTTAAGAATAAGAATTCTTTTAGAGAAATCTCTTCCTGTAATATCTGGTAAATCTTCTCCAATTTCTTTAGGAAAAACATCCGGCTTTGCAGTACATATTCCGACACCTGAATCAATATAGGCGGCGAAATACTCAGCCTTGTACTCAACATATAACATTTCGATAGAAATGTATATGGAGAATGGACTAGTGGTCATCTGATTCTGTATCTTTTATCTGCCACTGTGAATTCCATTCCGTCTTGTAATCTTTCCCAAGGTTTATGATCCTCAAGAAATTCAATTCCCAGTATTAATTATTCTGGGATTTTTCCCGCAACTCCTGAGATAGTCAGCTCAATTTCTCCTATCTTCAGGCTTCCTTGATATCTTCCAGCTATTGGTTGTTGAAGATAATATAGAACATCACAAGGAAAAATATTATCCTTTTGAGTGATGTCAAATATTACTTCAACTTCTCGCCATCCTTCCGGACATTTCAGCTCTCCTGCTGTTTTGAAAACATCTGGGATATGTTGAACTGTACTTGGTCTCCTATCTTCCCAACGACTACTACTCGTCATTCTGTTCTGTTGGAAAGACATCCTTCTTGGCTCAACTCTGAGACTTCGACTTTTGTTGAAGACAAGTTGATCTTGTATTTTCATATCGATCTCCTTCATAGTTGGAGACTCAATAATCTCTGGTAAAACCACCCTGGCAAAGTTCTCAAAGATTCTTGGGACTTCAATAAATTCCTTTCTCAAGAATACCTCTGAATGGTGTGTATTCGAGAGAGCATATGATATCTTGTATGTGATTGAGTAGGGTATGTTCCCTTCTTTCATCAAATCCTCTCTTTTGAAATCTTGATGAAGGGTTAGGACTCTATTGAACAATTCTAGGATAGACATTAAATGCCAATTTTCCAGCATACAAATTTCATGTAACCGCTCCAAGGCATGAATCCTTGAGGTTTGAGATTCGCTTGTGAAAGATAGCCAGATTGAGTGGCGAATCCATCCCTTCTTTGAATGTTGTTTTAATAATAACTCTTATGGCTCCGATATGAATCCATGAGAGTGTATTTGCAACTTCTCTGTTAACTCTGCTTTTGATCTCCTGGATTTCTCTAATAGGGACCAACTACATCTCGATCAAGTTCCCGGTAAACTCCATCGGAATGACAAATTCTTCGGTTGTTACCCTGTGGATAATTTGGTGTTTTTTATTACGAAACTCAATCTTATCCAAAGCATTTTCCATCGCTCCGATTGTAAATCCATCATAGATTTGAAGCTTTGGATCTTCCTTCATAATTCTCATAAGAGTCTTATGAGATACCGTAGTGTGAGAGAGGAATCCTGACATATCCTCCCTAACCGTCTGTTGAAGAATTTCTTCTTCACTCTGATTCTAAACTGGATTCACTTCCATCGTCAGAATAAATATCTTCCTCATAGATGTTTTCATCTGAGGGAATATCCTCAAACTGATACACATGTATTAAATCCTGATAATAGACAGCTTCTTCGATTTCTGGGGTAGCTTCAAACTGTCTTACTCCTCGTTTTTTATTGTTTGGGCAATTCGTTGAGATATGCCCTCTTGCTCCGCATGTCCAGCAATTACAATCTTTGAAACTTTCATTAGCTCTGGTATGAGCTCGCCTGAAAGTTATTCTCTCTGGGGTTCTGCTGGTACTTGTTTGATTAGAACCTGATGATGAGGCTATACTCCTGCTTGGTGCTGGTCTTTGCCCTGATTTGTAACTTCGAGCCTTTTGTTTTGACCAGAACCTTCTAGGTCTCCATGAAGACCTGTTTCTTTTGTTGCTGCTTCCTCGGCGGTATAGATGGCTTATATCCTTCTTCTTCTTGTGTCGCCTTGGTTGACCTCCCACAACTGTTGGGATATCATCGTCTACGCAACATAGAGGAACTGCTTTGTTAATTCCTCGCAATCTCTTGTAATTCCGGTATAGTGATGCTTGGTAGCACCATTCAGATAACTTGGCCTTTAAGAAAGATATTCTTCTGGCCACATTATCTAATTCTTCTCCATCCTTGTATTCCCTGATAAGTATTTCTCTTCAAGGACTTGGAATTTTTGCATGTGAAGCTTCTCTGTCTCCAATCTTAGATTTCCACCGGTATTCGGTGAACAACTTGATATATTCATCAATATGACAAATATCATATAATTCAAGGCTATAGAGGGCTTGTTTATATCTTTTTCTTTTTTCATCCTCTAATCCCTCAAAATAACCTGTGCCGATAAATTGGATTTTGAATAATTTTGCCATATGATCGACAATTCTTTTTAGTGATTCTCCTAATGTAACCGCGCTTTTCGTACTTGCATCGGTCATATCCCAGGCAATCTTTACAGATCCTTCAAGACTCATTTCAAGGAGTAAGATGAATATATCTTTCGTAAGATCGAGAGTTCATGCTGCAATCCTCATAGCTGATGCCCATTCATCAATGAGGACTTCCCGATGTTTAAAATCTGGGATATCCAGATTTAACATCAACCCATATGGATGTATTGGGTCGAGATGCGATCTTCCATAAGGCGTTTGATAAACATTGGGCCTTCTAGAAGGTTGCCGAGTTCCTGCAAGAGGTTGTCGAGCTCCTATTCTTGAAAGTGGTTCATCTCCTGTGGTGAAATCTCCAACGTGATGCATCCTCTCATCCAGGGTTCCATGATTTGAGCCCGCGCTTTCTTCTACGTTGGGATTAACTGGTGGTGGAGGTGGTTGAATTGGCCTACCTTGTGTGTCATAGGTAACCAATGCTGTTTCATCTCCTGTATTCATCTTTAAGTCTACAATTCCTAATCCTGCGAAGGATTCTACAAGGTCGTGTAGAGCTTTAAGATTTATTTTCTCCATATCCATCACCTTTTAATGTGTAACGGATTTTCCTTTGATGATAGCAATGAGCTTTTCATCATCTGTCATTTTTCGTATAACTTCGGTTGGTTTCCCCTTTTGGTGTAAGTAGAGTACTGTCTCGAAATCAATACGCTTCTTTCCTCCGGATGAACTCGGTCTGTCCTCCAGGTTCTTGACTCATTTCTGAATATCATGAAGGATTTCAAGAGTTTCCTTCTGATATTTCACCATCGTCTCCATCTGGTTCTGGATATGATGAACTTGTGTAGGTAAATGAATATGGCGCTTGCCATAATTCTGCACCATCTTCTAGACTTCCCTAATATCTTTTGAGATCTAGATGTGTCCGGAAGTATCTCGCTCCACTCTGGTACTCCATCGGGAATCATTATTCTGATGGACATTCTCATGAACCGATTCTTGAAGATTCATCAACTCAACATATAAGGTCTGGTTTACTGTCCAGAAACTCATATGATATGCCGCTCGCATTTCGCATTGCCTTAAGGCTTCCCTATCGGCTCCTGCGCGTTCTTGTATCTCATATTGGTGATTCCAATATGCGATCTTATCCTGGTGTTCTTGTGCATACATCGTCAAGATTTGACGATATGTCCTGTATGGTGTACATCTCGGACAATTGTCCGGATTCATATACTCGGAGTAATTTCTCCTCACCAATTGTTAATTACATAAATATAATAAATTTAACTAAAAGTTCTTAATAAACCTTGGCTCTGATACCAATTTAACCTTATATAAGGGGTATTTTGGGGTTTTATCATAAAAGAGGGCCATAATTGATTTTCACTCTCTCTCTCTAACACTTTCCTCCCCTTCTCTCTAACCCCCAAAAAAAAAAAAAAAACCCAAACCTAATTTGATTCTCCTCCTCCCCACCACCCCGCCGCCACCCACACATCCCCCTCCCCCTCCCCCTCCTCCTTCCCCCCTCCCCTCCATGCTTTTCTTTGGAGGAGCGGGCAAGCGCGTTCTTGATATATTCGGAGGGCCCGATATTTTTCGTTCGGGGAAAGTGGTCGGAGCTCGGAGTGTCTCAATTGAGTAGATGATGGTTTTGATTGAGTTGGGTGAGGAGAGGCAATTTTTGTATTTTTTTTCTCGTTTTTAGCTATAGTTGTTGTTTTCTTTTTTTGTTTGACAATTTTCTTTTTTCTCGGTTGATTTGCGAAATAGGCGGATAATTTCCTCACCAATGTTAATTGCTCATAAATTTTAGTTTTTTAAATTTAACTAAAAGTCTCCTTAATAAAAGGAGTGGTTAGTTTGGGGTGGATAGTTTTTAACCATGTGAATTTGAATTGGTTTTTTTACCAATTCCCCGGGTTATTTTGGGGTTTTATCATAAAAGAGGGGCCATACGAAGTTGTAATTTTAGTTTTGAGTTGTTATAATAAAATTCTATCGTTCGACAAAAAAAAAAATAAGTAAGGCTAGTTTTGAAAATGAAACTTGAAAATAGGCCATCCATGACCATTTCCCCTTATGGATGGTGTAGTAATAAAATAATTAAGTCAAGACATTAAGATTGCTCCTCATAAATTTGGTAAATACACTGCTTTCTTCGAAAATAATTTATTTGTTACTTTTCGAGGTTTTAATTTATGTCATTAAGATTGCTCTTCACAAATTTGGCAAAATGCATTAAATATATATCTCTTGCTTTCTTCAGAAAATAATATTATTTGTTATTTTGATTTTTTATTTATTAGAATTGCTCATTTTACATCTTGAACAAACGGTTTATTTGTAAGTATTCGTACGTGTACCACAGGCATACATTATTATTACAGCGTATTTCCTCTATATAAGATCGAAGAATCTAATATGATGTTCCATCTTCTATTTCGCCATACATATAATTACCACATGTTTTTCTAACAATTATCACTTGCCTTATAAACACAATTTATGCATAAAAAATAATATGGTAATTATTATACACTTGCCAATCAACCATGTATCGAAATAAGAGATGAAACACCATTTTGGCATAAAATGGTCTCGTTCTTTTTTTTTTGGTATTGTTTAGTTAACAAGATAGTGAATTGAGATCAAACCCATTTATCAACTTCCTTAGATCGTTTTAAGAAACTTAATTATCTCAAAACTTAATTATCTCAAACTTTTTTAGTTTAGGGTGTGAAGTTCTTTTGTTTGTGGAGTACGTTTGTAGTTGTAATTCTAGTTTTTGAGTTGTTCTAATAAAAAGACTATCGTTCGGGGAAAAGAAAAACACAAGTTGCAAATTCAGGGCATGCCCCTGTACATTGGCGTAGTTAGGGGGGGCCAACATGGGCCCTGGCCCCCCCTCTTTTAAAAAATTTTTTTTTTTTACTAAGCAAATTTTTTAAAAAAAATTAAATTTAGTTAAAATTTATATTAACACAAGCACTTTTGCAAATTCAGGGCTTATAATGCTACGCCATTGCCCCTGTAAATTCAGAATCCGCAAGCTGGAACAACATATATATTACAGAAAATTACAAAACACACACCAAAGCATTTGAATATGTGAAGGATATTATGATGTTATATGTGCTCATCAAGAAATGTAGTACAAAGAATTTGGGAGCTTGAATGTTCTTTTGGCAGCTGGGGTTCCATCAAAACTGCTCCATTGATCACCAATAATGCCCCATATGCGGTACCCATCCTTTACCAACCTCTTTCTTGCTTCGGCCTTGTAATTTTGTACATTCTTATTTTCATCTTCAAGACCCCTACTCCAAGTAAAAGAACACGAAATTCAATCATATCAAAGAATAAAAATAAGGGTTAATTACAAATAATAACCTTGAGGTCAGTCTAATTACCCAAAAACATTTGTTATCTTACAAAATTACAATTATCCCCTTGATATTTATTTTTATTTTACAAATTACACCCCATATGTGGTATTTATTAAGTATATACATACCTCAGACGGTACTTGTAATACCTTAAAGGGGACATTAGTGTTCTTGAAAGAAAATTGAGGTTTTTGTAATTAGGTTCAATCTCATGGATAGTTTTTGTGATTTACCCTAAATATAAATCCATGTTATATATAGAAATAAATGAAAATATGGATTATGACCGTAAACGATGACGCGATATGATCCGTATAGCCGACCCAACATAGTTGGATTAAGGCTTAGTTTGTTGTTTTATAAATCCATGTTAAGACCCTTTGATCAAGGGCGGAAGTTTTTGGGGGTTGGTTGGTTGGTGTGTGTGTGTGTGTGGAGGGGGGGGGGGGTAGTACAAATTTCTTTTTAAAGAAAATATTTTTAATTGTGATTTATATGATTTTTTTAGTTTTTTATGCACACCCCACTTTCGTATATCGGTCCACCCCAATATTTTTCTGGACTATGCAATTGCCTTTGATGATCACTCAAATACTACTTGGATAACTGCCTGATTCCTCTTTAATTGTACCATAGATGGTGTTAAGACATAGATACGATGAATAATAAGATCCATAAATCATAAGTTGCACTGCACACATTGTTTGAGATAGATACTAGGAGAGTGCTTGAAAAAAAAATTGTTTATAAAATAAGTGATTTATTTTATAGTTGACAATCAGAAGTTGGTACATTTGCAAATAAAAAATAAGAGTTGATTAAGTTAAAAAATAAGAGTTGATTAAGTTGCGGTTTTACATTTTTCAAAATGAAACCAAAAGCAAAATCAGAAATGTAAATCACTCTTCCTTACTTTTAGATTATGATTAAATTATAAACTACATTTTAAACTATTTTTGTTTGAAGTATTTGCTAACACTCCCTAAAAACGTCATATCTGATTTGATAATTTCTGAATGCCATTAGCAAATTATAAGCAAGCTTACCTTAATACAAGGCCAGACCATCCATGATAGCCCTCCTTGATTAGGTTGTCGACAGTTGCATCTCTTAAAGACTCCCTTCGAGTTGAGATCAAAAAGATGTTAAACCCCTTTTCTTTTATCTCATGGAAAAGTGTTAGTGTATGTTCAATTGCTGGTGCTTTGCTCTTCTGCATCCATTCTTCTAGAGATGTAATATTCAGCTTATGTCCCCTACAGTTTCATCCCAATAAAACAATATTCAGTGTAGCTGATATATTGTTTGATCATCAGCCAAAACTTGTCTTGTTGATTGAATGACAAATGAAAATATAAAAATGATAGTTAACAAAAGTACCCTTGAATTTTGATCTAATTGCAAGAAAGCCCAATTATTTTTAAAAATTACAGATATCCCTTAAATTACAGAAAACTCAACTATCTTTTGAAATTACAAACACCCCCTAAGATTTTGCTTTCTTAACAAGGCTAAATTGAGAATGTCATTTGTAAAACAGAAACCACTGCCAAAGGGAGATTTGTAATTTCAAAAGATAATTTGGTTATTTTGCCAAAATTAGACCAAATATCTAATTTTTTGTAATTAACCCATGAAGAAATAAATTTTTGTCAAAATTAAAATCAAGCAATGATATCCAAATTTGGGGGATTTCAACACGCACATGTAGAAACAAAAACTAATTCAATATGTCACTGTCATTAAAAATGGTCGGAGAACCATTTGTTTAAATTCCCAAAATTTTAGCAATTTTTTTTTTAAATGGTTTATAATTTGGAGTACAAAAAAAAGGAAATTTAAAGAAAAATACTTGTCTTAATTTAATATTGAATTGAGTTTTGTATTTAATATAATAATATATTAAATTGATTAAATATACTATTAGCCTCTTAACAAATACCCTAATTGAGAATGTGATTTGTAAAACAGAAACATCTATCAAATGGGATAATTTGAAATTTCAAAAAATATTTAACATTTTTTTTTGTATTTTACCAAATAAATATAAAAACATTATTTTCCTGTAATTAACCCAAAAAGATACTAAAATTTCTTCTAGAACCAAAAGCAGCAATGGGGTCCACATTATGAATGTGGGTGGTTCCATTTGGTCCGTAAACATCAGAATGTGTTTTTGTCAGGACAACCAACTACTCTAATGAGGTTTTCCAACAAGGTTTCATTGATCTTAGACTACATCAAGCCTAACAAAGAAATCAATGCAAAAGTACCACATTCTTGTGTTATTAGTATTACACAATCAAACACTCAAAATTGGTAAAAGGTTTTGCAAATCTGAAAAACTTACCCAAATCCATGTTTCTTGAAGTATGGCACGGTGGATATCAGCGTGTCATCGACATCAAAGATCCATGCATCTTTCCCATCTCCTTTCAAAGTACAGAAGCTACTAAGGTAAAGTTGGCATTCTTCGACAGCCCTTTGACAATCAGCCTTGTACTGAGATGAAGTCATGTATTTCCCTATATATTCAATGCATTCTTGAGGGACAACCTCAAATCCCCTTATATTGTTCACCTCAACATTGATCCTCCAGCTCTCACAATAGTTCTTCAAGCTAATACCAGAAACAGCTTTCTTTCTTTGGTTCAGAATGTTCCAATCTGCTGAACATAGGCCAATCAGCAGGGTTAATAACATAGCCAATAGGAATAAGCTGTTTCTTGCCATGTTGAGAGAGAGAGAGAGAGGTACAAAGAATGTTGAGGAAAATGGCAGAGGATTATTTGTTTGTTTTAATTGTCACATGGGGATGTGGGGTATTGTTATCAAGTCATGTCTTTGAAATTCATATGGTTTAGGTGGAATTATTGTGAAGGATTTATTAGAATTGGTTTGGGCTATTATGATGTGTGATTTTTTTATCAATCATTTGCATGATTTAAGGGTTGGACCCCTCTTATTTATATTGCTAGTGCCTATTGAATTTGTGTTTGTTGTCAATTGTCTTATTGGCATTATATAAAACATTTATAAAATATATCCAATCTATATATACAATCAGATGCGGATCTAGGGGGCCTCCCGGCCCCCGCGCACCCCAATTTTTTTTGTCCCGTTTTTTGTATAGGAAAAAATTATATGCTTTTTAAAGGGGAAAATTAATTAAGCTAAGGGGAAAAAAGATTTGGGCTAGGAGTAGCCGAGCCGGCTGGCTATGCTCCTTTATACAATCTGTAGTATGAATTCAATCAGTTGAACTCTAACTTAAAATGAAGATGGAGCAAAAATGTAAGAAATAAATATAAACTGAAATTTAGTAATCAGAAAATATTATCATAAATGACAAGTTATCTATAATTGGCAATAAACAAGTTTTGATTAAGATTGTCTTAGAAAATAGAAGAGTATCACTGACTATCTATATATATAAATTAAATCTTATTTATTTAAGTTTAAAACATATAAAATCCTAATTAAGATGAACATGCATGATTCAAAATTACAGACCAGATTCGGATGTTGATCGAATCCGAATTTAATTGGGTCAAACCCAGTTAAATATGCACAACCTTTGCTTCAAAATAGTATAAATTAAATAGAATTGGATACAACTGTAGAACACGGCTTCTTCTTTATCATAATTAATTGAGTAAATAATTAGCAAAATGTAACAGCCATGATGATAACATTAGCACTACTCCACCCACTAATTTCAAACATCATCATTACCATGTGTTTCACTATAAAACATAAATCAAATAATGAAGGTAGTCAAAATCAATTTCAGCTATTATAGTAGTGTAATATTTTCCAATAGTAGTACTATATAACATACTATATTTGTATATTTTCCAAATCGTCTCTAAATTATAAATGAATTTTAATTTTTTAAACTAACATTTTAGAGACTGACTATGTCGTCGGCATGCGACGACCCGCTCATAGTTTGAGCTTTAGTGACTATGTAAATGCACAAGGAGATGTGATATTTACCCACTAAAAGGGGTTGATATTCCATCAAGAGGCATCCACAAAGCTTATATTGTGTGCGGGATCAACCTTGTGCTCTAATGGTTGAGACATGTGTTGTAAGGGTGAATGACCCGTGTTCGATCTCATACGAGTGTGCGTGTGTCCCTCCCAAGTTCCCCATTGTATTAAAAAAAAAAAAAAAAAAAAAAAAAAAGGCTTATACTGAGTGCCATTTTTGCATTTGGAGGAGGTGGCAAGTGCTCTTTTGAAAAGAAATCAGTCAACTTTGGTATTGATGCCTTTGGATCACCATCTGAAAAGAAGACATTGAAAATATTGCCCTAAAAATCAATTTGCTTGCAATAACTTCAGCATTTAGACATATTATAAGTGGATGCTAAAAAAAGGGCACGGTCATTGCATTTGAATAACACTAAACTATACATACTAAGGACATTTAGTGAAATTCCTTTCATCCCTGAATAATTCTATGGCATATTTTATTATGATAATACGGCATGGTAGAATATTAAGTAATATATAATTTTATTGTCTCGTCCCTTTTTTCTAGTTTATATCTATAATACAAATCTACTCATTATACATCACTAATAGCTCGATTTACTTTCAAATTAGCTAGATACTGATTACTTATATTGATTGTGAACACTATGTTTTGAAAACTACATTTAAGCTCACATTATAAGAATATTTATAGTTAACGTAAAATAAAACTAGCATTATTATTGATTTACATAATAATACTAACCTCTATTATTACCTTCAACTTAACAAGCACCACCAAAGACCACTGATATTGCCTATCAATCACTATGTCGAACTTTCTTTCCTCATTGGCTCTTTGATTCATCTATGCTTATCTTACTAATCTACCATTGCGAAATTGCAAGTTATGAAGTAGTTAAGAAAGTTATTCTTTTTTTATATTTCTCTAATGTGTGTAAATAATAAATGATAATAGTATTTATAACTTAACCAGGGGACAAATAAACATAAACTAAGCAACCAAGCAGGTGGCATGAATCAAATAACGAAATCAAGCAAGATAATAGTAGTATGAAATTTCATTTAATTCAATAAGAACAAAAAGGGCGGGATACCTTTTAAGTACATATCAGTGCTGTCATTTTGGTGCCATCGCTTGCGCTAGTGGACTAAACAACAGGCTCGACCTTGTGGTGGAAAATGGAATTACCCATATTAATGCTGGCCATGACCATGTTGCCAAGACAGGTAGAGAGAAGCATGTTGAGCCCCTCCTTAGTCCCCTTTATAAATATGATGTAAAGGTATTTTTCACAATCACCAACAATAGCAGACATTAGCAAACACCGCAACATCTTGAATTTGTTCCCAGCCATTCCACTAAATCCTGTACACAGAAATAAGTTACAAAAACATAAATAAACAGTAGATTTGCCAATACAATTGAAAAAATTAAATCAACAAAAAACACGAGTAGCATTTCAATGTCAGACAATCGAACCTCTTTACATTTAGGCTGCTTTCGCTTGCCCTCTCCCTCTTAATATCTGTGACCCACATATGAAAATGAAAACAGAGGAAAATGAGGCACCAGTATTTCCAATGAAAATAGAACAAACGAGCCCCTCCAATCAAAACTGCAAACAAACCATGCATGCAAGTAGTTACAATTGGAAGCTCGCATAAAAATACAATAATCAAGTAGGAAAAGTTTATTTACAAATGGATATCTCACCAATTATACAAGTGGCCAGCACAATCATCCAACAGTGGTGGACCTTGATGCGGCATGGGATCTACAGATGTGAAAAATGTAAAGGCACCAAATTCTCTCAGCCACCTCACCTAGAAATATGATCAACAATAGCCATCAGGTTTTCAAGTTCGAGGCTTACTAAAACTAGAGGCAAAACTTAATTCACACAAAAATATTCAATGTAGGCATAGAGCTTTCACCTGAAAAACGAGCCAGTTTCATCTTGAACACATATAAAGTGACACTTGATAATTTCATCAAATGTCGGCTGCATTACCCTCTCCGTCTCAAATTTAATCATGTTTGCTATATAATACAAAGTCAAACTATCGAATCTTTCTGGCGAACTTACATAGTATTTCTTGGACAAAGTGATAGTACGAAATTTCCAAATCCCGAAATCATTATAGTTATTTTATTGATTGATACTTCAAATTATCATTAAATTAATTAACTAAATTATTCGCAATTGCATTTGATGATTCGGATTGATTAATAAACAGCAAGTAACCCTTTCAATAATAACATGACATTCATTTGAAAAGAGACAGTATTACAATGTTAAATAACTTAAAGCACAGCAAGAATACGGAATCCAAAGAAACAAGAAAAAATGAAGCTTGCCAGTTAGATATTGAAAAGAAAAAAGTGGACAGGGAGACATGAAGAGAGAATTAAAGGGACTGACATTCCCTATGTTCCACAGCATCGGCTATGCAACTGCAGCACCTGCACAAGAATGAAAACCATAACAACGAGCTTACGATCCAATGTATTTGAATAAAATTCATTAACAACCTAAAAGAGACGTTCTATCAACCAAGTGACCAACCTGGTTGCCGAAGAATTTCCTCTGAATCGACCCTCTAGCTCACAAAGATATGATCTGAACAACCGTGACCTATAAACAATAGATAGCAGGAAAGCAATCCCGTAGAGGTTCCAGAAATATTGCGACATTATGTGAGGGAAAACATTTAGCTGTAGTAAAATAATTTTATTTTAGAAAGAAAAAGTACCATGAAGGAATTGCGACTGCTGCAAGGACTGGGGGTAGTTTCCATAGTTGGTTGAGTTGACTGCTGAGTAACACTTCTAGATAGTCTATAACACTTTTTCCTGATTCAAATAGATAACAAGGAATCTAAAAATTACTGAAAGTACAATGGAATTGCTAGTTGTATTGATAGCTGGAATGATATACAATCTCTGAGAAGCAAAAATGCGGACCACCAACAAACCATCCAAGCTACATGATTCAGATAAGTAGACATCATAGAAGGGAACACATCATTCAACTTTAATAACCAGTTACTGAAATTGCTTTTTTGTGGCTATGACAACTTAAAAATCGCCATTGTCAAGTTCCTGAGATACAATAGCGGAACGTGCATCTTAATGGTGTTTCACTGTTCCAGGCTGTGGTATATTGTGGTTATGTGGAGGTTGAAGGATATATTGACACAAAATAACCAGATATCCTTTCGAGAGGAGATCAACAATATAAAATTTATTTTATTAATGGAAATCTTCTGTATTGGAAAGCAACGGCAAAGGCAATGGAACAGAGAACATGATAATTTCTCTGCTCACAGTTAATGGAGAAATTAACACAGATAATTCCTCATGCCCTAGATTCGTACTGTGGCAACCAAGAACCCCTTCCACATCACATCTTGTTTTGGGGAAAAAAAAAAAACACTAAGAATCTGAGAGAGGACTGTCACACTGATCATAAAATAAGTCGCATAAGACAATTATTCTTTAACAACTAGAGATCATAAAGATGTAATAAGCAGGAAGTTTCATATTGGGAGAACTGCTACTATATTAATACATAACTAGGAGACTTAAAACAGAACACTCCTCCAGTTCTTTCTACGGCTCTCCCTTTTCCTTCTCACTCCTCTCTACTTAGCTTTTCCTAATTTACAGAATTATCCAATCCCATCCAGCATGTATGCTAAACTGCAAATAAGCAACAGTTCCATTTTCCACAGAAAGATAACTGATGGGCAAACCAATTAAATAAAACAAAAAATCTCAAGTACGTAAAGTGTACGGACTTTCCAGGTGTTTCTCATAGAGACACGCACATTTCAGGATTTAATGTTCAAAAAGAGAAAATGGAGATCCACTAAAAAGAGCAGACTGGAGCAAAAATGCTCCCAGTCAGTAAGCAAATCCGGCTCACAAACTTCTTATCCACCAATATATCAAGATAAAAGGCCTACAATGGTGAAATATACCTTAGGATTTATGAGGCCCTCTTTCAGGAAAAGGTTTAGAGACTTTCCCAGTTGTAAGTTGAACACTTCATGATAGAGCCTTGAGATGGTTAGGGACTCGTATGAAACTGACATCAAATGTTCGATTAGACCACCCCATCTATCTGCAATACATCCTAATAACAAGAGCTCCTGCCATGAAAAAGAAGTATAAAGACATATTACCATGAAATATAAACTTACAGCAATACATTTCCTATAACACTCCAGTCACTATATCTTAAACTAAGGAAGTAAAAGGTTGAACAATCTAAGTAGCACATCAAGATTTTAGCAAACCACCATCACCAACAAGCTCTTCGCAAAAGTTCCTTCTCTTATTCTCATAATTATTCTTTGTATGAGTTAGTAAATGATCATTATCTAGAAGGTTATGAGTTTGTAATTCTCTGCAGAGAACAGAAGAATGAAACTTTTTTTTTGTGATGCTCAATAAGCTAATAAAGCAACAGGAGATTTCTAGTTATAATTGATAGCTTGTAAGTTGGAGGAAATCTGAAAGTTTGATGGAAAAAAGCAATATACTCTTAGCTATGATGTTACCATTCTAGTTAATAAGAGACTTCTTGTTATAATTCAAAAAAGTTAATAAACATAATTGGAAATTTATTTTTAAAAAAAATTAATGTTGCACAGAATGGTCCGCAAGCTTATTTGTCCATTGAGTTATTAAGAACAGAATACAACAGGTTTTCACCAATCAAATGCTTAATTTAGTATTAATTATGTAAAAACACATCTAAAAAAATCAGCATAATAGCCCACTTCATTTTTCAGAGCTACCTAATTTGGCATAGAGCAAAATACTAATTCATAGAAGACACTAAAGTAAGTTATAGAATAATAACAATCGCCAGATTTACTTCAGGGGGCATGTCTAGACCAAAATGTTGGCTGAAGACAACCATAGGCCATAGCCTTAAGGCCATTCCCATGTCTGTCCTCTCTGCAGGCCATTTATTTTGTCTTCCCTGCTTATCACAGGGCAATGAAATAACGTTTCAGGAAGGAATTTCCAAAACAAAAATAATAATATGTGTTTATTTGATGGGAGTGTTCACTATAAGAATGTATTATCGAGTTCCTGTCACAATAAGCTTTAATCTTAACAATTTTCCTAAAAAGGGAAAAACATTCAGGAAGTTCTGTGTGTAACAAATATATTGTAGTAGTCCACCAAAAAACATAAGGTGGAGCCTCTAACCCAAATCTTAATAGCCCAAAGTTCATTAATTTTTATTGAGATACAATGCTTGAACACATAAACAGCAGTGCAGAACAGAAAGGCAGATGGCATGTTCATCCGTTGAAACTACTTCATGTGAAATGAATTAGCTTCATCTATTATGCAATGATTCAAACATTCAGATAGGTATTATACTAGTAACAATAAATAAGGAAAACATTCAATTTTAGGTAAAAGTTTAACTGGCTTACAATTGCTTCACACAAATCATCAGCCTCGTCTGAAATATTTAGTCGTTCGAACATTTGAGCCCGTTGGTCTTCTGGCGCGGAACAAATCAAATTGGCACCCGATATCAGCCTTATAGTTCGTTTGTCTAGCATATATGATAAGCTTCTTGATCTCCAACGGCTCCAGACAATTGATTCAACCGGCAGCTCCTCTGCACTTTAGGGCAATAGCAACAAACAAAACTAAAAATTACATTAAAAAACACAAAAGGTTGGGTAAAGACTTTCTGACAAGAAGTTCACATCGGATGTATTAAAATATTTGTCAATAGTGGATGACAGCAGGCCCTCTTATCTGCCAGTCTGAGTTTAAACTTCTCAGTGAAGTTGCTAAATGAGTACTTTTTCACTGTGCAATGATTTTTTAGTACCCGGGACACAAGAGTCTAGGGGCATCGTTTTGCTTTGGGTGTTCTAAGAGTGTGTTTTGGGAAAAACTAATGGAGAATGTGTGTATTTGGAGAAAAATGCATTGGAAAATGTGATGTATATTTGGGAAGATAGATGGAGAATGAAAAGGAGTTGGAAACATTAATGTTGTGAACACTGAAAAACCAGATACTTAAAATATAATTATTTTCTCAGAGCATGTCAGTCTATTAACAGCAATTTATAAACAAGGCAGCTTAGAACACAAAAATGCTCCTTTCTAAACACATTATTGTATCTGGGTGGTAAAAGTTGTAAACTTGTAAAATTGAAAAACTAAAGAAAAGAGTATTCAGAGTTCAGCAAATAACCAGCACCAACCAAGCACTACTTTGAAAGTTCAGAAAACAATTACATTAAAAATCATGCTTTGTTGGTTCTGAGTTTGAGGTATTCCCAAGCTCATCATGCGTTCCTTGTCCTATAAAAAGGCATTCTAAACCAGTCTCCGCTGCAGACAAACATGATACTGCCAGTTGCCTTCTCCCAAGTTGCTCAATAGCGACACACTAAAATCACCATCCACCAATTTGTCATGTTTACCAGTTGGAACAGCATCTGGCGATGAAATGTTGGAGAACTCCATGAAATTTCTACTCTCACTTAAATTCTCGCCTTTTGACGGAATTCTCATTAATTTTTCAAGATAGACGTCAAGGTAATCATCGTCTATCACCTTAAGCTTGCTAAAGTCCATCTCAACAGATGCTGTTAATATAGCTTTTAAATGTGACTCTCTCAGGGGTAAAGTATGAATTAAATGCTTTAATAGAAGATTCCTCGCTCTACCAAGAGTGATACATGACAAAGGAGCAAGACCCTGCTTAAAACAGGTGGAAAACAACATCAAAAATGAATTCATAAGGAACAGATAAATCAACAACTATCAATAGGACTCAAAAACTCCTAACCTGAGGGAAATAAGTATTGCTTGTCAGTTCACATAAAGCAGCATCAAGCTCTTTAACGGAATCTTGATAATCGACCGAATTTGTCAGGTCCTTTGACACCTAATTGTGCATTGGGGAAATATTAATCAAGATAACATTGTTAGTTAAACAAATTGTAGTAATCAACTTTATATTAGAAACCCAAAGGGCTTCACTCAAATTCCAATGGTTTTATTTCCTTCAAATTCCCATTCGCAAAAACCTTGAAACAAACACTCGTTAAAACAGACTTACACTCTCAAGAAAGAGCGCCCATTGGAAGCATTTCTTGATGTTGCGGGAGTCCCAATGCGCGAGACGGCCAGTTGATTGATACCCAGAAGCCAAAATCAACATATCAATGAAGTTTTTAATCAACTTCATCAAATCTTCCATGGATAATTCAGGGTATGACCAGACCATCTTCTCGTTCTGAAAATGTTCGAACACTTACTTACGGCCTCTTCGATTCTACTGATGAATTATGACTTCTGAGAGAGAGCATTGGGTTTTCCCGCGCTATAACAATTAACAACCCTTCAGAATCTTCTAATCTCTGAAAGAGCCGTACGTGTTGACTGTTGAACTTCAGTCCACAGCCCAATTTCTTATACTGGGCTGAAGCCCACAGCCGGATATAGGAAGTTATATTATCTATATCTAAAATAATCAAATATCCCTTCAAAAAAAATCAAATATATGTTTCCTAAAAAAAAATCAAATATATGAAGTGAATATGAAATTTGTAATGGTTTTTTTAAGCAGAAGGTCCTGGTACGGGTGGGACTAGTGGCCAAGATCAATGGTCTAGAACCTTTGGGTTACAGATTATTAATGCTCAACCAACCGAGCTACAATCAATTCCTAAATTTGGGATATTTAAATATAAATATTTTTTGTTTATAATCTACTAGAATAACACCCGTGTGTTACACGGGATTTGTTCAAAGATAAAAATTTAGTGTCACAAATTTAAAAGATAGTTTAGATAAAATCTTGATTTTTAGATTATTTTTTATCTGTTAAATTTGTTACATTTTAAATTCAAAAATATATTTTGAACTAATAGAATATTTCTCAAAAAAAAATATCTTCGGATAGATTTGATCTTCCAAATTAATTGTGAAAAAAAACCTTTATTTTGGGATTACATGTGTCAACTTGTTTTGAAAATATATTCTAAACTAAATGAGGAGATGACATGTGTCAACTTGTTTTTTTTTTCTTTTAGTATATAGGGTAGATTTGAATCATGTAGTAGCAAAAAATCAGAAACTAAAAGATGCATATAAACCAAATATATTTTTGAAAGATAATATTTTTAATATATGTCAAATTTCAATTTCTATCGGTTGTTAGATTTCTTGATGTGTTTCTCGAATTTGTTGAGAAACATATATAGTGGCTATTTGATCGGATCCTGTAGTATAATCATTATCTGACCTCGGATCGATAATTGAATAAATTGATTTATTTTAACTTTATTTGTTGTGATGAGTTCATTTATATCTATGATGTGCTTATTTAATTTGATTATAACTTAGTTTGAATTATTTATTTAATTGTGAATATAGTTGGTTAATGGGTCAAAAATGGATTTAATAAGAGTAATTCGAAATATACATTGGAGTTAGCATAAAACATAAACTAAAAGATAAACCAAATATATTTTTGAAAGATAATATTTTTAATGATAGTGTAGATAAATTTTTGATATTTAGATTACTTCTTATCTCTTAAATTGGTTATTATCTTTTAAATTTGTAATCTTTTAAATTCAAAAATATATTATCAATTTACCTTTAATTTGTAGATAGAAATGCCACGTGGATAATTATACAGTAGACATGTGGAATTGAGAGAATGAGGAGTTGACACATGTCAAAACTAATTAGGTGATGACATGTGTCAATTTTGTTTTCTCTTTTAGTATAATGGGGTGTTTTAACATTTAATGGCTAACTGCCTAACTCCATTACAAACCATTGCATGTGTTGGATAGTTAGAAAGTTCACTTTTTTCATCAATGGATTAATTCCAGTTATCTCATGAATAAAATTAAATGTGAATCTATGAGTCTGTAGAACAATGTCAAGCATGATCATGGATCTATCTGGTTTTGAATTTGGAGCTAGAGGGTACTGGAATAAATTTTGGGAGAATATGAATAAACTCTTTTACCTTGCTGGTCTACTAATATTTTAAATTTAGTTAAAGGTCACAAAATATTCCTAAAAGAAATCCAAGAAAGAAGCACAATTTAGGCTGGAACATCAACTTCCGTGTTCCAAACCCATAAAATGAGTGTTTGCAGACAATAATATATCAAGGCTTAAGTCATTCAGCTAAGAAGTTGACAATGTTTACAAATAAAATCTAAAAGTTCAAAAAATAAGTGTGTGTAGTGTTCAGAAGAAAACAAACAATTTTAAATTTAGTTAGGAAGATAAAAGACAATGCGAAAATTTAAACAAACTTCTTCTGATTTTAAAAAATATCAAAAAAACACTTTTCTAAAAGCAGAAGCACCCCAAACTAGCTTTTAGACTTTGATTAAGAGGATGTTTGGCTAAACTTATAAGCTCTTCAAAGTTTAAATTTGTTTGGTAAACTTTTTTAAAAAATAGCTTATAAACTCCTAAATGAAGATGTTAGGAACTTATAAGTTGTTTTTAAAAAAGTAGGAGAACCCCCAACTTTTTTTTCAAAATAAAATCTTATTTTGACAACTTACTTTAATTTTGATCATTTTAATTATAAAATTGCATTATTAACATCTTAAAGCTCCACCATCTTATTTTTTCCAAACACTTTTTAAAATAAGAATTAATCTCTTATAAGCTCTAAAAACATTTTACAAGATGTAGGAGCTTATAAGATCTTTTAAATAAGCTTAGCCAAACACCAAATGATATAGAATCAAAAAACTAATATTTGCAAACACTAAAAAGTGATTATTCCAACTAAGAAAATCACTTCTTTTAATGATGGCAATTGGCGAACACTCCCAAAATGATCTCCCATTTCGCTATTGATCAACACAGGCATTGCGTTAATGCACCACTGCCTCATGTAGATAAAGGACAGAACATCTTTAACCTTAAGGTCATTTTTGCCAAGATAAAATCTCTGCAACAGAAGAAAATAGCCACAGCCAAACATCAGTGTGTACCTAGCAATTTCAGAAGCTAATAAGTGGATAACTGCAATCAAGTTAAAAAATATCATCCAAAAATGAAATCGAGATTCACTACCATAAAAACAATAATTTGTTGAATCCAAACAACAAAAATCCTTTAGCTCGTACAAAAATCCCGGAGACAAAAACAGCTTTCATCTCTCTAAGATAATAGTTTAGTTAAAAGATTCTGATCAAAGAAACAAGCGCAAAAATATAGGATCCCAAACTTCTATCTCTAGACGATGGCATTGGCAGCACTGGCAATCCTAGGCCACAGATCAGCACACTCCTTTCCAATGGGGCCAGTGATGGCAGAACCTTCAAACAACAACGCCAGAGAAAGCATAAGACGGGGGAAATGATACCATATAGAACACATTGAAATATACATAGATAACAATAAAAAGATCAACGACAAAACATTAATATATATATTGCGTGTAATACAAGAAGAATCTTAAATGGAATACCTTTCATTTCACCCTTAGGATTCACAATGACCCCAGCATTATCTGCATATACAGAAAACACGAATTAGACTAAGTTTCATGGTTAACTGAACATGTTAAGCAATCAGCACCATCAACAGAATTTGAAACCCATTCGTACATAAACGACATGAAAAAGTATCATGGCTTTCAACTATCTAGATAACAAATCAAGGTTTATTCCATGCTACCGACTTGAGTAGCTACCCAAGTGGGTGGCATGGAATTTACCCAAATCACTCACAATCTTAACTATTGTATATAGTAATTAGATACAAGTGTCCCACATTAATTTCTTCATAGCATTTAATGTGTCCCACAAAAAATCACTTTTAGCTAGCATGCATAGTCATGCATTTATCCCACATTGTTTTTCATTGGACTTAGGAGCTTTCAGTGGACAGATGAGTGCAAGATTGGCAAGTTTAACCAAGCTTCGCATTTTAATCCTTAATGCAGAGAAACACCAAAAAGAGCATCATAATTCAAATTTTGTATAAATAGCTTCTTGAAAAGATTTAAGATTCTCTTCTAAGTTCTAATAATAGGTAAGTTTAACATTCCAGGACAAAAAATCAACTCTACGTCTCCTACTCCTAACCTCATCTCGGTCTTAATAAATAAAGATAACTTAATTAAATAAATCACTAACAAATGTATATGTACATATATAAAAAATTTGAACCATGAAGTTGTTATTTTGGTGGTGTTCCGTCCATAACAAGGAGGAAACTCAAAAGCTTGGTTAAACTTACCAAACTTTCACTTAATTATGCACCAAAAAAGCTCAAAGCAATGTGGAACAAATACATGAACATATGTATCTAGCAATGTTTCCAATAAGAGATGCATTAAAGGCTGAACGAAAACAATTTAGGGCACTTATATCGTATGTAAGTAACTCGTACAACACTTAACATGTTGTATGTGAATCACACACAACATTACATTGGAATGCCCAAAATTGTATCAAATTCTATACAAAGAAAAGGAAAAAGGAGTGGCAACATCTAGATTTCAACTTAAAGGCCCTCAGACATAACTTTCTGAAAACACACTGATATTTTCAAGGAAAACAATACTATTTTTAAAAAAAATCTCTTATTACGTAACAAGAAAAAATTACTAATTACAAAATGAATTACGTACATAGACAATACCACAACAGAAAAACCCTTAATACAAAATGTAACAATAATACCATAGCATGCACAGTGATATATGAAACACAAAAACATAAAAACACTAGCAATATAAGTAAATCCCAAAGCTCGAATGCTACTACCTTCGAAGTACATGTAGACTCCATCCTTTCGGCGCCATGGCTTGCGCTGGCGGACGATGACGGCGGGCATGACCTTCTTACGGAGATCAGGCTTACCCTTCTTCACGGTTGCCATAACCATGTCACCGACGCAAGCGGAAGGAAGCCTATTGAGGCGACCCTTGATCCCCTTCACCGAAATGATGTAGAGGTTCTTCGCACCAGTATTGTCGGCGCAGTTCACTGTCGCCGCCACCGGCAGACCCAGTGACATCCTGAACTTGTTCCCCGCGGATCCTCCGCGTCCTATGCGCACACAGGATCATTAATAAACACTATATAATTTGATAACATGAAGAATAATTCGATCTAGAAACTGTAAGAAATGGATTAGGGTTGTACCTCGTTTCGACATTCTTGCTGCCTTGCTGGATTTTCTCCCTCTACTCCTCTCTCACTGATGAAAATGAAGAGTGAGGAGGCGCTAGGGTTTTATGTGCGGCTAACCAGAGAGCTGATATGGGCTAGGGTTTTGGGTTCAAATCATGGGCTGAAAATATTATGTGCTGACGGTTATTAGGCCCAATGTATATGAGCTTGGGATAAGGACACTATTGCACCACATTTATGGAGAAAAGTAACTTTTTACACTTTTAGGCATTTTTTGAACAAAATTATGTTCCCGAATTTTATACGTTGTTGTTTCAAGATTATTTTGAATATATTTCAAACATGTTTCATCAATAAAATTTCAGTAAAAAATTAATTTTGCCCCCATAAATAACTAAATTTATAATTGAAATTTTATATAAAAAAAATTAAAAAAATATACACATATTAACACATATTAAAACCAAACAAATTAAAAATAATATAGACACAACATGAATAAAAAAACATAATTGAATGTTTGATCCAATGCATGAAAACATAGAAAACATGGAAACAACCCGGAAACAATATAGAAAACAAACCACAAACAATATAGAAAAACCATATGAACAAAAAAAACTTTAAACTAAGAAAAATTGTATTGAAACATCGAAAACTACGTGAAAAAACAAAGAAACATCATAAACATCAAAAACAGTTTGGAAACAACCTCAGAAACAATGTAACAATATTGAAAACACTACATGAATAAAAAGAGCTTAAAACTAGGTAAAAATTGTATTTACACATTAAAACTACATGGAAACAAAAAAGAATTATTAGAACAACATTAAAAATGTTATAGAAACAACACATAAACAATAGAAACAATATACAAAATAATACATGAACAAAATACAATGTAAAAAATAGGTAAAATTTGTTTTGAAGCAACAAAGAAACAACCAAGAAACAAATTTGAACAACATCGAAACAACATATATAACATATAAAGCAATACGAGAACAAAAAAACCGGAAAAAACGTAAAAATAACCAAAAAATATGCAAGAGTGTAAAAAAAAAAAAAATGAGTACAAAAGTGATATTAGTGTAAATAGTGTATTTTTTCAAAAGTTAAGGTATTTCACGCATTTCTAGCCCATTTTTCTTGATTAATCCAATGCTTTTGATTTTCCCTCGAGCTTCATTTCCTCCAAATATAACCTTTGCTCCTTTTTCTTCTCTGAAATCGGACATATGACTCTTGTTCCCTATCGTGTGTCTAGAACAACCACTATCTATGTACCAAGTTTTTTGGCACTCAGCGTCCTGTGAACCTGCAATCGCATCAAAGAAGTAAGCTTTAGGTACCCATCTCAGTGTGGGTTTTGAGGGTTAGCATTGTAGGGTGATACAACCAACTTATAGTCAAATGGTCTGACTCTAAGTGGTTGTCATCTCTATGTACCATAAACATAATGAAACTCTCAAAGTAAATAGGAAGTGTATACTCTCAAATCAATTCAATAAGGTAAAACTATCATAAGTTTGCAAATCGTCTAACATCTCTACCACTCAAGTGTGCACGATTTAAGAATCAAAAAGGACTTTTTTGTTGTAATGTAGGCTCTTTGTTTAGGGTGAGACAAATATGGATTAAGTGACTCTTGATAATTAAACCGGCCCAAAGGAGTTCGGTTTTGGCCAAAACAGTCTTTTTCTCCTACATGGACTGGCCCATAGGCAAAATTATCCTACACGACACACGAGGCCCATGTGCCAGGTATAAAAAGGTACCTCATATTAACTGTAAGTAATTAACTCATAATTAATTATTCTCTACGCATTCATCATTCGTTTACCATCTTAATTCTCTCTCGTTCACCGTGCTGACTTGAGTGTCGGAGGGGCCTCCTCGGGTGATTGATATGTGTTTTGCATGTATTTTGGGCTTAATTGTAGTTAGAATTAGTTGTTATGCATGCATTACATGAGTAAAAAGGCTTTATTTCTGTTTTATGGAAAAGGTATTACGCTTTGCTCGTTTTGTAGGAATTGAATGATAATTGTAGCATTTTGGCAACAATTCGGAGCATTGCGGTAAAGAACCATCGACACTAGAAGTAACGTACGATGTTTGGAGTTGAATCGAGAAGAAGTCAGACGAACCGGGCGAGAAACGAAAGGAAATGAACATATAGTTCAGCCCAGTGCGCCGGGCGGGCGTGTGTCCTTAGACGACCCGTGCGCTAGCCAAAAGCAAAACTCAAGACGCGTCGGGGACGCACGGGTTGGTCGTGCGTGATGCGCCACGCCGTCTTCCTTGTAAAAAGAAGATTCCTGTGGCACCTAGCACGGGCTAGGCGTGGGCGGGCGCGTGCGCTAGGCGCACGGCCCGTGCGTCTGTGCGGGAAAACAGAGTTTGACAGACTGTGAACTAGGTTTTGACCCGAACGGAGTACAAATAGAGACGAGGCGACCCTAAACGAGGACACATGGACTTTTGCCCTAGAACACAGAGAAAAGAGCAACCTTCTACCGAAGGATTGAAGAGATTGATCGAGGTCATAACCGCGCACTTGAGGATTGAAGATAGATCGAGAGATCGTCGACATCCCTGAGTTTTCTCATTTCATTGTATCATTTACTTTCGATTAGTTAGATATGAATTTGAATAATTTATCTATGAATTATTTCTTTTCCATGTCTGGCTAAACACCTGATTTCCGGGTTTGGGTTAGGTTAATGGATACTTTTATTGGATGATTAATTGCAATTGAAGTTATTATTTTCCAACCCTATTCGAGCACTTTGTTTTAATTCTTGTTTTATCAAAACGTGTTTGGTTTAACTTGCTTTGATGTATTGATTCATAATTTGAAAGATGAGTTTCAATACTAGATATGTGAGTACTTGACATGAATATTTGCAAGATTGAGAAGTCTGTGAATATTTCTGAGGATATTTAAATCTTTTGTGCTTTTGGGAGTTGGATATCTCATGTTGAGTAGAGATGCTAGCATAGATATTCCAATCAATGTTTTAACATACATCTCGAGAGAGAGGATAAAATACTTTTGTGGTTGTCTTATAGGGAAGAACAATAATAATTTTGGTTGTGATTAATCTGATGATAAAAGGGGATATTAACTGAAACCATAACCCAGGAATCCATTCATCTCCTTGATATTCCAATCAGTGATTTACTTTGTTTATTTTAGGATAAATTCTTGTCTTAGTTTTCCAAAATGAATTCACTCAATTTCGATCGTCTGGATAAAAATAAGGCTATTACAATCTCAATACTTAGTACATAAATTTATTAGTCTCTGTGTATTCGACCTTGCTAACCCTATTCTATAAACTGCACCGTACACTTGCGGTGAAGCTAAAAATAAGGCGAACAAGATTTTGGCGCTGTTGTCGGGGACTAATTAAAATTTTAGTACTAATATTGCGATAAATAGAATTATTTTTAATTTAGATATTTTTTTCTTTCTTTTTATTTGTTGTTTAAGTTTACTCCTACTGTGTTTGACTTGTTTTCTTTAGTTGGTTCAGGTAGTGCATGAACACTCCCTCGAAGCAAGGAGATTAGCACCGTTCATACCGGAGGTTGAGGCTTTTGCTAGGCGAATTAGAGCGGATACTAAATGGGCAGAAAGACAACAAGAACAAGTTATGGCGGACGTAAAAGATAACAACGGAGGCGATGACGGAGTCGACAACGGAGGTAACAACAGGGCCAACAGGGTCAACAATGAGTTACCAGTACTAGAGGTTCCGACAGTCCAGCAGCAAGCGATTTGCGATTACTTTCGCTCACAAACCAATCGCAACTATGGTGGAATTGCCAATGTCCCAATTAATGCGAAAACTTTGACCTAAAGCCAACACTGATCTCGATGGTGCAACAGAATCAGTTTGGGGGTTTCCCGTTTGAGGATCCCAATTCTCATCTTGCGAACTTCATGCAGATTGCAACACAATCAAGATGAATGGGGCGACTGATGATGTTATAGATTCTTGTTTAAATACTTCGCACCAAGTAAGACACTACAACTCAAAAGTGAGATCACACAATTCAGGCAGTTTGACTTTGAGTCACTGTATTGGGAGAGATTCCAGGATTTATTTAGGAGGTGCCCGCAACACGAATTCTCAGAGGATCAGCAGCTCTGCTTCTTTTACAACGGGTTGATGGGATAGACTAGGTCGTTTGTAGATGCCACAACAGGAGACGCTTTACTTGCAAGATTCCCAGATGATGCATTCAACTTGCTTGAAGAGATGGCAATGAATAGCTATCAGTGGCCCTCCGAGAGAACTAATGTGAAAAGGGTAGCCGAAGTCACTGATTCAGACCCAATTAAGGCATTGTTAGCTCAGATGGTTGCGTTGACCAATAAATTGAGTGTATTGACGAAGAGGACTGGTGGAAACGCGGGTGAAAGTAATTGGGGAGTTCCTCTAGATCCCATGGATGAAGCAAATTATGTCAATAACTGGAATTTCAACAATTTTCGGAACAATCAGACTCCTACTCATTACCATCCGGGTTTGAGGAACCATGAGAACTTCTCTTATGCAAATGCAAAGAATGTGATACAACCACCACAGGGGTTTAATGTGATAAACGGTGTCATTAATGCGGAGGCGAAACCATCTTTAGAGGACATTCTCACCTCGTTCATGGGTGAAACGAAGAACCAAGGTTCAATAAAGATGAGGCTAAGATAGACAAGATCGAGGCACATATCATGGAGTTGGCCAACACTGTGGGTTCACGATTGAAAAACTTAGAAACTCAGATTGGCCAGTTAGTGATGATCATTGGTGGACAACATCATAAGAGCCAGTTTCCGAGTAACACGGAAGTCAATCCGAGGGAACAGTGTAACACCATTCGTCTGAGGAGTGGTATGGAGTACGAGGGGCCAAAAATTCTGGGAAGTGACGAAAAAACTGAAGGACGCATGACGCGTACGCCAGAGCACGACCAGGTCATGCGCAATGCCGAAAGTTTCCAAGAATAGGACATGAGATGCACGACCCGTGCGCCTACGCACGGGCAGGTCGTGCGTGGTACAGAACAGAGAATTCTGAACCCCGAAGATGTAGACACAGAAGCAAAGGGCGAAGTTGAGGTCAAGAATGGAAATAAGGGACAAACGGACGAACAAAAAGAGGCTGAGAAGCTTAAATCTTTCCCTAACTCTAATCTGTTCAAAGTTTTCTATACCACTCCCTTTCCCTCAACGCTTTCAAAAGAAAAAGTTAGACGCACATTTTTCTAAATTCTTAGACATTTTTAAGAAACTGCATATTAACATACCTTTTGCAGACGCATTGGAGCAGATGCCCAATTATGCGAAGTTTTTGAAGGAAGTGATGTCAAAGAAGCAAAGTTGGCAGAATTCGAGACAGTCAACTTGACCGAAGAGTGCAACGTGATCATTCAGAGGAAACTACGACAAAAATTGAAAGATTCGAGGAGTTTCACTATCCCTTGTGCTATTGGTGGTGTTGTCTTTAATAAAGCACTTTATGATCTAGGAGCAAGTATTAACTTAATGCCCTTGTCCATTTTCAGGAAACTTGGACTAGGAGAGAGATGAAGCGATCCACGGTCACCTTTGCGACTTGCGGATAGATCACTCACATATCCTAAGGGAATCGTGGAGGATGTGCTCGTGAAGGTAGACAAATTTATATTCCCAGTGGACTTCTTGGTGCTTGACATGCGGTCGATGGGGGTCCCGACCAGTCGACCCCATGCCCAGCCGGTCTCCCTTCCATTTTTTGAAGAACAGAACGAATTGCTCACAAGCAAGCACCGGTCGACCCCATGGGCGACCGGTCGACGGCACCGGTCATCCCCCTGGGCGACCGGTCGACCTTCATCAAAAACTTTCAATCTCATTTTCTGTTTCAACGTTCTTCTTCAGGTACGGGTTGCCCTATTGGGCGACGGGTCGACCTCGAGACAGAAGTGTTGTCCAATTTTTTATCGAAAATAAACTTCAAGAAATACTCGAATAATAGTAAAAACATTTTAGATCAATTTGGAGTATTTGGACAACATTTAAAACATTGTTTTGGTATAAAAACTCATTTAAATAAAATCATCAAAATCTTGATAAAAACATTTATCTAACAGATCCGCTTTGGCATAGAATTTGTCCAAGTGTTCTTACGGGTCTCCAGTGCCATCATACTCCGGGAGGTTCGAGGTCTTGATTCCTGATGGCAAAGGTTCAAATAACATTACTGGAGCTAAAAGGCTCATCTTTATCAATGATGTAGCCCACGAGTTGGCTAGGCTAGGCTGCACAGCTTGAGATTCTTCAACTAGTGGCGGCTCTTCACGATTATGATTCTCGCCGTGACCTTATTCTCTTTTCTCCTAATCATCTCGAGCAGGGTCTTCAGCAGCAAGCAGAGCCCGTGGTGGTCCTCTTGCAGCATCTGCTGCGGCTTGATGTCTTAAAGCATTCCGGGCAGCCTCATCCAGGAGAGCCTAGAGGGTTTCCCAGGATAAACGAATTTCTTCAATAGGCGGGCCCCCAGGAGGAGGAGGGGGTGGAGACCCTCTGCCAAATGGACGAGGGCTGGCTCCCCGTCTTCCAAACAGTCGCTCTTCTCGATGGTCCCCGATGTCTTAGCCTGCAGCTTGAGATCCACCATAACATGCTTGCGATCGAGCTTTCATTCTTCGTGTACTTTGGTTGTTCCCATATACGGCGCCAAAATAATGTTGCTTTTTGAGAGGTGTGAGTTTGGTATGTATTTTGGGGCATATATATGACTAAAATTATGTTTAGACATGCCATAACTCATATGAAATGGTTTATATTCACTCTTTGTGGGAAAGATATTATGCTTTACTCGTTTTGTAGGAATTTAATGATATTTGAAGCAATTTGGTGACAAATACGAGCATCGTGAAGTAGAAACACTAAGAATCGAGTGAAGATACGGGATTGGAAGCCAAAATAAGAAGAAGTTGGACAAAATAGGCAGAAACAGGGCACGCACGGCTAGGGCGTGCACATGGACATGATCTGTGCGTCCTTGGGAAAGAAGGCTGAGTCTACGGTATGGCGCACGGGTAACCCGTGCGTGAGCGCATGACCCATACGCACCTGAAGGTTTTGATCATGACTACGGCATCATGCATGAGTAACCCGTGCGTGTGACGCATGACCCATGCGTGGTTGGTGAAAAGCAAGGAAATGTCTATGGGATGACGCACGGGTAGCCCGTGCGTAAGGCGCATGACCCGTGCGTCCACAAACTGACAGCCCTTTGCCCTAAACTTTCTAAAAGGTATAAAAGGACTTTTGGGGGCGCACACCAGAGGATATTCTGACATTCTTAGACATAGAACACAAGACAAAACTCTAATCTTTCAAAGAGGAATCAAGGGAAGAATCGGGTCGCATCGGAGCTTGAGGATTGAAGATATATCGAGAGATTATCGACTATCCTAAGTTTTACTTGCTTCTTTTGTATTTCAATCTTTCATTTGAGCTTAGTATGACATTGAACAATTTGTCTATGAGTTGTTTGAACATCATGTGTAGCTAATCTTATTGTGATTTTCGGGTTTTGGAAGTAGATTAATTGAACTCTTGTTGGATGTTTTAATCTTAGTTGAAGTTATTGTCTTGAAACCTATTTGAGTACTTTATGCTTATTCTTGTTTTATCACTTGGCCAATGATTTAACTTGTTTGATATATTGATTCATAATTCAAGAGATGAGTTTCAATATTAGATCTTGAGTACTTGACACAAATATTGGCATAATCGAGAGGTTTGTGAATGTTTGTGAGGACATTTGATGTTTTGTGCTTTTGGGAGTTTATATCTTATGTTGAGTAGAGATGCTAGCATAGATATTTCAATCTACACTTTATATACATCTCGAGATGGGGGATAAAATACCTTTGTGGTCGTCATATAGGAATATTGATAATAACTTCGGCTTTAATTAAATCGAACAACAAGAGAGATATTAATCGAAACCATAACTCGGGAATCCATTTTATTCTCTTGATACTTTTATTTTTTTTTTATCTTTACCTTGTGTTTTTGTAGTCTAGTTCGTCTTAATCTCAAAACAATTATCAAATTTTGATCGTCTAAATAAAAATAAGGCTATTTTAGTTCAATACTTAGCGCAATAATTTATTAGTCTCCGTGGATACGAACTTGCTTACCATATTCTATAAACTATACCGTACACTTGTGGTGAAGCTAAAAATAAGGCGAACACTTTTTCGAGAAGATCACCTAAGTCAACCGAGTTGACCAAAATCCTCTTCCCAAGAGGGAAGTCTTCGAGCTTATCTTATTCCTGAGGGGAAGTCTTCTCGTCTTTTGCTCCTGGAACTGCTAACTCCTTCGATTGAGAACTTTTTTTCACACACGCGCAAACGATAGAGGGTCCCGGGGGTTGTCCGGTGTTCGCCTTATTTTTAGGTTCACCGCAAGTGTACGGTGCAGTTTATAGAATAGGGTTAGCAAGGTCGAATCCACAGAGACTAATAAATTTATGTACTAAGTATTGAGATTGCAATAGCCTTATTTTTATCCAGACGATCGAAGTTGAGTGAATTGGTTTTGTAAAACTAAGACAAGAATTTATCCTAAAATAAACAAAGTAAATCGCTGATTGAAAGATCAAGGAGATGAATGGATTCCTGGGTTATGGTTTCAGTTAATATCCCTTTTATCATCAGATTAATCACAACCAAAGTTATTATTGTTCTTCCCTATAAGACAACCACAAAAGTATTTTACCCTCTCTCTCGAGATGTATGTAAAAACGTTGATTGGAATATCTATGCTAGCATCTCTACTCAACATGAGACATCCAACTCCCAAAAGCACAAAAGATTTAAATATCTTCACAAATATTCACAGACTTCTCAATCTTGCAAAATTCATGTCAAGTACTCACAGATCTAGTATTGAAACTCATCTTTCGAATTATGAATCAATACATCAAAGCAAGTTAAACCAAACGCGTTTTGATAAAACAAGAATTAAAACAAAGTACTCGAATAGGTTATCCCATAAAAGTTTCCATTAACTTAATCTCAAACCCGGGAATCACAAGATGTTTAGCCAGACATGGACAAGAAATAATTCATAGACAAATTATTAAAATTCATATCTAACTAATCAAAAGTAAACGATACGATGGAATGAGAAAACTCAGGGATGTCGATGATCTCTCGATCTATCTTCAATCCTCAAGTGCGCGATTGTGACCTCGATCAATCTCTCCAATCCTTCGGTAGATGGTTGCTCTTTTATCTGTGTTCTAGGGCAAAAGTCTGTGTGTCCTCGTTTGTGGCCGCCTCGTCTCTATTTGTACTCCGTTCGGGTCAAAACCTAGTTTACAATCTGTTAAACTCGTTTTTCCCGCACAAACGCTGAAACGCATGGGTCGTGCGCCTAGCTCACGCCCAGCCCGTGCTAGGTGCCGTAGGAATCTTTCTTTTACTGAAGGGCGCATGGACTGTGCGCATCATGCACGAACAGCCCGTGCGTCCTGCCGTGGCTTGAGTCTTAGTTTTGGCTAACGCACGGGTCGTGCTAGGGACGCACGTCCTGCCCGTGCGCACCTGCTGGAACCGATACTTGTTCGTTTCCTTTCATTTCTCACCTGGTTCATCTGACTTCTTCCCGATTCAACTCCAAACATCATACGTTACTTCTAGTATCGGCGGTTCTTTACCGCAGTGCTCCGAATTGTTGCCAAAATGCTACAATTATCATTCAATTCCTATAAAACGAGCAAAGCGTAATACCTTTTCCACAAAACAGAAATAAAGCCTTTTTTACTCATGTAATGCATGCATAACAACTAATTCTAACTACAATTAAGCCCAAAATACATGCAAAACACATATCAATCAAACCCCCAAACTTAAATTGTTGACAGTCCCGGTCAACACTTTAGAACAAGATATAACACAAATGGGAGTAATGAAGAGCAAATCAAGAACAACGCCTCACAATCTATGTCGCTTATTCATAGACATCAAGCAACAAACCAACCAAGCTTCAAATATCTAACACAAAGCACAAGTCAATTAAAACCATGGTAAATACTTCAAATCACGCCTCTCATGGATAAAATGTATACTCTTCTCTCTAGAATAATAAGGGACGTGTATTCGCTCAAATCATATCAATATTGAAGAATTACCATAGGATTGCAAATCGTCTCACATCTCCGCACTCGATTGTATGCAATTCATAAATCAGAATGGACTTTTCTTTTGGTTGTAATGAAGGCTCTTTGGTTAAGGTAGAGAAATATGGAGAAAGTGACTCAAACTTAAGCGTATAGACTGGTAAACACCTTTTTTTCTCACTCAAATATTCTCATTCAAATCAAACATGCACCCCAATCACCTCTTATTCTTATCACAATTCTCTTCTCCCTTTTTTTCTTTCATATACTCTACTTTCTTTCGCCTTACATCATAAGTCTCACCTATAAGATCATTTACGGCCAACTCACTAAGGCAATCGATTTTTTTATTTTTTTTCCGACCCTTTTGTGAGTATAATCCTCTTTTTTCCTCATTTTCTTCTTATATTCCCATCATCCAACATGTACACCATTATCTAACTTCTCGATATTCTCCTATTCAACCTTATTCAATCCCTTACTCAATGCTATACGCTCAAGCTTAAGGTAACAGATATATCAAGTTACGGCTTGAATTGTGGCTATCAAAAAATCAAGCAATAGGCTCAAATTGGCCAACTAGGGAAATTAAATGTCATTAGGTAGGCAAAAGGCTTGAAAGGCTTAACAAAAATGGCCTAAAATCATCTTCATAAATTGCATACAACATGTGACTTTGACTGAGATACCAAAGCAAGTTCTAGAATTCATATCAACATGAATGACACACTCAATCAACAACAAGACTCCATATAATGAAAGCAGTAAAGGCCCAAAAAGCTCACAGGCTTGCAATTGCATAATTCAAAGCATATCAACCATGATTTCAATATTCACATGCTCCATATCATCTATTCTCAACCCGGTCAACTCACGCTTAACACCCAATTCAAAACAACATAAATCGTTCAACAAATGTTCCCAAGATCACAACATGCACACAATAGCGGTCAACTCACTCCCTAAACACCTAAGAAAGCAGTAAACATGCTAAAGCAATAAACATGCTAAAATAAAAAAAACAAGCATCTAATGCAATGCAACATATATGCTCTAAATACAACTACATGAATGCAATTATCGCACACCTTTCAATCAAATTACTACATCTCCCCCCAAACTTGAATGAAATTATAGCGTATAGAAGATAAGATAGAATTTCAAAGAAAAGTGGGGAATGGACTTGTCTCACTGTGGGGGTGGCGGGGGAAAGTGGCCCTGAGAGATGTGCCACATTTGTACTTGATGCATCATCTGCAACATCTCCAATTCCCGCTGCTCCTGGGCCTGATACCTCTGCTCTTGCTCCGTTCGAAAAGTACGGAACTCATCCTAGTGATGCCGAAAATCATCCTGGTACTGCCGGAAATCATCCTGGTGCTGCCTGAACTCGTCGGTCGGTCTTTGCCGCATGCTCTCTCAAGAGCAACCGATCATCTAGTAATCGTGTCCCCCACGTTCCTCACCTTGGTGAGAGCTTTCGGGAATGTCGGGCCTCCCTTGTTGGAACCCCTGCTCAAAATCCCCATGTTGGAATCCCGGCTCAAAACCTCGCTCTTACCGATCATACTCCATCGCCTCAATTGCCAATTCCTCCTCATCGGGAAACCCGACTACCCTCCTCTTTTTCCTTGCAGTCATGACTTCCATGACTTTGATATGCGCCTCAGAGTTCATGAGCCAATTAAGTTCATTGTCAACCACAGATGTGAGCGTGGGTTAGGAAGTGGGAAGGCAGGTCCAACCCTTTGTTGGAAGCAGATTATGTTCTCTTCGTCATTATTATTTTCATTTGGCGAAGGCGTTCATGTTTATACTCGATCGCCCGATATGGGCTCCATTCTTCTCAAATCGACACGAAAATGTCAAGCAATGGGGGTTAGCATTCCCCCAATCAGTATCATCCCCGCGGACTGCTTGAAAACATACACGGCGTGTTCCACAAAATGGGCCGCCATGTTGTAAGGGGTACGGGAAAGCATGCACCATAGTAGGTACAGTTCCCGAGCTTCATACCTCCATTATTGTGTCGGGCATAGACGGAGTGAGCTGTGACCTTTTGGATGTAGCGGAAGACGGAGTTTCGGAGTGATGAGGCCTTAGATGAGCGCGTCTCATATAACATCAGGCCGGTTTTCGGTGTCTGAACCAACAAACGCCAAAATTCATATTGGCTATAGTTCGCTGCTGGCCGATAAGGGGCGTTAGAAGGTACCCCAAAAACTTGTTGAGTTGGGCGATAGATACATGCCCCCACTCGTTTCCCAACCAAAAACGGATTGCCTGGGTCTCGTTGTTCGCTCTTGTTTCAGTAATGTCCAGTGTGCTTTGGAACTCGAGTGCTAGCGTTTTATAAGTCGGCCACCGCCCTTGCATGAATGCGGTCCACCCAACCCGTCCGAACATCTACCAAACATCATCGTGTATCCCAAGAGCTTGGGTACACTCGTCATTAGCATATCTCGTTGGCGTAAAAGAACGAGTGATCAACCTATTCCAGTGCTCCAGTTCATCAGCCTCAGTCAGTAGAAGTCCATAAGCCTCGGGACTGTCTGGGTGTGGCTCCCGCCGTGCGGCAGTGGCCCCCCTCGGGTGTCTACCACGACCCTGTTGGTTCCTTTGGTCAGCCATATGTTCAAGTCTGTACCTAGCAAAATAAATGTGAGATTCCGAACATGACAAGCAACACAAGAACATGATAAATTCAATACAAACAAATCAAGTACGACATAATGTCTCTTCCCTACAATTTAATCAACAATTAAGCTCCCAAGCCTAAATAACAATGTAATTGCAGAGAATCGTAGCCACTAACACCCTAAATACTCAAGCTCATGCACAATTCATCCTTATAGCAACCCCATATTTCTCAAGTCAACAAGCACACAAGGTGTTCGACAATTTGCTTCATAGAAAAGTTCATGGTAATCAAAGCAATTCTAGTATAACATGCTCCCTAACAATTCTCAATGCTAATTCAAATAAGAAATTCGAAGTAGAGTGTAAAACTTACCGAAAATTCGACGAACTTGCAAAGAGAAAGTAGTGTAAACCCTAGTGTGGTTCTCCAACCAATCCTCAACCAAAAGCAAAATTGAAGCTAGATTATGGTGTAATTTGGTGTGTGTGTTGAATTTGTAGTGAAAATCCAAGTGAATTTGTCGAAAAAATTTGAGAGGAAGAGGACTTGTGTGTGCTCGTGCGTGAGGGAGTGTTTGAGAGTGATGAAAAAAACTAACCTTCTGCGCCCTTAATATTGCTTCAGTCGACAGATGCACGGGCCGTGCGCCCAGCGCATGGCTGCCCATGCAGGGTGCCGAAGGTCCAATTCAAAATCCTGAAACACGCACGGGCCGTGCGCAAGGCGCATTCTCTGCCCATGCGGGGTGCCGTGAGTTCAGCCCTATTTCCTGAAACGCACATGGGCCATGCGCCCCCGTGCGGGATGCCGCACCAACCTTTGAATTTTTCCAAATATTTTTTTAAAAGGAAAGCAAAAAAACCTAACTTATGAAAGCAATAAAAATCATAATCTAGCAAACGAAAAAAACATGGGAAGAAATAAAACAGCAAACTGTTGGGTTGCCTCCCAACAAACGCTAAATTGAACGTCTATAGCTTGACGCCTGTATACGCGATCATGGTTCCAACAAAGTGAGGCGTGTTACTTCTTCATGTCTTTCTCCTAGCCAATTCAATTTGCATAAATTCGAGCCTCCTTTGAATGCCTCTAGCATAGAAGTCACACGTCGGTCAAATGCCATATTCTTCTCGTTTGTATCGTTCGAGCGGCAGTACACGCGTGCTTCTGAGCTGATGGCCCTCTTCGTGTGCTTCGCTTTCTCACATTTCAGTACTTCCTGCACATGATCTAAAGCACACACACAATGACTCGGATTAAAATTATTAGCACATGAATCGACGACTGATAACGATTTACAATTCTCTATTTTATCATGGGTTTTCCCAACCTTATAGATGGAGAACAACACTTGCTCGTCATTAACTCGTAGCTCTCCTTTTTGCACATTTATCAAGGCTCGCCATCGACGTCGTCAGAAAGATCCGCCGAAGCCTCAATCTCTCCCTCCTTCTCATTCGACACACTAGAGTCCAAGATGTCAATCAACTCGATGGAAGACTTCCCACGCCGCCGTAGAAGTTTCCGGCAATGGCGAATGGCTCTATCAAAGTAGACTGAAGACTCCTGCAACAACTCGGCGCGATGCTCCGAAGAAGCTCTGTAAGCCTCAATCGAGCGGGACCTCTAGCTGAAGTACCACTTATCTTCTACTCGTGGTAATCGATCAACATTTACTTTTCTTACAGATTCTTTGAAAATATAAATAATTTTGGCGAGTAATAATTCATATAATTTCTGAAAATCAACAAAATATAATTTAAATTAAGAACATATGAAAAAACCACATGAAATCACAATTATAGAAACTAAAGAGTGACCATGGGAACACTGACTATTACAACATGCCTTTTTAAACGACAAGCATTTATTTATTTTACAAAATATATTACTTTTTATAGTAATTGAAAATGGATAGAAAAATTTTGAGCTATTATTTTGAGAGACTTCTCATTATGAATTATGATTATTTTTTCAATCATCCTGAAGATGATATCATTATGTAGATAGATATATACTGCAAGTATTATATTACAATATTAGTTGATTATAACATACTTTTGGAGAGTAGTAAGAGTTTTTCCAATAAATCACAGAGTTTTAAATGAAAGTTAGAGCTTGACTCAAATTTTAGATCGGTCACGTTGCTATTTTTATGTATAAATAACTTAAATTTGGATAGTATGTCAATGTATGATTCCTTTTTCACTACAAGAAAACTATCAAATTCCAACGAAATAAATTCCAACGGAACAAAAAACTGTTGGAATTTCCAATGTTATAGCATACCCTTGGAAAATTCCAATAGAAAGCCCAACGATAAGCAAAATCATTTGGTACTGTTGGAATATTTTTCCATAGGAATTTTCATTGGAATTTTATCATTCCAACGGCCATTATACCATAGGTGCTTTTCCATTGGAATTTCTGTTAGAATCGATAATTCCAATGGAAATTGGCCAAATACCAATGGATTTGTTTCGTTGGAATTCTCTTGTTTTCTTGTAGTGTTTTAAACATTGTATCAATTTTAATCTAAACACCACGTTAAATATTATTTGTATATTTAATCCTGATTTCTTTATTTAACCATGAGTTTTATGGTACAAATTATTTCATATATCGATATGGTGTTATTTAAAATAGAAAATTATGATATCGCATAATATATCGATTAATATATTGATGTACTCAATATATTGATCTTCCATTATTATATATAGGATTCATTGAAACTATATAAAGAATTTAAAACGTTCCCAATATTAAAATTACTCGTATCTTGCATGATATATAAATATACTAGTATTGCATTCATGCAACGCACGAGATGGGATGAATTGTGTTGTTGAATGTAAATTACATGTATATAAGAATTACAATATAAAATAATGTAGAATTGTACAATACAAACTGGAAACAAACAATCAAGCTAAATAACTACATTCAATAATTATAAATTTTGGAAAACTTCCTTGCACACAACATTATTCGTCTCTTTGTTTTTCGATTTATTGTCTCCACAAACTAATATTTTCAGATCGTTACGATTCGTAACTCGGGAAACATCAATGTATAATTGACTATGACTAAAAACTGGAATTTTCAAATACTACCCCACATTGGAGAGAGATTGTCCTTGGCTCTTGTTTATAGTCATTGCATACGAAACAATCAGAGGAAACTGTCTACGCTAAAACTTGAATGGTATTCTAAGGTCGGAAGGGGTGAGTGTCATTTGCGGGATCAACACCTTATGACCCGCATTGGCGCCAGTTTAAATTTTAGATTCAAGTACATGCTTCAAGTACATGCTTGTCAAGCCTCGTAATCACTAATCTTATACAGTTGCACAATCCAATCAAATGATCTATGTTCCTCAATATCATAACTGGAGTACCAACCTTCAAATGCAATTCATGATTTGGAACACCCAAGCATTTTATCCCATTTAGGAATTCCGACGTGTGTAGATCGTGCAAGAAATCAACATTGGAATCTGACTTACATGTGCTGTCGGAACTAAAAAATGTATGGCCCTCGGAGGAGTTTAAAGACGTCATATATTGAGACATGACAACGTTAAGTCTTTACGCCACCGAAATAAAGATGCGTTAAATGAAAAATGGATGATGCTTACCGTCCACGAACTGTCTTCCGTTAGTGTGCTATTGTAATCATAGTAGTGTTAATTCTTTGAAAATATTTGTCTACAATTGTTAATTAATTAATGTGTGCTGATCGGTTGTTTGCTATATGTTGCTATTGTAAATGAAAATGAAATTATATTACTACCTAAATTTTGAATAAATGACTTTCAGTTGTTATAGAAATTGGACTATCTGTTGGGTAATTCATTTATTTATGATCCAAAATGATTTTTCTTTTTAATCATTTGAAAGTTGTATTTCTACTAAATGAATCGAGTTACAATTAAAATTGTCTGAAATTATTCAAAATCGAAAAAGCGGCACTGCGACCGCTTACACCCAATCACCTGAGATTTTAGTTTCATGCCACCTTCTTTTTTTAAAATATCTTTAGATTTTTCTTTTGAGATGAAAGTATCTTTAGAATTGAAACTGTAAATAATGGAGAAGCTGATGGAAGAGCATCGAACTAGGTCGTTGTGGCATAGGTTTGCTATTTTGACATGTTTATTTGTTTATTTATGTTATTGAACTATATTTGTAATAGTGTCATAGGTATTCTCCGAACATACATTCCGATACATTGAAATAAACTTAGTTAGTATTGAGATATGAACAAGATTTCATTTTAGGATGTAAGTTGTACTCCGAAGTTGTCGATTATTTAAATATTATATGTTTGGCCAAAGTTGTCTCGGGTTGGTTTTATTGTAGTCGTTCAATATATATTTATTAATGGACTCGATAACATCGAGAGTAGGTGACAAAATAGCTATTCTTTCATGTATGTCGGATCATCAATGTCATCTCTAAACATTGGATACATATCTTCAACAATAGTTGCAATTGGATCATCATAGGCTTCGAGCAGAATATCATCAGGAATGTCAATAGCGATGTAACCATCACTTTCTTCTCTGGTTGTTCCGTCTCCAATGATTGCTATCCATTCAGAAAACTTAACTAAATCTACATAATCATCAGTTTTACCAAGACTTTGAAGACGCATATTCTTAGTCAGTCATAAAACTGTAAAATCCACAAATATGATGGATTTATCGTGGCATTCACAATATTCTGCCGCGTTCCCTTGGGTACAACATGTAATATTTGTCTGAAATCACCACCGAAAATGATTGTTTTACCTTGGAATGGGATATCAAGACTATCTGGGTTCTCAAGTTGCATAACACTCGTACAGTTTGGTCCATTGACTCAAAATAGTACTTGTTCATCATTGGGGCTTCGTTCCAAATAATAAGTTTACAATGAACGATCAATTCGGCAAGCGGATTTCCTTGTTTGATATCGCATGTTGAATCTTCATTTGGATTTAATGGAATAATAAATGGAGAATATGCGGTCCTTTCACCAGGTAAGAGAAGAGATGCTATGCCACTCGATGCCATATTAAGTACAATTTGTCCATGAGATCTCAAGCAGAAAATAAAGCCCTCCACACAAATATCTTAGTCGTACCTCCGTATCCATATACAAAGAACATGCCAACTTCATTGGATTGAACAACACATATTATTTTGGAATATACTTGATGTTGTTCATTTGTCATCTTCGGAAGAAGGTTATTGTGTTCAACAAACAACATATTATGATCATATTTTAACTCGTATATCAATCTATTCTGATTGATCTCAATACTATCAAAATCTGGGATTGACATTGAATCAAATTCATAGACTCCTACCGCGATTTCTCAATATTTTTTAGTTTCTTCCAGGGTCAGATCCTTGATTTCATTCTCACTCAATATTAGTTCTATCCAAAAAAAAGGAAAAACTTTTAGTAAAACAAATATGGATCCAAATAGTGAGTATTTACAAATACGTATAAATATAAATTATAATATTTTAATATTCATGTAATACCTTCATGCCGCAGAAGAGCTCGTCGTTTATATAGAATATCATCCAAAAGATATTGCTAATATTTATCCCATACTATGTGTGGCATGCTCACACAAAGAATCCGATGACAACAATGATGCAAACAAACTCAATAGAGTCTCTGCAGACGCCTAGTGACTCGTTTAAGTGATGCCATCGATATACTCTCTATCGTCTTCCAACAAACCCAGAGCATAACAAGCTTCGCGATATGAGAGTGTTGGATACCTTTAAGTAACCTTCTTATAATCATCATGACACGTAGCACCACGGGCAACATTGATAAGGCACCTCAAATATTACATATCACCAGCACTGAGAGGGATGTAATAGACTCGTCCTATAGATTTTCCACATTTTCTTGGCGCCCACTTCCTGATTGTTTGTTTCCATGTAAACTTTTTGGGAGCTTCAACATAAGTTAGCTCTCTTGCTTCAAGATATATCTTATTGATTTCCATCCATGCCAATAACATGCTTTCTTTAACAGTATTCTTCTTTAGAACGTCATCTATTTGTTCAGAATCATGAAAAATAATGCTCTACTCGTTTTCAAGATGGAAACTAAGGCATTCTATGGAAGTGTATTTATATTGGAGTTCAAAGCCCAACAATCTCCATGTTGCCTCACAGGACGAAACATATCTGCAATCGTAGTACATGTTGACTTCATCGACAGGTTTCCCAGATTCATTATAATTTGTACTCTAATAGAATGATGTGGTTACACGATCGTGCCCCTTATTCACATATGTGAACAAATCTTATCAATTCCAACGATGGGGATTCATATACTCTATAACTAATGAGAGACCGAAAATATGGCAAATTATAATCATCTTACACTATCACAAAACTCATGAGCTATAGTCACAAAAAAAAATGAAACATAAAAATGAGTAAAAAGGGTAATTAATATTAATTCGATCATTTAATAGTAATTAATATTAGTTCTACCACACACACAAAAAAAAGGAAAATACACTAAAAAATTCAAAATAGTAGATCAAAATAAAACTAGTTCATTGTTAATGGCACCACAAATCAAAAGGGGAATTGACATTATAGAATGTGTACACGTACCAAGGGTCATTCATGGGGTGGTCGAGGCGGCGCCCTGCACAGGGCCCCCCAACCAAGGCTACCCCCGGTTCAACTTATCACTAGTTCAGCCTTCTTTAAATTGTGCGTTTTAACACAAAAGTCAAGTTAACCACTCCTGAGAAGCCCCCAAAAAATTAAAGTCACTGTGTTTTAAGAAGAATATATATATATATATATATATATATATAAAGAGAGAGAGAGAGAGAGAGAGAGAGAGAGAGAGAGAGAGAGAGAGAGTTGTGCTTTCAAATAAAAAAAAAAAGGCTTCCATCTCCAAAAAACCATCAACCAATATTTATTTTTGGTAAGAATTATTCATCTTTAGTTGCTATATTTTCACCATAGCATGAATTGTATCAATATTTATTCTATTTTGCTAAGGGCTCTTTCTCAATTTTTTTTTTTTTGAAATTTTAGGGATAATTACAAAAAACCTTTGTGTTTCGGGCTAGTTACAAAAAAATCCAAACGTCTTTGAAAATTACAAAAAACCCCTTGAGGTTTGATTATGTCTTACATTTTTCCCTTCGTAAGCAAAAATATTGTCAAAACTCACTTGAACTTTATAAAAATATTACGATTACACCCTTTAATTTAAGCCAAAATCAAACTTGAGGTTTCTTTTTGTAATTTTAAAATTTCTCTTGGTTTTTTGTAATGAGTCCAAACCTCAGGGGTATTTTGTAATTATTCTTAAATTTTAAGATTTATTTTGTTTTTGTTGTTTGATTTTCACCGCTAACAAATTTTTTATTAATATTTATTCTGTTATTCTTTCAGGTTTTATTTTTATATGAATAGAGGGGCCTTTTTTTTTCTTTCCTACACCAGGCCCTTAAAAACTAGGGGTGAGCAAACTAGGGTTGTGCACGGGACTTGGAGATCACTGGAACCAAACCGATACCCGAACCGAAAAATATCCGAACCGAAAATATCCATTGACTTTTTGACTTTCTTCGTACCGAACCGTCCCGAAAAATTTTTCGTACGGTCGAGATTTTTAAAATATCTTTACGAGAAACGCACCGTTCCGCACCGAATCGAAGATCCGAAGATAGAACCGATTTTTAAGAATTTTTTAATACATACATATATATTATTTTTATCTTATTTATATTTTGATATTGTGACACCCCACATTTAATCAACCTAGAAAATTATCTGATATGATTAATTAATTATTATATTAAGTTTCTAAGAATTTATATCATTTAACTAGTCTTTTGTCTGTGCAATGCACGGGGGGTGTTCCATCAATGCACGTAAATTGCATGCATATAAGAGTTACACTATTAATGAATATAAAAACATAAAATACAACTTCTAACAAATCAAGTTAACTACATTTCAAAATTATAAATTTTGGAATACTTCTTTATACACAACATTATTCGTCTGTTTGATTTTATTTTACCGTCGTCACAAACTAATATTTTCAAACTCTTACGATACGTGACTCGTGAAACAACAACATATAATTGACCATGACTGAAAATGTTCTTTATAGGAGAATTAATGAAAATAATTAAGGAGATTAATTATTCTCATTACTTGCTACGTTTTAATAAAGCATAACATCAACATGTATATTAAATTTCTTTATTGTCGATACTTATATGTTATAGTTTTAAAAGTATTGTACATCCGAAATACAATAATTACACATCAATGATCCATAGTAAATTAAAAAACCATTAGCTTTAGATTTACAAAATTTTCGACATTAATTATTGCAATCAGTCAAATATTAAGAGTATAAAAAATTAGATCAGAAATCTACCATAATAAAATACTTGTCCAGCAACTGCAATTAAAGATTAATGTATTAAGAAAATTACTTTGACTGGGAGTCTATAAGTATTGGTGTGACTTTTAATCATATATTTCCCAGAATTACTTCACTAATTACAAAAAAAATATCAAACAAACAAATTCATATCTAATATCCCAAATATACAACTTTCGAAGTTGAATATAAATAATTTCTATTAACACAACTTTACGATTTTTAGTCTTATAAAAATATTTAAGGCTAATAAAATTTTGCTAAATTAAAGAGAAATAAAATATTTTTGGTTCAACTATATTAATTTTGGCTCATTTATTATCGAGTCGAACTCGAGCCTGGATTTATCGAATATATTGACGACTCACAGACGTTTTTGAGATTAATCGAGTATAAGCGAGCTTAGTAAATATTAATTATAAATTAAATTATTTTTTAATTTATGATAAAAATAAAATTATATATCTAAATCGCATTATATATTATTATATTAATTAATTCAACATTTTTGGTTCAATCAAATTAATTTTAGCATTTTTAAATCTTAATTTATAAGCCCACATTGTTAACCCAACAATAACTCAAAACCCAGCCCATTAACACTCCAAGCCCAGACCCATCAAATAACCCTTAACTACCCTCAAATGAGTCAAACCCTAATCCTAAGTCATTCTTCAGCCTTCACACACTAACACCTCAAAAACACACACGGATCATATTTTCTCTCCCTCGTTTTCCTCTGTTCAACGACGTCCAGATTTTTTTCTCGAAAGATCTAAGGATTCCGAGCCAAGTACGGTCACTTCCTTGTTTGGTTCATCGGGTTCGTAATTGTGTATTTTATGATTTGTCCTATTTTGTGGGATTTGAAAGAAATTTCCTAAAATTTCAGTAAATAAGATGCTTAGATTTTGTAGACGTACACTTTCAATTTTTTTTAATTCTTATTTTTCGTTCTTGTTGGTAGCACTGTATTCTTATTGTTGATTGGTTGGTGATTTGTATTTAAATTTGTATATGGCAATATGTTTGATGTTTGACTCTCAGTAAAGTGATGATTTGTTTTGATGTTGGAGCTTGGGTTTCTTAAGTACCAATAGTACACTAAATTAGCAATTTAGCATTGTTTTCTGTAGTGAGGATTTGCTTTGATGTTTATTCTCGTGAATGAACTTGATACCATTATTGAGGATTTCAATTTGTGAATGTTTTCTGATTTTTAGATTCTGATTTATTTGGTATATTTGGCTTTATATTTTAATTATTTGTTGAAATTTTATTCATTATTTTCTAATGATCCTAGGTCAATCATGTCCACAAAGTCTAAAGGAATTGAGGTTTCATATAGTGTTATCAAAAGTGGTAAGAAAGTTATCATGAGTCCATTTGATTGTTATTTTGATCTTCTATCATTTTGATAATTATATATCACTGTAATGATTTTGCAGGATTGAGTAAGAGGAAAGAATCTACTCCATCTCATTCGAGTGCTCCTAGTGATAGCCAGATTGTTGGTTCAAATTCAGTTTCAATAACAAGTAAGACTACTTCACCAATCCATAAAAAGACTAGGTCTGAAGTTTGAGATCATTTTGAAAAATTGAGAGATTCTGATAGGAATGAAACAGGTAAAGCTAAATGTGTATATTGTGATAAAACCTCGGGGTTATGGAAACATTTGAGGGAAACTTGCAAAAAGTATCATTTCAAACAACAATTGGTTGATGCATATAAGATTAAAGATAAAACTCAAAAGATATTGACTTTTCAAAGTGCATCAGATTCTGGGGAAGTGAAACTAACTAGTTGGCAATTTGATCAGGAAAAAGTACGAAGTGCTTTGGTTAAAATGATTATAAAGGATGAACTTCCTTCTCTTTGTTTGTTAAAGAAAAGAAAAGATTGAAAGACCAACTTCAAACTTTGTGTCAAAGCCAAAGAGTGTCTTTTACTACTGATACTTGGACAAGCTTGCAAAATGTGAATTACTTGTGCTTGACTGCTCATTTTATTGACTTAAATTGGAATATGCACAAAAGAATTTTGAATTTCTGTCACATTAAAAGTCATAAAGGGGTAAACATTGGAAATGCTGTTGATTTTTTCTTGGACGAATGGGGCATAAAAAAGGTTATGTGTATCACTGTTGATAATGCATCATCAAATGACACAGCTATCCAACAATTAAAAAAGAGGTTATTAAAAAAAGATGCCTTTGTTTTGGGTGGGGAGGCATTTCATATGAGGTGTTTTGCTCACATTTTACAGTTGATTGTTAAAGATGGCCTTGAAATTGCTCATGGATCCATTAAAAGAATTCGAAATGTTGTCAAGTATGTGAGGGAAAGCCCACAAAGGTTGGAATTATTTAAGAAATGTTGTGTTGACGCAAAAATTGAATCTAAGGCATGTTTGCAATTAGATTGTCCAACTAGATGGAACTCGACATATTTAATGTTGGAAACTGCTTTGATCTTTCAAAAGGCTTTTGACAAATTAGAAGATGTTGATGAGAAAATGACTGTTGAATTTGGACATGATTTACCCACCGATAATGATTGGTTTTATGCTACCCATTTCACTAAAGTTCTCAAACGATTTTATGATGTTACTTGCAAGTTGTCTGGTTCTTTATACTCTACTTCAAGTATGTATTTTCCCGAGATCATTCGAACCTTAAAAGATTTGGATTCTTTTGAAAAAAGTAGTGATCCGAATTTGGTGGAAATGGGAAAACAAATGAGAGCAAAATTTGACAAGTATTGGGGTTCCATTAACAAAATGAATGTGATGCTTTTTATTTATGTGGTATTAGACCCTAGATATAAAATGAAATACTTAAGGGCTAAGTACAAGCTTTATTATAGTGAAAAAGATGCAGATGATTTGGTAGATAAGGTAACAATGAGTTTGAAAGCATTGATTGAAGAATATAAGATCATAAAAAAGGAAAATGTGGATGGACAAAGTTCTTCAAGTCAATCTCAAAATATAAGGATAGATACCATCAAGGGCGGAGCCAGGACGCTTTACCAGGGTGGGCCGATACACGAAAATGGGGTGGGCCGGATAGAAAATCCAAGAAAAATTAATACAAATTTTAACTATTTTTTTTTAAAAACAATCCTCACTAAAAATTTTTTTAAAAAAAAATGGGCTGGGCCAGGGCCCAGACTGGCCCAGCCCTGCCTCCGCCAGTGGATACCATAATGAATGTAGATGAAGATATTGACGAGTTTTTTTTAGAAGAAGAGGATATGCATAAATTGACTACCAAAGGGAATTGGAGAGATATTTAGAAGAGTTCTCAAAATTACACTCACAATTTTGATATATTGACTTGGTGGAAAGTCAATTGATCGGACTTCCCATTTTGGGTAGCATTGCTAGCAAGGGCGGAGCCAGGACGCTTTACCGGGTGGGCCAATACACAAAAATAAAATCCTCACTAAATTTGTTTTTTAAAATTAATACAAATTATAACTATTTTTTTTTTTTTAAAATAAAATCCTCACTAAATTTGTTTTTAAAAAAAAATGGGATGGGCGGGCCAGGGCCCACTGTCTCACTGCCTCCGCCTGATTGCTAGAGATGTGTTGCCAATCAATCTTCGATCGTAGCCTCGGAATCGCATTTAGTACAGGGGTCGAACTTTAGATCGCTTCTTGAAGTTCTTTAACTCCCACTACGATTGAGGTGCTCATTTGCCTCCAAGATTGGTTGAGGAGATCTAGAACACCAATCCAAGTTGAAGAATATATTGAAGACCTTGTAAAGATGGAATCATGTATGCTTTTGTTTTTAAAAGTATTTTTCATGCAAATCTATCGCTTTTATTTTTCATTTTCATTGAATTGGTCCCTTCTTTTTCGAGATGCAACAAAAGATCTTGAAATACTTAAGTAGTCTTGTGGCAAGAATGACATTGGAATGTTGAGATTTTCAGGTTGATGATGTTTATTTTCTATGTTTTTATGCTTATGCTCAATATGAAAGATTATATCTTATTTTGTTGTTTTCATTTGTATTATGGCAGGTACTTTATTTAATGAAGCATGTCATGATGCATGGCATGATGATGTTTCAGTGAATCAATATTGAAGGAGCTGAATTTTTTTTGTATTTATTGTATTGTTGATATTCCAGTTATGTAAAAGCAGTTGCACTATTACAACAAATATTTTCTTTGTGTTAACCCTTATGATTTTAGTATTTAATTTGGGACTGTACTAAAAAAATAATGACCTATGGTGATTTTTACATTCAGTTTTCAGTTTTTTTGTGTGTTTACTTATGACCAATCTCCGTTTATCCGTCCCGTACCGAACCGTCTCATACTGTTCCATTAGAACTGAATTTCCGTACCGAAGTTTAGAACGGATCGGGATGGAGATTTATTTTCTATGGTTCGGTTCTGGAGATTGAATTTTAAAATCTCCGAACTTTGGGACGATTCTGGAGATTTATGAATCTCCGGACCGTCCCGTACCGTGCACACCCCTAGAGCAAACAACAGGTTCGGTGCAAAATCGAACCGAACCGCAAAAAACTGAATTTATATTTTCTCAAACCGAAACTGAACCACAATGCTAGAAAAACCGAACCAAACTATTTTGGTTTGGTTTGGTTTTTCGGTTGGGGCTTTATTTTGGGTCTTTATTTGTTTTTGCTAAAAATATATATATATATATATATATATTCAATATTTATTTGACAATTTAACAATAAAATAAATTAAAAAATTAAAATAATATAATATATATATATATATATAATAGAAATTAATATATTTGATTCGGTGCAAAACGACATATTATGCACCAAAACTGAACCGAACCGAAAATTAATTTGGTTTATTATATTCAAAACCAAACCAAACCGTTTAACCAAGAAAACGAACCAAACCATCGATTCGGTTTGATTTTTCGGTTCTGATTTGGTTTTGCTCACCCCTATTAAAAACATAAGAACGGCCCTGCACGTACCAAAAACAACTAGGGGCAAAAGGCATATATACACAAATTGAAGAAGCAAATAAATAGTTAGTTGTTCCCGCCACAAATTGAAGAAGCAAATAAATAAGAAAACTAATTTTATCAATTTAATTAAAAAACAGAGATAATTACATTTTACTCCCAAAACTAAACTATACACGTTTTTTAAGGTTATCATCTAAATTTTTCCGAGTCGCACTTTACCCCTTGAACTCCGTGATTTGTGCATAGTGCCATATATTGGCCATCGCCAACAGAAATCTCCAAGAATATTTCCGCATATGCCATGCTCGTGAGGGCAAAATTGTCATTGTCTAAAAATTTAAAAAAAATTGTTACATTTTGCCACCGCAACTTTGGTTGACTTGCATTTTGTCTCCCCAAACTTTGCATTATTTCACTTTGCTACATAAAATATTTAAAAAAATCATATATTTATACATTTATTTTATATCTTTTTTTTCTAATTTTTTATCCACAAAAACTAAAAAAATTTGGTTAAGTATATTATCAATAAAATTATACTATAAATTCTTCATTTTAAACTTTCTTGTAAACCTTAGTTTATTTGTCTTAATTAGTTTTTACATTATAATTTAAAATATAAAATATCCTTTTCAATTTCTAGGTGAATAAAATTATAAATTTTCACCAAAGTCAATTTGAACATAATACGATGCATTTAACTTCTTTTGTAAGTAAAATTACTAAAAGATACAAGTATTACAAATGTAATGAATTTGACAATTTTTACATTTAAGTAGTGTATAAGATTTGTAGTAAAGTAAATTAATTTTCATAATCTTTAATTATAAAATTATAAAATTAAATTGGCGACAGAAATATTTCTTCTAGAAATTTAAATATAATACATTATAAAACAAATCATTGATAATAAATTTACTTTATTACAAATATTATACCGTACTTAAATATAAAAATTATCAAATGCATTAAATTTGTAATACTTTTATCTTTTAATGATTTTACTTTCAAAAGAAAGTTAAATACATTGTATTATGTTCAAATTGCCTTTGGTGAATAATTTATAATTCTATTCACCTGGAAAATGAAAAGGATAATGATATATTTTTAATTATAATGTAAAAATTAACTCAGTAAATGGAAAATAAACTATGATTTTTTCAAGAAATTTTAAAATGAAGAATTTATAGTGTAATTTTGTTGAAAATATATTTAACCAAAATAATTATTTATTTTTTGTGGATAAATAATTAGAAAAATAAAAAATATAAAATACTGGTTTCATTTGTACTCTGAGGTGATTTCATTTCTGCCCCTTTTTACTTGAAAGATGTAAATCAAATTGTTCATTTTCAGTTGAGTGTTTGATTCTGGGTTAAAAAAGCTTATGTTGCTTCATATAACATATTAGCACCGCAAAACTCTTATCATTTGCAATTTGCATCCATGAGGTTTTCAACTCTTTCATGATAGTAGTAAATTCAATGGAACCAAAAATGGTGTATGATAGTAAAAAAGAGCTCAATGAGCAACATGCTTACAACGTCTAAACAAATCGAACAGTACTTATGTGCCTCAACAAACTATTGGAAAATTGTATTCATATCTTCTAAGATTGGAAAGATTGTGTCAAATCAAAGGGATCCTTAATTGATTAGCATGTATCTTGGGATTGCATCTAATATGGTAGGATTTGATTATGTGATTTGATTATGGCAGGGATTGAGATATCTTACAATTATAAGATGATCTCTCCCTCATTCCTAAACACAAATTAATTTTGACAAGACAGATATCTCATACATAGAATTTTTCTCTCTACGTTTCTTCTTGGAGAATCACCACTCAAGGCCTCCGAGGGTTTAAGGTGTGCAACAGTTGTGGGTGCTCTATTAGTATTCACATCAAGTGGAGCAATGCACGGAGTGAAGGACGACCTATATTCAAGTGCAGTTCAATAGGGGCTTGTAGACGAGCTATAGAGATCAAGGGCTAACAAAACGCGAATCGGTGAATTTATTCCGCTACCCAATTAAAAGGTATCATCGATTCCTTATTATGTGACTATGTGCAAATATGTGTTTATTTGCTTACAGTGGTATCAGAGCACATTAGGACTCGTTCTCGCCTAATTGATGTACTTGATACGTGTGGTACGTATGAGATTCAATTTTTTTCGTTTTTAATAGAAAATTCGAATCTGGAATTTTATTGTTTTATATGTAATATTGGTATCAAATGATAGATCTTGCTTAGAGGGTTAATTTGGTATATTTTGCATATTAATCGGATAAAAAACGAGATAGTTATTGTTGTTTCAAATTTTTAGAGAAAAAACAATTTCTGCATAAAAATCCGTGCTACTATTTGATATATATTTTTTTTTTTGAACATACTATTTGATTTGTTGATGAAGGTTTTCTGAAGTTGGGTTTGGTTTTTGTTTCACAACCCGTAAATTGTAATTATAAGGCTGAACAACCGTTTTCATTAAAAAAAAAAGTTTGAGGAAAAATTGCGTGGGATTGGCCGCTGCGGCTGCTGTTGCTTATCACTGCCTGTCCGATTATTTTCGTGTTTTTTTTTCCGAACATGCCCTAGATATTGTTGTACATGTATGGTCTACGGTGAATTTATTCCGCTACCCAATTAAAAAGTATCATTGATTCCCTATTATGTGACTATGTGCAAACATGTGCTTATTTGCTTACACAAACAAATCAATACAATCAACCAATTCATTTGACAAACTTCACTTAATTGCTTTGTGATGGAATTAAGCTTCAGCAGCACCTCTATTGAGAGCTCTATCCAATCTTGTCTCAAAAGGAGTAGAATGCCAATTAACTCTCTTATCCTGCGCATATATAAAGTTTTAGTAACAAAGTTACGATTGCAAAAAACATTAAACACTTTCACATTTCATAAATACCTCTCTATACTTGCTAGTTGTATTTGGTATGCCCTTAAAAGAAGATGTTGATCAGACTGCTTTTTTGAACTCGAATGATTCCAATAAGTCCCAACAGTGCCTATAATGTGATTATATCTTTTAGCCTATAACTCGAATGATTACAAAAAAACCTCAAAATTAGTGTATGTGTCCCTTTTGACTTTGCAGCTTTCCATTTAGAAATATTCTCTACAGGGTTGAGCACCTAAATTGTCTCCAAGAGATTTCTTGACTCTATTAATTTATGTTCCCTGCATACATGAGCTACATAATATTAGGAAAAGGGATGTAGTCATGTAGATTATAGACTTATAGTAACACATCAATGTACAAATATATGCAAATGGTATATATTGGCGGCTCAATATTCTAATGAATGATCATACAGCTTGAGCTGAAGGCCACAATGTCGAAAACATGTGATAATATGGTCTACTCCATATTTTCATAAAGATTTTGAATGCACAATTAGGAATTTTGTACTTAAATATTCATAAGAGAACTAGAGGCTTAACATCAGAGAAGCAAGAACCTGCCTCCATTAACGAATTGTCATCTCTAGACTTAAAAAAGTGAGTTTGACTGCTCTATGTTAAATTCTTGTCACCGATATATTATTATTTCTTTTGTTAAACGCAGAGCTTGAGCTTGATATATTTATGTCTCTCTTGTTGTTTAGCTGATTTTTATGCTCCAAAACATCAAAATCACCGAAAATTTTCACAATCTCCGATTTTCGAATCGAGCATGGGAGGCCACACGGCTACATGTGTGAACTTTTTAAAATGCGTACAATCTTGAAAAGCGCAATCTTGAGAAAGCGCATGACTTGCTTGATATATTTATGTCTCCTCCTCGTTGTTCGTTGTTTAGCCGACTTTTATGCCATATGTTCTTTTTTTTGCCGATTGTTATGCATCTCTGGTTTTATGGTGAATTTCATTTGCAACAAGTCAAGAATGAAATACTTGTACCATTCAAGTCACCTAGGTTTCGAGCTTGGGCAGAGGAGAAACAGGAAATCGTGAATTTCGGTAACGCTCTCGTGAGCGATATGGGATATAATAAGCATATTAGTAAGTTAATTTTAATTTTAAGTTAATTTTAATTTTAAGTGTGTAATTAATGGGACATGTTAACTCTTAATTTTAATTTTTTTTTTTGATTGTCTAGGTTTTTGCGGGATGGTATATTTACTACATTCCATAGGCCAAGAAATTTGGCCTTGCCCCATGTCACCCATAGGCGAAGAAATTTGGCCTTGCCCCATGTGAACAACATCTATGCAAATAGGCGGAAGGGGAGAAAGAAAGATACCTATTCTTCGGGAATGACTTCATGCGACTCATGAACTTCAAAAGAAATTTAGGTACTAAAATTAGTTTCGATTAATCAATTACGTATGAATCTCCGATTACATTAACATTGTTTGTCTAAACCTGCAGTTTTAGTTGACGGGCGGTTTTGTGTAAGAAGCCGGGTTATTGAGGTGTACAGACGGCATGCTAGCCGCACCCGCTCAAGTAGCTCCCGCACCCGTTCAGCGGCTCCGCACGCCGATTCAAGCTCGCTTTCGATTCATGCCACCGCTTTCGATTCATGCCTTTCCCATCCAAGGCGCATTGAAATGACGCGTTGCTAAGTTGCATAATGGAAGTGTTGGTTCGTCGAACAACACCGAGAATCCCATGAGTAGACAAAGAACTCGAACAAGCGGCCATAGAGATCATGGTTCCACGATTTGCTATTAATGCAAATATCATCACCGTCGACTCACGCGACAACTTCTAATTAGATATTCAATGGAGACAAATGTAATCGCCAATATAGGCAACATGGGTAATCAATGCGGCGACACAATTACTTGTAGATGAAGATGGAGATCTTTGCTATATGGTAGTTATATAACCATTGAGTCTTCACCGTGAACTTGGATGCTTGGATTCATTGTGAATTTATTTTATAGGTTTTGTGTTACATTTATTGTGAAATTTTGGATTCGGTTTAGATGAAGATGGAGATAGTTTGCTATATGGTAGTTCTCAGAACTACTGAGTTTTCTTCACTTTGTAGACATATTCGAGTTTTCTTCATTGTGCTTCACTAGTAAATTTGGATTTTTTTATATGTTCTCTGTAACTACGGTAACTAGTGAATTTGGATTCTTTTTAGGGATAATTACAAAAACACCCTTGAGGTTTGGGCTAATTACAAAAAAAACCTAGAGTTTTTTTGAAAATTACAAAAAAACCCTTGGGGTTTGATTCCATCTTACATTTTTCCTGGTGATATTCAAAAATATTTCAAAAGCCCCCCGGACATTTACAAAAACATCAATTACCCCCCTTAAATTTAAGACAAAACGAAACTTGAAGGATTTTTTTGTAATTTTGAAACATCTCTAGTTTTTTTTTTTAATGCAATTAACCCAAACCTCAGGGGTGTTTTTTAATTATCCCTTCTTTTTATGTGTTATATGTAACTCTTGTAAGTTGTAACCACTCACTGAATCTTTTGGATTCATTTTATATGTTTTCTTGGAACCTACTCACTCTATATCGATGATAATGTTTTCTTGGAACTTGGTAAAATTCAACATAGCAAGTAGGTATTACCAGATTCTATAAACTGAAACATTATCTTTTGGATTTATTTTTTAATTATCTTTTTCTTTTTGGATTTATTACCCCGGATGGATGTATTGATATTTTTTCTTTTTGGATGTTTAAAATTGAAGTAAATCAATAATTATCTTTTTTTTCTTTTGGATTTATTAGGGTTTCTCGGCCCGCCACCATTACCTCTGATAGAGTGTAACTTTTTTTCTTTTTGGATGTTTAAAAATTAAAGTAAAAATACGATTAGATTTATTATTACCCCTTTGATAGAGTGTATCTACTTGTATATTTAAAACTGAAGTAAAGATTTGATGTGAGTTGTGCAAGTTAATTGTAAATTCTTCAAATGCGTTGTCAGACAGCTATGCTTATTTCCTTGCAAATGTTCTCCCACAGTAAATGTGCCACAAGTGCTATATTTCAGTCCCAGCGCATGAGTACATAACCTAAATATGGCTTAGTAAATAATACAACTCCTTCAAAAACTGAATATCTCTGCCACATATTTTAAACCCATCAAAGAAAGTTACAAAAATAACATAAATTAGATATCACTCGACCATACAAGGCTGTTCTAAGGACTACAGCTTTGTGTAAATCAGTAAAATTAGGTATGTCAATCAAGTCAATTTCCTGTGTAAGAAGATGACAGAAAATCATGGAAGACCGATCTGGACCGGAAACCACGAAGGTCAACACCTCCGGGTACTTCAGCCAACCAGACGGATAGATGGTATCGCTGTGTTGAAAGCCAAGCTGTTCCATTCTGCACTTTTGAGCTGCCAAAGAAATGTTAGGCAGCTTTCTCCATTCTCCAGTTTCCGGCTTCATCTCCCAAAATTGCCACAAATATTGTCCACATCTAATCAATAAAGTTAGATACTTCCTCGTAGACACGTAACACATCCGTACTCTTGTATAAACTTGAGGGACGGGGGCGGGAGTCTCTGTAATAGTTTCCGTCTCTACATTCAAAGTCAAAACACCGCCACCCATAGCCCAATGCATAAAACCTTCAGTAATCAACGGACCTTTGTTAAATACTTTTCTAGCTTCGAGAGATAAATGTTCAGTTGGAATATTCCTCCACGATTTATCGACCCCAACAGTTAATATAGCACATCGTTGACCCTTTAGCACCCCATCAGGATCATGTGTTACAACCACTTTGTACTCCATCGAAGCCATAGCATACACTATACCACATAAATGTTTGCGTACCATGATACTAGTAAACGAAGGGATAACGAAGATTTGCTTTGTTATGGGATTTGTGATATAAATGGCTTTGTAGTTATGGCAATCAAACTGCACAATCAAACCATTACAAGTAGCCCAAACTGGGACAATGAATTTGAAATTATATCTAGACGACCTTGTCTCAGAGCCAAAAAGACCGCATTTTCAACGAAGCCCTGGAAGAGAAGCCCATAAGTAGTATGCTGGAGGTGTTCATATACGAAGTGATGGGTATGGATAATACGGTACCACTTCCGACAAACAAGCCTTGCCTGGTCATATATATCTTGAGTAGGGAGATGTAAAAGAATTTTGAACAGCAGATCATCGGGAAGAGAATCGATGCTTTTTAACCTCTTCCCTTTACACGTCCTGAGATAATAAGCGGTTGTGGAATCGCTCCCAACCATCTGCACATTAAAGAAAGTTTTGTTTTTTTTTATCGAAATTCTATGCTTCAAAAGTCTCTATGCTTAACTATTTCTATAATTTTGAACGACTTACATTACAATAAACTCCATTCAATTCTTATTTGCCCGTTCAAATCAAAAGAGGTCATATGCAGACAACGTAATAGCACCTTATTTGTCTATAAGCTATGTTTATTATGTTTCTATAATGGACAACAATACATAAGGATGTGTAGCTATTTCAATCAAATCACCGCTATTTCTGTTGTTTATTTTTTCTGTAATGGAGAATAATATAAAGAAGGAGATACAGTCATACAGTTACAGCAGTAAAGTTGATGCTTTTAGCTAATATTTCGTACCAAAGACAGAGATATATCTCCATCAATTTGTTAAAATAAATTTAAAGTCAATGTATAATTATCATGTTTTTTTGTTAATTAAGATTTTACTATGAATTTTTATATTTATAATCAATTTCTTATACATATATATATATATCATAAATTACAAAATAAATTTATATTAAAACAAGGATTTATTAATATTATTTAAAATACAAAGTTACATTAAAATACATATTCATACAAATATATTATATATTATTATATTAAACATAAAATATATATATATTTATATATAAATATATATATATATTAAATTACAATTTGACAAAAGTATTTAATTTTAATATAACAAAGAATCAAAGTGGAATATTCTAATTTGGGGTAAACTTTAGAGTGGACCGTTGAAAATTAATGTTGAGTTCCTCCAAATTTTCCTCTAAAATAATATAAAACTCACAATATTTTAGATAAAACCCTTGGAGATGCTCTTAGATATTGGATTCTCGGGATTTTCTTATGTTAAAAAGAAAAAAAAAATACACATTAAATTCAGAGAAATAATGTTATATCAGAGTGTTGTGAGCCTTAAGAATGGGCTTTAATTATTAGCGGTCCATTTATAGTATAAACTAACATTTCAACTTTATATTGCACACAAGCCCAAAATATGTTTGAAAGTTGCACCCATCTTTGATTTTGCTCTGTTGGAATTGCTCTCGAGCCTTACGATATTTTTATGTTTTATCATTGTACATTGGCTTCTCATAAAGCTCATAGCTCATTGTGTTTTTGCCATTCTCAAGTCTTTGATTATGGTCAACATGTGTGAGGTTTTTTTTCCTGAGTTTGAAAGTTAATTGCTCGTAAGATAATTTTTAATATACAAATAAATTGTGTAAGAATGAATATGAGCAATGTCAACACACACGCGTACGTATATATAGCACAACCATTGAGAATATTTAAGAAAAATAATTTTATAAATCAATTGAATGCTTCTAATTTATTTTATATTTTGAAGATTATGTATTTTAATTTTAATTTTTTTTCATATTTGACCACTATTATTATTGCATTGGTTTTTATATTAATTAATTATTATTCATTATTAATTTATATTTAACCAAAAAGCTTAAAATATTTTTCCGATAATTTTTTAATTATGTTTCTTATATATTTTAATTTATTATGTTTTTATTATTTATTTATATATGCAATATGGGTGTCAAACTGATTATCATAAAAAATGATTAGTTTGATTAATGTAGTACACACATATTTTGAAACATAATTTTACATAGATCTATTTTTTATATCATTTTAAAAAGTGATTATTTAAAGAAAATTGCCTAACAAAAATAATGGAATACCAAATATTTACCATTTCTTATTTTTACACATATTTTTATTATTTTATATATTATAATACAATATATAAACAGTGGTAAATTCGAAAAAACCAACCCTCGAGTCTTTATCAAGGCAAAAAGAAGCTTACTTCTGAGATTTCATTTTCTGCATCGCCGGCCACTAGTGAGCGGTGGCGACGGGAAGGCGCCGACGGCTAGCGAAGGACTGACGGTGCAACATTACCCATATCTATTTACTCAATTTGAAAGATTCACAAAATATAATCTTTCGAAATTGTGCCTATTTCCACTCTGTTCAAAAAGTTTTATAGACATTAGATATTGGATTCCCCGGGATTTTCTAATGTTAAAAAGAAAAAAAAGGTACACATAGAATTCAGAGAAATAATATGATGTTAATATGGTCACTGACCCAATCAAAAAAAAAATATGGTCACTGACTCACTGATTTAATGTATTCTCTTATTTTGCGGGAAAATCATGCTAAGCTATAAGGCAAGATCCAACTACATATAAAACTGAAAAAAAGAAAATACTAATAACACCTCAAAGCGTGCAACTGACGGAATCATTTCATGGTCCTATTAGGTCCAAATTAAGGATTTCAATTGATCGGGTCTGGGCCGAGTCCGCATGGACTTGAGACCCGATCCATTAAGAAAATGCAATACGGCAATACCAATACTCATACTTGCAGGGGCAAAACCACCTTAGTGGTCAGGGGGGCCTTGGTCTCCGTCAAATTTTTCCTTTTTACCTTATATATATATATATATATATGTATGTGTGTGTTAATATTAATTAATTAAACTAGTTATAAATATATAAGAATTTCATGAATCATATTCTTGAATTATGCACAAGATTGGCCCAACATCCAATGTGGCTGAGAATTATTTTTTTCCCTTTTTACCTTATATATATGTGTGTGCAGTATTTTAATATTTTTATCCCCAACTCAAATTGTTGATCAATAAAATTTATTGTGAACCACACAAGCCATGACTAATACATTTCAGTTTGAAGAAACAATTGTGTGAGTCTTGATATGTACCATACTCTCTCCAACCCATAAAGATAGGCAAGCGGATCCAATTCACACAAATTAAGAAAATATAATAAATGTAATTGAGATTATATTGTTTTTCCATATTCTTCCTATTTTGCCCTTGCATTAAATGGCGGTATATCATTCAAAGTGAATTAAATTATGGAGTATACTTATTTATTAGGATAATTTAATGATATACTTTGAAATATTTAACTATGGATATTGTTATAATTTTTTTGATACAAATATAACATATTTAAATATAATTATCATATATATATATAAATATTTAACTGTTAACGCTAGGGTATCTACTAAAATCGTATGATATTATAACTACTCGCACTCATCTCAAACCCAATTAATAAATTATATATATTACTCATAATCATCCCAAATCCGGAAAAAAATCACCTATACCGTGCTATTAGGGTCCAAATAGGTGTAGGTACCATGTCTAATCATCCCCTATCACCTGTAGTTGGCCTCTTTCAACTACAAATCCTGAGTCCGCCCCTGCATACTCGCCACGTCTCATCTTAGACCCATATCCGCCCCAACCCATACCCTTGTCTTATGGATAAGATCCATTAAACTTAAGATTTCATATATTTAGCCAAATTTATACAATATTATTTATATAATTTTGTATATTATATGAATCATTATGAAATTAACACCAACATATATAAATCAAGAGTTATCATTCTATATATAAAATAAAAAATAAAATAAAAAATATATGGGTCGGGTCCTGTCATACTCGTTACCCTACTCATACCCACCCAAGTCAAAAAATCAATACCCGTTAATGAGACGTGTCTGGTTCAGGTTCAGGTTCAGGTCTTACCCAGACTCGTTGCCATCTCTAGTCCAAATAGTCCTAACACCACCTAATGGCGAATAATAATCCCTCATCAAACTATATTTAGAGCAATCACTCTGCATAAAATTGGGCATACCAGCATTCTAGCCCGTTTTAGTGGAGAGGCATGTTATTTGTTTACATAAATTAGTTTGTAGGACATTCAATGTATATTTTGATGGGGATCAAATGGTTGTTCATATACCTTTATCTTTGGAGTCTCTGAGGAGCAAACGCCCGGACCAAACTATTTCATTTCTGATTTTCGGTATCAAAATAAACTAAAATTATTTTAGAAACCAATTTCTGGCTTGTTTTGACAAGTAGATGCCTTTGGAAAATCGCAGGACTGGAAATCATATTCTAAAACTATTTCAGAAGATAGCATACAACATTGTATACCATTGAATGTGTATACTACGACAGTACGATTCATAAAGTGAAATTCTAAGACAGACGACAGTGTGCGTGCCTGTTCACAGATTTCCTCTTTCTGGACAAAATTTTGGATGAAAGTATGATTGCTTATAAAACTTTCAAAAAAAGCACGGTTAACTTTTTATCACTTATCAAATCCACAATCACATCTAGTTATAATTTAAAGCAAAAAAATACCACATCAACTATCATTATATACAATCATATCATAAATACGTTATTCACTCTCTTATTTTCGAAAACACTAATAACTATTATACTAAAAAAAACCATCACATCAACTATCATCATTACATTTTAATATTATATTCGATCACACTCTCAAAATTCATTCTTATTTTTCCAAATAATTTTATCATACTATTTTTTCCAAAAAAAGTAAAGAGCAAATTGTCAAACAATCACTCCCTAATATTACCACATTTAACATCCCCACTTGAAGTCTTGCATATCCTATAGTATATAGGGATATTTACCCCACCCCACCCCCCACCCCAAAAAAAAATCCTTCATATTTGGGCTAATTACAAATATATATATATATATATATATATATATTTACAAAAGCCCTTATGAGGTTTAACTCCATATTACAGTCTTCACTTCATAAGAAAAAAATATTTCAAAACTCCCTTGAATTTTATAGAAATATTACATTAATCCCCTTAACAAATCAAACCGCAAGAGATATTTTGTAATTTTAAGAAACCTCTGGGTTTTATTGTAATCAACGGAAACATCATTTTTTTTTTCTATTTTTCGTAATGATCCTTAGTATTTATAATGCAAAGTGGAAAATAGAATTGCTCCAGAAATTCCCATAAAAGATAACGGTTTCATTAGAAATACTAGCCACGGATAAGATATTTTAAAGTGCTCTAACCATATTCCTTTTTTTTTTTGATCGGTACTCTAACCATATTCTGCCATCATGGCTCATGAGGTACACATCATACAACACGAAGAACCAAAAAGCCTGGAAATTATCACTTCAGCCGAGCCACTGGAAATTGTAGCTTCATGAACTTTTTAGTTAATCAGGGCAAGGCTGAAAGTAGAGAACAATAGCTCTATATATATTTATATTCATCTCCTAGAAGCTCTCGATCCTACAACACATAAAAATGATGGTTAGGAGCATCAAAAGAATCTAAATAAAGATGCGGCCGATGATGTACTCATACTTACTAGAACGTTTTATGTTGCGGCAGAACTTGCTGGCACATTGACAACGGAACGCCTTAATGGGGTGTTCGTGGTCATCAAAATCAATGCCATAATCCTGCAAGCAATGAAACTTCTAAGCAACTAAAAGAATACTGATGGGGTGTTTGACTAAGCTTATTTAAAATAACTCGTACGAGCTAATAAGTTCTTTTTAAAATAAGTTGTTGAAGTGTTTGGATAAAATAAGATGATAGAGCTTATAAGAAGCTAGTAATGACATTTTTGCAATTAAAAACAAACATATAAGCTTCTCACATCTTATTTTAAAATTGGGAGCTTATAAGATCTTTTTATATTGAAAAATTATTGCACTTTTGAAAAACATATAAGCTCTCAAACATCTTATAAGATGTTTTGAAAAGCTTATAAGCTCAGCCAAACACCCTCTGAATACAACAATAAGCTTTAATGCACAACTAATTGTGCTTAATATAAGCTTATAAGCTCAGCCAAACACCCTCTGAATACAACAATAAGCTTTAATGCACAACCAATGCTTAATATAAGGAATGTAATGTGAGAGATAACACGTGGACTTTCAGCGGGTACACAATATGATGACATTTTAAATTTTGGAGGTTGGATTGAACTAACAATTAACTAACGAACATTATACTCCGAAAACTGAACTTTTTGAAAAAGAAAAACCGAACAAAAAATTTCAGTTGGGTTTCGGTTCAAACCGAATTTTGGTTCCGGATCGGCTTTTGGTCGGTTAACTGAATTGTGAACACCCCTAATATTATTCGTGCTTTTCGGGTCGACCTAAAATGGACCTGTGTATGGGTTGTATTGTATGAATCAATTTTTATCCAAAAATTATATTTAAATACATTTCATAATTATTTAAGATTTATTCATTATACTAACAACATATTCGATCAATCAAAAATATTGCAAAAAGCAACATAATAACAGCACAATCGCGACAAACGGGTTAATCGTGTTATTTCAAGTGAACCCTAATCCGATCTCTTTTATTGGGGTTTGGCCCGATTCTGACCCTAACCCGCCAAGCCTCAACCCTAGCTCACTTATAGCGTGTTAGGTTCGTGGTCGTGCTTTCATTTTGTGTCAGAAATTGTCACCCTAACTTAAACTAGAATAAATGCATCTAGCAAAACTATTCCATGTTCAGGAGACTTTCAGAAAAACTTTCTTATACTCCTCATGATCAATCGTCAAAGTGCTTCGTAGTCCCACACAAAATTTCTCATCAATAGCATACGACAATTTCAAGATATACATCTGACAGTTCTACAACTGGAGTAAGCAGATTAGTACATAAAGCGGAAACAAAGAATTTAATCCACTTACCCAAGTGAGTTCTTCCATAGCTTTCACTTTTCTTGTGGTGAAGAAGGCAAGCTGGAAGACAAGATCCAATTAGACTGTGCGCAAAAACTTGAACTGAACCCCACTTAGAAGTTGAGACAAGGTAAAAAATGTGGAAAAGGTGCATGTGATTCGTACATGATAATAGTGGTGATCAGGAGTCTCCACTTCCACTGGTATCTCCACTAAATTTGAGTCATAACATCTAGCACGGTTGCAGAAAAAGGGAAAAAAAAAACATATCAAGAACATCTGCAATTAAAGTCACAACAAGAGTCTGAAACTCTGAAAAGAGAATCTTCCTGGATTGGTTGAGAGGAACAAGACTTATTTTATTATATTTAGAAGGTAAGTACATGTCACTTCATCAACAAAGAAATGCACAAGAGCACCAGTAATAGACAAGGCGAGAGGAAGGAAGCATGCGGCTCAGTTATAACAGTTTTAATTGAAAAAGGAAAGCATCTTCCTGTGAATTGAGTTTTAGGATGCTAAGGGTGTGATTGGATATCCTTTCATTTTGAAAAAAAATTCTAATACAGAATAGTGATTAAATTTTTCTTTAAACAAGATTAATTTTGCGAGCGTATGAGAATGTAAGGATATAAGTTGATGTGAATTGTGATATAGTAATAGTAAATAATGATTGGATATGATTGGTGATTGAAAATGTGAGTGAATAGTGGAATTTGTAAGAAAATGTGTAAATAGTTGATTTGATGGTTTTTTTAAGAATGATCGGATGCAATTGGTGATTAAAAAAAAAAGTGAAAATGAGTAAATAGTGTATTTTATGAAAAATTCCATAAGCAACCGCAAGTCAGGGCCAAAAAAAAAATTCTCCAACAAAAAGAAAGTGAAATTTTTTGGTAGGCTATACTAGTAAACCAGAAAATAATTACCATATTGTATCTCACAAGATAGGGATGACCCAATTATCAATTTCAAGAAAAACAATAAAGTAATGCACTCTCAATATAAATGAACTTACCTGTGATTAATAAACCTTGCTACATTTCCATAATATGTAGCATCCAAACATAGAGCTTCTTCATCTTTCAGCACTCCTTCTGCACACCAATCAGCATCAAGAAGCACGGGATATGAATGCTTCTCTCCTTTAGGAGTCCGCGAAACACGTTCAAATAGCTCTGCATTAGTTAAAACTTCTCCAACGTACTCACAGACAAACGTGCCTTTTGGCAGGTCCTCCAGAGTACGTAGGCCCCAACCTTTTCCTCCCGGAGTCATAAACACCTAATGACACACGATAAGAAAAACAAAGAATGAATGTTACTAATTCCATGAAAAATTAAGTGCTATCGATTGAAGGTAACATGGTGCAGAACTCAACTAGGGATAATTACTTAAAAAAACCTGAGGTTCGGGCTAATTACAAAAAAAAAAAAAAAAAAAAAAACTAGAGGTTTCTGAAAATTGCAAAAGACCCCTTGAGGCTTGACACTGTCTTACAATTCCTCCTCCATTAAAAGACAAAAACGTTTCAAAAAAAACCTGATAGTTATTGTGATAGTTATTGAAATATTACAGTTACCCCCTTAAGTTTAAGACAGAAGCAAAACCAGGGGGCTTTTTGCAATTTGAAACATCTCCAAGTTTTTTTGTAATTAGCCAAACCTCAGGGTCTTTTTTTTTCTTGTAATTATCCCACTCAACTATGAAATACTACCTGTAAATTGCGACTTATTCCTCTCTGTACCACTCGATTGCCACACTGATTATTACAGCCACATTTCCACCAACATTCTTTTATAAACTTCCTTACCAGATGCCCTTTGCAAGGTTCAATAATATCGTCACCTTTAGATCTTTCCAGAGGACATTCCTTACAGAAAAACTGACAATGTTTCTTCGGATCACGATTCATGGAAATAGCTTCTTTAAGGAGTTCCTCCTTAACAAGGCCATCTGTGGTGTATGCAAACTCTCCTCCAGTTTCATGTCCACACACACAAGGCACAGATAACGACAGACAATCACCAAAACAAGTAGCACAGCAATTTTTATCTCCAATACGAGCCAGAGAAAAATTCACGTATGCATTTTGGAATGCTGCATTTTGGGGTATGTAGTAGAAAGAAGGGGGACATTCATCATTGACCTCATTCACCAGTGTAATTACAACTTTTTCTTGTCCCTTGGCAATATCAATAACAGGAGTAAGTGACCTGATATTTTCAGGAGTCACCTCGGGCTGCTGAACAACCTCCAAACTTTGACTATTTGTTTCTTCATCACAATTCTCTTGATTTTCTCTATCTGTCACAATCTGATCTCCAGCATCTATCTCGTTCGGCTGCTGCGCATCATTTATGTCACTGCATGGTGGAGGAAGTAGCGGTTTTTTGGCCTTGGCACGAGATCGAGTATATACCGATCCATTTAAAGAAGATTTACTTGCTGTATGAATGGTCGGCGTCACATCCATAGCTTTTGGTGACTGGCTATTGGAATCAGTTCCAAAATTCAGAAAGCACTGACACATTTCCTTCATAAGATCCATCATTGAAATGTCTTGGTCCGAAGTTCTGGGTGATTTGAGATATTTATCCTCAACTGCTTTTAGAACTGCCTCAACACTAGGCATGCAGAAGTCGGGCCTTCTAGAAGCCAAGTCACAGCTCAAATAGATTTTCACCTCTCCAAAAGGCGAGGAAGCAATCTCTTGGTTAGAAGAGCATTCAGCTGAGATCATTGCCAGACCACCGTTATTTCTTGATTCATCTAGAGCGGCAGTACCATCAGCTGTTTCTTTTTCACTCACAGATAATGCTAAGGATTCAGGTGCACAATTTTCTTTAACCATACCACGCCTACTCGGTGACTCTCCTCCATTTGATGTACCTGTAATTTTGAACTAGGATTGTGAGAATAAGTATTGCAATACAAAACTGCAACAGAAAATAGAGAAACCTTGTAGGAGATTATTAAATGGAATCATCAATGTGTCATCCTTATAAATTGATTACTACAGCTTTTACAAATATAACTAAACAACTCAAGTAAGATGCAATGTAGGACATCAATGGCATGAATTAGGAGTAACACAGTACACAAACCCCAACATTCAACTAATAAAAATTAAAAATAAATTATGCAACTCGCACATTATAATCAGCATACTTTCCTTAATAACTAATTTGTATTTCCACTTCATTGAGATCAGAAATAATTAATGATTCATCATGAATCAGGAATAAATAGTGATTAACAGACACATCAATCCATAGACTTCAGACATTAAAAAAAAAAAACGAAAATTCTGGGGGAAAAGATGAGGTTTCAGCATTCCAAGGTGTTGTGTGAGAGGGACCAACTACATAAATAAATTGTTAAATAAATACACCTATGTATAAATACTTAAATATCAGATAAGACAATTGATGACATTTGATTCGAAGAACAGATAAGTAGACATCCTAACAGTGGTGCAACCAGAAAGAGAAAAGGGAAGGCATACCTGGATGAATGATCGCTCCAGGAACCTCCAAACGCGGCATGTCATCAGTGAGAGGCTCATCTTTAGGCACAATTAAAGCACGACTTGCAGTATTTTCCTTTTCTGGTAACAAAGGGATGCCAGGCTCAATCTTAGGCTCTTTAAGACTTACAGGATGGGATGAACTCTCAGGAGCTGGCCTCTTCTTCCGGGATGTGATTGGAGGAGAGACAACTCCGGTCCCTCTGTCTCTGAGCCTCATTGGATGAGCTTGTGATTTGGGAGAAATAGGTTGCTTCCCTTTATTTTTACCAACTGATTGACACGTGGCATCCTGTGGCTTGATCGTTATGTTTCCTGAATTGGGCTGAGGTGACTCCACTATGCCTAGTGACCCATTTATCTTTGGAAGATGTGTTTCAGGCATTTCATTCGGTTCTTCTTTAGGCGTGACAAGTGGAGTTTTGGGCAAGCCACTATTATTCATATTTGAGGAAGTTTGACCATCTCGGTGTCTAAGTCGCAACCTTTTTAGTGGCTGCTCAGGCTCTTCAGCTACAAGAGCTTCTTCCTGCAAATAGTCATCCGTCTATTAGGAGAAATTAAGCCGTTATACATTATCAAATGATTGGAGAAAAACAGGAGTGGACAATGATACTAGCTATAAAATTAAATTTATCTTCTAAAAATTGCTATATTCCATAAAAACATTACTAATTTTAACAGATCACCTACTTGAGTATTCACCATCTTCTTTGACTGCTCTGCTGCCTGACAACAGGACATTAATCAAAATATTAGCACTTAAGTCGTCTTTCCATGTAATTGGATGAGTATAGGGGAAAGAGAATATTGATTACAAAAACACAGCTAGCATTGAGAGATTGATTCACTAAATATAATTATGGAGCAGCAGGACACATACTTCATTATTCACAATCTTTTTTGAACGCTCTTCTGCCTGAAAGATAATACTGTATTGATCAAAATTACTTAAAAAATGTAAGAATGAACAACCAAAGCAGAGATATCAACTAGACAAAATAACTCAAATATGACAAATAAAAAGAGGGGGAGAAGGAAGCAGAAAAGATTGGAAACAAAAGAGAGGCAATCCATGTGTTCAGCCTGCACCACTTACTTCATTTTCATCTCTATCAAATATAGCATCAGCAAGGGCTCTATAATTTTCCTCTTCGATAAGCGCCCAGTTTTTATCATACAATTTCAGCAAGCTCTTCAACACTGGCTTCACCTTATCTTCGGAGATCCCTATAGCCTTCATAGCACGAAAGGCACTCGCAACTCTCGTTTTTGTTTCCTTGTTGCTCATCTCTATAGATTTTATGTGACAGACTCTGAAACTTCCAACAGGCCTATAATTCTTAAACATTTTCAGCAAGATAGAGGTAACAATAAAAAGTACTTCTGCTGATAAAGTAAAAGAATCGTTGATTGGCCTAGTATCATGTACAGCACAATCAAATGATCACAAGCACGACAAATCAAATAATCATCTCTACTTCAAGAAGGATGATAAAGCTAATCTATCCGCATAGTAATCACCACTTCAAGCCCGTAATAAGCTTGATAAATATACTCAGTTTGAGGTTAAACCTTATGTTAATACGACGGATGCTACACTATGTGATTGGCAAGAAATCAAGAATCACTATCAACTGAGCAAAATTATCGAGCAGATAATCTGAGCAGCATCGGTTCATCTCACTCTAATCAATAGTGGAAAACATAGACGTTGCGTATATATAAACATACATAAGTACATCAAAGGTGGAATAAACATGCATCTTTTATTAGGCTCAAAGAAACAAAAGTTAAAAATTCTATAGCTAAAGAAGAACCTGAAATTTCCGACATGAGATAAGTTCCATATTACTTAGGAGGCAAGAGTGGCATGGGCTCATTCCACGTGTTAAGCCACCCTCTTCCTCTAGGTTAACTTAGGTCCATGAATTGATATAAACTATAATTATTGTAAAATCGTTTCTCCTGTTAGTTGAAAATTGAACTTTAGCATTTAAATAATGAGTACATACCTCAGGGAAAATATAAGCTGATGTTGCCAATATGAATAAATCAAGACTTCAGTCTCTTGCCAAAGAGTACCTGGGAACTGCCACCCACCCCGTCACCTGCCCCAGAAAAACAACAAGATTAGATGGCCAAGAAAACAGCATCTTGAAAGATGTACCAGTCATTCAATGCACTGTGTATTTGTACTTCGTTATACTTAAATTTACAATGACTAACCAAAAAGGTGAAAGATTTTAACATGGGTCGTTGTCAATAAACAAATACAATATGCCGTTCCGATTAGAAGTATATAAAATTTACATAATCAGGCAGAAAACAGAAAATCTGCACAAACTACTGTAATTATTAACACTCCGACTCCTCGCCACAAACAAGAAGGAACATTAAATTATTTGGATGCTTTTGACGCTGTGGAACAAATTATCTGGGAAATGCTCTATCTTAACCCTGTAAATTTCAAAAATTATGCCCATTTCAAATGAAATGATCTTTTGGCTATCAAGGTCACATTCCAGGATCCATAACTGAAATCAATTTATTGAAATGTAATCCAAAAACCATCAAAAATTGAGTTTTGTGATATTTTTAATTGTTATTATACATCAAAAGACAAATAAATAAAGGTTAAAGTGTGATCAGAACAGCCATAAAACGCACTTAATCACCTTAGTCAGCAACACGTAACAAAAGACTCAATCACAATTTTAGATCTTGACATGCAATGCTCATCAAGTTCAGGTAGACATGATGATAACAAGGTTGGCACATATCTGGAAGATCACTCTAGAGCAACAATCAAGAGTTAAGATGCATAGAACTACTAAATGGAAAATGATAAAGGCTGAAATCATCAGCTGATTCAAAGAATTAGATAGTACTTGATTCTGTAGTGATATCGGAATCCCCAATAACTTTTCTGACTTTCTACACTCAATCCCGAGGAAAGAAAACTAAACCCACAAGAGATCACGAAAGCAGAAATTCTCACCCGTAACAGCAGAAATGATTAAATAAAAACTCCAAAAAAAAAAAAAAAAAAAAAAAAAAGTAGAGCAAATATGAACCTTTAGTGTTCATATATAGAGCATCTGAGCATGAAGAAACAATGAAACATGTTCTCTTTTCTGTAGAACCTTCAAAATTAATTAGAGCACGATCGACGAAAGTGACATGTGAGACATATCCTCACCAGTTAACATGTATTAAGAATGCAAATCATACATATGGAGGGAGTAGGGAAGTCGCAAATCCCTTGTGCTCAGTACTAGTTTTTTGTTCCTGTGAAAATGTCAATTGATGCATTTTGCCATTTTCAAAACTTCAAATGAGAATCCTAAATTCTGCAAATAAGAATGGGATTATCGGCTGTAGTATTGCTAGTAAACATACCTTTATCGAGGCAATTAACATGAAAACATAACCAAGCAAAAAGGAATAATTTACCCTTTACCCACCACCAACTGCAACTCAGATATTTCATTCATCAGAGTTAGGTTATATCTGTTAAGGCTTAGAAGGTAGTTCAAGAGATAAGGACGGGAACATATCATTTGCATATCAGAGCTTGCAGAAGTTAACACTATATGTGAAATTTGAGCTCAAATTACTAGACTATAGCATAACAAAACCAGGACTATTGATTTTTTTTTTTTTTGGGGGAGGGGGTGGGGGTGCTAAATCATATATTTTATCATGTTTTAATAATTTGATGTAGCATCGGTATAATTTACAAAAAAATTAACAAAAACACTGGGAAAAAGAGTATTTCAAATAATTCAAAAAAAAAACAATTATAAGTTCTAGTAAGATAAATAGGACAATAAAATCCAGGAATATGAGAGTTTACTAACATGATCAATTAGACAGAGATCTCTCAGCATAAAGTCCATTAGAACTTCAGTAAATAAATTAGTTAAATTATGTACAGCGAGACAGACTGGGCATAGTGGGATTCATGGTCTCCATTTTCTAATTATAGAAGCTCTCAACAGATTACAGAAATATAGGTCCTAGACGAACCAGAAATGATAGGTAGCATTATAGTTCCTTTAGAGACACTTTATTAATTAAAAGGATTGCAGAACCATATTCTGATACGAGATAACAACTAATTTCGTAACATGATGATTGGAAAAAACAAGCCACAATCAAAATGTAAAGTTACGCCTCCGAGTAAAGTGCAGAACCAAATTTTGACACTAATATTAGGCATCAAATCCTTAAATACTTATTATCAAAAAGACCATCAAAGCACATAATAGAAACTATGAAGTTGGTCTGTGGTTAATTCTCAGGTTAGCACCCAAAACCACTGTATGTTTATGTCTCACTACAACAGCATAAATAATATACATCCCCAGTGTCAAGAAAAAATGAATCTCTTTGAGCTCCACAATTCTTTTAAGTAATTTTTCAAGCTCAAGAAGGATTAGCTTGACAAAACTTGATTGATAGAACACAAGGAGAGGGAGAAAAAAAAAGGATGGCAAAGAAGCTTAGAAGTAGATCAAAAACTAGTTGTGGAGCGAAGTTTGAGAGCATAATGCTAACTCCACATATATCCGCGTTAAAAGAAGAAAACATTATTGTCAAGGCTTTTCCTTTATGGAGTTAAAGCTTTAAACTGCATTTTTCAAGTTCGATATCAACTTTTCAATTTCATGCTGTATAGCACAATATTTTCAACTGGGAAAAAAAAACTGCACTATCCTTCTGTTTTATGATCATCTCTTAGGTAGTTATGTACAATTGGCTTCTATATCACTTTACATAATTATATATAAAAAAACTCAGAAATGTAGTTTACAAACTGCAAGTGCTCACTGGGTGCTGTCTGCTGCAAAAGAAAATCCCATACTTTTCCCAGAACCAAAATCTAACTTGACATTCTAAAAGATACAATAAAACCCACATTAAATGGTATATTTATTTACACTCCCCCTTTTTTAAAATTAAATTCAATGGATATTCCACTTATCAGCACAATGAAAAAGATATAGCTAATAGCGCTCTAAATCAATTCACCGTTCAGAGATATTGGTTCCTTTAAGGGTTGCTTTAATTTAAACCGTGAATTAAACGAATGGCTCAAAGCATGCAACACAGAGTCAATCCATATTATCTCGTTTACCAAAAACGATTAAAAAAAATGTTTTTAGAAATTTTCCTACTCAAATAAAGGTGGGCACGAAGTTAACGGATATCTGATCACAAAATGGCGGATAAAACAAGCGAATTCAGGATAATATAGGATATCAATAAACCCTAAACCCCCAAACAATTAAAAAAAATTATTTTTGCGAAATGTACATCGGGGACATTTCAATTATGCTCACACCGGAGAATAAATTAGTAAACCCTTGAAACAATTGAAAAATTATGCAAAGGTGAAAAGAGGCAAGAAAATGTACTTTGAGAAACTGACGAAGAAATGCAAGAGTTTATAACACATTATTACACAAAAGCAATACAAACATGGAGAAATAAAAAACAAAAAATTTACCAGCATTTAGAAGCCGCTTGCCCGCTTCTCTGTGTGTTAATACGTACGAGAGAAATAGGGCAATGAAGCTAGAGTTTGAGAACGGTGAAGTTTCTCACAGTGAATGTGTGAGTGTGGAATATATGAATGAAAGTGGAGATTATAGTCCACGTGCGGGAAGAAGCGTGGAGAAAGGAACCCTTATTGGGGCACATTTGAAGAGTCATAAATTTTTAAAAGATTAATAGTACTTCTAATAATAATAATAATATTTTCCTCAAAAAAATTAATAATAATAATATAATAAAATTTCTTACTCTATAACTTTATTTAGATTTTATATAAAAAGAGAAAAAATATTAAAATATAATGTATTAATTATCCCTTGAAATTCATTAGTTATTTTTGCAAAGACCATTTTACTCGTATAAATTTGGAAAAAAATAATTTGGCATTAGTTTGTCAATTTGGAATAATAAAGCTTATGGGTTGTATAGTTTTCGTTCCAATGAAAAAATAATGTTTCATACTATTGAGATAAATTTTTAAGTTTCTATTGAAATTGTGCAAAAAGTGAAATTAAGTTTGGTTATAAAAAGAAAATGTTGGTTGGAAATTTCGAAATATGCTTTGGTTTAATATGTTTTTTTTTTTTTGAATTTTTCATTGAAAAATGTGATAAAATGATAATTAATATATGAGATATGTAAGTGTTGGGACACACTTAATTGATGATCTGAATAAATAATAATATATTATTGAATGAAATTGATAGTGGTGGATCCACATTGAAAAATTAATTTGGAAATGGTAGACTTTGATTACTTGTGTTTTCATCTCCATAATTTTCATCTTTAACATAAAAATTTGTGGAAAACATAAAAAAAAAATTCTAAAGGAAATCATATCTTTCTACAAAATTAGCTCATTTTTATCTTTTTTCCCTTACACTTCTCAATACTAAATTATAATATCTATTTATCTCTCCATGTGCTATCCAGATGTATAATTTCGGTCATTTCTTTAATATATTATCATTTTTATTATTTTTCTCTTAATCTCTATAACAAAAGGTATAAAATGAGATTCATATTATCTATTTTTTGTTTAATTTTTTTATTTAATTTTTTTAATTATATTTGACACTATTATTTTCACAACAATCAATGTGTATAAAAGATTTGTTATCACATCAACACAATCATTATTTTTTTCTACATATCCAATTTTTACTCATAAAAAAATCATTACTATTTCACTCATGAAATGGAACTATGGAAGTGGAATGAATCCTAAAGAGAGATTATACCCCACAATATCTCTCTCTAAAACTTTTTCTCCCTTCTTTCTAAAACACAAACCTCTTTTCCCCCTTTTCCCACCCCTTCCCACTCCAACTTCCTCCTCTCCCCCACCCCCCAGCTTCCTGCTGGAGGCAGCCGGTGATGTTCATCACCGGCAATGTCTGGTCGCGGGTCATAGACTCCCCACTTCGTGAGGTTTTCTCCTATGACTCGTATCTGGATTTTTATAGTCACTTTGTTGAGGCGGGTAAGCCATTGGTGGCTAGAAACAGGTCATCGGCGGGTGGTAGTAGTGACTGCGGTAGTAGATCTGGGTGAGGGAAAGACTGATTTTTCTTCTCATTTGTTTTTTTTTTTTTTTTGTGCACTGTATTTGGTTTTGTTGTAGTTTTCTTGGTTTCTTTTTTGTTGGTGTCTTTTGTTTTTCCAATTGATTTGTGAAACTCGTAGGCGGATCAGTTTTGTTTGTCCTGCAGTATGTGGTGGTTGCTTGTGCTCGGTCTTTATTGGTGTATTGTATTTGTTCGGCCAAGTCTCGCGTCGGAGTGGCTTAGTCTCCTCGGGTGGGAATGTCTGAGTTTCACACACACCATCTTTGACAATTGTTTGTGCAATGAGGCCTTTTGCTAGTAGGCAACGATGTAAGTTTTTTGGTTGAGTTATTAATGAAAAGTCTACCGTTCAGGAAAAAAAAGTGGACGAAAATGAAAGCACAAATAATCACAACTGTGATTTTTGTGGATGGGAGTGATAGTATATAATGTTGAAATTAGGATTGTAAATGAACAGAGTGTTCGGTAAACAACTCATGAACAAGCTCGGATAGATGTTCACTTATTTAGTTAAACGAACATAAATAAACAACTTTTATGGCTCGTTTGATAAACGGACATGGCTTGAACAACTATATATACATTCACTAATAGCTCGTGAATGATTGTCTAATGTTCATATATAAATGTACATAAACAAGCTTGTATGGTGTTTGTTTAGAACTGTTCATGAACAAGTTTGTAAATGGCTCGATTAATAGTCGATTATTTTTAGTTTTAAAAAATATAATTAGAAAAACCCTAAGAAATACGAAAGTTGATCACTCCTCAAACCATATATTTTTCGGCACAAAGACTAAGGCTACAAAGGTGTTCACAGTTTGGTTAACCGAGCTGAAACCGAACTAAAAATTCAACTCAATTTCAATTTGGATTTTATTTTAAATATTGTTTTTGGTTCGGTTTCAGTTTAGCCGAAATCAAAACTCTTTTTTAGGGTAAATGACATGTCACTCCCCCTAATTTAACAACTTTTGGCACATAATCTCCCAGAACCAACATAACACCATTTCAACCTTAAAATTAAACTAATGAGAGCACTTTGCCTCCCATAAGCATTTTCGGGCCAAAAACATTAAGTGGAAAAATTGAACGGAACTTTCTAATGGGTATAAAAATCCAAAATTATCTAAAAATTTAAAAAAATATAAAATCCTATAATTTGTTTAAAAAACTAAAAATAGTAATGTTAAGGGATATTAAAATACTAAGAATCCAAGAAAATATTGAAATTTGTTTTAAAAAATTCCAAATTTTGTTTAAAGTCTTGAAATTATTCCGAAATTGGGATGCTAAAATCTTAAATTAGAAAATTTTCAGAATTTTTTACAACAATTTTCAAAAATTTAAAAAGAGTTTTTTTTATATTGAAATTTAAAATATTTTTAAATAAATGTCAATTTTTTAAGAAAATGATTTATAGTTTTTCAACAATTTTTATATTTAACTTTTCGATTTTTAAATATTTTTGATTTGTTTACAGTTTTTAGTTTTTTAAACAAATTATCGGATTTTATATTTTTTAATTTTTAGTTTTTTAATTAATTTTCTATTTTATACCAACTAAAGCCCATTCAATTTTTCCACTTAATGTTTTGGCTCGAAAGTACTTGGGGGAGTGCTCGCATTAGTTTAAATTAGGGGTGAAGTGGTGTTATGTTGGTTCTGGAGGGTTATGTGCCAAAAGTTGTTAAATTAGGGGGATGATGTGTCATTTACCCTTTTTTATATATATTATAATCAACCTTATATAATAAAAGAAAAAACAGAAATGACACATGTCAACACCCCACTATTTCAAGACATGTGTCAACTCCCGCTTTTCCAATTACACGTGGCAAAGTCACGATCAATCATTTTGTCCATAGATATATTTGGAAGACTAGGATTTAAAGTGGGTAATGAGTTAAACTTTTTTGCATAGATCCAATATAATATAAAGTAATAAATTAAACTTTCTTCTTACGGACAGTTCTCAATATGCTACAACTTGGAAGAATAAGAGGATTGGATAAGACAATTATAACCTAGCTATTTAATTCAAGAACATCTGGGCTAACAAAACAATATTCAATTGACACTTGTAAACCCAACTACTGAGCAAATGAATTGTTTTGGTAATTCAAGTGATCATATGTAGGTAAATCCCAAAAATCCGAACTCACCAATTCTATGTTCATATTTAACAAAATAATTGTAGAAAATTTTAGAGTTGTAAGAAAATTAATAACAATAACAATATTAGCATTGTGCCTAATAATCGAACATATATTATAAACAACATCAAGTACCTTTGCACATATGATTTGGATGAGTTGCTACGATTGGGTTGGGATAAAGACGATTTTACATGAGGATTCGTAAACTCAAAATTGCCCATTTTAGGGGATTGTGGAATCCAAAATTCGAATTTCTCTAGACTGGTTTTGGCATTGTGTCTCGTGGAGCATTTTGGCAGAAAAGAAATAACAAAGTGTTTCAGGAAAAGAATGCAATTGTTGAAGAGGCTATCGAGCATATCAAACTGCATCTTTGGAGGTGGATAAAATCAAAATGCTTGAATGATTTTAGTTACAACATTACAGATTGGTTCCAACTTGCTCTTGTTTGTTTAGAATGATAATTGTTTATCTGTCATTGATATATGGGAAGGCATGTTCTTGGAACAATCATTCTTGTAATGAACACTATGATATATCTCTTGTACATTTTATAGTGAATTTAAATTTATGATAAAAAAGGTACATAAAGGCTTAATTATTCACTAACATGAAAATTAATCTAATAAATCGACTAAATAAACTTTCCTCTTTGCCAATAGACATCAGAACAAATTAACAAATTCTTCGCGTTGTGCTAAATATGACCAATATATATTCATTCCTCTAACGGATATGTAGAATTAATCTTTACCACGGCAAAACATAAGTATGAATTTCTACAAAAATACCACAGTTGAATGATCATTCCCACTCTTAGCGCAAACCTGATTCCAACTAATTATCAATACGTATGATAAGGGTCTTTTTATGCATGTTTTATGTGTATATTTAAGTATGATTTGAGTTATTTTATTGTTAGTTTCATAAATTTTTGATTGTACATAGTTCACATTACTCCGAGGTGCTTTTATTGGTGTAGATTGATGATTTGGAGCTGTTTTTGGTGAATTTTGGTCCATGGTTTCATGTCAAAACATACCCGGGGGTTTCTGGATGCAAAAACACTCAAAATCCCAAGCTAAACGCGTCATTTTAGGGCATTTTCAGTCAAACACGGGCAGGGTGTGTTTTTAAGCACGGTCGTGCTTTTTAGAAGTAAAAAACGAGCAATTTTTCGACCCCGATGTACCAAAAAGCACGGCCGTGTTTGGGAAAATCCAAAAAACACGGCCTGCCCGTGCTTTTAAAGCACGGGCGTGTTTTTCGTCCAGTCTGGATGTTCTTTTGGCGGAAATTATGGAAGTTTTCCCTTTTTGCTTTTTGACAACCTTTGAGCAACTTTTACATCTCATTTTGCTGCACCAAACTCTATTATTCCCTCAATTGTCATGTTGACACAATGATTCAACCAACTCAACCAATGGAAGTGAAGTATTGTCATGTGAATACAATGATTCAACCAACTCAACCATGAATGTGCACACAATGGTTCAACCAACAACCATGGAAGTGGAGCATTTGTTAGCATTATTGATGTGTTCTTTCACAAAGATGGTGCCTATAAAAGCCAAGAGTTTGAGTTGGGAAAGAAATTCATAATTCATGTAGTATTCATTGATAGAGAGATTCATTGTATATTCATTGTATATTCTAAGTTTCAAAGCAAAATACATTGAGAGGATAAAAGAGAGGTAGAGTTGGAAGTTGAAGAGCAATAGAGGAGAAGGCTTAAAGCTCAACATCATTGCAATCAACCAAGGAGGAAGTCTTATATTGGTCTTGAATAAGAGCTAAGTACACCATGTTCATTTTATTCATATCTTTTTGTGTAGTATACTCTTTTGTCAAAGCCATGTGTAGCTAAATTTCTAGTGTTTGAATGTAATGAACTCTAGATTGAATTTGTGATTAAGGCTTGTATGTTTTTAATAAAATCTTCATGTTTTGTGTGATCCACTTATATTATGCTTTATTCATTCGAATTGGTATATGCGCAATATTGATTTGAAGTTTATTTTACATCCGGGAAATCGAGAGATTCATGGTGAAATAGAATCTATATAAGTGAAAAGAGTTGCATGCAATCCTAGATATAGGACGACATAAATCTTCTGGATTAGGGTCAAACCTAATATGGGAATTCACAAATCGTTATAATGTTGTCTTGGGGGTTTTAACTAGAAAGAGATTTCAGTTAATCAACTTGAGATTAGAAGTTATTCGCTCGATAGAGGTTTAACTTAAATCAGAATTTCTACGGTCCACATAACATGAGATTTTATTAAAAGAGGTTGGTTTTTGCTTAAGGGCTTATGGTTGTATTTTTATCTTGTTGAATCACAAAAACATTCTAGAGGATTTACATTCAACACATTTCTATCTCTTGATTTCTCATTCCATAATCTACTTTTATTTGATTTATTGTAAGTTGCAATTATTTTAAATTCTCTATTTTTCATTTTCCATTTTAACAAACAAAACTCGAAAATTGCTAGATTAGATAACAAAAAGACGGTAATTATTAGTACTTACAATCCTCGTGGGAATGACACTGCGACTCAATAATCTATACTACAAAACGATAGGTGCACTTGCCTACGGTTTTATAGAGTAGCTTTTGAGCCATTAAGTTTTTGGCGCCGTTGCCGGGGATTGTAATATTAAGAACGCTTTAGTTTTGTTAATTTAATCATTTTTTTATTTTTTTATTTTACCATTATCTTTCTTTTTATCTATCTTTGTAAGTCTTGGTTTATACTTATCCTCTTTGTTTACCGCAATGTATGCCTACTCGTCGCCGAATTTGGAAGCGCGACACCGCCGGTAGCAACACAGAGGAAAGTACTAACACAGACCACGAAGAGGATACTAACGAAAGTAAAGATTTCGTCATGGCGGATGAACAAAGAACAATGTATGACTATGCCAAACCATCCATGGACGGCACGTCATCTAGCATCGTAAGGCCCATTTTTTACCAATAATTTCAAATCAAACCGAATGTCATTCAAATGGTGCAACAATTTGTTCAATTTGACGGCCTACCAGGCATTTAAGATCCGAACAATCATATCGCAAATTTCCTCGAAATTTGTGATACCTTCAAAATAAATGGAGTCTCTCGACGATGCCATCCGCTTGCGCCTATTCCCATTTACTCTTCGGGACGGGCTAAACAATGGCTAAATACTTTGCCAAAGGGAACAATCACAACATGGAGCATCATGGCGAAAAGTTCCTTTTGAAATATTTTCCACCGCCAAAATCGCACGATTGAGGAATGAAATCTCTTCATTCACTCAAAAAGACGACGAGACCTTGTACGACACTTGGGAGAGATTCAAAGAATTGCCGCGAAAATGCCCACATCATGGTCTTCCTATTTGGATGCAAGTCCAAACATTTTACAATGGGCTACTCGTCAACAAGGCAAATGATTGATGCGGCGGTGGGAACTTTGAACAATAAAATACCGAAGTTCGCCCAAGATCCGATAGAGGGAATGGCCATGAATGGCTATCAATGGCAATCCGCACGAGGTAAACCTAATGTAAGTGAGTGTTTATAATGCGATGTAGTGGTTACACTAGCCGCACAAGTCGAAGCTTTGACCCAAAAGATCGACGATCTAGCGGCTCCTAAACCACCACCGCCGCATGTTTTATCTTGTGAAACTTGCGGAGGATTGCATAATCATCGTGGATCGCCCACACACAATACCTCACGCTGAACAAGGCTAATTACGGTGGGAATCAAGGCGTAAATTACCCAAGTAATCCTTACAAAGAACACATACAATCCCGGGTGGCGACAACATCCTAATTTTGGTTGGGGAAACCAAGGCCAACCACGACCTAATCCCAATCCCGATCTACACACGTCTCCTGATTTCACCAAATCAAGGTAAGCCTAACTTGGAAGATCTTATAACAAAGTTTGTGCAATCAACAGATACCCGATTCCAGGACGGTGGAAACATCTTTGAGAAATCAAGAGGCATCTATCCATAACTGGAAAACCAAATAGGCAGATTGCGAAGATGATTTCGAAAGGCCACAAGGTAGTTTAGGGTAATATCGAGCCAAACCCAAGGGAGCACGTAAAGGCAATTACCATCAGTTTTCCACATGAGCATGATTATGCCAATACCACCATGCAGAAATACGTGGAGGATGACATACCCAAAGAAAAGCTCAGGAAAAAGGAGGTCGCGAATACAAACCCAAGATCCCTTACCGGAGTCTAATCAAGAAGATAGAAGGGAGGACAAATTTGGTAAGTACTTGAGTCATTCAAGCAACTACATACTAATATTCCATTTGTTCAACCTCTTTCAAAGCATGCTAAGGATCTAAATGACATCATTTCTAATGAAAATAAGCTTAACGAACTATCAAATGTGCAATTGAATGATAAATGTTCTTCCAATAATCTACCACAAAAATGTAATGATCCAGGAAGTTTTATTATCCCTTGTACAATTGATGGTTTACATGTTGATAGAGCACTAGTTGACTTAGGAGCTAGTATCAATGTAATGTCTTATGAAACATTCAAGCATATGGGATTAAGTGAACTGAAACCTACTAGGATGGACATACACTTAGCCGATAAATCGATTAAACATCCTAGAGGTATTATTAATGATGTGTTAGTCAAGATCGATAAATTCATATTCCCAGTTGATTTTGTTATTCTTGACATGCATGATGATATTGAGGTTTCTCTAATTCTTGGGCGTTCTTTCTTGGCTACGGCAAAATCAATCATTGATGTGCATGAGGGAAAATTAACTTTGAGGGTGGGGGATGAACAAGTAATTTTTAAAATTCATGTTGATATTGAAAATGATACTACTTGTTCTTTTGCCGATTCAATTTCGTTGCACGATGAGAAATCTAAAAATCTCTTGGAGAAAAGTGTTGTTCAAAGTCCATGTTGGAAGCTTATGCCCGAAAAGGGGACCGGAAAGTTCAAATAGCACATTTTGAAGCATAAAGTTGGAGGTAATACTACTAAATACCTAAGGGATTTTCATAAGTCCAAAGCTCCACCCGACTAATCTCCACATTTGGGTAAACGGTCTAGCTATACGACTTTAAAGAAGCGCTAACCGGGAGGCAACCCAACATTTTGTGTGCATTTTCTTCTACTTAATTTTTTTTTATTGCTTGGGGATTGAAAAAAAAATTAAAAAAAAAAACACGGTCTGGCCGTGCTTAAAAAGCACGGCCGTGTTCGTCACCCAATTCGCGAAGACACCCTGGCCGTGTTCAAAAAAATCCAAGGTTTTGTAGGAAAAATTCGTACCGAACACGCCCAGGCCGTGCTTTTCAAGCACGGCCGTGTTTTAAAAAAAAAAAAAAAAATTTTGGCCGAAAAAATTCGTACCGAACACGCCCCGGCCGTGCTTTTTAAGCACGGCCGTGTTTTTATTGTAAGAAAAAAATATTTTTTTCAAAAAAAAAAACTCAAAAAAAAAAATAAAATTATATTTGATGATTTCACGGTATTCGAGTTGTGTATCCTTGATTAGGTATGAAGATGCCGATGAAGGTCCCGTACTAAACAACCCAATGGTCGCTCAATACCGATTTCACTCTTCTAGTAAGGTCGTATTATTCTTTTCCACATCTTTTATTATCTTCTAGTGTGGTTGATTTTTGAGTGTTTTGTTTGTGTTTGTTCATCTCTTTCTTTCACATTGAGGACAATGTGAACCTTTAAAGTTGGAGGTGGGTGCAATTACATTTTTAGTTTGTGTGTGCTTGCTTTTATTTTTAGTTTGTCGACAAGAGGTAATTTTTTTTTTAACAAATTGAGTGTTTGCTAGTTAATAACTTAGCCCAATTACACCAAAATTAACTTTTTGATTTATGTTTTCAATGTGAAACAATTGATTGTCTAGAATAGATTGATGTAGATGTGTGCTAAATTTTGACGAGATTTCCAACTCCATAATACTTGATTTGTTAAGGCATTTACGACAAAGCTTAGTGTTATGAACATTTGAGAATTCATGATTTAGTGGTGGTTAACTAGTTGTTATACCAAGCTTGTGAAAAAAAACAAATGAAAAAAAGAAGGAAAAAAAAAAAGAGAATCCAATCGAGGTTATACTCCTCTATTTGTTGTTGCTTAGTAACTAGGAGCATTCATGAGCCCCATGTTTGTCTTTTACGTAAAACGGCGACACAAATATGAGTATGGGAAACCACCCTAGGCGTGTTTGAACGAAAATTCAAAATATAAACCTAGTGGAAGAATGCCTTGAAAAGACCTACAAAAAAAAAATCGAAAGGGAGAATGTATATTCCTTGAATTCTCATTCCAATAAAAGTTCAAGAAGCTTGGTTATATGACTAGTAGGCTAACTACAATGATCCATTGAATTCTTGTATTTTCATGACATTATTGAATTGAAGTTATTCATATCTATCAATATTTGTGGAGTGATGATTTCAAGTTTGAATAATGCCTTCTGATGTTACAGTCTTTCTTGACAGTCAATCGCTTTGTAAAATTATGTTTTTACTGAATGGTTAATTTGGGTTGAGAAGGCTAAGAACTTGACTACTTGTGTTCAATGTGTTGAAAAAAAAATCCTTGTGTGTTGTAATTTATTGAATCATTTTTTTTTTGATTTAATGTTTTGCTTGAGGACAAGCAAAGTTCAAAGTTGGAGGTGGTTTGATAAGGGTCTTTTTATGCATGTTTTATGTGTATATTTAAGTATGATTTGAGTTATTTTATTGTTAGTTTCATAAATTTTTGATTGTACATAGTTCACATTACTCCGAGGTGCTTTTATTGGTGTAGATTGATGATTTGGAGCTGTTTTTGGTGAATTTTGGGCCATGGTTTCATGTCAAAACATACCCGGGGGTTTCTGGATGCAAAAACACTCAAAATCTCAAGCTAAAGCGTCATTTCGGGGCATTTTCAGTCAAACACGGGCAGGGTGTGTTTTTAAGCACGGCCGTGCTTTTTAGAAGTAAAAAACGAGCAATTTTTCGACCCCGACGTACCAAACACGGCCAGGCCATGCTTTTCAAGCATGGCCGTGTTCGGGAAAATCCAAAAAACACGGCCTGCCCGTGCTTTTAAAGCACGGGCATGTTTTTCGTCCAGTCTGGATGTTCTTTTGGCGGAAATTATGGAAGTTTGCCCTTTTTGCTTTTTGACAACCTTTGGGCAACTTTTACATCTCATTTTGCTGCACCAAACTCTATTATTCCCTCAATTGTCATGTGGACACAATGATTCAACCAATGGAAGTGAAGTATTGTCATGTGAATACAATGATTCAACCAACTCAACCATGAATGTGCACACAATGATTCAACCAACAACCATGGAAGTGGAGCATTTGTTAGCATTATTGATGTGTTCTTTCACAAAGATGGTGCCTATAAAAGCCAAGAGTTTGATTTGGGAAAGAAATTCATAATTCATGTAGTATTCATTGATAGATAGATTCATTGTATATTCATTGTATATTCTAAGTTTCAAAGCAAAATACATTGAGAGGATAAAAGAGAGGTAGAGTTGGAAGTTGAAGAGCAATAGAGGAGAAGGCTTGGAGCTCAACATCATTGCAATCAACCAAGGAGGAAGTCTTATATTGGTCTTGAATAAGAGCTAAGTACACCATGTTCATTTTATTCATATCTTTTTGTGTAGTATACTCTTTTGTCAAAGCCATGTGTAGCTAAATTTCTAGTGTTTGAATGTAATGAACTCTAGAATGAATTTGTGATTAAGGCTTGTATGTTTTTAATAAAAATCTTCATGTTTTGTGTGATTGATGGCTCAAAAGCTACTCTATAAAACCGTAAGCAAGTGCACCTATCATTTTGTAGTATAGATTATTGAGTACCGAGTGTCATTCCCATGAGGATTGTAAGTACTAATAATTACCGTCTTTTTGTTATCTAATCTAGCAATTTTCAGAGTTTTGTTTGTTAAAATGGAAAATGAAAAATAGAGAATTTAAAATAATTGCAACTTACAATAAATCAAATAAAAGTAGATTATGGAATGAGAAATCAAGAGATAGAAATGTGTTGAATGTAAATACCTCTAGAATGTTTTTGTGATTCAACAAGATAAAAATACAACCATAAGCCCTTAGCAAAAACCAACCTCTTTTTAATAAAATCTCATGTTATGTGGACCGTAGAAATTCCCGATTTAAGTTAAACCCTATCGAGCGAATAACTTCTAATCTCAAGTTGATTAATGAAATCTTTTTCTAGTTAAAACCCCCAAGACAACATTATAACGATTTGTGAATTCCCATATTAGGTTTGACTCTAATCCAGAAGATTTATGTCGTCCTATATCTAGGATTGCATGCAACTCTTTTCACTTATATAGGTTCTTTCCCATCATAAATCTCTCGATTACCCGATGAGGAATTGATATCAAATTAATATACCGGAAATATCAACTTGAATGAAATAAACATGATATAAGTAAATCACACAAGACATGAGAATTTTATTAAAAACATACAAACCTTAATCACAAATCCATTATAGAGTTCATTACATTCAAACACTAGTAGTTTAGCTACTCATGATTTTGACAAAAGAATAAATTACACAAGAAGATTTAAGTGTTGTAGACATGGTGTACTTATCTTTCTCAAAATCTCAATGACTTCTTCCTTGATAGATGATGTTGATCAAAGCCTTCTTCTCCAATGTTGCTACAAGCTTACTCCTCCAAGACCTCTTGATCCCAATTCCACTCAAAATGTTGGACACAATGAATATTTTCTAAGTGTCTATGATGAATACAAAATGAATCTCTATATGAATGAATATTACATGAAAATGAATTTCCCAACTCAAACTCTTGGCTTTTATAGGCACCATCTTTGTGAAATACCATATTAACAAATGCTCCATTTCCATGCTTGTTAGTTGAATCATTGTGTGCACATTCATGGTTGAGTTGGTTGAATCATTGTATACACATGACAATACTTCACTTCCATTGGTTGAGTTGGTTGAATCATTGTGTCCACATGACAATTGAGGAGATAATGGAGTTTTGGTGCAGCAAGATGAGGTGTGAAAGTTGCTCAAAGGTTGTCAAAAAGCAAAAGTCTCCATTATTTCCGCCAAAAGAAGAAAAGATGTTGAGCTGGAGAGAAAACACGGCCGTGCCAAAAAAGCACGTCCTGGCCGTGTTCGTCAAATTTGATGAACACGGCCGTGTTTTCTTCGCAAAAAAAGAAATTTTCTGGCAGGGTGTGCTTTTAAACACGGTTTGGGCATGTTTTGATGTTTTGCGTGTGAAACACGGCCGTGCTTTGTAAGCACGGCCTAGGTGTGTTTTTCTGTTTTTCTTGTTTTTCTTCCTTTTGAAGCATGGCCATGTTTCCCAACACACTAGGGGTGTGTTCTGCACGAGATTGAGTCTTCTTGCCTTCTTTTAGACTTTGTTTTTGTTCGTATTTTCATACGAAATCATACGAATTTGCTTCAAGTCTTTACCTTCATCATTCAAAACAAGCCAATGTGATTTTTCTTGATTTTATTGATTAATGAACTAAAAAGTTAAAGAAATTATCTAAAAAAGGTTTAAAAAAATGTGAACAAAAATGCATTTATCAGTGATTCACTTATATTATGTTTTATTCATTCGAATTGGTATATACGCAATATTGATTTGAAGTTTATTTTTCATCCGGGAAATCGAGAGATTCATGGTGAAATAGAACCTATATAAGTGAAAAGAGTTGCATGCAATCCTAGATATAGGACGACATAAATCTTCTGGATTAGGGTCAAACCTAATATGGGAATTCACAAATCGTTATAATGTTGTCTTGGGGGTTTTAACTAGAAAGAGATTTGAGTTAATCAACTTGAGATTAGAAGTTATTCGCTCGATAGAGGTTTAACCTAAATCGGGAATTTCTACGGTCCACATAACATGAGATTTTATTAAAAGAGGTTGGTTTTTGCTTAAGGGCTTATGGTTGTATTTTTATCTTGTTGAATCACAAAAACATTCTAGAGGGATTTACATTCAACACATTTCTATCTCTTGATTTCTCATTCCATAATCTACTTTTATTTGATTTATTGTAAGTTGCAATTATTTTAAATTCTCTATTTTTCATTTTCCATTTTAACAAACAAAACTCTGAAAATTACTAGATTAGATAACAAAAAGACGGTAATTATTAGTACTTACAATCCTCGTGGGAATGACACTCGGGACTCAATAATCTATACTACAAAACGATAGGTGCACTTGCCTACGGTTTTATAGAGTAGCTTTTGAGCCATCAACGTACTGTGAATTCGACCTCCAATTTTTTAAACTTGTCTGGCATACTTCAAGTGAAGGTTCAATAAGAGCCATCCTATTTTCTCCAATCCAATCAAACTGATTTACAACATCATTTGATATTAAGAACTTATTCCTTAATTGGCCGTAGGGGCACAATAATCTACTGTGATCTGTGCTGAGATCTGTTTTGGACAAATTCTTCTCGATTACGAAAACAACCCATTCTACATAACCCACAATATCAACAATGCGGTTCTTCAACGTTTCCGAAAAATGGGTTCTGGGTGCGGAAAATTCATGATCCTTTGTTTCTTTCTTTTGCATATAGAACTAGGGTTTCTTTCACTCTCGGTTGAATTTTCTCGAGGCTTCAAGTGTGGGTTTCTTGAAGGTTATTTTCTTCGAAACAGATTCTTGTGTGCAAACAACGGTATGACATTTTTCAACACTGGTCTTGAAAGTTATTTCCAGTACTCTTGATGGGTTTTCTTGAACTGGATTAAATTAGCGAAAAAACTTTCAAAGATTTTATTCTTTCTTGGTAATCGTTTGCATTTCTTCAAGAAAACATAATCGAGATGATTATGAGCCGACTTGTCCAAATCGACTAACAATTTCACCAAATGAAGCAAGTATTTCCATCGTCTGTCTTTGGCTGATGAGGAGCCAACACCATCATCGTCATTGATTCCCCACATTGTTTGAAGAACTTACTTTAGTAAACTCGCTAGCCTTGTGAGAGGATGAGAGAAAACTTGAATATATAGAAGTGAAGATGGATTAGAACTTAATTTTCCCATATGTTTTTGGAGATGACAAATATAAAAACCTTATGGAAAGTGGAGATCAGTTTTATCCTAGATGCTCTAGGAGAAAGATAATATATGTAGCATCTATGTATAAATATTAAACAGTATTTATATAAATTGTAGTTGTAGAAATGTATATATATTTCAAGTTTACATATTACATAAAATAGAATTTATATAGACTGATCAGTATGGCTGCGGAGGTCGAGTTTTCAGAAAATAATTTAAAATCTATTTTTTTATTTTTTTGTCCGGTCATTGAATACGCCGCTAATCATCGTCGCTACCGCAGCTTCTTTTCGTTTAGCTGCGCAGTCGCGCCTATTTACCTCGAACGCTGCGGTTTCTTTGTGCATTTGGGCGCTGCTCTTGCTTTTGTGCATTTAAAATAGTTTGATTCTATCTAGAAATCGAAAAGAGATGAGAATTTATTAAACTAAAAATAAAACTAAAAATAAGCAAATAAATGGTTCGGACAATTAATCAAACACGTAGAAGATGAATTCTAGAGGGTTGATTTCACCTAGTTATCCCCTATGTTTTCAATCCAGTTTATTAATCACAAGTTATTAATCTATAAGCTAATATTCCTACCGTTTATACTTCCTCTCTCGAGTGCCAAGTGATTCTAGGTTCCAATTTCTGATTTCGATATCTCTATAAAAATCATAAATTAAACCTTAATTCGCTCAATGAATATTCTATCACAAGCTTCAAAAGATTCACAACCTCTCGGTTCTATGAAACCCTAGGTTGTGTTATTCTATGGTCAGGCGTTCAATTACCTCTCTCGAGCGTCAAATCAAACACGCCAAACAATCTAAATTATTGATCAGATAATCCAGATGCAATCAAATCAAATAACACATATAGATTAATAAACATGCGAATTTCATAAACTGGAAATCAAAACATAGGTTCAAACGTAAGTTACATCAATCCCCTAGAAATATAAGTTTAGCTCATATTGGATGTACACAAATTCGTAAAGAAATAATTATACATCTCAAAAATCGACAAAGAAAAGCAAAGAAAGAATTGAGAAGAAAAGAGAAGGAATTCTCTCTATGTCCAGACGAGAAGTGCCTCCAATTGCCATCCCAAACCCTAGCTCTGAGTCTCTTGCCTTGCGTTGTGCTCAAAATAATGTATGACCCCTTGTTTGTACGTCACTTATCGTATTTATAGGCTATAAACCCTCAAAAACCATTAAAACGGCCCAAAAAACAAAACAACGCACATTCAGGCCTATTTCGGGGATCGCAAGATCTTTGTGTCTCTCTCCCCCAAGCTGATGGCGCAAGATAAGTCGCCATTTGCCGCTCGTCGCATTGTTGCACGCAAAGACGCCCGCTCAAAGACACTTACTCGCCGCCTCGCCGCCGAATACCTATCGCTAATCACCGTCGCGCTGCCGGCAGATCCTTCCGTTGGTATTTGCGGTGTGCCCTACTTACCTGAACGCTGCTGGTTGTTGTGCATTTGGGCGCTGCAGCCCTTGCCTTTGGGCACTGCAGCGCCATCTTCCTCGCTCCACAGAATTTCGACCCCGCTATTTGCTGGGGCGGGGTTTTGGCGCTCGTTCTCAGTCGATATTTTCCCATTTTTCCGCTTCTAGAATGCGATCTTTACCGTCCAAACACGTTTTTCACCGTTTTTGCTCAATTTCGGCTATCAAGATCAGTCCCAATTCTCGAACGACAACAAATGACACAAACTCGACTCAAACGACACTAAAATACCCGAAAACAATACAAAATCCTAGTCTAGAGCACTCAATACATTGGTATAAAAACCAACTTAACATTTGCTTAAGTAGTTAGTTATGTATTTATGTAGACAATGAAATTTTGGGAAATACCCACATTGGATAAGACAAACTCTTTTTTGACCTACAAGATAACAAACTGTTTTTTCTACCTATTTTTGTTGGTCTTTTACCAATACACCCTTAAAAGTGGTGTCACTTTATTAAAGTGAGATCTAACTTTATCTTTCCTCACTCTATCTTGTTCCACCCACCCCACTTTATTCTCTCTCTAGTTCTTTTTTCTTCCGATTCTCTTCCCATAAACAAACCCTAAGACAAAGAAATCAAGGTAATGTTGCTTATTTGTTAAATTGCATGCTTATATTATTTCATGTTGTTATTTATGCAGACATAAGATTTTCATTTCTCAGTTTTTGAAAATTTCCTGTTTTCACGTTACACAGACTTGCAAGATGAAGATCTATATATCATGTTATATAGTATAAAGTGTTATATATATCACCTTAATAGTATATAACGTGATATATATAACACGTTATATATATCAAGTTAATTTAGTATAACGTGACATATGTATATATATATAGGGAGAGGTTAAAATGAGACTACATATTATAGTGAGACAGTGTGGACTCATCTCAACCCTCCATTATCTACATCAATGGCTAAGATAAATAGGGGTTAAAATTACATTAAATATTTAATTAATGCAAAATAAGGGTATAATTGTCAAATTAACCAAGTGGGGGACCATCCAAATATGAAATCAGTTATTAGGAGAGAGAAAATCACGGGGGAGAGAAAATCGCTACCGAGAGAGAAAATCGCGCATGTGCTCGCCATGCAAAGATGTTGTACACTTATCATATATTTGTTGTATGCTTAACACTATTTTACTGTATGTTTAGCATAATTTTACAGCATATTACAATGGTCAAACAAAAATATGTGGGGACCGTGAATCAAGGAATCAGTTATATATAGAGAGATAATCACGCTCATTAACATGTGGGGACCATGGATTAAGTAAATCAATTATAGAGAGAGAGAGAGAGAGAGAAAATCACGCTAATTATTGTATTGTATATTTAGTATATATTTGATGTACACTTAACACTATTTTGCTGTATGTTTAACATTATTTTACTGCATATTAAAATGGTCAAACAAAAATATGTGGGGACCGTGGATTAAGTAAATCAATTATAGAGAGAGAAAATTACGCTCATTATTGTGTTGTATATTTAGCATATATTTGATGTATACATAACACTATTTTACTGTATGTTTAACATAATTTTACTGCATATTACAATTGTCAAACAAAAATATAAGTATACAACAAAACATATATAAATATACAACAAATCACATATAAATATACAACAAAAAAACATAAGTATACAACAACATAAATATATACGTAAAAAATTAACTATTTATACAGCAAAACACATCTATATATACATCGAAAAACATCTAAGTATACAACAATCCTCAATGTCTCTTTGTAGGCCCTCGTTTTCTCCATCAGCATCGTCTTCTTCACTAATCCATTACTGTTAAATTTTGCACATAGAAACAAATTTTTTTTCTGTAATTTATTTGTGGAGACCGGGAGATTCAGAAACTGAAAGTTTTTTATCTGCAATTAAACCATGAGGACTCAATTACATCTGATCCGAAATCTGAGGGCTCATTAGCAATTTTTAAGAACCACCATTGAAGGTGATGGTAAACCAGGCAAATCATCAATTGATCTTCTTCAAGCGGAAACCAGGCGAAGCATCAATTCAAGCTCAAAGCGAATAATCTTCTTCACCAATTTCTTATCCTTTCGCGCGAAGCATCAATTCAAGCGGAAACCAGGACCGTCTTTGCTCCGGTGCCTGGTCCCATCGGACCTCACCACCACTTCGACGGCGCGCGAGAGACAGCTCAAGAATACATTTAATCTTCTCTTATTTGATTTTGTGGGAGGAATGAACGAGATTTGGGGAGTTACCAATTGGGGGTGAAAATACTGATAAGAAAATGACCAATCTGCCCTTTTCAGGTTTAAAATAAATTAAAAATGATTATTAAATTGGAAAGATCCCAACCATCTAAAATTTGAGATGTGTGGTCAGGATTAATCCACACTGTCTCACTCTAATTATGTGGTCTCATTTAATCTTATTCATATATATATATATATATATATATATATATAGGGAGGGGATCCTGTGAGACCACCCCCCTAGGTTAGTCCATAAGACCAAATCCACACCATTAAAAACATAAATCAACGGCCAGGATCTAAATGAATCTATACAACTTTACATAAGAAACTATACATATGAGGGGGTAAAATAGTAATGTCGAAATAAAAATGGTAACCGAATGCTAAAAATTAGGGGACGTGATCTTGAATTGATCACGCCCCATAATCGATGGAAATCCACCGCGTCAACCCTTCTTCCTCACCACGACATTCTCTACCATCATTGACATCAATCTCTTTAGACTCGAAAAATTATACAATATACATTTGCGATCGGAAAAAATATACAATATATTTCGTTAATTGACGAGGTTGTCATCAATTAGAGCAAAGGGATTGTACAATGGCAGAAGATCTTCCTCCAACGCGATTGGTGAATGTTTACAAGGTAATATCTTACGATATACTTGCAAAACAATTTAGGAGGAATCACTGAAAAAACACTGAACGCAAAATCAAACCAATTGTATGTTTTTGTTCGTAATTTGTATGTTTAGTATACAACAGATGTATATTTAGTGTACAAACATTGTATACATATTTTACATTTTTTCAAATTTTGAAATTGTCTGTGCATTGTATATTTCTTGTTAGTTTGTATATGTAGTGAACAATGTTAGTATATTTAGTATATAAATCTTGTATTTGAATATTTATTTCTTAAATATTTACAACTAGTCTGGAGATTGCATATATGTTGTTAACTGTTTTACGTGTATATTTAACATATTTAACTTGTATACATAGTCATGAGTGTTGTATAATTATAATATAAACTTGTATGATTGTTATATTAGTTTCCCTAATTCCATTTAGTTGGATTGGATATAAATTCCCCTCAAAAAAAAATTGTATGGTGGTTTATATGAACGTAGTTACTAATAATAATAATATGTATGTATATGGTTGCATATTGTATAAATAATACATCCATTTTGTTTTTATAATGCTCTGTCTTGTTTAATGTAAAACATCACAGAACCAACCAACAATTTCAATGGACGTCAACGACTCGAAATCTCACCAGACTCAACTAAATATTGGATACCAGAGGTAGAACGAGAAAAGATTCCACGAGTGGGCTCACATTTCTCTACATTGGAAACCGGTATAAAATTTTACAAAGAGTATGGAGCAATTAGCGGGTTTGACATCAGAAGGAGCACGACAAAGAAGTTCAAGAACGAAGTAATATATCATGTTACTTAGTTAATGTGATTTGTATAATTATTTGTTCCAGAATGGACAAGGAATGATGTTTTCGTATATTTAATACATTGGGATATATAATTTTTCCTTTTAGTGTTGTATACTTATTTTAGTTAAATTGTTCATATAATTGAGTGTCATTGCATGCCAAATCGATTTATCATAATGTGAATAATGTGTATTGTTAAAAAGTGAAACAACTTGTATTTTTACAAAGCAAATCGTGTTTATTTAGTTGATAGGATCTCGCATACATATTGGATTGAAATTGTACACTTAGTTATGTGTTCCTGTATATTTAATACAATGCGATCATATAATTTATTAACTTACAATTGTATGCTTAATTTTGTCATAGCATTATGTAACCTGTTAATTTATCTTTAAGAATATTTTTGCTTCTCATATATGTATTGCATGTAAAATTACATTGAACTAAATATACAATAAAACAACACTAAGCATACATAATTGTTTAACTATATATACGATTACATCGAACTAACTATATTATAAACATTCTTGAGTATTCAAAAATATTAAACTAAATTTATAATTACACTGAACTAAAAATACAAAACCACTTAACCACCTATATAACTAAGGATACAATTCCACTTAACCAAGAATACAATTCCACGTTACTAAGTAAACAAATACACTAAACTACTTATACAACAAATAATACAATTCAATTTATCCAATTAAACAAATCCAGCGCCTCTTTGAAGGCTGCTTGTCTCCCGAACTCTTCTCTTCGCGACTACCAACCTCTCTTTCATGTTCTTCGCTTGAAATTTTATTAACCACAACTCCTATATAAGAAAAACACACAATTCAGATATTAAAACTTTATACAACGTTATGTTTATATTCCACTTAATGTTGTATATTTATCATAACATATTTGTATACTTAGTATACAACATCTGCATACTTAGTATACAGATGAAATAGAAAAAGATGGGTGTCAGAAAATAATAGAATATAAATTTCAAGTATCAACTCCTTGTTTTTTATATATAAACACACCAAGTTCATTTTTTTTGAGTACAAACTGCAAATTTCTACAGGAGCATAACTGTAAAAAGAATAAATAGAAGATGGGTTTCAAGTATCAACTCCTTGTTTACATTCCACTTAATGTTGTATATTTATCATAACATATTTGTATACTTAGTATACAACATCTGTTACTTAGTATACAGAAAAAAATACGAACTCCTTCAAAATCGAACTCCTTCAACCCCCCAAAAAAAATTGAAAAGGCGTGACTTAGACTGAAATTGGGCTTTTTGCCTCCTAAAAATCAGGTAGGTGGGATAGGAAAGATTGTATTTTCCTAAAAAACAGGAAGTAACGATTTTTTTTCATAAAACTGATTTAGATGAAAATACAATATTACCCTTACATTCCAAAAATAAGAAAAATGATCTCAACCATTAAAATATTTAAATCAAGGGTTTATAATTGGTCTCATGGACTAACCTAAAGGGATTGGTCTCATTTGAACCAATCTATATATATATATATATATATATATATCAAGTTAATTTAGTATAACGTGACATATGTATAATGTTATACTATATAACGTGATATATAATATAACATCAATGGTATATAATGTGATATAGTATATCATTATACATGTCACGTTATATTATATATCAAGTTATATAGTATAACGTGATATACACCACGATAATTTATATAACGTGAATTTATATAATGTGATATCACCTTAATTTATATAACGTGATGTTTTCCACATATCAATTTCAGATATATTGTTGTTCGATTTGGGGGACATTAGGATAATTTGGATTATAAAAAATGGTGAGATGAGGTTATATGTATTGAACCGAGTAAAATTTCTTATAATGATTTATTGGACGAGATTTATGGAGTTGTTGAAGTTGATAGGACAATATATGACTGTGTGATGTACTCGTTTGTGGATATTGCCAGAAATAAGATTGGGAAGTTAAAACTGAAAAATGACAGTGACATTGATCGTGTTTTTGCAAACACTGATTTACCCGTTGTTTTCGTTACCGTAAAACGAAAAAATATTGAGATAACCTCACCATGATGTGGTGGGTAGTTAGTCTGGGTATAATCAAGTTGCGAATGAGCAAGGTGCAGAGGAGGTTTTATGCGGCTAATGGCTTCACAAAATATACTTTGTAGTCAAATATTTCCGGCTGGACCTTCCAACAATATACAATACTCAATCATTGTCATGCAGAATCATCTTGGGTTCCAACCTTATTGTGTCCCTTCTGCGCATACACCTAATATTGACCAATCCGACCCGAGCTCACCTACATTTACCGAACAACACAGAGAAAGAAGTCAGAACGTAATATTGATCAACCTGGAGAGGGTGTAGTCCCCAACGGTATAGATGATTGTTATCTTGATTTCGGTTGTGATTGGAGTGAAGATAGATCAAGATTTATAGAAATAGATTATGAGGGCGATAATAATGTTACTACTGATAATGAAGGTAATAATCATCTTGCAAATGATAATGTTGCTACTGGTGACAATGGTTGTGGTGATAACCTGATGTCATGCTCTCCAATATGGAACCAACACTCGTCATCTATGGCCCCTAACTTATGTATCTCATGGGATAAAATAGCATGGAGGGCTGCATTATAACTGAATCCCGACCAATTGAAATCCTAAAAGTGTCCAAAATAGGAGTTTTTGAACTCCGTATATACATCATACTCTCCCGAGCACATTTGTAACTCTGTGACGATTAATAGAATGATTTTAGCTCTCACGTGTCCATTAATAGAATCTCAGGTAGACTGATAAGCTTCCCTCCTTCACGAAGGTCCAGCCTAATAAATTTTCAACATAAATTCCATTAGTTGCAATACAAACAAGATGGAAAAATAAGATTAAAAACTGCCCAGAAACATGTCATGTTATAATATATAACCCACATTATGAGGGTCACGTTATAATTTATAAAGTGGAACAACGCACATTTTGATATATATAACGTGAATATATATATATATACGTTATAATATATATATATATATAATGTGAATATATCTCTTAATAATGTTATATATATAGTGTGGTATATATATATACATGAACATATATCTCACGTTAGACAATATAATTATTCACGCTATAATATATATATATATATATAATAATCATGTTATAATATATCTATTAATAACATCACAAATATATATATATATATATACACATATGTAACGTGATCGATATATATTCACGTTATATATAATAATCACGTTAAAATGTATATGATAATCACAAAGATAATATATATAATAACGTGAATGCATTATATATATTAATAACGTATAAAATATATATATATATATATATATATCGTGAATATATTATTCACGTTATAATACATATATTCACATTATATAAAATAATGTCACGTTACAACATATGACGTGACATAAAAATATATGTTATAAGTATAACAACGTCGTGACACTATTGATCCCATATATATATATATATATATATATATATAACGTGACAACATATTATCACGTTATATGTGGAATAACGTGACAACATGTTTTCACATTATGAATATAATGTGACAACAATTATCACGTTACAATATAATGTGATATAAGTTTTCACGTTATAATTATAACATTCAATATTTTTTCACGTTATAATATTATGACGTGAATATTGTTCGTCTACCCTAAAACCCATCGTCTTCCCCAATCTACCCCATCAATACCAATCATCTAAAGCCCTAAATAAAAAACCAATCAACACAATCAACCCCTAAAAAATTAAAACCTAACCAATACAAGTCACCTAAATTCCTAAATCGAACTCTAATATAAATCAAGTGTAAATCCCTAAATCGAAACCCAACCTAAAGCCCCTAAAATCTAACCTCTTCGAAATCGTAGATGGGCATACTAGTGGTGGCATCAATAGCGGCATCGGCGGCAGTGGGGGCGGGGGCATCATCGCAGCGGGAAGAACATGGGGGTCTTCGACATAGGGAGATCTTCCGGTGGCGGCGGCGGGGAGATCACTTGAAACTTTCATTGCTTCTCACGGTATGTTTGTTTTCTCTTTCTCACGTTTTGATGTTTTGTTTTTGTAAAATTTTGATGAAGTTAAAAAGATACAGTGAAAGTGAAATAAGAAAGATGAAAATTGACTGAATTTGAAATTAAGTGGCACTTCGGTCATTTTGGATAGAAAAGTAGTGTTTTTAAAAAAAATGGGTAAAAAAGATGTTTGGCATCTAAATTGGCTACTTAAAATTTTTTCCCAGTATGTAGACTAGCTATGTAGGTTTAAATATAGAAATGTAATTGTTTTATGGTAATTTCTATAAGAGACGTGGTATGCGACTGTGAAAAAATTTAAAATAAAATTAATAGATATGTAATTTTATTAAATTTAAAAATAATTCTTTTTCAATAATTAAAATATTGGACACAAAAAAGAAAATCTGACAAGATTGGCAAACCTTTATTCAAACTATGCATTGTTGAGTAATATAAAAGGTTATTGATTTTTTAATACCTGACCTATAGGAACTTTTCTGGCTTAGTATAAGACATTTTCTAGTTACCAATTTAGTACACATACTTCACATCTTTTTATAAATTGGTACCTATTCACTTTCAAGGACGAAAATGTCTCCAAGAAACATAAGTATACTCAAAATAATGTTTTAAGTATACTTATTTAAATTATAAAATAAACTAAATTTTTATTTTTAATTAATAAAAAATAAAAAAAGTCTAAAAATATCAATGGATTATTAGGAAAATAACATAATTACATTAAAGTAGTAAGTTAATAAAAATAAATTAAAATTTAATTAATCAAATAGAAAAATTAGTTTACTTAACTAATTTTAAAAATTAAATTGAAAATTAAATAATTTAAAAATGAAAATTAAGATAGTAAATAAGAAAATTATAGCAATTTTTTATTAATATATTAATTTTTCATTAGTTTTTTAATATATTTTTTCAAAAATAATTATTTTAATTTATTTTAGTTTTTACAATTAAAATTTTAATAATTATTTCTTAATTAAATTTATTTTTTAAATTTAATAATTCTAATTAAAACTCAACTTTTTAATAAAATTAAAAAAGTCTTGGGAGCATTTTCATCCTAAAGTGAATAGGTACCAAATTATAAAAAAATGTGAAGAATGGGTACTAAATTGGTAACTCGAAAATGTCAGGTACCAAACCAATAAAATGTATATAGGTCATGTACTAAAAAATCAATAACCCTAATATAAAATAGTAGATCAAGCTTAATGGATCAATGTAAACGGGTCCTTGGTGTTGGGCAGGAAATGAAATGTTATATGTATTTCATTATTACTCTTGGTATTAGTAAGGAACGAGAAAGGAATGAAAAAGTTATTTCTAACTTTGATTCTAATTTCATGGTTAATAAAAGGAACGAGAAAGAAATGAAAAAGTTAAAGAAATATATATATATATATATATATATATATATATATATATATATATAGGGGGAGGTTAAAATGAGACCACATCTTATAGTGAGACAGTGTGGACTCATCTCAACCCTCCCTTATCTATATCAATGGCTAAGATAAATATGGGTTAAAATTACATTAAACATTTAATTAATGCAAAATAAGGGTATAATTGTCAAAACAAACATGTGGGGGACCATCCAAATATGAAATCAGTTATTAGGAGAGAGAAAATCACATGGGGAGAGAGAAAATCGCAAGAAAATCGCGCTGGAGAGAGAAAATCGCGCGCATATGCTCTGCCATGCAGTATGATGTACACTTAGCAATGATTTGTTGTATACTTAACACTATTTTGCTGTATGTTTAACATAATTTTATTGTATATTAAATGGTCAAACAAAAACATGTGGGGACCGTGAATCAAGGAACCAGTTATAGAGAGAGAGAGAATTACGTTCATTAACATGTGGGGACCGTGGATTAAGTAAATCAATTATAGAGAGAGAGAGAAAATCACGCTCATTATTGTGATGTATATTTAGCATATATTTGATGTATACTTAAACACTATTTTGCTGTATGTTTAACATAATTTTACTGCATATTACAATTGTCAAACAAAAATATAAGTATACAACAAAACACATATAAGTATACAACAAACATAAACCCACACACATCAAAAATTAACTACTTATACAGCAAAACACATAAAAGTATACATCGAAAAACATATAAAGTAATCCCCATGTTTTCACAATCATCATCAATAAATTCCTCTTTCCCTTAACAATTATCCTCATTAATCGCCATGTTTTCACAATTATCAGAAAACAGAAAATAAAATAGAATTGAAAAGAATTCTTGGAGGTTTATTGAAATAGATGAAGTTGGAATAAGGTTTTGAGTTAAGATTTAAGGACGAAAGATCCTTCGGTTGAATATTTGAGAAATTAAAACTTCAATTAAAAGATTTTATCTCTTGTTTTCATGTTCAGTCAGTTAAAATAATAGAAGAATTTTATCAAAAACCCCATGGCGACCTTGCTTGAAATCTGTGAAATTCCACCTCCGCCAGGCGACGCAGCCGATTGAGTTAACGATGCCGTTAACTTTTTTCGACATACGTTGGATTCATTTCCATCCGATTCGTCGTCTTCTCTTCCAGGCGATAAACATAAATATTTATTTCATGAATGTTTGAAGAGAGAGAAACAAGAGGCAGATTAGGGAAGATAATTATTGGGAATGAAATTGCTAATAATAAAATTACCATCTTACCCTTTATTGATTTAAAAAAAAATAAAAAGGTAATTAAATTGGATAAATCCCAACCATCTAAAATTACAGATTTATGGACAAGATTAGTCCACACTGTCTCACTTTAATTATGTGGTCTCATTTGATCCAATCCCTATATATATATATATATATATATAGAGAGAGAGAGAGAGAGGGAGAGGGAGTTATATAGGACCCCCATATTATATGAGTACATAGGATCAAATCCAGACCACAGATCTACCTATTTCAATCGCTATTATTAATTCTGATTAAAATATATGGTAAAGTCAAAATTGGGGTAAATTAGTCCACATAAAAATAGGGGATTGGCTAAATCTAGTAAATCTCATGAAAATATGGGAGTTACCATTGGCGGCATCTTCATTCAACGTTGCAATCACAATCTTGTAAGCAAAATCGAATCAGTCTTCTACTCTCATTCTCCACCGAATTTGTTGCATAGAAAACCATCTCCCACAAAATACAAGTAGATAGTTTGAGAAAACAAGCAACAAACAAAAAATGGGTGACACCTACAAAGAATGTTTCAACACTCATGAACAACAAGGTAACCATTTTCTTGCGTTTCGATTGTTTAGACTGTCCATTTTTACTGAATTCATTAAAAGTTTGATTCGCAGTTTTTTAGACCAAGCATCGATTCATCATTCCAATTTTTTCTTTACCCAGAACTTTGATTCTAAATGATTAATATGTTGCTTATGTGTGCTTATGTACATGCTTGTAACTATGCACAAGCTTGCGAATATGCAGAAACTGTCATGTTATGCAGAAACTCATTTCGTCTTTCCCAAAAAATTATTTGATATGGTCAGAATGTTGCTTATATGTGCTTAAATACTTGCTCTCATGTATGCAAAATGTTGCTTAGTTTTTACTGTGTTTTAAACTCTCACATTAATAATAGTTTGTTTGATAAGAACTATCATGTTATGCAAAAAATCAAAAAATTATACTTATATGGACTCCCATTCATTCAATCGTTAACGATTTTTTCAACCCAGATTGGGGAATACTAAAATGTTGCTTAGATATGCACGAATACTTGCTTGTACGTATTCAAAATTTTGATTACGTCCCATTTTTTTTAACCCAGTACTTTGCTTAGTTATGGTTAGAATTTTGCTTACATGTGCATAAATATATGTTTATGTATATTCTAAATATTGCTTAATTGTTTATTTTGTTTGAATCAGGTGGGATTGCACATGTGCCGCATCAACAATTGAAATACATTCGATTCAACTCCGAACTGGATACCAGAATGTGACGAAAATATAACTCCAAAAGAAGGAATTAATTTTGACCAAAATTTTTACTGCTTAATGGCGTACTATGTACTGCTTATTTGTGACTGTCGTAATGCTTTTCGAGCAAATAATTCAACATTCGGGCAAAAATTGGTTATTGCAATCCCATATATTTAATTGCTTATTGGTGTGTAAAGAATTGCTTGTGTAATGATGTTATAGTGCTTATTGATCAAGTTTTTCGTGGGGAAAAAACAAGTAAAAAAATATAAGATATCTATGTACCCGTCTATCCCATACCATATTTATACCAAACAAATTGCTTGCAAAGCATTTGAATTCTGCTTACAGTATCCAAAAACCATGAAATAAATACGACACTAACTAGAAAACATTCCTATATCAACTACGCATGTACGTCAAAACCAAACCAGATTTAAAATGGTTATAAAATACTATAATATTCAACAATTTGATCAAAGGTATGAACAACAACATTTCGTTGTGATCCTAACTCGTTTTAGCATACTCCTTCGCCTGTCCCAAAATTAACTCACTAGCTGTGGTCTTCCTTTTCCTACTCTCTTTTGCCATTTCCAACAGAAAATCTATCAAAAAAAAAAAAGGATACTAGTCAGTTATATAAAGCATTAATTAACAATTAATCATTTATAAGCATAAAAAACAATCAATCATAAGCATAATACAACACATATATAAGAAGAAAACAAACCATAGATAAGCATAATTAAAAACAACAATAAGCAGTTGAAAAACATCAATAAGCAATCCCCCAAACTTAGAAAAAACATGGCAATAGTAATTACCCCCTGTTTTTTTTCAAGCATAATATAAAACATACATAAGCATATTGCAAACCATACATAAGCAGAATTATCAACAACAATAAGTAGTTGAAATCCTCAATAAGCAATCCCCCCAATCTTAGAAAAAACATGGCAATCCTAATTACCCCTTTGTCTGCCAACTTTGTTTTTTCAACTAAAAATCTTATTCACTCATAAAAGACATTAGCAATATCCTAATAACGACAACAAAATATCAGTATCCTGATAACTACAACAATACACCTAAAAAATCCAGTAAAATCGAAAAAAAAAAAAACCCACAACATATCCTAATTATGCATTTAGAAGAACATAAATAAGCAGTATCATGAAAATCAATAAGCATTTGTTCTGCTTTTTTCGGAACTATATGTGAAAGCCATGGACGGGAGAATGTGGGATTTTTTAAGTTTTTTTTTTCTTTCTGAATAACCTTGTTCTTTCAAATCTACACCACTGAAAACAGAGGAATATAGAACTTCATAATCTTTGTTTTAATTTTTAGGGGGATGAAAATTTGGAAATCAAAATCCAATTTGGAAATCAAAATCAAAAAAAAAAAAAAAATGCAAAACCCAGGTTTTTTTTTTTTTTTTGTTTTTTTACCCGATTGAGAATCAACAGAATCTAGGCTATTGGTGGAGACGACGGGCTAGAGACAACATGTTGCTTGGGCAAATGCTTGTGGAGATGGATTATCTTCTGATAGTTGGGAAAAACTCACGAGAGCTGTGGAGAAGGAGTTTGAAAAGATTTGGAAGAGAATCACGATGTGAAACTGTCCCTTAATTGTAGCAATGTGAAAAGCCACTACCAAATATAACTTTCCTCCTAAAAAGTAAAAACTGATATAACTTAAAATTACCAAAAAGTCATTTTCTCCAATAAATTTAACCATTAAAAAATGACAAAACCTGATTAATCTAGACCGTTTAAAAATTAAATCAATGCTCCAGATTTGGTCTCACATACTCATATAACTTATGTGGACTCACCAGATCCAAATCATATATATGTATATAAAGAGACTATTATGAGAATAGTAACCTGAATATTTTCCCGCATAAATCACATTACTAAAAGAAGCAATAAAATTATATTGAAAAATAAGAAATAATAAACGTTTGGAATTTGATTGTTTTTATCGTCAACTTCCTTTAAATAATTTTTTTTTTCAAATTATATAAAAAAGATAGAATTATGTAAAATAAACCTTCCAAATTTGATTGTGTACTGCATTAATTATTATGTTTGTCATTTTTCTTATTTTGTTAGAAAACTTAATAACTTTTTCGTTTTTAACCGTTTTGACGTATAATATATCTAATTCATTAATTTGTGTATTAATATATTTTGATTATTTATGATATATGAGTAGTTGTTATTTGGGCATAACTTATATCTTCATAATTATATTGAATTATACTTATGTAGATTAAATTTAATTAATAAATACATAATTTAATTAAAGAAAATATCTAAAAATGTGTATCCAAATATTATATATACAACTTACATACATACATAGCATTATATATATGTAAGAAAAAAATATTTTTTTAAATATGAAATTATGTCATAATAGTTTTTTATCTATAGAAAGTTATTTTTTATATTAACGTACTTTTCATGTAAATAGAAATTATTTTCATATTTGTCAACTTATTTTGATATTTAACTTTCAAAGTTGTATAATGACCATTAGATATAAATTTTTATGTTTGCTATTTTTGTGATATGTGTATATATATAAAAATAGAATAGTTTTTATTTTTTTTTGAAATGTTTCATTATTCTGTAAAACTATAATGTAAAACATAAAATATATATTTTTTGATCCATTTAATAGTTATGATAATTGTTCAACTTTCTAAACCCTAAAAGTATTGGAATTCGAAATGATTATATAATTAATTGTACTGAAAATATAATGTATTAAATATTCAAAAACATTGGGCAGTTAAAACGTTTTTCAAATGCTTACTTTCTTATAGATAAACATATTCTATAAATATATACAATTCATACTTATAAAATTTGTTATCAACCAATTATCTGTATTTAAAGAGGTTTTTTCATAGTTTATAATAATTTATTTTTCTGTAGTTTAATCGGAATCAAATTAACTATCTTTATATTTTAATTATCTATTGAAATTTTAAACTTTTAGCAAATCACTAAAAAATATTTGTATAAAATTAAAGTTTATGCATTGCTCGATTTGAAACATACCAAATATGAGAACTTGAATAGAGAAAAATAATTAGAAAATTCAAATAATACAATACAAATCACCACAATAAAATTAAAAAAAGATAAAAATAAAAATTGAAACAACATGAATAGATAAAATTATTGTACGTATTTATCGTATACATGTATTAATTTTTATTTATTGCACGACCAACTTTACAAAAATCTCTGCCTTCAATTTACACATGTGAACAACTTTCAAAAATAATTTTGCATCCGAATTAACTACTACAACCTTGAAAAAAAAAGTACGGCACCAAATTTCACACTTATTAAGAATCTAAACATGACCAAAATGAAATATGTGAAGAAGTTGTGCCTTGTGCGATTTTATGAAAATTAGTTTTCAAAAATCAAAGACAAATACATAATTTTGAATGTATTTTTTTCATGATTCTCATATATGATATTTTTTCATTTTGACTTCATCAATAAAAAATATTAAATAGTATTTATCATATAATGCTAATTATTATAATGCATGAGATAGAATTCATGGAACTATTAGGAAAATGTACATGTCACAGCGCAAAAAGGAGATCACACATATACACACCCCATGCATCACACGAGTTAAAAACTAGTAATTACATAAAAAGATTGGATATTCTTAAAAAAGGGACAAAAAATATAATAATCAAGAGATTGGGCCGAGACAATTGCAGGTTGCCCTTGTGATTTGGTTTGCATAAGTATTGGTATGTTGGCCCAGTGATGGAAAGCAACTCTAATCTATATGAAATTTCCGACCTTAAGTTTATTGTTCTATATTATTTCTTAATTAATGATAGTACCACCATAGTATTATGTATAGCAACTCAGGGCATCCACAATTTTATTTGAACTTAATTTTTTTTTTTTTTACTGTCATTGTGGAGGATTCAAAAATTCAAATTCATAAAAATAGTTCAACATAACCAAGTTCAACTTTATTTTTGTTTCTTTCTTTTTTCTTTTTCTATTTATTTTATGTTGAATGACAATCTTGTAAATATTTTGAATTGTTTTGTGACCGTTTCTTGCATTTTATCAACTTTTGTTTCTTTTTTTTTTAAAAAACAAATGTAAGCATTGTATCCACTTAATAGCATTTTTTTTTTAATTGTTTGAACTTTATGATGTGACCCATTTTTGTTGACATTTTTTTTAATTAAAATTGTAAAATTGATATTTTAAATAAATTTTATTAGTCTAATAGTTTTAATTATTCTAATATATTACTTTATTAATGATTTTATTAAAAATTATATACAAAATCAACAATAAATATAGATTAAAAAAAACATTGACAGTGGAACCTATTTTTGAATCATGAACTTGATTTTACCATTGTGTATAATAGAAGAGGGTGAGTTCAAGTTTTATTGTCTATTGATGTGGCATTGTGGATAGAGATGACAATGGGGCATGCGGGTCGGGTATCTAGATACCCAGACTTGCCCCGTCCCTAGAATGGGGCGCACGGACCAAACATCTAGATACCAAGACTTGCCCCGTCCCTAGAATGGGGCGGGTTGGGTTGACCCATCCTGTCCCACATTAAATATATATTGAAATAGAAAAAATTGAATAGAATTAATAAAATATTTATTTTGATATATTTATAAAATATTCTTAACAAAAAATATTATTTTTAATTTATAAATATTATACATAATATTAAAAGATAAAAATTATATTATAATAAATATTATATATGCAAAATGTATATTAAATATATTAAAAATATATGGGGGCAAAACAGGACGGAAGCAATACCCAGGTCCGCCTCGCCCCATTACGGGTCACGAGGCGGGACAAGTACCCGCGGGTGGATTAAATTGTCATCCCTAATTGTGGGGCCACAAAAACTTGGTCTTACAACCACCATTGAGTATGCCACAATAAGACATCTACATATTAATAATGTTGGGCCCATAATTTTTTATTAATTTAAAGAATTATTAATTAATCAATAAATTAAATAATTAATGTGGTATATCTTTTTAAAAAAATATACTTATATGTAAATATATTATAAAGTAAGAAAATATATTAAAATTTTAAAAAATCCAAACCCAAATTTTGTTTTATAATTGTTCTAATTTTTTCCCCAATAAATTTTATTAGAATTTTACACTCATAAAATTGAAGTCATGTACCCATAGAGGGCACTATTGGCATGGGAGCATAAAATCTGTACGAGAAGAATAAAAAAAGGCCAACTGGACCATCCAGTTCTTGACAACCACCGCCACCGTCTGCACCAACATAAGTACTATTTTATTCAATATTACTACAACTCATAATTATAATTATATATTTCATTTACAGTATAAATTATAATAAAAAGTCAAATTAACTTCATACCTATTATGCACCGTTAAATATAAAATAATAATATTTTACTTTAGAATATTATAATGTAAAATACATTTAAAATGCACTTGAAATCACAATCAAATGGGCTACATGGGATTTATTGTGTAATTAAAACACGAAGCTTTAGGCCTTTTTTTTATTTCATTTCAATGGCATTATTTTCATTTTTATACTATTTCAAAATCTCAAGTAATGTTTGTTTAACTAATATTTTTCGCATATATAACTTCCACAATTTACAGGACTAATACATAATTATCACACCTAAATCCTGAAACCAAAACATATTCTATTTTCAGATAGAAATCATTAAAGCTACGTCAAATATACTGAAATCTGAAAACGAATCTTGAAAAGAAAACTAAATCACCCATTCAATTTCAATACCACGATTCATCTTATGGGAGTGTTTCCCATCACTGAAAAAATAATTCTCATTTTTTGGCTTAAAAAACACTTCTTAGTGTTTGCAAGTATCAACTTCTACAACTGGTTCTGTTTTATTTCAGAATCTAAAAATATGGAGACGAGTGCTTTAATTTTGCTTCTAGTTTAAATTTTACAAATAAATAAGTAATTTTATATCAAACACTCTCAACCTTTCATTTTAAACTTTTGATTCTATTTTACAAACACTCCCTATGTCTCATAAATAAACTACTTCCTTTAATAGATAATAGTTTTAAATAGATGTACATTACATTACATACACATCTTTGATATAAGTATATAAAATAAAATTAAAATCTAAATCCAAATTTGACGATATTGTACAGATCCAAACACCAATACACAATCCCAAAAAAAGAAACAGTAAACACAATTAGCAATCTTCTTACTTTTTTTAATTAATTTTATAATTATAATTAGTACAATCTGCACACATTGCCAACTGTGAAGTTGCAGACTTAGAAAAGGTACCGCCACTCACAATTTTCACACACTGACACACACCCTCCCAACATTTCTTGTTCTTAGCCAAATGAATTTACAAAGCTCCAAAAAAAACTCTAGAAACCACAAACACTTCAAAACGACCCTACAAATTATTCTCCTTCATAATAATTTCATCTTAGATTAATCAAAAATATTCCTGAAATGGGTCCATCTCAATCGCTGTTCTTCTTCCTCACTCTAGCTCTCTTCTCCCTTCTCTGCTCCTCCACAGACTACACAAACCTGGTGTTCAAAGGCTGCGCCGACCAAAACTTCCAGGATTCAAACGGTATCTACAAGCAAACACTCAAAAACCTCCTCGACACCTTGATTTCGCAATCATCCTCCTCGAAATTCCACAACGCGACTTCCGGCGACGGATCATCGTCCGCCATTAACGGACTCTTCCAATGCAGAGGCGATCTCTCGAACGACGACTGCAACAGCTGCGTGAAGCGAACACCAGGGTTAGCGCAGAAGCTCTGCGGACAAGCGATTGCCGCGAGGGTTCAGCTGAACGGGTGCTATTTGAGGTATGAGATTTCTGGGTTTAGGCAGGTGAGTGGGACGGAGTTGCTGTACAAGGTTTGCGGGTCGACCCGGGCGAGTGGGACCGGGTTTGGGGACAGGCTGGATTTGGCGTTAGGGGAAATAGTCAAAGGCGTGGGGAGTGGCAGTAGTGGGTTTTATGCGGGTGCTTATGAGTCGGTTTATGTGTTGGGCCAGTGTGAAGGTGATTTAAGCAGTGGGGACTGTGTGAACTGTGTGAAAAATGCAATTGATAAGTCTAAGTCTGTATGTGGTAGCTCAATTTCAGCACAGATTTATCTTCAAGAATGCTATATCAGCTACACTTATTATCCCAGTGGTGTTCCAAGCAACCAGCAATCATTTTCACAGCCATCAGGTAAATAAAAAATATTGAAATAACAAATAATTCCTCTGTTGTTTTTTGCTGACATTTAATTAATGTTTTAGTTGTTTCTTTGGAATTAAGGTTTTTGGCTTTTAATGGTAATAGTTAGTGACTATTAGTTACAAGATTTAATCAAACATGATATGTGGTTGAATGTCTCTTTCTGATTTAATCAAACATTAGTTACAAGATTTGATAATAAAAAAAATATATCCAATGTTTTCCCCTATTTTTCTCTATTTGTTTACTATTTTTTGTACTTTTTATGAAATTAAAACTAATTTAAATTTATAATTATCTCCAACATAGGAAAATATAATTTATTCAACACAAAAATATTATACCATATTTTTTTCTTGTCATACGTGGCTTGTCTTGTGCGGTTTATGGTATGATTGGCAAGTTATTGCGTCAAATTTGAGCGTTTACACTTGCTGTGGTTAGGGTTCTGTTACAAGAAAGAAAAATATTGAAAGAACAAAGAATTCCTCTGTTTTTCCAAAGTTTCTTGCTGACATGTAATTAATATTTTAGTAATTATTAGTTACAAAATTTATTTAAACATGGGATGGTTGGATGTCTCTTTCTGAGGTTTCCCAATATGTGCATGGGATGAGGGGGGGCTTGTTTTCCCTTAATGTGAATACTTATAATATTTATTGTGAAGATATTAATTTTGTGTGAGGGGTGTTTTGATTGGGTGTAGGGACAGGGAGGAATACACAGAAGACAGTTGCTCTTGTGCTGGGAGGACTAGTGGGCGTGGGCCTAGTAATGGCTTGTTTGTTGTTTGCAAAATCAGCTTTCAAGAAAAAGCCTCATGCTTACAAGTATAGTGGATAGAGGTTAGTGTAATCTTGGCAACCCAAACTATATATTTATGTGGTAATATGCTAAATTGGCCATATTTTTCGAAAATTAAAAATAGCCATGTTTTTCAAAACCATGTTTTTTAGCCATTTTAACTAAAAATCGACGGTGGTACCATTCTTGTAATCTTTGGTGGGGTACTTGGGCACTTTTTTAAAAACGATTGGCCCTGAGAAATGTACCAATCCCAAGAATTGAGAAAAAAAGCAAAGTCGGATGATTGAACTTAAAAATGGCTAAAAAACATGTTTTTGGCAAAAAAATATTTTTGTTATGCATAATGGGCAGAAATTCTAAGGAATGTATATTTATTCAAGATTTCACAATGCTCACATAATGGTCAATGGATGCTGAATTTTTTGCATATGATTGGGATTGAGTTAATTATCTTTGGCAGGTTCCAGAATCATTTCCAGGACAGGATTGAAGACATTTTGAGGTTGTCTTTAGATTAAAACTAATATAAATACAGACAAAATTGATTTGGGGGTTGTAAAGGGGGAAACATTTGCTTCACTTAGTCATTAGATGTAAAGTTTTCTTCCTCTCCAAGTTTTGTTTATTGTAGCTCTTTTTCTTTTTCCCTTTTCCCCCTTTTTGGGGGTTAAAACTTGAGAGCTGTCTATTTCAGAAGAAAGATGGTAGGCATTAGTGTAAAAAAAGTTCCCATTATGTTAGTGACATGAATGTATATCCTCAATATAACAATATATATATGAATCAATGCATCTTTGTGTATTTGCTTTATCAAAGTACCTGACTTCACTTTACACCATGAAAAAAAGCAGATCTTCTGGGGTCCAAGTTCATTATTTGAACTTGACCAGTCTAACTTTCCAAGCAGCTGCATTATATTTTCCCTTTACCCATTTTAGGTAAAAAGCAATGCATCCCTATACATACAATGAAACGGCAATTACACTCTCCTTTCATGTGAAAAATAAGTTGTTAATCTAGGTATTGGATGTTGAAATCTGGATTTTGGAAGTTAAGGGATGTGTGGATGTATTTTCATGTCGAATTTCTAGTTTCCAGCTTTGGAAAATGAGTTTTGAGATGTTACTGATTTTTTGTGTGAAAAATGAAAATATATTTGGTTTAATGTCTGAATTTATGTTATGGTATGTGTTTCAAAATGAAAATAAAATATGATATGGTTATAGTTTTTAAAATGTAGTTTTACATAAATTTGTATGATTGTGGTGAAAAAAATATTTGGTTGTGTTTCCAAATAGCAATAAAAGTGAATTGACCCTTGAAAACATAACCATCCCGAGCTTCTTGTATCTTTATACGCAATTTGGATGTTCAAAGCAAACCTGCCTCAAACACAACATCGTTTGAGGTGAGTTGCCTTAAGTATGCCACAAGACGTAAATATGCAGGCTTTTTTAATAGAATATTGCATTTTTTTTTTACCATGTTACACAAATGAATCGGAAAAAAAAAAATAGCTTAAAAATATAATCAAAAACGGCTTTGGGAGATATTAACAACTATTAAACGCATATAGAAAACCCTACCGGCGTGTAGGTAACCTCCACCAACGTGATTATCATCTCGGCATTGGTGGTCTCTACCACATTCCATCCGTTTCATACTATGGATCCAGATGACATCGTACGAAGAATCAACGCCATTAAGATCTCACAGATTGACAACAACTCAACCCTAACCCTTGAACAAGGGTTATGGAAGAAAAGAGCAGAAAGAAATTCGAAATGCCTGGTGGCAAAGGTTTTCTCAGCGAAACTAATTAACCGTGAAGCTTTTCGATCGAATATGCCACGAATTCTCCAAGCCACAAAACATATCAATACAGATGTGGTGGGTGAGAATATGTTCATCATGGAATTCTCTAACCCGATTGACAGAAAAAGAGCACTACTTGAGGGGCCATGGAATTTTTTCCATAGTCTGGTGTTATTTAGAGAATTACAGGGGTTTCAGAGCGTAACAGATATGGTGTTTTCGGAGATGGAGATATGGGTGCAATGTCACAATCTACCCATAGCACTCATGCAGGGGGAAATACTGAAGCGTATTGGAAATAAAATTGGAGAAGTCGTAGAGGTCGACACGGGAGAGTCCGGAAATTTCTTCGGACGGTATGCAAGAATTAGGGTTAAAGTCAATATTAACGAACCGCTTCGTACCTTCATAAAAATCGATTCTGAAGAAGGGGATGAGGAAACAATAATTTTACTAACTTATGAAAAACTCCCAGACTATTGTTTTGCTTGTGGAAAAGTTGGACACACATGGCGTGAATGTGAAAAAAAAGTTGATGATGTAGAGAAACTTCCCTATGGTCACTGGCTGAAAGCTTCCAATCAATATAGTGGGAAAAAACCAAAAGTGGGGAATGATAACGCTGGCAACACTAACCCTAGTGGATCTAGGGTTAATTCTTCCACAAGATCAACTTCAGTGGAAAAGGGTGGGGACTTTGCAAGGAAGGGTAAAGAGGTGATCATAGAGTCTGACAGTCCAAAAACCAGACTGCCGCTCCTCACACTCAGTGCACCTATCGACGTTGCTACAGAGCCTGAGAATACCCAAAACAAAGTGGTAACATTTGGTGAGTCTGAAGAGATGATGGATATGGAGGATCTCAATATCATTGCTCAGACAGTGGACACATTTATTCAATCGTCTGAAGAGGGGAAGACAGGTAATGGGACCATTCGGGATAACTCTGATGTATCCACAAGGCGAAGTCCAAACACCTGGAAACGTCTGGCAAGGGCAGTTAAAAAAGGAAATAAAGATAATCAAAGGGCGGAGAGTCATGGAGTGAAGCGACAGTTGATGAATGTGAATATCCTCGGTCAGTGACGTAGAAGAAGAAAATGAAGCTAACAAAAAACAATGTGTGGAGACAGAAGAGAGGATGAATGTGAATATCGAATTGGCGGGGCTTGCGATGCAACCCCGCCAAGAACCATGAATTGCATAATTTGGAATGCTCGGGGGCTTGGGAACCCCCGTGCATTCCGGGAATTAAGGCGGTTAATCGCCGAAAAGGACCCGTATCTCTTGTTCTTATGTGAAACAAGAATGAGAGATCATAAATGTACGCGGTGGAAGGACATTTTAAAATTCGACGGTATGTTTGTAGTTAATTGAGAAGGGAAGAAAGGGGGGCTCATGCTATTATGGAAAAAGCCTATGGAGGTATCTATCAAGTCGTATTCAGCGGGGCATATTGATAGCCTTATTCGCTGTAATGAAAAAGAATGGAGGTTCACAGGGTTCTTTGGTAACCCCAACACGCACTTACGTAGGGATTCATGGGGCCTAATTAGGAGACTGAAGATGATAAGCGAGTTGAGCAGTCTTCCATGGATATTGGGAGGAGATTTCAATGAAATATTCTATCAAGGAGATAAATTGGGCGGAAATCTGAGACCAGACAGACAAATGGCATAATTCCGTAACACCATAGAAGAATGCGATCTCAGAGAATTGTACGGGGAAGGAGAATACTACACCTGGGCTAATCAGCGAGCCAACAACGAGTTAATACTTGAACGATTAGATCGTTTTTTTAGCTCCATAGACTGGCGTATCCTTTATCCAACGGCAAACGTAAAAACGCTTGAATTTTATTCATCTGATCATGGAGCAATTATGCTTCAACTGGGGAGAAAAGATGCGAACAATACCAGGCACACTTCAAATAAATTCAGGTTTGAAAAACATTGGATTTTAGAAGAAGAGTGTGAGAAAATTATTGAGAAAGCTGGAGCATGGGAATAGAAGGCAGATCGGTATCTGAAAAAATAGAAATTTGTGGCGTAGAGTTGAAAAAATGGGCATCACAGCGATTTGGCGAGATCCCTAAAAGGCTAAAAAAAAATCGAATTAAGCTTGCAGGCTTACAAAAAGCGATGAATTGGGCTCGATCCACTGATGAAATCCGGGACCTTGAGAAGTCTATTGAATCACTTGCAGCTAAAGAAGAAATGTATTGGCAACAAAGAAGTCGAAATACTTGGCTACAACATGGTGATAGGAATACGAGTTATTTTCACGCTCAAGCTTCCAACAGAAGACAGATCAATACTATTAAGGGGCTTGCTACAAAACAAGGAGACTTCTGCACAGAAAAAAAGGGAATGATTGATGTCATCACAGAATACTTCCATGAAATATTCACCTCAAGGAATCCCTCAGTGGAAGAACTTGAGGAGGTAATTCAGTGCGTGGAAACTCAAGTGGATGCAGATATGAATGAACAATTAAATGCTCCTTTTTCTGAAGCTGAAATAAAGAGAGCATTGTTTGATATGCACCCTGATAAAGCCCCAGGCCCGGATGGAATGCCGGCTTTATTTTATCAGAAGTTTTGGGGGATTGTTGGTAAGGATGTTACAAAGGAAGCTCTGTCAATTCTCAATGAACAGATCGAAGTGGGTGAATGGAATAAGACGGTTATTACTTTGATACCGAAAGTGAAAGATCCCGTCCTGATTAAAGAATATAGGCCAATAAGCCTGTGTAATGTTTGCTACAAAATTATCGCGGGAGCAATGACGAATAGACTTCGCCCAATACTTAATAATATCATTGGTGACACGCAAAGTGCTTTTCTCCCGGGCCGGCTTATAACAGACAATGTCATATTGGGTTTTGAAAGTATGCATTGGATCCGGAATCATAAAAATAGCCCAAGGGGATATGCGGCGCTAAAACTCGATATGAGCAAAGCCTATGACAGAGTAGAATGGAAGTTCTTACAAGTTTTGATGAATAAATTGGGGTTTGGAGGAAGATGGGTTGATCTAACTATGAGATGTCTACGATCTGTCATGTATTCTTTCGCACTTAACCAAGAGATAATGGGAAGTGTCCAACCGCACAGGGCTAAGACAAGGTGATCCTCTATCCACTTATCTTTTTGTTCTATGTGCGCACGGCCTCTCGTCGCTTTTTAATCATTATTTGATGAAGAAATGGATTCATGGTGTTAAAATAGGCCCTACATGCCCATCCATTACACACCTATTTTTTGCCGATGACAGCTTAATTTTTTGTCGGGCCACAATGGATGAATGCAGACGTGTTGGAGAGTTGCTACAAAGTTACGAGCGAGCTTCGGGGCAATTAATTAACTATGAGAAATCTGCTTTGACTTTCAGCCCAAATACAAGCTTGGATAATATTGAATATTTCAAACAAGCTTTTAAGTTAAAAGTGGTGCAGGGGCATGATCTTTATTTGGGGTTGCCTACATTTTCCTTAAGGAGCAAAAAGATGCAATTTGGATACTTGAAAGAAAAAATCATAAAGAGAATGCAGGGTTGGAACGGCAAGATTTTTTCAGAAGGGGGAAAAGAAGTTCTGATTAAGTCAGTTTTGCAAGCTATACCCACATATGCCATGTCGTGTTTTCGGATTCCAAATAGCATTTGCGATGAAATTGAAAGGAATTGCGCTAATTTTTGGTGGGGCATGGAGAATGGGAAACGGAACATGCATTGGAAAAAATGGGAGTCGATGTGCCGTCCTAAATGCGTGGGAGGGTTGGGGTTTCGAAATTTAAGAGCTTTCAATAGAGCACTTTTGGCGAAGCAAATTTGGAGAGTAATACGTCGACCTAATAGCTTAGTAGCCAGAGTTCTCAAAGCTAGATACTATCGTCATGGGGATATCATGGATGCTAAATTGGGAGCCAAGTCGTCATTCATCTGGCGCTCTTTAATTTGGAGTCGGGAGATAATACAAAGGGGATAGAGTTGGAGGATCGGGGACGGGAAAAGAGTGAATATTTCAATAGACCATTGGATTCCCACAATATCGGGGCGAGTAAAGCACGATCCCAGCCATTTTAATGCAGAAGCTAAGGTGGCATCCTTGATGACCGATGGACAATGGAACGGACAGCTGATAGATGCAAGTTTCGATCCTTTTGTTGCTAAAGAAATTCAGAAAATACAGCTTTCAGCAAGGAGAGTGGACACTCGTTATTGGAGGTACGACAAAAAGGGAATTTACTCAGTTAGAGAGGGATATAAGCTTGAAATAGGCTTGTTTACTCCTCCGGAAAATAGCGCTACCCTTAACTTGGAAAAATGGTGGAATTTTGTTTGGGCCATGAATATACCTCCCAAGATAAAGATTTTCTGGTGGAAAGTGTCACATGATATAATAGCAGCGAAGGAAAATTTATTACGACACCATGTTCCAGCATATGGTGGGTGTGAACTATGCCACTTCCATGAGGACTCAACTGCCCATTCTCTGTTTTATTGTCCAGCAATCAGGCATCTATGGAAAGAGACTAGTTTCTGGCAGCTTATTAAGCAGTTGAGGGGTGTGGATACTATTGAAATTGGAGTTTGGATGCGAAGGGAATTGGGTGATAACGCCTTCGAGTTATTTGTCTGCTACACATGGGCAATCTGGAAAGCTGAACAACGATATTGTCACAACAGGACTCAAGAGAAATTTGCTGTGAATGTCGATTGGGTTGCTGAATTTTTAATGGCTTTTCAGCGTGAAAGAAAAGCATGCAAAAAGGAGGATGCTAGCAGAGGATTTGGGACGGCTTCATCTAGTAGTAATTCACCTCCTGGTTGTTTAAGGTTGGAAGTTGATGCATGTTTTAATACCAAGGATAATAGATATGGTATTGGAGGAGCTTTATGGAATGAGGAGCAGCATATTATTCTAGCTTTTGGGAGAAAAGTAGAGAACCCATCAGCAGTGTTGGAATGTGAATTAATGGCCATTCAATCTGGGCTAGAAGTTGTAAGGGCCAACTACTCTCAGTCTCTTCACGTGCTATCGGATTCAGTTATGGCGGTGCAAGCAGTCACCGGCCAACACGAAGATCTCAGTTACACCGGCTCGAGAATTCTTGACATTCAGGATTTTTTGGCTAACATGCAAGCAACTAAAATTTCTCATGTGCGTCGAACAGAAAATAGAGTTGCTCATTGTCTAGCTAATTTTGCTTCTTTTACTCCAAACCTGTTTTGTTGGGCGGGCAGGGAGATGCCTTTATGGTTTCGGGATTTTGTAAATGCTGTGTAATTATATTTCTATCAATAAAGCATTTCATTCTCCCTTCAAAAAAAAAACGGCTTTGGAATCGCCGTTTTTCTTGAGAGTCGGAAAGCTTCAAACCGTTTTTTGTGGGATTTTCTTTTTTTTTTGTTTTTTATAAAAGAAAAACGGTCATGCAATGACCGATTTCTGCCCAAAAAAATTAAAAGCTGCAGATTTTTTAATATTTAAAACAAATTAATAAAGACTACTAGTTATTGGCCGATTTTTTCATGAAACGTGCCTTACAGATAGGGGTGTCGATTTGGATTGGGTCCGGGTTCATGGGTCCGGGTTCGCAGGTTCACGTGTCAGAAACAGCCGACCCGGACCCGACCTGTTTAATTATTCGTGTCAGAATATTGAAACCCGGACCCGACCTGCTTATTTCACAGGTAACCCGGACCCGACCCGCTTAACCCGTTTAATAAAATTATTTTAATATACATTTAATAGTTTTAACTGAATAAATATTTTTTTTTCAAAATCAATCACTATCATACACTTTTCGATCAATAAACAATATTACAATTCACAACATACAAAAAGAAATAACATAATTGATAAATATAATATACTAATCATATTTTGAGGACAATATTCAAAAAGACACGCATAATAATAACAAATACATAATTAAGGAGGTTTTATCATTTGAGTTTTAAACATATGTCTTGTTTGTTGTTTTTTCTTACAATTAGTTATTTACTTAATTTTTTTTTGAAATTCACAAACAAGTTAGACGGGTTAAACGGGTCATAGTAGGTTGACCCGGACCCGACCTGTTTAATTGACAGGTTGGTCGAGTCCGACCCAATTTCGACCCGGACCCATACCCATTAATTTCGTGTTAGGTTCGTGTCGGGTTTGCATGTCGGGTCCTAAATTGACACCCCTACTTACAGACCATGTTGATTAACCTTTCCTCTTTTTCTTTTTTTAAAAAAACTATGACCGTACTGATTAACTTGGAGTCATTTTATACAATAATATATATGAAATGCCATGCACCTTAACCTGGGAGCAAGTCTCTTGTGAGACGGTCTCACGGATCTAAATCCGTGAGACGGATCTCCTAAGGGCTCCGTCTTGAGAACATGAACCATGAAAATAAATTTAAATAATAATGAATCATGAAGAAATAAAAATAAACCCTAAAAACATGAACCATGAAGAATAGACCCGAAAAACAAAAATAAACCCGAAAAATAAAAAATAAACCCTAAAAAAAACTAAAAATCCTAAAAACCCAAATCAATTAAAAATAAACCCAAGAAACAAAATAAACCCTAAAAAAACAAATATAAACCCTAAGGAAAATAAAATCTGAAAAAAAAACCCTTTAAAACTTTGTGTAAGGGCTCCGTCTCACGGATCTAAATCCGTGAGACCGTCTCACGCAAGTTTTTGCCTTAACCTGGAGTAATTTTATACAATAATTTGGTATATATAATCATATTATTATTATTATTATTATTATTATTATTATTATTATTATTATTATTATTATTATTATTATTATTATATATATATATATATATAGTCGGTCTTAGATTTTGAGGGGTTTGGTACAAAAAATAAATTAAAAAGTTCAACTTTTAATGTTTTAATTTGAATGTACAAAACTATATTTGTAAAATATTAGGTGGTAGGTCTTATTAGATTTGTGATGACAATTTGATCAAACTCGCTCCGATCCACTTCAACCATGTGGGTACCCTCTTCCCGCTCTATCTAATATTTTTATTTTTAAAACATAGTGACGGGTCGGGCATAGGTCATCAAGTACCTACCATGCCCAATGGCGGAGCCATGATACTTTAGTGGGGTGGGCCGGATAGAAAATCCAAAGAAAAATAATATAAATTATAACTAATTTATTTTTTAAAATTTATAATTATATTTTTTAAATTATTTTCAAAATTCGGGATGGATCTTGAAGACCTATGCCTTCCCATTTATATATTTTAAGAAAATAAAATATTCTATCAAATATAGGGATCAGAAATTCAAAAATGGGTACAATAAATTTTAGGCTAATCGGATGGATTCTATAACTTTTTTTTGGAACAAAGTGTTTGTAGGGGAAGGAAATTGGGAAATTGTGTAAAAAATATTTATTTTGATTTTTTTATTTTAATTGTTAAAAAAAATAAAAAATTAGGTACAAAATATTATTAATATTATTTTTAAACTAATTTTTTTATTTTTTTCAAATTGGTACCCCAAATGACAAAGTGGTACCATCGAAATGATTAAAGGAAAAATGATTGGGAAAAATATATATATATATATATATTTTAAGATTATTTAGCAATTTTTTTAATTCTTTTATAATTATATTATGTTTACACTACTTATTAGTACAATCTTTTTAGTTTTTCTCTAAAACATTTACACAAAATAAGAATAGTTGAACATGACCGTAAATAGCATAAAATATTACTCACTGTAAAATTGCAAAAGACAGTCAAACAACTAGCCGTTTTTCTTTTATAAAAAACAAAAAACTCTGCAGTAAATATTAAAAAGGAAACTCTGCATAAATCGGTCATTGCATGACCGTTTTTCTTTTATAAAAAAAAAAAAGAAAATCCCACAAAAAACGGTCTCAAGCTTTCCGACTCTAAAGAAAAACGGTGATTCCAAAGCCATTTTTGATTATATTTTTAAGTTATTCTTTTTTCGGTTCATTTGTGTAACATGGTAAAAAAAAATACAATATTCTGTTAAAAAACCCTAAATATGCAGCCTTACCCCCTATTTCAATAGCTAACTTCTAGGTTCCATTTTGGATTGATGGATTTGGAGCTATGGATTTCAAATACATGATAACAAAACCAGTGAAATTGTTTGGATGATATCATTTATGATTAATTTCAAATCCTTAGCTCCTATTTTTAGTTATTTTTTGAGTCATTGTGATAAATTTCAAATCCATCTCATTTGGGGTCTTGTCCATGTCACCCATGTGGGTGGCACCCAAGTGTGAGGATCCACCCTTGGATCCTCACATACACACACACACCCATGTGTGTGTGAGTGATCCAAGGGTGGATCACTCACTTGGGTGGCTAAGAAATTCCCCTCATTTGGAGTAATTTGAAATCCTTTTAACAAACCATCCCTCAAACCCAAATCCATCTACCCATCAAAGTTTATGGCAGTTAAATGTACATAATCTGAAAATTTCTAGTCATATCAATGATGTGGAGATCTAATTAAATTTAAAGTAGTTCTAAGAGTGAAAGAAACTAGATTTGAAAAGGCATAGTATTCCCTCAAAAGTGATCACAACCCACCTCCTTCAGAAAACTATACACCCACCCCACATTCTGTTAGGGATAATGCCCTTAAAGCAATTGTAAATTATTATTTTTTTATTACTAATAAATGCGTCATTTATTTTTGAATTCTTGTACATATTGTATGTATTTTCTTGAACATCATGAAAATCTCTAGTTTATTTAATGAAACAATAATCTTAGTATATAAGTGTTATATACAAGATGATTAATTTTATAGAAAATAAACTAAAATTAAGTCTGTGATGAAATTAATTAAAGCATGAGATCTTTAATTAAAACATCACTAATGCGGCCCAGAATATTTTGAATATGAATGTCTTATTTGGACCGTCGATGTGGAGACATCTTAGTGGGGGCATTTATATATGAATTGATCATATAGGACTTGGACCGATTTGATTTGAATTTTTTCATACAAATTCCGTTATAGAAATGAAAAATCGAATTAAATCACTAGATGATCATATATGGATAAATTTTAATCCTGAGTGATTATAGACTCCTGTTTATTTATGTGTGATTCTTAATTTGCTCGTTTAAGCTTGTCCTACGATATTCACAACACTTGCATTTTAGATTCACATCTGAATTAAATAGCTGGGAATATAAATTCACGGATATGGAATTCATTCCTTCTTGCGAGAAGTAGAAAGACGATTATCTCATTTGTTAATTCTGGAACTGAATGGTTTGAGATCCCTAATTTATAATTTGATTATAGATTAACCATTCGCTAGTGAATTAATGGTAAATGAGGATAAGAAGTAATTGAAGAGGTTTAACGGATACTACCTAGCTTCAATTACGAATTGTTTATGGAGAATTAATATATATGTAATGATTATATCAATGACTGCTCAAATTCGTAGAGTAAGATATTCTATAATTATAAGAGTGCAATTCCGATTTTATAGTGGAGTAATGTCGGAATTAATAAGTCGGATAAATTCATTAAAGAGTTTAATTATTTATTCGATTTATTGGAGCTTATAATTATAGGGCTATGGTCCCCGGTTCGCCTTCCTAGAGTAAATGTGTTAGAAATAATATTTTATATTCCTAAGGGTTTATGGAAAAGAGTTTTCCAAATTATTTGGGCTAATATATTAATATCAGTTAATTCCGGGAATATCTGATATTCTAAAGTTTTGACTGTATTGAGAATTAAATAAATATAAGATATTTATGATATTAATATAATTATTAAGTTGATAATTATATTGAATAATTATCAGTTAGTGTTGGGTCTATCTAGAATTATGAATTCTAGATTAGACAGGAAATTGAATTGAAGTGGAAAACTGATTGAAGTAGACCTATAAAAGGGGGACCACATCATCATATTTGAGTATGAGATTTTCGGCCCTCCCAAGCAGCAATTAGAATGATTGGCTGCCGCTCACCTCCACAATATTGAAAAGGATTATCTATGCAAAAATTGAAATCAAAATTTCGTCCACCACTTTTCCAATTGAGAACAATTTCGGCAACCCAGGCTTCACCAATTGCAAAGCTAGTTTTTGCAAACTTTGACTTTTGGCCAAGTCACTGGTTTTTTGTAATTTGTTTTTTGCCAATCAAATTTTTAAATCAATTTTTGGCTAAGTCTATTGATGGAGATCAATCTTTTGGCCAACACAACTATTTTATTAAGCGCTGATTGTTGTGTTTGTTTAAGTAGGTTCATGGTTAATTTGATTAAGCCTAGTTGAATTCATCTCCTATTCAGTTAACCTAATCCTACGATCTAAAGAGCTGAGTACATCGTAGGAAAATTAAAGTTAGGAGCTTAGAATTTTATTTGGGTGCCCACACACTGCCCTTGAGATGAAGGATCGAATTAGAAGATCATGGTGCCTACGAGCTTCAGGGATTCGAAAAATTAACTAAGAAAAAGCTTAGAACAAGAAAATCATCGAAAGAAGTAATTTTTCTTTTCTTCCTTTAGTTAGAATAAATTTAATAAGCACGATCTTGTGTTCTTATATCTAAAACTCGATTTTTGAAATCCCTCGCTTCCGCTTTTATTCAATTTGATTGAAAAGCCGGATCTTATTTGACCCGGATTAGATCCAGGACCCGAATAATCTCCAACAATTTCAAATTCATCTTACATAGTTACATGGAGTCATTTGAAATCTATTTCTCAAATAATCTCCTCAAATCCAAATGCAACCTCGAGTTATTCCTGACTTGAACGTGGCCAATTTTCCTTTCCCTTTAACACCTATTAAAATTCCACTAGACTTCTACATAGGAGAGTTAGAAAAAAAGAAACAGAGAATTGGTAAGACTTGTGACTTAGGATTCGTTTAATACGTGAACAATCCTCGTGAATACAGTCTGCTATATTTTTGTGGGCAATGTAACTAAAATATTTCCTCAAAGTTTATAGCAGTTAAATGTACATGCTCTGAAAATTTTAGCCCTGTCAATTGATGTGGAGTCGAATGTGCTCTCGGGGGATCTAATTATACTTTGACTTATCATACAAGATAACCGTTTCTTACAGTATCCAAACACTAAATAGTATATCTACTTCCAATTTAAGTATTCAATTCCTTCTACCTAAAACAAGGTTATAATAAATGTATAGTAGTTCTGAGAGTGTGAAGAAACTAGAATTTGAAGAATCATTGTATTCCCTCAAAACTGATCACAATCCACTTCCTTCAGAAAACTATACAACTCCCCACCCCCACCTCCTTCAAAAACCTCCTTCAAAAATTACCAATCAGCTTAGACTCAGAGTGTTTGCAAACAGTTAAAAAAATATTAATTCTCAGCTTTTAACTCAAATCACTTTTCTTTTCAAAAAAGAAAATGAAATCACTTTTTAGTGTTTGCAAATGTTGACTTTTGTTTCTTCTTCAGTTTTTTTTTTTTTTTTTCGAACGATAGAATTATATTAAAACAACTCAAAAACTAAAATTACAACTACAATCGTAGCCAACGGGCTAAGAGCCAACAAGACTAACTAAGAGCCAAGCGGGGAATTGGTAAAACCAATTCAGATTCACATGTACTAAAAAAACTACCCACCCCAAAACTACCCACTCCACGTCGGGAGACTTCAGCACTCCTTAAAGGAGACTGTAATACACCAAAAAAACTAAAATCGGGCACGAGCAACCACTACATACTGCAGAACAGAAAAAACTGATCCGCCTACGAGTTTCGCAAATCAACCGAGAAAAGAAAACACAAACAAAATAAGAAAACAACGTAAATACTAACAAACTAGAGAAAAAAAAAAAAATTGCCTCTCCCTCTCCCAAATCTCTCGCAGATCCATCGTCTTCTCCGCTCCAAGACACCTCCGTGAAGCTCCGACCCGCGCCCCCGGGACCAAAAATTCCGCCACCTTCAAACGCCCAAGGGACCGCCATTTGGTATCCCTCTCCATCTCCAATAGAAACCATGGAGGGGGAGGGGGGAGGGGAGGGGGAAGGAGGGAGGGGGAGGGGGAGAGGGGAGGGGGCGGCTGCAAAGGGAGAGGGAGGGGGAAACTTAGGGTTTTTTTTTTTTTTGGGGGAGTTAGAGAGAAGGGGGAGAGAAGGGGGTTAGAGAGAGGTTCGTGGGCTAATTTAGTTGTTTCTTCTTCAGCTTCATTTAATCAAAATCTAAAAGTTTTAGGTGGAGTGCTTATGATTTTGAAAAAGTGCTTTTGGTATTTTTGTAAATAAGAAGTTTGTTTTTGACACACTACCCTCAAATGCCCTTTCTCTTCCTAAATATCTGTGCCTTTCATATGTGGGTGTTTTTGCCTTTCTATCCAAAATATAATTTTGGAAGTTTTTTTCCCAAAGACCTATAACTATAATTTTTCTCGTTTTTTGATTCTATTTGCAAATACTACCAACTTCTATTTCTCAATTACTTTTTGTTTCTACTACAACAAATCACTTCTTAAAAAACAAGAAGTGTTTGCAAACACTCCCTAAACCACCCACCCTGACACCTTTTTCCTTTTTTATTTAGCATCAAATCATCTGTATCCTATGGAAGGGGTCGTTGTTGACTTCATAAAACCAGCACCGCTACAGGATACTTTACAGACACTGGAATATGAAGGAACTGATGGGTTACCTAATGAACTTAACACAATCAGAGAATGCATCCATTTTGCTAGCAGGTTTTTCCTTTATGTGAGAAATTACAACATATAAGTGCAAGGTGGTTTAAGTTGTACCAAAGTGCAGCTGCTTAGGCTTCCAAATGAGCAAACACAAAGAATAAGCTTCACATCGTCAATATCGGTTGTCATGCAGAAACCATGAAGTACAGACAGACAACAAAATCACTGAAATTTAATAACGCTACCCTCAAAACAAAACAAGTTATATGGTAATTCAGCAGAGCAATGAAAAAGGTTTGTTGGTAATCTTTAACAAGTAATACGTATTGTTCACAAATGTCAAGCCAGCATTTTTCTAGGCAAATATTATTAAAAGAATTAAGAGGAAAAAGTAATTGATTCATTTAACGGTGTCAAAATGTAATCATTGTCATGCATAGTAAAAGAAGCATAAAAGCTTTCAAACATCAAGACACTTGCTTACATTGACATGCAAATGGTTGCATACAGTGAGAGATTATTTAGTATTTACCTACTAAGCTCTAAAATTCAACAGTCAAACAATACCAGAAACCTATTGCCAAAGATATGTCCAGCAACTAAGCACCCTCAACAACAATTAAGAAAGGGCTGCTGAATGATGACACTGATTAAGTAATATAAAGCTTGCCAATTGAAACTATAAAGAAAATTACCACCCACCAATGAGAAAACATATCATACCCTTCCGTGTATAATTTAAGCTGAAATATGAAGGCCCATGGATGTGTACATTCTATCTCTTTGCTTTTAGTCAGAGATCTTAAAACGAAATCTTTCATATGGGCAATGGCCTTTCCTGCTATATCCCATCTACCGACTGTGAAAGTATTGATTTCCACTCTAGTTTGAACTATGATTTATGATGTGGTTTCTAAGAACGAGCATGCAGAAGTAGAGACTCTATCTTGCCAAACCCAACTCATTTGAAGTGAAAAGAAATCATAATTATATGTGTGGATATTTTCTATGTAGGTGTTAGTTACCATTCAAGACTCTATAGGCTAATAATAGCTGCAAAAGAGCCGCTGGCAGAGTAATGAGTCAATCAACTACATAACCGGAAATTAATGCGTATGACTTGTTTGAGTTGAATAGGAATGATGATACTAGGTGTGAGGTGAATCAAGGAATGAATAGACCAGAACCACTTCACCATGCTGACTCTATTCATGATCACCATTGATAGTCACAAAGATACACAAAATATAGGTTATTGAAAGTGTTATAACAAAAGATAGTCGGAATCCTGATTATTCACATCTCAACAGATTTTATATAGCCATTGTAATATGTAGTCGTTTATTGTGCAAATGAACTTTATTACTAACAAACACCCATGTATCAAAAATCCCTTGGGGAGTGGAAAAGAGAAAATTTAGCACCTCTTACAACCTTGCTGAAACCATTAAACAGCCGTAGGATATTCACCTTCCTCATTTCAACTCCGGACAGAAATACTTGAAAATTGTATTAATCGTTTGCGTTCGGCATCGCAAATCAATTCAATAAAATTTAAATCCAGGGAATTCCGAATTCTAAGCAGTTCACAATCCACATAAAACCAATTTCTTGGGCAAAAGAGCTCAGGGAGAAGGCAGCAAAACATTGTGAAGGAGACACTTAAAATTCACACACGCATATGGCACCAAAATCAAAATCCAAATATAATCAATACATTACACAATAGTAGTCAAAATTCTGTAAAAATTATTATGATTTTCCACAATACATCCATGGATAATTTGAAACCCCTAGAAACTTAAAAACCAGATTAAAGATTGTTTAAAAAAAGGAAGGCAATCGATTGCTGCATTCTAAATTTCTAATCCATCCGACCTGAAAGAGCAATACCAAATTATTTAGGATGTAGAATTACTTGGGTCCGCCGCCAAGCAAGCTAGCCTGCTGCAACTCGAGCTCGTTGAGCTGCTGCTCCCGGTCCATCTCGATAATCAGAGGCACGACGAGCACGAGGAAGGTGGTTCCGACAATCCAGGCGGCTTTTCCGGTGCTCTTCAGGAGTTTCTTGGTGACAAAGGCGGTATCGGAGGCCGCTTTCTTGCCGCGGTACACGATTGGGGACTGGGAAACGGAAGATGAAACACGGGAAAGGATTCCTCCGTCGGACGCCGATGCTCCTCCTCTTCTGGAAGACATTCTGTAGAATAAATGTAGCACTGGAGAATAGGAGACGGGGGATTTTAGGGTTCTTACGTCGGTGATGTTTTTGTGGGTCTTTTGAGAAACAAATGGGATAATGAAATGTTTGAAGGGTAGAACGTGGAAATTTCTACAAATATCAAGGCCGCGATTCGATATTGGAGGAATTCATTCATTTTTTACCAAACGTACAGTTATGTTAAGTGTGTAAATAGTGAAAGTGATAAAATAATATACTTTCTGACTATTTTATTACAGATCTTAAAGTTACATTATCTTATTTTATCTAAATACTTTAATAACTTATTAAAATACGATCTAACATCTTATAAGCTCTAAAAATAACTTATAAAACACATGAGCTTAAAAGATCTTTTTGTTGGGAAATCATTTTGTAGATTTTGATGAATGACATGTAAAACTTAGAATAAGCCAACGACCACAAGTGACTTTCAAAAATAAGCCTATCTCTTCAACGGGCAGATTTTTGAAAGATCACTATAAAAGGCTGAGGAATGACTCTGCGAGAGGGTTACCTGAACCACGAACATTCAAGCAAACATTTGAACTGTAACCTAAGATATTCTCAAATCATTCAAGATCAATCCTCAAGCCTACATTACGAAGAAAATCAATCCAACACTCACATGTGAAGGAAAGATAGCTTCAATCGGTTGAAGAGGAAATTTTTGAAGAATCAAGGGTCTACATTCCACGGAGGATTGTAGGAAGGTTCAAGTCGAACCGGTCTCAAGTTTTGGAGGGCTTCGTGATCAAATCCAAGGAGCTTGAGCAAGTGAAATTTGGTCAGTAGTAGCAAAGCAGCTTGCCCCTGTGAAGAAGCGAGTCGCACGAGAAGCCGCGTGCGTGACCAAGGCATCTCCGATCGAGTCCCAAAGGATCAAGTCGGTTGTGTGATCAAGACTTGTCAGATCGGGACCATTACCACTCAGATATCGATCAAAACTTAGTGGATTCCTCCAGGAGTTGGAGAAGAGAGGAGTAGAAGAATTACCCCATCTTCGAACCTCTATAAAAACTTATGGTGTCATTTACATTTCAAAGACTTTAATTCCTCGCATTTTATTTGTTTAACTCTTGATAAATTTGTTATCCACTTGATAATCTCTAAGTGCTAAAACCAAGTATTAAATCAAAACTAAACCAAATTTAAGGGTGTTAAGTCTTCCGCTAAAAACAAACCACAGTTGAGCTAAGTGTTTTTAGTCTTAATAGCCGAGTTATTCTATCAACACTCGATCGAATTGAGTGAGTGACTAACTCTCCCGATTAACTAAATTAGTCATGTCACCAAGGACACAAATTTTGTGAAGATCACTCCGAACATTTAAAAGGACTAAATCGAAAAGTTGGTAAGGTTTATTTAACCCCCTTCTAAACCTTACACTCACCCCTCGGGGACCAACAAGTGGTATCGGAGCGGTTGGTTCATTGAGCCTTCCGTGACCTCAGTTCTTGAACTAGATCTCTAAATTTTTCAAAGTCCTGTTTTAGTACTTAAGTTTTCAAAACTCTTTTTATCATCAAAAGTTATTATCATGGAAGCAAATTTGACACGCATCCCTATGTTCACAATTGAAGAATTTGATGATTGGAAAATTCGTATGCAGGCTCATCTATCAGTATTACATGATGAGATGTGGATAGTGATAGAGGATGGGCCACCGCAAATTTTAAAAGTGAAACACGATTGTAAGAAGAGTGCGGTGAAGGTGAAGATGATGTTGCTCCCGGACCGGTCATGGTTGAAAAACCAAGAGTGAATGGACAAATGACGACAGAAAAAGATATAACCTGGACAATGTGGCCAAGGACATTCTTTACAAAACATTGGACAAAGCCATGTTCAATAAAGTCAAATCATGCAAAACGGCTAAAGAAATCTGGGACAAGCTACCATTTATTTGTGAAGGCTCGGAGCGCGATCAAGGAAAATAAATTATCGGTGGTTGTCTGAGAAATTTGAAAATTTCAAAATGATCGCAGGAGAGACCCTGGATCAATGAGAAATTACCAACGAGCTATCAAGGCGCTTGGAAAAGAATATACACGAAGAAATGTGTATGAAGATTCTAAGAAGTCTCCCAACCGAGTGGGATATGAAAGTCATGGCCATGAGACACTCCATGGGCCTATCCAAGACATCCAACCATGAGCTATTCTCGGATCTCAAAGCCTAAAAATTTGATGAGAAGAAAAAAGACGAGGAAGAGACAATTGTACCCAAAACAAACTACTCTAATTGTTAAGGATGGCAAGAGAGCCGAGGTCAAAGAAGTCATTGACCAAGAGGAAATAGCCCTGATGGTTAAAAGGTTTTAACAAGTTCTTCAATAAGAACTACAAGAGAGGCAAGGGCGAATCCTCCAAAAGACGCTCGGCTCCTCCAAGTCAAGGAAGATAGGCCAACCAAGAGAACAGAGCATCAAAAAGATGAATATCAAAGGGCGACAATCCAAGAATGGAAAGAGTGATCAAAAGGTTGAAAATCTATCTTTGAACCAGAGGCAACCAGGTCACTATGCCATTGATTGCCCATATCCTGTAGTCAACAAATACAGGAATGAAGAAGAAAGAAAGGTCTTGAGAGAAAGAAGACAAGAAAAGAAAAAGGCAATGTTGGATTTGGATGCAGAGATCGGCTGAGACAACCAAGTCAAGAGACAGTTGATTCAAAGTAGTGAAGGCGACTACTCAAGTGACTCGAAGAAGAAGCCTTGACCTGTTTGATGGCCAAGGAACAAGACCAACCCGACCAAGAAGATGAGGTACACTCTAACTCATCACACTTTCATTCTAGTAATAGTGATCGTGACACACACACTTCATCACCCATCGATCTTTATGATTCATTAGGTAAAATGATGAAAGATTTTGAACACATTAAATCCTCACACACACTACTAAATGAGGAAAACAGCCTACTCAAAAGCAAAACTCACGGTGGTCGAGGAGTCGAGTACTCTAAGTCAAATAGTCTGATGGGAATGAAAGTTTAAAGACCGAAAATGATAAGCTAATAAAGCGAGAAATATTTGCTATAGAAAAGAGGGAAAATGACTTCAAAAATGTGATTGTCTCATTCACTAAGGCATCTAAATCATTGGATGATCTTATTATGAGTCAAAGAGAATGTGGAGACAAAGACATGCTTAGGATTTAATTCCTCTGTGCTATGTCAAGCTCCAAAAGTGATTTTGGAAAAAGGATCTTCTAGCAATGAAGTATCTCAAAAATCCAAAACTCCAAATGGTGCACACACATTTATCCCAAAGCACAATTACAAACAAAATGGTCTTGGTTATAAAGGAAAAGGAAAACGACCGAGTTGAGCGTCTTTGAGAGGGCAGTGAGAAGAAACCCCCGAGTTCCTCGGCAAACTCCAACAGAAATACTCTGTAAAGAAGAAACAGAGCTACCAAAAACCCAGAAGTTCTATAAAAGAAATACATATGAAGGGAATGAAAATACCAAGCCAAGCCGATTGGAATAATGTGAACTATCGGCAAAGACCTATGGAATATAAGCCAAAATGGCAAAGGCCAGAACTCAAGAAAGGCCATTCCAAAGGTATAAGAGCTTTCATCAAACACACATATGCACCTAGGCACTACACTCGAGAGATATCACAACTACCCAAAGAATGCAATTGCTAAAACACATATACAGCATACATACTGACAAAAGAGACAGTTGTATGAACCACAGAATCCCCAAGCAATTTGCCAAAATTAATTATGATTATGGCACTGATAGATGGCAACCCCTTAGAGTCAAACCATTTGGCTATAGGTTGGTTGGATCATCTTAAAATATTAACCCCTCGGGACCTGACAAGTATGGGTACCTAAAACTTAATTTCCTTGTTTGCGAGGTTCAAGAAGCAGTGAGTGCCAAGGAACCTGGTACATGGATAGTGGGTCATTCCCGGACACATGACAGAAACAAGAAAAATCTGTCAAAATTCAAGGAAGTCAAAGGAGCAAAAGTCATATTTGGAGGAAATGAAGCTCCGGGGAGAAATAAGAGGCATTGGATCCATCAAGAAAAATGGATTAGAAATCACGGATGTTGCATATGTTGAAGGACTCAAATTCAATCATTTGAGTATTAGCCAACTCGTGACAAAGGCTATAATGTTGGATTCAACATGGGAATATGCCAAATCAAGGATCACTTTGAATCCAATGAGGTTGTGTTGCAAGGATGCAGACAAAAGAACATGTATGTAGTAGATTGGTCAACTGCAACACCAAGCACTTGTCTACTAGCAAAGAGCACATCCGAATCAAGTTGGCTGTGGCACAAGAAGTTGAGTCACCTGAATTTCAAGACAATTAACAAGCTTGCCAGAAGTAATCTTGTGGAAGAACTTCTAGACTCAGTATACAAGAAGGAAAGTGTATGTGATGCATGTCAGATGGGAAAGCAAATCAAATCATCATTCAAAGAAAAGACATGTCCATCTTCAACAAGAATATTGCATCTGCTACATATGGATCTATTTGGTCCAGTTGAACCAGCTAGCATAAGTGGGAAGAAATACACCTTAATGGTAGTAGATGACTACTCAAGATATACATGGACAATATTCATGTGTAAGAAGAAAGAAACTCTCGAAACTACCACAATCGATGAAGAGGATTCAAAATGAGAAGAGCCAAACCATTATCAAAATAAGATCGGAGGAATCGAGTTTGTCAATGGTATAATAACTCAATATTGTATAGAAAATGGTATTGGTCATGAATTATCTGCAGAAAGGACTCCACAAAGATAATGGAGTTGCGAAAAAGAAGGAATAGAACTCTCAAAAAGAAAGCGTGAAAGGACCATGTTAGTCAAGCGGGGCTACCTAAAAGATTTTGGGTCAAGCAATAAACACAACATGCTACACTCAAAATAGATGCATGATAAACAGACGGTGACGAAGACTCCTATGAGATTTGGACGGGAGAAAACCAAATGTTGCATATTTTAGAATATTTGGATGTAAATGCTTCATCCATAACAATGGCAAAGATAATTTGAAGGCTTTTGATGCTAAAGCGATGAAGGTATCTTCTTGGGATACTCGGTGAAAGCAAAGCCTACTGAGTACTCAACAAGAGGACTATGGTTACGAGGAATCCATTCATGTGGTGTTTGATGAGCCAAATGTAAATGGAGAAGACATTGAAAGAGGTGATAAGTTGAATCAACCAACCATGCGAGAAGAGTCCCTATCTCAAGTTGGAAATTTGGAATTATAAACTCGGATGTAGATGAGATAGCCGAGTCTCAAAAACAATTTGGAAAATCTGCGGCTAAGTGATGACGAGAGAGAGCGATAAAAGTAACATAGCCGCAAGACGAGTGAATCCGGCTAACTTACTCCAACTCCGATGTAAGATGGCCGAGAGACCATCCACCGAGAACTAGTCATTGGAGATATAAGAGAAGGTGTCAAAACAAGATCCGAACTCAACAAGAAGCTATGTTCACATGCTTTATCTCACAAATAGAGCCTAAAGATGTGTCACAAGCATTGGATGACACACATTGGATTCAAGCCATGCGAAGAAGAGTGAATCGGTTTGAAAGAAATAAAGTATGGGAATTGGTTCAAAGACCCACCCATCAAAATGTTATTGGCACTAAATGGGTGTTCGAAACAAGATGAACGAGGAAGGTTACGTGGGTAAGTAAGAAACAAAACAAGATTAGTGGCCAAAGGATATTGCCAAGAAGAAGGGATATATTTTGATGAAACATTTGCCCCGTAGCAAGATTGGAAGCTATAAGGATGTTTCTTGCCTATCACGACTCACAAGAATTTTATTGCATATCAAATGGATGTAAAGAGTGCATTCCTTAATGGTTTATTGGAAGAAGAAGTATATGTTGAACAACCTCCAGGATTTGAGAAGATTCTTGGAGATAAGGTATACAAACTCAAGAAAACTTTATATGGATTGAAACAGGCACCGGAGCATGGTATGACACATTGTCACAATTCTTGATCGGGAACGGATTCACAAAAGGAAAGTGGATAGAACACTCTTGAGTCGAGACAGGGAAGAGCATCTTTGCTTGTTTAAATATATGTGGATGACATCATTTTTGGATCCACAAACAAAGAGTCTGTGTGATAAATTTTCAAACCTCATGCAAAGCAAATTCGAAATGAGCATGATGGGAGAGCCGACATTCTTCCTTGGACTCCAAGTGAAACAATTTGAAGGAAGGATGGAACCTCCATAAGTCAAACAAAATACACCAAGAGATTTAATGAAGAAATTTGGTATGGAAGAGAAGTCTTTTGTGAAAATACCAATGAATACATCAATCAGAATGGACATGTATGCGGATGGCAAGCTGTAGATCAAACAAGATACAAAGACCACTTATGGATCATTGCTTTATCTCAAAGAAGCGGTCGACATCACCTTTCTTTGTAGGTGTATGTGCAAGATTTCAATCTGCTCCAAAAGAAAGCCATATGATTGCTGACTAAGAGGATCTTGAGATATTTGAAAGGAAGCCAAGAAGTTGGCTTATGGTATCAAAGGAAGGTGGATTCAAACTAGTTGGCTATTCGGACTCTAACTATCTTTGGATGTAGAGTTGATGGGAAGAGCACCTCGGGCACATGTCAAATGCTTGGAAATAGGCTAATTTCCTGGTTTAGCAAAAAACAAAATTCAATAGCCACCTCTACAAAAGCGAGAATACATGGGCTGCGGGTTGTTGTGCCCAAGTCCTATGGATGAGACAAAGAATCGAGAGACTATGAAGTTGAAGAAAATAAAATTCCAATCATGTGTGATAAACACAAGTGCAATTGCAATCACTCAAAATCTGTGTTGCACTCAAGAACAAAGCATATCGATGTCGATATCACTTTATAAGAGATCATGTTGAAAAGAAGGACATTACCTTGGAATATATTTCAACCGATAAACAGTTATGACATATTCACAAAACCATTATGTGAGTCAAGATTTGAATAACTCAAGCATGAGTTAGGGTTAATTGAGTGGTGACACTCGGAAGACTCAAAGAAAAGAAATGAAACACGAAAAGGGAAAAAGAGTTGAACTCTCAAATCGCCTAAGTGAATCACCGTATCGGAAAGACAATTGTACCGAGTTAGGCGACAAATTTGAGTCACTAGGAGAATGTGTGAGAAGAGTTAAGTTAAATCGCCTAAGGGATGTTTGAGTCATTTATGAGCAAAGTGACAAAAACGCAATCGTTTTTACTAAGCGGGAAGGTTTTTAAGAATGACATCAAAGATAATAATGATGTGTACAGGCAAAAGCCGCACACCAAGCTTATGATTGGATATAAATCTTTGCCGCATTAAATACGAGACATTAAATGCTAATCGGCGTGCAAAATCTAAGCCGTTGATTTCGATCACATTTCAAAAACCACCCGCACGCCCTTTCATGAACCATATTTAAACTCTTTCGTCCGCTTTCTCTCACACATTACCAAAAAACTGTTCATTTCTCTCTCGAAGCAAAGGCAAAAACTCTCTCAAAACCCTATCAATCTTCAAATCACCTTATAAGTTTCATTCGGTGAAAATCTTGAAAAATGGCATCTACTCATGATTTTGTCAAGCTAGGAAAGCAAATCCACAGGGTCTCTTGTGGATTTCGAGGGTATGGTCAAACAGGGTCCGATGACGCCCTCATAAAGAAGATCGCTGAAAAACTCGAAACGACCGGGCTAAAACCATTTCAGGCGATGAACTTTCCGATGACCTATGTGGAAGAGGGTCGATTCTTCACGTGAATGCCGAGATTCACGATAAGGGGATCAAATCCTCTGTTCACGGGAAGGATTTCATCATCACCGCCAAGGATTTGGTAGAACACTTTGCCGTTACGGCGGAAGGAGCACCGAGAAATCAATGAAGCGATGTTGACTTGGCCGCTTTGCTTGGAAGGAAAGTAGCCAAGACCGACTATCTTGAAAAAGATAGTCTGACTAATAAAGAGGTGCTAAAGGAGGACTACCACAAATTGTTGGACATCGTTGCCAAATGCATAGACATCAAATTTGGCGGCTTTGACCAAACCGTATGTCCAAAGCGAAATTGATCGTAATGGCTGCGATCATTGAAGAAAAGAAAGTGAATCTGGGAGAGTTTGTCTACAAGCAGCATCGCGAGAATGTAGGAACAAATCCTTCAAGGAGAATGGAGCATTTGGAGGATCCTTGGGATACGATGCAGTGATTGGCGGTGATGGAGGTAAAAGGAGTCCTCTCTCGACATGGAAAGGTGTTCCATGTAAACAAGAGGATGTTCGAGATCAAACCCTCGCGGCGCACGAAGAGAGCCTACGCTAAGAGAGGCGTCACAGTGAGGGGAATCACCGACCCTGAAGATACAACCTGTCTCCTCTCCACCAAAGAAGAAGGTCGCTAATGCATTTTGCTAAGAAAACCGATGCTGCCCCAAAGAAAGAAAAAAAAAATTTGCTCCCCGCGGTCGCAGTCAGTCACTGCCGCGCAGTGTCTCTGCCCCCGCTCGGCGGAGAAGAGAATCTCAAATACCTTCTCCGGTCATCAAGAGGAGAAGGCGATAAGCAAGACGACGGCTCCTCGTAAGAAAAAAAACAAAGACCAGAAGCCCCTACCGGGCAGACTCGGAAAAAACCTTGTCGAACCGTAAATCCCCTCGGTTCAAACAAGAAGAAGGAGAAGAATTTTCAAGCATTCCGAGCTTGAGAAGTTTTGAGTCACCACTCATTTGGAAAAGATACCCGAGATCTTTGAAGAAGTATAGTCTCCAGGCGTGATTGATTAAATAGCCAAGTCTGTTGAGGCCGTCGCCAGAGGCAACTCGATGACCCATTTGTAGATAGAACAAGCGAGAACAAGCGCACGGTGAGACAACCAAATCACTATTAACATGGGGTTGTCTCTCCACCTGTAACAAAAGTCGCTTTGAAGGTGTCGAAACAAAATCTGCTACCCTTAATACCTGGAAACGAAGGCCGGCAAAGAGAATGATGAAGACGATGTAATCATGCACTCTCCATTGTATCCGGACATCCAAAATCGTCTGCGAGAGTGGAGAAAATGGAAGGTGAGCCTATCCAGTGCGGTTTGAAAATCCGAGTTCATTGAGGAAGAAGAACTCTTGATTTCTTGAGGTGGACACAGATCTTGCGCAAGCCCTTGCGAGGATAATTGCATAAATATCTGGAAATTCGAAAAAGAAAATGAACGGGCTAAAGCGGTGAGGACGAGAGGCACGTAAGAAGGCCAACATCCGCCCTATAACTTGGCACCACAGAACATACACATCCTCACCTTGACGCCCTATCGAGAAAGTGATGAGGACTGGACCCTCTCACGCTACGGAGAAGAGTTGCAAATGCAGCAAGCAATGGAAGAATCCAAAATCCTTCATGAGAAAAGAATGATGGAGGGACCAGGAGAGTCCTCCCAAAAACACGGTGGAGATAGACCCAATGGGAGTGGTGCAAAGATATTCACTTGTGGTTGCCGCCACCACTTCCTGACTCACTCGGAAGAAGGAATTAAGGGGCGTCGATGGCGGGATAGTGGGGACCCCGGTTGAGCCAACCCTTAATAAAGGTGTCTTACCACCGCCCTTTGATGGTGAATACTCAATGGGAACAACCGAGAGTCCGGAGATGAGTGACCCCATTCCAAGTCACTCGGTGGTATGTACCGGTGAGGGGAAACTCCCTCCACTGCGGCAAGGTCGGAGAATGATGTGGTGACTCTACAATGAATCTAGGAGGCGAAGTGGAGAAGGAACAAACACAAAGTACACACAAGTTGTCATCAACGAGGCTCGAGGCGATTGAGACTGTCTCGCCTCAGTGCCAGGTGCTCGCTCGAAGGCTAATGACGGCTCTAATGATGCGGTCGAGGCACGAGGAAGGAATGTACGGGAGTTAAACACTGGCGATAAAAGTGCAATCCATGGAGTTGAGACTCCAATGGATGCCACCGCATGAAAGACCCTAAGGCGGTTGACACCGTCGAAAGGGATGTCGAGCCTCATTGCGATTGAGGCTGAGGAGGAGGTAATGAAGGCCACGGGAGGTTGAGACTTCCGGGGTAAAAAAAGGGAAATCTGAGAACATCCCTCCTGCTATCATTGATCCATCGAGAAAAGGAGATAAGTTCACTTCACAATTCCCAGGATAATCTCGATGTAACCTTCCGGGATCGGAAGGAGACGATGGCCGAGTCATCCCCCGGATCGATCCAAAAGACTCGGTGAGGATGTTCTAACCACGAGTAAGTCCGACCTCAAGACTACTCACCAAACTTTCAACTTTGATGATGAGCCACCCATGGAAATCTCATCATCGTCCGATGACGCTCGATAAGGCCAAGGACAGTCAACTCACTTGGAAAAAACCGGTGAGACCGACGAAGCTGTTGAGACATGTTGAGGCTCGGCAAAGGCTGGATCAACTTCACAACAGACCCAGTGAAATAGAGTCCACTCGCGCAGCTCCCAAGCTGCAGCAGTTCGACTCCACAAGGAACCTCACGAGCACCACTCATCATTGAACAAATCCCGGTTGCCCGTGATGATCCCTTTGTAGAATCTTTTCCCTTCTCTCTGGAGGTACCCGACCTCCCTGAAGAGTTAGAAAGAGATCTCGAGCGCTTCCACAGACCAGATCCTGTCATTCCATCAGACACCATCGTTCCAGATGACTATGATTTTGACGCTGCTTGGCCGTCACCAAACAGAGGAACAACTAAAGTTCGGGAGGTATTCAAAGCATTATTTGCTGAAATTGAACGAATGGAGAGGCACCAGGCCTCGATGGACATGAGACTAGATAACAGGGATGCCAACCTCACTGCTGACTCGAGAGGCATAATAGTCGAGAATCCGGAGTGGTGGCAACAAAGAAAACAATGCGTGTGGAACAAGCTAGATATTTGAACATTGTTCAACAATTTGTTGATCAGCGCGAAATGAGAATGCCGATGCAAAGACAAAATTGAAAGAACACATTGAGCAAATGCATGAATCTCACATCTTCTTTGAGATAAAGATGTTGCGTGAGCAAAATAAGAATGAGCTCCTGCGTATGGAATAAAACATGGATCACAAATTGGTCTTCTCATGGATGAGATGAAGTTGATTAAAGTGAATCCAACGCTACTCGTTCGAGTTTCGTGCGCATACTCGCGCCCGACTCGAAGCGAGAACTCGGCTATCGCCAGACTCGACTTCCCGCTTTCGCTCATTTGTTTCAGGGGTTCCTCTCTCCTTTGATGATGCCAAAAAGGGGGGGAAGCGGAATACCTAAAAGTCACGAAGGGATCTCGAAGTTGAGAAGGAGGAGCAAGCTGTGAAGGGAAAGACAGTGAGGAAATATCAAGAGAAAAGAAAGGGAAGTCCGTTGAGGGGGAAGGATCGAAAGATGTGACCTTGATGATTGCTAAACCCCCCAACGAGTCTTGTCACGGTGATATTATCATCAAACTCCAAGTGACTCGCACTCCTCCAACTCTGTTGTACCAATGGTGGAAAGAGGAAAGCGAGTTGAAGCGGGGATAGAGGAAGTGGAAGGAAGGATGAATGCCCGAGTTATGGATATTACGAAACAACATGGAGGCATTCCGGTGAAGCGAGAGACACTTATGCCATCTCGGATCGGAACTAAGCCAAGATCGAGTTGATGAATTTAAAACGCCGCATCCCGAAGGATACTTCGCAAACATGTCCATGGCTCAAGCACGGGACTTATCTTGGGAAAAGGGTCTCACACTATGTGAAGAAGGCGACAAGCGCAGACTACTGGCGATCACTCTCTTGGTCACTCTACTAGTCACTCATTTGGGAAGAAGAAGACCCCAAGACAATACATGCCCAGAGGTAGAGGAAAAAGCGGTGGTGGAGGAAGAGGTTTGAGGACACAGATCTCTCGCCCAAAAACATTGAGTACATAGATCCAGGCAAGAAATGAGGGATCTCTTTGGGCAGTTTTGACGAAGTAGCCAATCTGCAAGTGGCTAAGAACAATGTTGAGTATGTGAAAATAATTGAAGAAGAAAATAAAAGACAAGCTCGGCTATGGGAGGAGAGACAAGAGAAACTAAGAAGAGATGAAAGCGCAGGAAGGCATATGAAAAAAGAAGAAGAAGCGGTGAAGATGAGAAAAGAGAAGAAGATCAGAAGATGACAGAGCTGAAGAAGATGAAAGAAGGAGGCAACGAAGGAGATGAAGTGTTGTTGTCCACCCCTTCATGTATTTTACTATGTAAATACACATTATGTAAGTCTTCTGTACTCTATACAAAACTGTACAAATTCTATACTTGTGTAAATATAGAACAACATGGTTAGCTTAAGCCCAGGTTAAACTCTGATACATTTTTGTTGGTTTAAGCTCTGATACACCTTGTAAACAGCTATGTAAAGAACAAGAATGTTATGATCAATAAAAGATCGATTCTAACACACATTCTGTTATTCTACATATGCCTGTATGTATCTTTGATGTTTAAATTATTGATGTATGTTTCAAGTTTTGGCATCATCAAAAAGGGGGAAATTGTTGGGAAATCATTTTGTAGATTTTGATGAATGCCATGTAAAACTTAGAATAGGAAGTTGGCACCCCATTTTTGTTGTAAACTGCATTGTAATAGATAGGGCTAATCAAGCTGAGTCAAGTCAGCTATGCCTAAACATGCAAGAACACAACTGGAGACTAGAAGGAAGACTCATTGCAAAGGCGGTGAGTATGGCGAAGAAGATAAGACGGGAACTCGATGAAGGTGCGGTGAGATGCGGTGAGTGAAGTATCGATCAAGTTAACTCAAGATGACCAAGTCTCGAGGTTGAAGTGAATGAGAAGAGTCATCAAATGATTGGTCGACTCAAAGTCACCTGGGGATGTTAAGAAAATGTAGTCAAGTCAAGACAATGAAAGAGATCCGTTGCCACGTAAATCAAGAGAATTACTTAAACAAGTAATATCTCCATACTACATTTCTTTAAGTGCTCAGTCCCAGAAGCATGCAAAAGGAATAAACCAATGGGAAGCTCTGCACCATGTCAGAACTCTGAAACACTGAAGAACAATTCATACGAGGAAGTGGCAATTCCAAGGACTGCAACAAGATAAGCCAACGACCACAAGTGACTTTCAAAAATAAGCCTATCTCTTCAACGGCGGATTTTTGAAAGATCACTATAAAAGGCGATGAATGACTACGAGAGAGGTTACGAACCACGAACATTCAAGCAAACATTTGAACTGTAACCTAAGATATTCTCAAATCATTCAAGATCAATCCTCAAGCCTACATTACGAAGAAAATCAATCCAACACTCACATGTGAAGGAAAGATAGCTTCAATCAGTTGAAGAGGAAATTTTTGAAGAATCAAGGGGTCTACATTCCACGAAGGATTGTAGGAAAGTTCAAGGTCGAACCAGTCTCAAGTTTTTGGAGGGCTTCGTGATCAAATCCAAGGAGCTTGAGCAAGTGGACTGTAGTAGCAAAGCGCACCTGCCTGTGAAGAAAGCGAGTCGCACGAGAAGCAGCGTGCGTGACCAAGGCATCTCGCATCGAGTCCCAAAGGATCAAGTCATTTGTGTGATCAAGACTTGTATATGGATTACCACTCGATATCTTGATCAAAACTTAGTGGATTCCTCCGGGAGTTGGAGAAGAGAGAGTAGAAGAATTACCCCATCTTCGAACCTCTATAAAAACTTATGGTGTCATTTACATTTTAGCACTTTAATTCCTGCATTTTATTTGTTTAACTCTGCTGATAAATTTGCTATCCACTTGATAACCTCTAAGTGCCAAAACCAAGTATTAAATCAAAACTAAACCAAATTTAAGGGTGTTAAGTCTTCCAATGAAAACAAACCACACAGTTGAGCTAAGTCTTTAGTCTTAATAGTGAGTTATTCTATCAACGGCTCGATCAGTGCATTTGAGTGACTAACTCTCCGATTAACTAAATTAGTTGTCCACCAAGGACAGAGCTGTGAAGTATCAACTCTGAACATTTAAAAGGACTAAATCGAAAAGTTGGTAAGGTTTATTCAACCCCCCCTTCTAAACCTTACACTCACACCCCTTGGGACCAACAAGTGGTATCGAGCGGTTGGTTCATTGAGCCTTCCATCCAGTTCTTGAACTAGATCTCTAAATTTTTCAAAGTCTGTTTTAGTACTTAAGTTTTCAAAACTCTTTTTATCATCAAAAGTTATTATCATGGAAGCAAATTTGACACGCATCCCTATGTTCACAATTGAATAATTTGATGATTTGAAAATTCGTATGCGAGGCTCATCTATCAAAGATTACATGATGAGATGTGGATAGTGATAGAGGAGAGGATGGGCCACCGCAAATTTTAAAAGTGAACACTGATTGTAAGAGAGAGCTGCAAATTTGAAGGTGAAGAGGATGTTGCTCCCTGCACTAGTCATGGTTGAAAACCAAGAGCCGAATGGACAAATGACGACAGAAAAAGATATAACCTGGACAATGTGGCCAAGGACATTCTTTACAAAACATTGGACAAAGTCATGTTCAATAAAGTCAAATCATGCAAAACGGCTAAAGAAATCTGGGACAAGCTAACATTGATTTGTGAAGGCTCAGAGCAAATCAAGGAAAATAAATTATCAGTGGCTATACAGAAATTTGAAAATTTCAAAATGATCGCAGGAGAGACCCTGGATCAACAGGCTCATAAAATGGCAAGTCTTCATGTTTTCCTTAGACAATGGGAATGTATCCTATTATTTGATTGACGTTGAAAGATATGTGTACCACACGAACAAGCAAAATGTCGATATGTTTTATTTACCAGCCAAGCCAGCTCAACCATATACAATATAAAGGATTCGCCTTTGCCTCAGATAGAAGAACAACGGATTGAACATGACATGACAACCGGGAAGTCTTAAAATATTTTGAGATGTTATTTGATTATTTTTGAATTCTCCAATAGTTTATATTTTATTATAATAACTTTTAGATTTATTTTAATAGTTTAAGATTTTTCAGGTGATTTTAAGACTTATAAAGATTTATTTGATAATTTTAAAGCTTTATTTCATAAAATTTCATTTATTTATATGAATTTGTGAAATCTAAGATAATTTTTGATTTAATATTACTTAGATTTTATATGATTGTATTTAATTTATTTATATTTTGTTTTTAAAAATTTTTATTTAGCAATTCTTATTAAATAATATTTAGATTTATTTTGTAGTATTTTATTCATTAAATAATTTTTATGGGAAAATAGAAAAGTTTAATTTTTTAAATTAAGAAAGTATAAAGTAGTTGTCAAAATAAATTCACTTTAATAATTAGAACTTACCCAAATTATATTGATGGTAAAAATTATTTACTGAAAATAAAAAATTATATTTTTTTAAATTTGGAAAGTATAATCCATTTGTCAAAACAATATTATCTTAATTATTAAAAATTATCCATATTATTAGCGTTTTTTATTGCAAGTTGTTGAGAGAATTAAACTATCATTTTTATTATTCAATCTTTTTTCATATTAATTCAACATTTACCAGATTTAAAAAGGTAAAATGGGCAGGAAAAACTTATCACTTCTATTTATTTTATGTTATACATTGCCTAATGAGAGAATAATTTTAGATTTATGAATCTGGATTAAAATCCAAGATACACGTTCTAAATATATTATTTTCTAATTATAGAAATACAAAATACATACAAATTGGCAAAATTTATTATTTTGACTAATAAGCCTGAAATTACCATAAATAAAAAGTATAAGACTAAAATTTCGAGATCCTAAAACTTACATGATTAAAATTTGTTATTTTTCTTTGAGGGGCAAAATTGTCATAGGACTAATATTGCAACTTCAAAAGTTCAGGACTAATATTGCAACACCCTATATATATGGACCAATTTTGCAACACGGTGTTGGCTAATTTTAGACATTGATTGAAATTTCCGCATTGATATGTTTTTTCAAGTTTTTTGAGCGCTTTTTTAAATTCCTTTCATTAAGGATAATATATGAATTTTGTAAATTGCCATGTTTTTTTTAAGAGTCATTGACTTTTTAAAACTATATTTTATGGGGGTATAATTGTAATTGATTTATTTAATGGCATGATTAATAGGCAGTTTTTTCTTTATTTTTTTTTTTCTGTTTTTTCGGGATACAGCATAGTTAGTATTTTATTCCTACTTAGATAGCTATTAGATAATGCACAATTAGTTGTTTATGATGTATTGTTTGTGACATATACTGGCGAAATGTTAAAACCATGAGGGTGGGTGGGGAGTAAGTATAGTTAGCTTTTGTTTGATGCTTAGATAGATATTAGACAATATATAGTTAGTTGTTTTTTGCACAGGTTTATGACACTTATTGCATAATTGGGTATAATATACTGCACATTTAGTTTCTACACACTACATAGATAACTTCTAGACAATGCATAGTTAGTTGATATTTTGATTCATAGCTTGTTACACTTTGTATAGTTGGGTATAATGTATTGCATATTTAGTTTTTTTACATTGCATATTTAGTTTATAAACAATGAATAATTAGTTGATTTTTGTTGCATAGTTTTAAACTCTGCAACATCTTATAATTATTTATGTATTGTTCCAAAGTATTTATGCATCATCTTCAACGCGAAAATTTACAGATTACCGTAACACGGTCAGGGTGAGTGGGGCAACACGACCGTGTTCGTCCAAGGCTAAATATGGGTGAGAGACCGATAGCAAACAAGTACTGCGAGGGAAAAATGAAAAGGACTTTCGAAAGAGAGTCAAAGAGTGCTTGAAATTATCGGGAGGGAAGGTCCAACACGGTCAGGGTGTATCGTGCAACACACTTTGAGGTCCCATGCAAAATTCCACGAGGGAACCCCTCCCCTCTAGGAGCGCCGAAGGATATTTATTTATGAGGACCCCCGCGAGAAAATCCCTCCCCTCCGGGAGTGCCTGAGGGGTTTTGCTGAGGAGAGTGCCCGAATGGTCATTGACCGTGGCCGTAATCGGCAATCAATTGCACGCAATAAATCATAACATAAAGTCTAAGTTTAATATACCAAATTCGAGTTTTTCACGGTTGTTAACTTATTCTATGTTGCCCATATATGAGTTTCTCATGGAAGTACTAATGTTTATTCGTTGTGAACAATAGTCATCTTCTCATTCACAATTTTTTTTTTATGTAAAATATGCAGAACTGCGTTAATGGCGTGTAGAAAAAGATTTTTGCCATTGTATTATTTATGAGGTCTTTATGGGGACTCAGATCAATCTGAAAGATAAAAAATCGTTTGTTTTGATCACTTTACATGTTTTGTAACCATATTTTATTGTATTCAGATTTTACGGTTTAATTGCATTTTTGCAATGATTTTCTTTTGTGGTTAAATTAAACATTTAATCTAAACCCTCAACTATTATATGCGAATGACTGAGATCAGTCTCTCTGAGCCTCTCACTTGTCTCAATAGACCCAACCTTGTATCAATATATATATAATATATATATATATGTATATATGTTAAGATGTTTCTATAAATAAAGTCATTTCACAATATTATAAAAAGTAATTGAATATGCATAATACAAAATTTTGATTTCTATTGAAATTACAATTTTTTGGTATTCAATTAAAATTATATATAAAAAATAGCTTTCCAAATTTGTGTCTATTGTTTTCGCATATTTTTTGTGTTTTGTGTAATGATGTGGACAGACGAAAGAAGGGAAATTACAGAATGGGGCAGTGAAGGCTCGCGAAGTAGACAACAAACAACAAGCAAGAGCTTCTCAGCCCGCTAACCTTATAAAAGCGCTAGTGCTTGACTAATAGAATATAACTAATAGAAAGTAAAGGGACTCTATTATCGAATCTAAAGATCTAAAAATGGAAGAATGACCTCTTTTGCTCGCCCCTATCTCTACATTTAGGCATGTTTTTTTGTGTGTATTATCTGCATGTTGCATATTTTAGTTAGGGGTGACAAATCGTGTAATAGTGTCGTGTTTCGTGCCGACACGATAACAACACGACACGACAAGGTCAAACACAAATACACCACGATAAGGATCTGCTCCGACACAAACACGAACACAAAAAATTATGTGTCGACACGACCCAACACGACACGACTTGGCACAATAAGTCAAAAATAAAAAGAAATTAATTTACACGTTAATACACGGTAGAAAATTACATGATTACATGATACTAACATACAAAATAACATGTTATCATGTCACTGACAGATAAATGTATCATTAATGTGTCTAACAGGTAAACGTGTCCTTATCGTGTCCTTACCGTGTTCTTATTGTGTCGCTATCATGTTCGTGTTCTTATCGTGTTTACACGAGCAAAACACGAACACAACACGAAATTTTTATTTCCTGATCGTGTCGATACGATAAGGACACAAATACGATAAGACTAAACACTAACCCATTATTTTCATATCATTTTCGTGTCATGTTTGTTTGATACATGTTTTTATCTTAATTTTGATGATTTTATTTTGTCACCAAAACAATGTTTTTAAAGGTTGTCCAAATACTCCTAAATGATTTAAAATGGTTTTAATATTTTCCGGAGTATTTCCTCAAGTTTATTTTTGATAATAATGGACAACACTTTTAATGATTTTATGTCAATGGGCTTTTTCTCCTAAACAAGATTTCTAAATGTTGTCTAAATACTTCCGATTGGTTTAAAATGTTTTTACTAAATTTTCGGAGTATTTCTTGAGTTTTATTTTCGATAAAAATTGGACAATATTTCTGTCTCGTGGTCGGACGTGTCTATCTATAGGCAACCCGTACGAAGATGATTTTGAAAGAAAATGAGACGGAAGGAAAATCGGGCGGTCGGCCGGCCGCCAGCGGGTCGGCCGTGCACTGCAAGTTCGTGTCGAAACAGAACTTCAAACCTTGTATTTTTGAGTTAGGGGACCGGTTGAAACTGGGGTCGACCGTCGCTGACTATGTCGCCGGTCGCCTGTTGTAATTTCCAAAGTGTTCTTCAATTCTCTTATTTAAATGCGCGCCGGTTGCCCTGTGCATTGACAAAAAAAAATATGACCGTTTGACAATGAGACACATTTTCTTAAATTGTGGGATTGATTTCTAATGACTATATTCTTGATTTTAATTGTATTTTTCTGTAGATTTTCAATCCCCAAGAGGAGCCTATGCTTGATCAATCATCTCCTATAAATAGAGGAAGTTTTGGAGCAACCAACACAACAATTGAGATACAACACAACAAGATACACTTCAAGCAAATACTTGGTCTTTCATTGTTATTATTCTTGTTGTAAATTTGTCTAGCTTATCACTTTCACATCCTTGAGGTCTAGGCTATTCTTGATTACACTTTGCACTCAAATTGTATTATTCATTATTGAGTTGTAATCTTGATTTTTGGTTATCATTCAACACAAGATATCCTTGTGAGTGTTCTTGTGGTAAGAACACACTTGGATGATCTAGGTGATAGGTGCAAGAAGATTGTGGTGATCTTCTTATTGAGGTGTTGAAGAATTTGGTATTCTTCAAGGTTGAAGATTGTGGTAATCTTCACAAGGTGCCGTTGAAGGAAGATTGTGGTAATCTTCAAAAGGAGATTGTGGTAATCTCCAAAGGTGTTGTTGAAGAAGAGTGTGGTGCTCTTCAAGGTGTTGTAAGTTGAATTTGTATTAATTTTGGTAATTAATAAAATTCTTTTTCTTTGAAATCCATCCCGGATATCTTTGGGGTGGTAGAGGATTAAGCCCAGGTGGGTTGAACCTCTTTAAATCGACGTGTGTTGTTTACATTCCGCACCTTTTTATTGTGTTTGAGCATTCGGTTATAAAAAGAGGGCGAAATGGAAAAGATGGAGATAATCTATTCACCCCCCCTCTAGATTATCGTAGCCGTTTGGACTTACAAGTGGTATCGAGCCAAACTCTTTGGCAAGCTCGTTTCACATCGCGAGTGAAGAGAAACGATCGTCGGCTCTAACGAAGCTCATCTTTCCGCACCTCCACCACCAAGCCACCACTATTTGATTCCAAAAATTTTATTTTTGGAAAGAAAGAATGGAATGCTACTTACAAGGTTGCGGGTTTGACATTTGGAACACCGTCATAAACGGAGAATCCATTCCGATGAAAGATATACCACACACCTCAAAAGGCTTCAAAAAGTTCAATGATGAAGAGAAGAAAATCATCTCCTTATGGCTCCACTGCAACTCTACAACCTAGTCTGAACTCCATCGCATCTATCAATTTTGACAAGCCATTCAACCACATGCAATGAATATAGTGAGAAAAAAAGGTGAGTTAGGCCATACAAACAATACCACATCCTTCATTTTACATTGTAAAGCCCTTGGTTTAGGTAACTCCTCAGGCACAATGGCTCCCATCGACAACGAGAGCAGTGGCGAGAACGACTACCCCTCACTAGCATAAAAAAGAGAAAAGGTAAATGAAGGGTTGCACCCCAAAAACTCAAAGTGGCATGGAAGTACACTAATTCATAGTGTTCTTCTTTCACTTTTCTGTAAGTGGTCGAAATACCCAAAACTATTTTCCCCTCATTCTCCTATGTGTGCTAAGTTTTCATTTCGTCAGTATCTTTGATTTATATTTTTTTATTAGCAATTCCGGATTATTTAAAAAAACTGAAAGAGATTATAAAATAGATCTAGCCCCCTTACGGCCATACCAATTTATTTCACATATTTCTTATGGGTTAAAAGAAATACACAAAGTCTCGTGCAAGCCAACGACTTCAATTTATTTGTCAGTAATATGTTCGAATAACAAAAAAATCAGTTATATTGTCAAATAAGTCCTACAAAACGTTGGATTCAAGTCGGTTTCTGGTTTATTTGCATATATTAAGGTCGGGTTTCATTATTTATATACTTATGTAGGTTCGAGCTATTTTTTTTTCCAGGTTTTTCGGTTTAACCTATACATAGATAAATGTTGAGACTTTAACAAATTAGTATATTACATTATTTTTTTTGTATAATTCAATTTTTCTTCTCAAATTTTAGCTCTTTTTATGGATCTTTACGCTTGTTTGTAGTTTTTATTAAAATTCCAGTTGGCTTGACTTTGTTTTTGTCTTAATATTATGTGCCCAAAGTTTCTATATCTGTTGCCGAGGATTGCAATTTTCATGCCAATTGATGTTCTTTTTCTCTAAGTGTGGTAGTATTTAGTAAACTTGTATAAGTTTTATTTGATTTGTAATATGGTTTCATTTGATTTATAATGTTAATGTTTTGTAGTAATGGATTTATGGTATTGCTTGAGAAGATAAAAATTATTTGGTGTACCACAAACATTGTGCCTCTTTCTTACTGAATACATACCACTTTTATATGAGCGATTGAAGAAAATGTGTATTTTTATTTTTATTTTTATTGTAATATCATATGTTATTTTTTGGGTGTAAGTTTAATTTTACACATTCTTGACATTTTTTGCCAACTATAGATGAATAAAAAGGGAAAATCAAAAGTTACTTCAACCACTTGTGAGGACAAAGAAGAGAGATCCATACGAAGTCGTAGGGATGATACAACTTGGGATATGTCAACATTTGCCTCTTTACTGGAACTCATGTACATGCAGTTCCAACAAGGACAACTGTTGACATCGATTTTTTTAGATCAGATTTAGAGAGGGATAGCTTCAGAGCTATTTCATCATCATAATGTTCAATACTCTGTCACCCAACTAAAAGAAAAAGCATGTAGGTTGAGGATTTGGTGGCGTAAATTTCACGATCTCATTACAAAAAAAAATTGGGTTTGGGTGAGATCCATTGTCTGGTACTGTTACTGCTTTCGACGAATATTGGACTTCATGGATTGCGGTAAATTACTGGTAATTTCATTAAAAATAATTTATCATATGTAGGATAGTTAACCAAAATAACAACATAAAGACTCCACCAATTGAACCTTATAGAAAACCCTGAGAAGGCTAGTTTGCGGAAGAAGGGTCTCCTGCATTATGACTTATGCACTGAGATATTATCAAAATATGTTGCTAATGGTGCTTTTGTACGGTCCAGTGCAATTGACCCTTTAGATTTGGACGAAGACGAAGATCTGAATGTTAGGTTGATGATAACCTATAAAGGGACTAGCCAAACCGAAGAAATTTCATTAGGTGTAGGCACAGCCCTAATGGACCATATCAATGCCCAAAAAACCTCATCTGCACGTCGCCCATCTGATAAGGAATCTCTTAAAAGAAAACGTGTTGAACGTTTAGACGCAGCCGTAGATGCGTGGGCATCTGTCAACAACATGACTACCGAAAAAATGTCAAAAAGTGCAAATGACGTTGTTGACGATTGCATGGCTGCACTAGAGAGTATGGAAGGGTTATCTGAAAAAATATTTTTTTCATTGCACAAGATGCATTCCGTAATAGAACTCGACGTAAGATGATTTTGTTAATGAGCGATGATAAGAGGAGAAAATGGGTAGAGTCTTTAAGTGAGCTATGAGTTTTGAATTGAAATTTGTTGCCCAACAAAACTTGATCAAAGCTATTGTGAAAAAAAAAAAAAGAAAAGAAAAATAATGTAATGTCTATTTTTAATGTGTTCTTGATTATCCAGGATGATCTTGGTGAATATTTCTGAAACATTTGTATTTTAGTTTGTAATGGTTCATATGGAACTTAAGTATTTGGTATCTATATTACCTACGTATGCTTATGCTTTTGTGCTTTGTATGAATTTGGTAGTTAGTTGCAATTTCTTGTCTGTTAATATTCATTATGGATGATGTAAGTTATTTTTTTAATTTAATCCTACCAACATACTTGTAACTTTGCTATTTGCTTATGACTTGGTAATGAGTTGTAGTTCATTTGATTTTATGAAATTAAATACAAAATAAAAATTGTCAAGTGTGCATATTTTGATTTATAATTGATTTTGAATTTTGGTAATCATTGTTTGTTTGCCTCATATGCGTTGATGTTCACTGTGCAAAAGTTTAATGCATATTGGAAAATTGCATAATTGATCTTATCTAGTTAAAGACTATTGAGATTTTCCATTCACGGTTTATTTTTAGGTCTCGTGACAATGGATAATACTGAAACACTACTTTCACATGAAGAAGTTAACGATTTAAATGACCCAAGCTCGTCAGACCATGAAACAAACTCTGACATTGACATGGATGATGAATGAAACATCGATATAATGTCAATCATGTTTGTGATAGAGGTATTGTTTCCATTCCACTTAAATCCTAAACGTCCAATGTATGACTCCATTCTCCAAGGCCAATACTGGTTAGGTAAATTAATACTTGGACATCCAGATATGATAGTTAATAGTCTCTGAATGTACAAAGAATCATTTGAAGCTCTTTGCAAGTTAGTCATACGACATGACCTACTTAGAACTTGTCATGCAACAAAAATTTGTGTACATAAGTCAATTGCTATATTCCTAACAACTGTAGGGTTTGCTTCACATCAACACACTACATGCGATGTTTCCAACACTCACTTGAAACTATATCCCGTCATGTAAATCGAGTGGCAAAGGCTATTTGTAAACTGTCAAAAGAACTCATAAAACCACCAAATATGTCAGCTTGCCCTCGTAGGATTTTGAATGATCCATTGCTCTACCCATACTTCAAGTTATCTTACCATTAAATATATAAACATCACTACATGCATGTTAATCAAAAGGGACTAGATGACATTTTCATTTAATCTAGTAACCATTCATTTTTCTACATGCATTTCAGGACTGAGTAGGGGCAATAAATGGACATTAATATCTTCTTGGGCAACTGTAGATAAACATAACTTTACGTAAAGGGGAGTTGGGTCAGAATTTTCTTGATGCATGTGACTTTGATTTAGTGTTTACCTATACTCTAGCTAGTTGTGAGGGGAGTGCTAATGACGCTTGTGTTCTAACAGATGTTTTGTATCAAGATGGGCACTTTCATTGGCCGCAAGAAGGTGAGTAATATCTGGTGGACTCTCGCTTTTGCAACTTCCCGGGTTTCTTAGCCCCTAATCAACAACATATATACCACATAAATGCTTGGCATGACACTATGTTCGATCCAAATGGGCCTGAGAAACTCTTTAATAAATGTCACTCAAGACTCCGAAATGCAATCGAGCATGCTTTTGGGGTTCTAAAGGGGCGTTTTCCAATACTGAAAGGGCCTATGACTCGATACTCAATACATCGACAAGTTAACATTGTCATTGCATGTTTTGTACTTCACAACTGGTTGAGGGCAAATTATCATGATGATTGATACTTTAGGAGAACGAACAAGGTGAATTTGACCCGGATGAGGTGGCGACGATGCATATCAGATTCCCCATCAATCACAATATGATTTAGATGAAAAAAGTCAATTCCGTGATACAATAGCTGATGCAATGTGGGCTAATAGACATTGAGATTAAATTAAGAACTCCTTATGCCGTGCGTATTTATGGCAGACCAATAACTATTAAAGTTGCTGCTAGTTTTTGTGTAAAAACTCGATGTCATTCTATCTAATATAACATAATTGCATGTTATCAACACATATTTTGGAAATTATGATGATGGGTACATGTGATAATTATTCGTACTAGGGCATGACTACTGTATGATGATACTCTTTGTTTGTTTACTAATTTGTGTGGAAATATAACTTATGTCACACTTATACATTATGCTTAGAAATCCTCTTTATGATATTTATTATGTTGGCAATTATTTCAGCGTAATGGCAACAATAGAGGTACATTTTTTTGTGCTTGTAGTGCAAGATGAATGTTAATGAGATTGGCAAAAATTGAATCCAACTATGGTAGATGGTTTTTCACTTATCTCGTAGATAAGAAACATGCTAAATATTTCTTATGGGTTGACGTGTACTTGAAGGACATTGATAGTCACCAAGGTTGTTTACTGGACAATCTGAATCCAGCACGTCGACTCCCAAACAGTTTAGTGCACATTCTGGAGGTACACAAGAATGTTGTTTAAAGAATGTTACAAACAAGAATGTTGCATCACTTAGCAGCGTGTAACAAACTCGCACGAACCAGAACATGGAAACACAATATGCATCAATTGCCATTTGTTGCACATTATGTTGTTTATTAGCATTTCTTTTCGTTGTTGCTCATTGTTCTATCTGTTAGGATTTCATTTGCACGTTGAACGTATGATTGTTCGTTTGAATATATTTTTGTAGGAGTACATAATATCTGGTTGTTATTATTAGAATCATGTTTAGTAATGGATCTATGATATATTGTTACTTTTCTAGAAGTATAATGTAAGTAATTTATATCACCGAATGTCATTTTTCGAATCCTTAAGCAATGTCGTCGTACCATACCCTTGACTTTTCGAACTGTGATCTATTTGGCAGAATATGGTGTATGTAGTATGTGACATTATATTCTCAATATGTTGGTACTTTGTTAATGTGTGGTTGTTTTGTTTGATGCCTTCATAAATGAGCTTTTGATAAGATTCATGTTTTTTGCTTGGGCAAAATGACTTATGGGCTTGGGGATAATGCAAATGTCGTGCCAATGTCACGTGGTTACTCGGAACAGGGTCTGAATCAATATGGGTGGTTTAAATGCGATTTGATGGTGGAGAGGTGCACTTATCAGTTGGACACTCCACGACGTGTTGAGTGGGCTTTGTTAAATGTGAAACAGATGATGTAAGAGTGGTTTGGGTGTTTTTATGCTATTCAGTTGTTAAGATACAAATATAAGGAGGTTAGATGATGTTTTGAAGTCTGCTCAGCAATTATGGCTGCGCCAGGTGTAACATTTGATGTCGCATAAATGTTGTGTATGTGCCTAAAGTGGAAAGGGAACGAATGCGACATGTAACATTTAACTTCTTGAACATATATTAAGCATGAAAAAAGTTATCACAATTCATTGGACACATGTATACTAGATTAAGTATGCCAACTTAGTTATGGAATTCTTCTTTTACTTTCTCTAGCCTTATTCAGATGCGGAACAATTCTTCCATGAGCTACCAGATGATTGGGATGAGTTGAAATTGATATTTTGCAATGACGATGAGGACGTTTTCCAGACAAATGGACTCCTACCTATGCGTGCTATCCAGAGCACCTTTTTTCAATCTGCAAGTGGAGAAAGATCCACAAGTATTATAGTAATTTCATACATCTCAACCGAGCACTCAAATGAGAATTATTGTCTTCTAGACAACGTGCAACTACAAGACCACAACGAGGGCAAAGTTCGCTCATCTGGGGACGAGATAGACATCTTGCACCTCGTGTTCCTCCTATTATCAATCTTGAAGATTCGCTTGAAGATAAGAAATCACGTGTTGGGAACCATGCATCAACTTCCACCTCGGTATATGGTGGTCGACGCATACGACGTAGCCAACCATCTACAACTACAAGAAGAGAATTCAATTGCTTATTCTCCAGGTCCATGTCCGTAAATGAATTTGCTTGTCCTATAACTATGTACTATTGTTGTTTTTTTATGTAGGATGGTAAATTATGTCTATTTTATAATTTTGGGAGAATAATTGCATATTTTACCCAACATTAGACATATTACATCAAATGGATGGAAGTATTATTTTGATGTTTTGTATGTTTATATTTGGCTTCTTGTCTGTTACGCAAGCACTAATTTTTTTTAATGAATTTTATTTTGATTGTTTTCCAGTGTCAATACATGATTTTTTTTTCAATGTCTGTGTGGGAGAGCCAAATTATTACTTGGGATGGGTCATTTAACTACCTTCATTTGAACTTAAAAAGGACCCACAATAAAAAATAGGTTTATACCCAAAGAAGTGAATTTGCATACTGTCATTTTTAAGTACATCAAAAAGGCCCACAAAAAATAGTTTTATACCTAAAAAGTGAAATCGAAAATGCAGTTGAAAAAATTCATCCAAATAATTTTTCATTACAATCACTTAAATCTACGTGAAAAACACCATTCAAAATGTAACCAAACATATTTTCATTTCTAAACCTATATCATAACATAATTTAACATATTTTTATAGAAAATCAGGCAACAAACCAAACATATTTTTATTTTTCACACGAAAATGAATAAAGTTTGAAATTCATTTTTCAACACTAGAAATTGGAAATTGGACTTGGAAATACATCCATGCATCCCATAGTTTTTGTTATTTACTCCCTTCCCACTCCCCATGATATGTACTATAAAATTCGATTTTGATTTGAGTTGATTGGTTAAAACTTAAGGCTGTGATTGGATATGAGCGAGATTTCATTTTCGTCCCGTTGGAGAATTTTTTTTGACCAAACATGTGATTGTTTATGAAAATATTCAGAAAATATATTATTCTCTCACTTTCATTTTTTCTCATTTTTTCTTACACCAATCACATCTACACATTTTTTCACAAAAAACTAATCATATTACATATTCTCCCACAAATTTCACCATTTACTCACTCACTCACACATTTCTAACTACCAATCACATCAAATCATTATTTTACTATTTTTAAATCAAATCAACTTTCACCATTACATATCCAATCACACTCTAAAAAATTTTCAAAAACTTTCATCGGATTTTTTTCACTATTCTGTAGCGGAAATTTTTTTTTTAAAATGAAAGCATATTCAATCGCACCCTTATGTTGTCCAGTCGTACCTATATAAAAGTCTAATCGGGCCACCTGGATAAGCCCATCTAGCATATCCGGAAGTTGATGCACAATAGCCCATTATGCAGCCATATCCATCCACACCACAGTCCATAACAAGTCTTTGTACTTTGGCGTATAGCCGCTTCCCGATTATACAAATAAAGCCCTAATTTTGTTCCCCTTTTCTATCCCTTTTCTCTTTCTTCTCGTCGAGTAAAACCCTCCAATACGAAAACCTCTTCTCAAGGAGAGAGATTAATCACAGTTTCCCTCTGAAAATTTCGTCGATTAATCGTCGCCTCTCCCGTTTAAGGTGTGTGATACTTATCCGTTCTTCATTCTTCATTTTATCCATGATGGACTGGCTCGTGCGTAGTTCCATATTGCAATTATGTGGGCAGTTTATGTAAATAGCGTCGGTATTTTTTTCCCGTTTATTTTAGTTACTTTTACTGTTTATTGGTTGAGCTTTATGTTTCTGGCGTTTGTGCTTTTGTTGTGGCGATTATGTGGCCTAGGGTTTTATACCGCTAAACTCAAATTATGTAGTTTGTTTGTAATTTACTGGTTCTATGGCATTCTACTTTATTTTTTTTTGTGAGTGAACTGAGTTGAATTTGAGGCCATCTTTTTAGGATTTTGTTGGTAAACACAATTTTGCAAGCTAAGAGAATAAGCAAGACATTTTGCTTCTTGGGCCAGGGCTAGTGTAAACATTGAAGTTCACTTTGTTTCGTATACCAGTAAGGGATCTATTGAGCAATTCTGTTTAGTGGTGGTGAATATTTGTGGTCTTATCCTACCTCTGCCTGTCAGTAGTTAATTAGCCAAATGCATAAGTTAGTGACATAACCTATTTGGGATTACAATTGTGTGTTTAGTTACTAATGATTGTTTACTTTTGTGTAAGAATGCCTAGGTATTTTGCAAAATTAAAGTTTAACTTCAGTTGACCTTCCTCACCATCTTCTCAGAAATTTATTTATTCCGTAGTAAACAACCTCAAGCTGTGATGTTCTGCAATTGGTAACTATTGATTTACGTTGTCCAATAGAGAAATATCCATGTGATTGTATTAGTATTTGGTCATGCATTTAATCTTCTACCCAACTTTAAAAGTTATCTGCTGGATATTAATTCTTTTAATCATAGCTGCTTGTAATTTATGCAGTTCTTGGTAGGCACCCAATTGTTGTTATGGGAGACAGTGAGACCATAACGGCACAAACATCTGTTGTACATAATGATCCAAGTGCCACTGCTGCTTCTGATGCTGGTAGCTCCATTGCTCCAGCTACGGAAAACATGGCTAGTTCTGCTCCTGCTCCCGATGCCACACCAGTAAATACTACCACGCAAGAAACCCCTGCTGTATTGGCATATGAGGCTAATGAAAATTTTGCTGGCCTTGCAAACTCGTCTCTGGACTCAACTCAAGTTGGTGGTTATGATTCTTCACTGAATGTTAATGGTGTTAGTGAAGCAGGGGTTGGAGCAACAGCCGGTATTACTGAAAATGGTGTTGCTTCAGCTGATGGTATTGGATCTGCTGCTTTGCATCAGCCTCTGGATGGTTCTGGTATTTAATTATGATTCTTAGACACTTTTTTTATTGAGGGTAGCGTTTCTCAATAACTAAAATTATGTGGCATAGGCTGTTGAGTGATATGAAAACTTTGAAGGTGGTAGGAAGTAGGAACTGCTTTTCCCTAACTTTTGACACGCTTGAAAAGGTCTGCACTAGTTGTTTGACCATGTCAACCAATTGAAGTCACACACCCTTTACTTACCATGGATTACTTATTATTTGGAACCATACTGATGTTTGGAAAATACCTTACAATTTGTAACCACATGAAGAAAGATGTTATACACGAGCATTGTAAGTAAGGTCTAGGAAAAAATGGAAAATAGAAAAGAAGTTATAACCGATTGTTTTAATTAGTTCAAATGGAAACTGGGGAGGAATTCTTTAATGCATGCATGTGAGTTGTGACAAAGCTGTTTTTACCCTGGTAATACCAGCTCACTTGTTGAAACTTCACATGGCAGGCCTTTGTGCAGAAGAAGAAAGATTATGGAGCATAGTGACGACTAATTCTTTGGACTTCGATGCCTGGACTGCGTTAATTGAAGAAACAGAGAGAATGTCAGAGGTGCGCGTGATGGATTAAAATTTGGCTTGTATTTGGTTTTGTTTTTTCAATGGCACAAACTTGGAGATTGAACCTTGTTGCAATACATGTCTTTTACATGACTGCCTTCTTAGAACTGTTTAGGGCATGTAAATCTAATTCAATGGCTATTGGAACTAACTTGTCGTTTCTTCTTCTTCTTCTTTCATTTTCTCCCCCAATTTCCAGGGCAACATTTTGAAAATTCGAAAAGTTTATGATACTTTTTTAGCGGAATTTCCTCTTTGCTATGGTTACTGGAAGAAGTATGCTGATCATGAGGCGCGCCTCAGCTCAATGGACAAGGTTGCAGAGGTTTATGAACGAGCAGTTCAAGGAGTGACCTACTCTGTGGACATGTGGCTTCATTACTGTGTTTTTGCTATCGGCACTTATGGAGATCCCAGCACTATCAGAGGGTAATTTCCTTCGTGTTACTTTGCTTTCTTTTAGCCTGTGTGGTCTCATTATTTTCTTGATGTTATGGTGTTGAAGTGATTTTTGTTGCTCTCTAACATGATTTCAGCCATCTGCAACAGCGATTATTGAAGTATATAAGGTGTAAAGGTTTGTAGGAGATGCACATTAGATAAAAAATTCTGATGTGCAAACCCTTGCTCTGTCGGCTACCATATTTAGTAGCCGAGTGTGTTTAGGTTTCAATGGTAACATGGCCTGATCACCCCTTTCACTTATACTTTCCTTAGGATTAGTAATGTAATTCTTCTTGAATTTTTTGCTGTTCTTAACCATGGCACATGAGGTGCTTCATTACACAATTGCTGCCCTGAAGATGTTGCCCAGTAAGGCTAAGATGGCCTGTGTGACTTCTCCTCTGACGAGCTGTGTAAGATTCTTTTGAGGAAGGTAAATGCAGCATAATATGTTAGTTCAGAATTCTCAAGTGCTCTTTGAGTGAATTTTTCCTTCCACCTCAACACCAGTCATCATTATGCTTTTGTGGTTGACCATGGAGTAACTACATCTTTACTGAGTGTTACAACTGTATTTTATCGTTCTGCTTTTCAGGCTTTTTGAAAGAGCGTTAGCATGTGTTGGAACTGATTATTTGTGCTTTCCACTTTGGGACAAATACCTCGAGTACGAGATTTCACAACAAGATTGGTCTCGTGTCGCCACAATTTACACAAGGGTGTTGGAAATTCCAAACCAGCAGCTGGATCGATATTTTGAAGGGTAATTTTTTGTATTTCACACTTTTACTTCTTTATAATCCGTATTGCTAAATCAATTAGTTCTTGACTGTGAGATCACATGTTACTTTACATTTGATTAGTCAATCTCCTTCTGCCCTTGCCTCTTTCGTCCTGATTCCTTAAACGTGGTTAAGAAGTGAGATTCACACTATTGTTGTTCAGCAGGCTATAGGGGAGAGTGTGAATTCATTCCAAACATCATATAATTAATGCATTGCTTTATCTCGAGTTGTTCATTAGTTGAAAACCAAAACAACGAGCCTTTCACTTTTTTGCTATTGTCACTAAATGTTTTTTGCTGATTCTGTTTCGCTTAATTTATTTTCATTTTTCCCGTTCTATTTAACACTGACCATATTCTGTTTTTTTTCTTCCCGTGTTGGTATTAAGTTACACTTATGTTTGTGCTTATGTTATGGTTTCCCATCATGACTGATGGTTTTAGCTGTTGTTTCTGTTGTTACAGATTTAAGGAATTGGTTGCCAGCCGGCCTCTGTCTGAGTTACGGACGACTGAGGAAGCTGCTGCGGCAGCTGTTGCAAATTCTGAAGCTGTGGGCCTAGAAAATGAGGGAGAGGTTCCTCCTAGTGCTACTAAGACTGTAAATGCAAGCTTAAAAGAAGCTGAGGAGTTGGAGAAGTATATTGCCATTAGAGAAGAGATATATAAGAAAGCAAAAGACTTCGATTCTAAGATCATTGGTTTTGAGACAGCTATTAGGAGGCCCTACTTTCATGTGCGGCCCCTCAATGTTGCAGAGCTTGAAAATTGGCATAACTATCTTGATTTTATTGAAGGTGGAGATGACTTCAATAAGGTAACTGAGTTTGTTTCTTTCGGACATTTTTTAATTTATCTCGGCATGTAGCTTTAGTTGCCCTTGTTATACATTGATTTACAGTTAAGTAATATCTGCCGCGTCATATGCATTATTGGCTAAACCGTTGGAGAAGCATCTTTTAAAAAGGGATATTGAACTTGGACTAAAGCATGGGCCTTCCATTTGCTTTCTATGAGGCTAAGTACTTCAAACTCTCATTTGTGAGTCGAAATTCTGGGTTCATGATGTGTATGGCAATATATTTTTTTTAAAGTTCCAATGTTATGCATGCAGGTGTGTTCTTATCTTCCTAACCATCTATCTGTCAGGCAAGGAGGGTCCCTCCCTTCATACTTGAGGGGCCTCCCTTTTCCGTCAGCGGAGTATTCCTTGTGCATTTTTCTCTGTACTTTTTGCTATTTTTTCCATTCACATAATGATGAATTTGAATTTGTTGATTTGTGACTTTATCTGTGTTCTCAGGTTGTTAAGCTATATGAAAGATGTCTGATAGCATGTGCTAGGTATCCTGAATACTGGATACGGTATGTTTTGTGCATGGAAGCTAGTGGCAGTAGGGAGCTTGCCGAAAATGCACTTGCTCGTGCTACTCAAGTCTTTGTAAAGGTATTCTCTGATTCAAGTCTCCTTTATATAAAATTGATCGAGGAAACTCTGGTGTTATATGCTGCTAACTAAGTACGTGTTTGTAATGCAAAAATGCAATGAAAATATATTCTGTTAATAGATTGCATGAAAATCTGAAGAGATCCAGGTTTAGTCCTTTTATGTTTAGAAACTTGCAAACATTGCCCAAGTAGTGCTATGATTTAGGAGTGCAGCTAGGCATGCATTTCAGGTATTCCATTGACAAATACGAAATGGTGCATGCTAGAACATTTTCATTGGTCAGTTCGTAGTTGAATTTTCCTTGTCATGAAAAGCTTAAAGTGTTAGGTATATGATTTTTTTACTTCACTTTTTGTTTTTATTTTACTTTATTATGTCTGCATTTGAGCTCGTAGCTAACTGACACTGATCTGCTCCCCTAATTGTACTGTACTTGATGCTCTGATCGTGTACCACTCTAATTTTGTGCATGTCTGTTTAAGAGGTATTATCCTATTCGCTCTGTCAGATGTATCAAAGGTTATGTGAGTAAATCCATGCATTATTTTTTCATGAAAGGATAGTGTAGGTGAGGCTTATTGGAAATGTGGAATTGAAACTCAAGCTTCCAGTGGAGTATAGGAATCTGAGAGATTAAGTCATTGTGTTGCTAATTTGTTACCTGGAAGTTGAACTTTTAGTTAATATGTAAGAAAGAAGAGGCAAAAGTATTGCCTTGGGTTAAAATGGAAATCAAAATGTGACTGCTTCTGGTAGATTACAATTATTTGAAGATTTTTTTTGCCTCTTTTTTCCACTATTTACCTGCTTCGAGTTTATGAATGATATTATAATCAATTGTTTAGACTGAGTGTCTGGGTGAAACTTGTTTTTGTGTGGTTTAATTATCATCTGCTGGAACAGAGGCAACCAGAGATCCATCTTTTCGCTGCTCGATTTAAGGAGCAGCATGGTGACGTTTCTGGAGCTCGTGCTGCCTATCAACTTGTGCACACTGGAATTTCACCTGGGCTTCTAGAAGCGATAATCAAGCACGCGAACATGGAACACCGACTTGTAAGATTGCACGAATAAGCTGTTCTGTATTCTAATTAACAATGTCTCCATCAACCTTTAACTGTAGTTTTCGTTTGTTCAACAGGGAAACTTGGAAGATGCTTGTTCTTTATATGAGCAGGCAATTGCAATTGAGAAAGGGAAGGAGCAATCACAGACTTTGCCGTTGTTGTTCGCCCAGTATTCACGTTTTATATTCTTGGTATGCCTTATATCTTTAAATGTAGTTCGCTGGTGTACCTTGGCATTCTATTCCTCTTTCAAATATTAGTAGTGCTTATGTTTTGATTAAATTGTTCACTGTGATCTGCTTTCTGTTATGTTTATTTCTTATATTCAAGGAATTATTTTAGTTTTTGGAATGCTGAAAGTGATTTTAAATTCGAAATAGAAGTTTTTGGAACACTGTACTTCTGGAGCCAAAACTCACTTTCTGATATGTTTGCTTTTTGATGACTGGTTTCCCCTTAAGTCCAAAAATCCATGTGTTTTGTCTCAGCTGTTCTTTTCAACAGCTTGAACACCCCCTGGAAACTTGTTAATATGAATTTTCTCGCCCTCATTTTATTCTCATCTTGGGATAATGAAGGTTCTTCCTTGAGGACTTGTGTTGTTGCCAGTATAACTGAATAAATTGTTTCTTTTAATTTGTGTGACATCATGTGTGTTAAACTTTTGTTGGAAGGTTTCTGGCAATGCTGAAAAGGCAAGGGAGATTCTTGTTCGAGGTGTGGAGAGTGCCCAATTGTCGAAGCCCCTTTTAGAGGTCTCTCTCTCTCTCTCTCTCTCTCTCTCTCTGTAAAACAAAAAGAGTTTCTGTGGCATTCATTTGGATTCACATGTTTGAATTTTGAAATATTGCAGGCAATGATCCACTTAGAGTCAATTCAGTCACTTCCGAAGCAAATAGAATATTTAGATTCCTTGGTTGATAAATTCATAGTTCCGAATCCCGAAAATCCTAGTGTTGCAAGTGTTGATGAAAGAGAGGAAGTATCAAGCATCTTCTTGGAGGTAATGACACTTGTAGCAACCCTCTTATCGCTATTTTGAATTTGGAAGCTGTACTAACAATACGGTTCTAGCTGTACTTAGCCATCGTCAACTTGGTCACTCAGTTGTTGGCATGTTGGGCTTTTTTTTGTTTTTTTACTCATGCATGTTTGTTTGATCATTAGCCATTTTGCTTGTATATATTCTATGATGTTTCTTAATACATTCCTCAATTAGGTGTGTTGTAAGACGTAGCTCGTTAGCATGTCTTGTCGTATGGGTTGTGTATATTGACAATATTTGTACCTTTTTCTCCGAGTGGCCTATTTGCCCATCTCTTGTTCGAGTCTACTGATGCAGTTTGATTTTGTGCTACTTCAAGCCCTTGGGGTTCCTGTTTATTTTTGGATGTTGTATCAGTGAGATGTTGATTCGCTTTTGCATCTATGTATACTTCTGTACCGGCAGACAAATTTTTTGGCTTACGTGTTAGCAAATCTATTATGCAGTTTTTGGATCTCTTTGGAGATGCACAGGCTATCAAGAAGGCTGACTATCGGCATGCAAAATTGTTCTTGCACCACAAAAGTACATTAGAGTCGAAGAAGCGTCATGCAGAGGATTATTTAGCTTCAGATAGAACCAAACTTGCAAAATCACTTATTCCATCGACTGCTCCTTCAGTGATGGGTGCATATCCCAGTACGCAGAATCAGTGGGCAGCTGGTTATGGTGCTCAGCCTCAAGCTTGGCCTCAAGCTTCACAGACTCAGGCACAACAGTGGAATTATGCACAACAGGTTTTTTTTTTTTTTATTGTTCTCTTTTGTTTTTTGGGGTTAGCAGGAACTGGTTCTCATTAAAAAATCGACATCTTTTTGAAAATCGTGAGTTACATTATATGGATGACATTTCAGTTTGCTATCACATTGAATTAATTCTCCAGATGCCTGCCGAAGGACCTGAAGCATTGTTTAGGTCTGAACTTGGAAATAATGTTTGACTTTAGAGCGATGTCTAGAACCTGTAATGCATGAATTTGGTCGTCACCATTTATACTTGTTTTATGCATTTCCTTGCCTTAAGCTACATTATATTTTCTTATGTATCAAATAGCCTCTTTTTTAAGTGCATATTAACACGTTTTGACGTATTTTTTGTTTTTGCTTGTAATGTTCTTGTGCTGGTTGCTGACACGTCATTTTGGATGTTTGTCTTTTATTGTTCATTATCTATTATTTACTTCTGTCCTTTAATGTTCTTTTTAACTTTTTTATTGGGGGTGGGTTGACTGTTATTCATTGGCTTTCTCTTGTTTACTACTTTAGGTTAGGCTTTCTCTTGTTTACTACTTTAGGTTAGGCTTTATCTGTGGGCTGCTGCCATATGTTGCTAAATGGCCTTGAGATATGATATTATTTTGCTTTGTCTTTTTAGTCTGCATATGGTAGTTATGGAACGAGCTACACACATCCACAAGTACCCACATCCGTGCCTCAAAGTGCCGCATATGGAACTTATCCTCAGACTTACCCAGCACAGGTAACACTAAGTTTAGTGTTTTATTATCTAGGTGTTTTTGGCTTTGTAACTTTAACTTGTGATATTGTTGAAATCAATATACATTTCCTGTATATGCAATTGATTTGCCTCATAGTTGTAACTAAGGATTGAATCCGTGGCTCTTGCATTGTTGTTTTCCTCACGTTTGTAGCTGTTGATTGAAGTCTATTTTTATATTTTTCTATTTTTTTTAAATTATTTTCTGGATATGCATTTTGGGGTTTCGACTTTCGTGCATGGGAATGTGTGGATAGTTGAAACGTGTTTGGGTGAGGATTTGAAGTTCTGCTGAAATACGTGTTCCCGGAATGACATTTTCTATTGCAGATATCTTTTATGATTTGTATGTTTATTAGCTTTGGCCTCAAGCTGCAATAGCGTGATATATATATATATATTGTTATAATATTTTAAGTTGGTCATTTAAAGATGTAAATGTTTATTAATTCTCTTTACACAAGATTCTTACATGCACACAATCAGCAATCTCATGGTTATAGTAGTTCTAGCCTGTTCTTGCAAATCTTATTTACTCGTTTTGTAGTGAAATTAATTATTTCTTTTATTCCTTTGTAATTTATGCAGGCTTACCCCCAGCAGGCTTATGCGCAGCCAGCAATGGCTGCAACTTTGACTCCTGCCCAGCAGCCTGCTGCTGCTGCTGCTCCTGCTACATATTACTCCAGTTACTACTGACGAGGCAAAGGCAAAATCTTAAATCAGTTTTGCTGTGTAACCTTATCTGTAGGCCGGCTGTAACATATGGACCAATACCATGAGGTTTTATATGCATGGATGGGGTAGTTGTCAAGCCTGTTGGATGATGGTAAATCTAGAGATGTAGTTTACATTTTGACGAGCCATTGTATTATTTCGACTCTTTTTTTCCCCCCTTATCTTTTTGATGCTTTTTATTGAGAATAGATGACTTCCAGAATATGAATGTGATCCATATTTGATTTTTAGTTGTGTTTTAGTTGACAATTTACCATAGGAAAAAAGAATGTTCTAAGAAATTTTGTTTTGTCATTAATTTTTGAGTGTGTTAACTTTTTGTTACTTCGAATTGCTACGACATGGAGACTTGCATTTATGTGATTGTGTGATTTTTGTAGTCCTTTGATTGGAAATCAGAGAACATAAATGAAGTAATGGGAAACCTTTGAGCTCAGGAAAGCTTTGCTGTGTAATCGTGGACTTGGGAAGGTAGTTGATGTGTAGTCTCCTTTGAGTGGAGTGGGAATTTTCTCTCTCTAGAGAGAACCTAGTTCTTTTCTTTCCTTTGCTTTTCCCTTTCCTTTTCTTTTCTTGTGTCATCCTTACTCAGCCGCCGTCCCCCTGTTCACCATGAATGAAGATTCCACTATTATTAAGCTTTTATGAGACAAGTGTTAAAATTTTCCTTTACATTTATTAATCTGGTTTTTCCTTTTGTATTTCACCTAACTATCCATCTCATTTACTGCATCTTGGTCTTCCCACACAATTTCGTTTTTTTCTATTTGTACTTGCCTTTAATCTTTTTTATTCCCTTTGTGTGGCCCTTTATCTTCTCCTAATCTACAGATGGCGAGATCTGAGGTTGTATCGACGGTTGAGATTTCTGGATTCAATGGACAAAGATCTTCTTGAGAGATTGAAAGACTTTACGCTTGCCTCAGAGGAAAAACATGAAATCTTGCTTGAAGAAGTTAACATTGCTAGAACCAGGGAAGAATGTGGGAGAAGCTTGGTAGGGAAAATCTATGGGGAAAAAAAAATCAATTTTTCTGGGCTCAAGAATACTGTCACTAGCATTTGGCACACAAGGAACCCTTTCTCAGTCAGAGAAATAGGACATAATCTATTTCAGTTTATTTTTGGATCTCATGAAGACAAGGAAAAAGTGCTTACCGGGCGAACGTGGTCTTTTGAAAACCAATATCTCTTTCTCCGCTACTGGTCCGAAGATATTCTGAAAAAGTGGAGCTGATTAACACGGTTGAGCTTTGGATTCAAATTTGGAATGTCCCATTCCACTGGATTAGTGTAGAGACAGGCAGAAAAATTGGACAGAAGTTTGGGTCGGTGCAGGATATTTTGATCCCTGAGACAGGTAGTTCTAGAGGGAGGCACATTAAGATCCTGGTTAAGGTCCTGGATAAGCCCCTTCTTAGGGGAACGTTTATTAAGTTGGGACAAGAAACTTGCTGGGTAGATTTTCGCTATGAGAATCTCCATGGGTTCTGTTTCTATTGTGGTATGGTTGGCCACCTTGAAAGAAATTGCATGACTAAAAAGAAGGATATACAACATAATTTGATTAAGGAGGGCCAATTTGGTGAATGGATCTGGGCACCAGAATTTCCTAGTAGTAGACCTGGAATAAGAGAGCAGAGAGGTGTGGACTTGAAGGAAAAGGGCAAGGATCAGACTGGGGCGAATAAACCTAACGAGAATGAGGACTCATCGAACCCAAAAGAGGAGGAGGTCATGAAATCTCAACTTAGCCCTACTGCCACTGAAAATAACCTTGAGAGGAATGAACTGTGTTTGAGAACGGAAAACTCCTTGAACCCCTGCATGCATATTAAACTTCCAGTGGATCTTGATAATGAAAATTTAGTGGATGGAGGGAAGACTAGGAGGAAATTGCGACTATGAGAGAAGGGTTTAACAAAGAAAATGAGGGTAATTTGGAAAATCAAACTCTAGTGAATATCTCGGTTAGTTCGGGAAAGAACAGAGCCCCCCTTTCAGAGATCACAAATGACTCAGTTGTCCAGCTGAAACACACCAAAAGGCAAACAAACAGGCGGGCGTGAAAGGAGCAACTCGAGGTGAGCCCTATGGATGGTATACTACCTGAGGAAAAAGAAAGAAGCTCTCTAAAAGGCCTCTTAAATTACTGGATGAAGAGATGAATTTTAGGACTGGAGAAAACAAAAAATCAAAAATTGAAGAAGATGGGTCTATGGATTGTGATCTTTTGGATAAGGTGGAGGTGGCCAGCCTAAAATGGGCCCAAATTGATCAGTGAATGTTTGTGTGTGGAATTGTAGAGGTTTGGGAGGACCCTCTACAATTTCCCAGCTTAAGGAGTCTTTGAGACTTCACCTTCCGGATTTGGTGTTCCTTTGTGAAATTAAGAAAAAAGGGTGTTTGTGCATGTGGTATGTAAAAAGCTTAAAATGGAGGATAGATGGGCATGTGTTGACCTTGTTGGTTTGAATGGTTGTTTGTGCGACCTACTGCTCTTCAGACCTCTTGCACTCAAGCTAATCTTTCGAATCCAGAAATCCAGGTTTCAGTAGGACCACACTGAGATGTGATCAGTGCTGTTGCATGGATTAATGGTATGTTTTGCTTGGGCGGATGGATTTCTAGGGATGGAAATTGTATTACTCAGGCTTGGGCGGCTTCTAGGGAGGATATTGTGAATCCAGTGGAGGCTTCTCTTGTTTGTGTTCGCAAGGCAATGTGCGTGGTTCAGAAAAGTGGAATCAAGAATATTACCATACGAGTAGATGACAAGGATATTGCACTCAAACTCAACAACAAATTCCCCTTCGAATTTGATGTGCCGTCAATAGCCGAAGACATCTATATATTATGTTATCTCTTTGATTCTTGTAATTTTTTTCCCGTTAGACCAAGTGAGACTTTCTTGTTGTAATAGACTAGCTCACTTGGATTTTGACTGTATTGATGATTTGAATTGGGTTAACCAATTTCCCTCTTGGCTCTATGTTTCGCCAAGTTGGTCCTAAGCCAGTGGGCTTCGATCATTATTATAACGTTTCAAGTCGAGGTTATCAATAAAATTTTATCGTTTGAGAAAAAAAAAAGAAGGTAGTTGATGTTTACTTCATTGGGATGCCAGTTCAACAATTGTGATTGCTTGTAAAATGTACTCCCTCTGTCCCAATTAATAATTATATAGTCTACTATGATTTTTCACAAATTAAGAAAAACATTGGAAATTCTGAATATGCAAAATATTTTACTTTATTTGCCCTCATTTGATAAACAATGTAAATTATAAAATACATATTAAATAGGGTCACAACAGCAAATGAATAAAAGTAAAAGAATGGAAAAAGTTCTATTAAACATAGAAATGGACTATATATTTGGGACATCTAAAAAATGAATAATGAATTTAGTATTTGGGACGGAGGGAGTATTATTAATAGGGACGTTAATCGTGTCGTGTTTCGTGTTCGCGGGTCGTGTTCTGACACAGTTATAACAGGTCTGACACGAACACGACCCGTTTAATTATTTGTGTCAAGATATACGGCACGAACACGACCCGTTTATGACACGGGTAACACGAACACGACACGAAAAACCTATATAATTTAAATTCGACACCAAAAAAAAAATGGAGAAAAAACTAAAATTTCAAATAAGAAATACATTAAATTATTAAAAAATATTATTAAACGCATTTAATAATTTTTTCATCACCATATAACCAATTAAAACATCATAAAATATTAAAATAATATGTCACTTTAAAGTTAAATGGGTTAAATAGGTCAATCGTAATCGACCGTGGGTCGACACGATTTGACTGATCTATTTATTTTCCGTGTTAATCGTATCCGACATGATTTTGACCCGAACCTGCTAAGGGTTATACATGTACCTGCTACATTCGTGTTAGGTTTGTGTCGGGTTATTGTGTTGTGTCACAGATTGACGCCCTAGTATTATATATGTGCATTAAATTTTGTAAAGCTACTTGTTCATGTGGAATGTGGAAATTTGTGTATTTCCTACCAAATTTCAGCGAATTATGAGTAGAGTGGCTCTGCCTCTTATACCACATTTAGAAAATCAAAATCGCGAAATAACTTGCATTAATTCAAGAAAATCAACGAAATTATCATTGTTTTAGAAATTGTCATTCTAAATACATTATCTACCACGATAACCGAGAAAAGGAAGCATACCTAAATTAATAATTAATTTTAAATGACTTGGTATATGGTTTGCCGAACGATTGGTTTTTTTCTTTTAGGTTTTCTTTAGTGCATTTTGTAGAAGGAATACATATTTCTATTTTTCTGTGAACCGTCTTGGGGATCCTAGGTCAATTATTAGTAATTTTCCTTGGTTTTCAATTTGGTCTCTCAATAAATTAAAAATTTCCTAATGATATCTACATAGATTAACTTCATGACAATTTGATACCTTCTTGAGTTTAGAACCTTAAAGGACCACTCTAATTTAATTATCTTAACACAACTATGTACATTTAATTGACAACGCAAAACCAACATGTCAAGCTTCTGAATTCAAGTGATGAGGGGAAATGTATTTTGCCGGTTAATTTTTTTGCCCCTTCTAGCTCGGGTTGAATCGAATGAAATTTTGTTTTTCTGTTTTTTTTCTTTCTCTATTTTGAAAGGGTCTTTCTGTTTGATTTGAGCTCATAGGTATGAACCTCACCCAGATATGACTTTAATTACCATCCGTTTCGAATCTGTATCCAATCAGATTCTAAATATATATAGTATAACCTCGATAATTTAATACTCAATTAATTAATAATCTCATTTACATAATACTTATGGTCGGTCCCAACATGGGGACAAGAAGCAAAATTAATAATTCGCTAATTTAATATCTCGTTAAATTAATAAATATTAGCATATCAAGATTATTAATTTATGGAGGTTTAACTATATATATTATATATATTAATTGGATTCAATTCAAAAACTAATAAAAGTTCAGAAGCCCAAAATCAAATTCGAGCCCAAAAGAATTATATAAATAAACTAACATGTCATGAAATCGAGTTGAAAACAGAAATATAGCAGGAACAAATTCTTTAACGAGTGCCGTTATGTAAACAATTTAATTTTGATTGTAATACATTAGATAACATTTAACACACGAAATTAACTAATTTTAGGGCGTAAAAAAAAAGAGAATAAATTAACTAATTTTTATTTACATAGAAATAGCTTTGATTAATTTGAATTATGAAATCTGAACCTTGATATAATCAAATTGTGAACATTATTCGTTTCCCATTTAGTATACTGTTCTGATATGGCAAACTGCAACTTCAGACAGATGAAAAGATGTAATCATTTTTTAGTCAGAGCAAGAGGAACAAGTTCAAAATCTCATAATACATGAACCATTTTCACATTAGGAATGAAATTGAAACATATACATGTCCCTTGCATTTATACAGTGAATAATGACGAATACAAAAATCACTTGTCAAGTATAATTAATTGCCTGAAATAAGATAGCTCTTAGTTCTTAGAGCAATTATCACATAAATATTGCATTCATGCGTGTGTTGTGTGTGTCTTATCGCCGGATCGACATGTATAAAGCAGATAATGAAAAATAAAAAATAAAAAGTTCGGCTAAAATTTCCGGGCGAATAGCTCACATGTAAATATGTTGTCCATAGATGTGGTTGACCTCCCAGCACCCAAGACAGGAACAAGGTTGAATATTGGCCCTTTATCACTATCAATTCTTTTGCTCATCTCACCAAATTCATTGAATGCATTGGTGAAGATCGTCGACAACATTCCATGGCTGGTGTGAGAACTTGCCGTGAAATAGATCCTCAAATTCTACAAACAAACAACATATCGATTAGAGACTTATTCTTGATTAACCGTGGATAAGGTATACATGATAAGACAAAAGACTAAGCAAATGCAGAACCACAATCGGCTATTAAAATACAGCCAGAGCAATAACAATAACAGAGGATAATTTTGTTAAAAACAAATATAGATTTATCTTAACTGATAGGGAATAGCTAAAAAAATATCAGGGTCAACATTGGTTTTTCTCACTCGGAAGGTGACTAGCGATAAAATAACATGGCAAATGTTGGTCAACAATGCATATAAACAATTAAAATATGGACATGCACACCAACTCTAATAAATAAATAAGTGAACAGAGATGATTAACAAACGGATATTTTATCAACTACGCAGAGAATCAATCCAATGTAACGACTAGAGAAAACTAAGTGGTGGTAGATATGTCAAAAGACTATTTAAGTAGAGAAGATATGAAACTTTTTAAATAAACAAGAGGAAGATGTGATAATTGAGCCAAATGGAAGGAAAAACTAACCATTACATTGTCCCAAGAGAACTCATTCTCTAGAAGGACATTATCAAGAAGATAGACGCAAAATTCTGCCATCCTCACAATTTGTTTTTCAGTATTCACTTTACTTTTTGCTTCATCGGGGTCAACAGCCTCAGAACAGATCTTTGTTGCGATTTCCTGTGTGATAGATATGGCAGCTGTACATATTCTTCCACTAATGATACATTTCTGAATACAATCGTTGTGCCAGCTTTCATGCTGAAATCCCCAGTGATATTGTCTCGTACATAAACCTTGTTTGGCGACACCTGTTGGGGTCTCCATATTCTCCCCACAGTAAAGCAGGGGCTTTACCTCTACCAAAGCTCTGCACACGAAAACCACAGTAATCCATAAAACAAAAGGTTTTGAGCTCATCTTTTCTGGTTAGCCACATACATCTTGAGTTAATTTTGTGTCATTACTGTGGAACATATGCCAAAAGTAATGATTGCAGAAGATGCCCTAAAAAATAAACCTGATGATTTTCATGAAACCTAATGATAAAATATTGGGATAACTGCAAAAAACTACAATTGAGATTTAGCTTTAAAAAAAAATCATTTATCTTTAAAGATTACAGAAAACCCCCCGAGGTATTACAGATACCCCCTCGAGGTTTGTATTTGTTTTACAGATTACCCTCTAATAGGGTGAATTATGTAAAATATAAACAAATGTCGATGGGGTATTTGTAATTTTGAAAGATAACTGGGTTTTTTTTAATAATAATTAGGCTGAACCTCAAGAGTAGTCTTTGTAATTATCCCTAAAATATTTTACTTGTGCAGAAATTTAGGGGATCATTATACTGATGGTAAGCATACGATGTATTGGGTTAACTCATGAGCATCCAAGCAGGTAGGTCACCTTTTGGGTAGATCAGGAACAAGAACGTATAAAATAACAGGACCATTAATCAGTGCAGGCATGTTGGACCTGCTTCCACTAATTAACCGCAACTTCATTTCTGCAAGACAAACATCCATCTGATTCTCAATGGCAGCTCTGTCTGACGAATTCAATGATGCCGAACAGTAAATAATGAGAGCAACAGCAGACGTAGATATTGAACATTTAAAACATTTTGCAACAGCTTCGGCATTCTCTAGTGCTTGTTGAAACTCAAATGCAGGACCTTCATCACAGAGCAACATTGTTGGAGGGTCAAGTCCCAACTGGCCAGCCATATACAAAACATCCTTATGCAAGGTTGCCTGTAACATTGGCATAAATAAATGAGTAATAAGCTTTAAGTTGAAAATATAGTTTACTGATAAACAGCCTTAAATACATGCATGCACATTACAAAAGATACTAAACAGACGGAAAAGACACGTTGATATTTCTGCACTGTTTAGGTCTCTATTTAGAAAACTTTACAGCCCAACTTTTTCACTAGGTTCTCAGCAGCAAAACTAGATTTAAGTGAGGATATGGGATAATTAAGTCGTCAATCTTGATGAAAATGAATAGAAAAGGTGTGATGCTGCTGAGTACCAATGAAGGAGACACTGCAAAACTGCACACAAAATATATATAACAAAAGAACACACTGTACATATTATACATGCGCACACGCACACATATATTTATATACTAGTGTTTTTGCTCATGTGAAATACAAATGGTCATAAATTCATTGTATTGGATAGAGATGTAAAAAAGATCCATGTGGTCTCACTATTGACAAGAAAGAGTATACGGGAACTAGTTTCCTCCAATGGAAACAGTAATGTGGAGTTCACTGAGGTTCAAATGCTATATAGAATAATGTACCCAAGAACTTAACTCGGAGATACCAACCAAATAATAAATGCAAAGTAAATTACGAGTAGAAAGTAAAACTGCCGTTAACTGGATAACATCATTCAGAAAAAAACATTACCTTCTTTTCCTATTTAATAATGGTAACATTGATGCGAATCCTCAAGAACTTTTAACAAACAAACATTGATTGGAATATGGTTGTATCGTCAAACATGTTAAGAGTGGTTGTACCAAATGATTTGTATGTAAGATCGACAAGAAGTCTTTTAGATGGAAGATGAGAGACACCAAGAAAGAGAAGTTCTGCGTCCAAAACAAAAGATTCATGGTCAAGTAGGACTAGCTTTTCATACAAAACGCTCTCATACACATCGAAGATATGGGAAGCTAAAGGACTTAAGACAGATTACAATGACTTCATCATCTTGTCAGTCTTATGGTTAACTAATCATAACAGTGGATTGCTTTCATTATCAGGATATTCAGGGATATAAAATGTCAGAAACTCTTTGTTATGACAGCATAATCCAAATGCAAGCCAATGAAAAACTAAAATTCCATCATGAATTATTCAGGTGATGAAGAGATAAAGTTCGAATTGGCATATGAAATCAAACACATTGAACACATGCCACACATGAGAGAAAGAAATTCTCATTGAAATGCTTAAGGGGGATTAAGGACCTTTAAAATTAAATTTGGTCTAGTTCTTAATAGGTTATAAATGTAGTGCTTGCCTTGAGACCTGAATCATGTTCTTTTGCACTAGTGAGCACAATTAATGTTTGCTGACCCCATGATAGTATGAAAGTAAGGGTTTGAGGTTCATCAATTTTGTGATACTATACAGGATAAGAATTGGTAAGGAATAACAATGCCACCATATATATAAAGTTTTGAGGAATAATGTATAATAATATCTGAAGAAAGAAATAACATGTTAATATAAAACAAAAGAAACTTGTTGGCTGCAGAAGTCTTCATACCATATGATAAAGAAAAAAAAAACCAAATCCACACTTGGGGAATGTCTAACCTGACTGTATGGACCAATACAACTAGGAGCCCACTCGGAAATACTTTGAACATGCAAAACATTTTTATTATTATCCCTCGACACCAAGACTTCCATATAGGCCCTCCCCAAACCAGCTTGGAGTAGAGGAAGTTCTATTGTAGAACGTGATGGCACACCAAACCGACACTTTTCTTGAGTAATAAACTTCAGATATTGATCATTTGCTAGAGCAAACTCATTCATATCAGCAATATATAGATGTATATAAAGAACATTCTCCCAAGAGCAATTATGTTCAATAAGCAGCGACTCAATTTTTGTTAAAACCACCTCTAGATCCTCTCGCACGTCTGTGAAATTAAAAAAAAAAAAACAGTAAAAACATGAACATCCAAATTACCAGACCAAAAATAGAGAAGAAAACAAAAGTGATTATATGCATGTGGGAAAAAATAAGAAGAAGGGAACTTACGGACACAATAACTTTCCACAATAACTTAATGTCATACCTGCTGAGGTTCTAGAGGCATCTTGACGCCAACAAGCAATGGAAAAAGTATCATCCGTCCTGGATTTTGAGAAGTGAAGTTCTTGTTTTGTATCTACTGCTAAGTCACAAATTACATCATTTTTTAGGCATGGAGCTTCCAAGATATCTAGGGAATCTCCCAGCACTTCACATACTGAATCAGATTCTCCAACAGGAACTTCATTGCTTTTGTCATTAGATAATGAGACCAACTTCTTCTCCAAATGATATTCCACGGGATGAAGAACCCCTACAGGAGCTATTTGATCTGGTGAATGTAAAACAATTTGAAATTTATCTAGCACAACTCGAGCATTCTGGAAAAAGATCTACGTGTTAGTATTTTAAATGGAAAGGGAACAAACAAGCTCAAATAAAAGTTGTTAGAAATCATAGAATCATAGGTTGAAATAATTTGAACGTCTCACCACACACGTCACAGTGAGGTCAAAACGCGAGAGAACCGTAAACTTACTTTGAAGAGTGGGCAGTCCAGAGTTAAAGTTTCATATTCTCCTCCTTCACCACATACATTTATCCCATATAACCTGCCAATGAATCAACAGAATAATAAATGCTGTGGAGATTATATATGACACAGTACTAGAGATGAGTTCACTAACATACTCCTTTAGCTTGTGAAGATGCGATTCTAAGTGTGTTATTTCCTTCCCCAAGTGCTTTGAAGGGTCTAACCCTATGGCTGCAACCTATGAAAAGGACAAATGGATGGGATGAAAAAATAGTAGTTAGTAACTGAGTAAAACAGAGATAAAAAAGAATATTAATTCAATCATCTGAATAGTTGAGCAAATTCACAGGGTCAGTCAAACTGCAGATATATCAAAGATAACTTAGGCAGAACTGTTGCTAAGCAAAAGTTAGAATTATATGAGGATATTTTATCGTTCCATATAAAATAAAATGTGAATAAATTTTGCCGTCAGAAAACTGTATGTGAAATGCATCAAAAAGTTAGATAAAAAATCACTTAAAACGGAATAAAGTTAAATGCATCTTATACCTTTACAGTAATGGCAATAATTCCACTTCTTATCTGGAGACAAACAAAAGGCAGAATCACTCAATATTATTAAACAATTCCTGTTATGTAGAAAAATATACAGAATTAGCATTAATACACCTGAAATTTTATAGAACTGTATCTATATTTGATAAAATAAACTTTACCATTTGTTGAAGGAGCAATGACTGATCCTGCTTCCACAAATATGCCAAAGAAACAAGCCCTAACCTCGAACATACACTTTCCACACGTAGCCTTTGATAGTCAGATGCAATTGCACCTGAGGAAACTGCAGAAACAGAGGGTATTTGCCGCTTTACTTCTTTTAGGAGGATTAACATATCTTCAACCTCATCCCCAGGGGTCATATTATAGTTAAGGCCATAATGCCTGTGAAGTCCAAAATAACAAGTTGTCAAGTGAAAGTCCTATTACTTCATTGTCATAAACCCTACAGTAGATACATCTCTAGAAACTTGAAAATTTTCAGTAATTAATAAGAATTCGGCATGACAGACCAAATGAAGAAGGTTATATGATTATCAAGCCATATTCTTATGCCTTCTTAGGTCTTCTAACGAAAAACAAAAGCTTCACACTTAATGGGCTTGCCTGGTGGATCCTTGAATCCGTCTCCGAAATAATGGAATCCCCATGCATTGGGCATAGCTAACAACTATCTGGTGCCCCACCTGCAAGAGACATTCAACACTTCTTAATGAATCAAAAACATAATAGATGAAAGAAATACCAATTCTAAGCTGCTCATTACACGGATGTGTTTTCACAAACCAACAATCTATCACATAAATTTGCATGTATTTTCCCAGAGATAATTACAGCTAATATGCCGGAGAAATTGTTGCAGGAATAATGACTTCCACAATTTAGTTACGCAATAACTCGAGGAAGAAAAGGAACGTAGCATCTTAAAAACTCTAACCGCATCTGTAGAGCGAAGGTCATTCTTTCAGTACTAAGTCTATAAAGAGTTGTAAAGAAATTATTATACGGCATCCGGTTTTAAGTTCTTTGTCTTTTGATATTCCGCTATAGACATGAAAACAGGGAGCTTCTCAGCCTGCACTTCATGCATTTTAACCACACATAAAACTTGAAGCTGGTTGGTACTATTGCAAAAGATATTTGGAAATAAATGGGAATTTCAGTTCACAGCACAATGACCAAGCAACAATATTACAAAAGAACTTATATTTCCTTCAGTTTGGGGAACATTTTAGACAATTGACAATCATCTGATCATTTTAAGCCACTCCACAGTACTCATACACATACATGTCAATCATTTGCCTATAAGAACGTGATCTCCAGCAGTATACTAGTATCAATTTAAATTTCTAAAACTAATGGACTTTAATCCTAACTCACACACAAAAACATTTAACTCCAGCCTATCTTCATTCATCAAGCTAATAAGGCAGGCAAAGAAAGTTGAATGAAGGAAAAACCTTACTGTTTGATACATGTAACTATCAAGCTCATCTTGAGCATCATCAACAGGCATTAAATTGGCCAGCGCTACTATCTGAAATCAGAAATTTAAGAGAAATAAGAAAAATTATTTAGAATGACTTCCGAACTAAATTGCACACGCACTTATACACAGAGCGAAGAGAAACCTGGTGGCCGTATTGCTGGCATTTCATCATTGCATAGCTACTGTCCTTACCGCCGCTGACTAGTGCCACCACTTTCATTATCTGGCGCCACCGAGTGTTTCCGCCGGTTGAGTTGACGAGGGTTTTGGAGAGCAAGCTAAATTTCTGGGGACCAGTTATAGTTCAGTCAATGGCTAGGTTCTGGCCGTATCAGATGGATTGAATAATTGGGAAAATGGAAGAAAAAGTTCAAATTCTAATTGTTATGGCCCTTGCCCTAATTTCAGGACCGAACTCCGAAGTCACTCCATTGACACAGTCCGAGGTGTACAGGGGACTTGGAAATTATCGAAATCGAACTCATATCCTAATCGAAATAAATTCAGACCGAAAATATCCATTAATTTTTTAACATTTGCCGATCGTACAGTCCCGAAATTTTTATTAGTACCGTTATGAAGTTTTTTCAAGTATTCATAACGAGAACCGTATCGAACCATACCGATCCGAAGATCCGAAACTAGAACCATTTTAAAGAATTTTTTTATATACATATATAATTTCGTTATCTTATTTATATCTTTTTGAGTAATATCTTATTTATACTTTGATATTGAATTAACTACGTATTTTGTGATTTAATACTATATAAAAATATTACTAATTTCAATATTATTTATAGTTTGATTAAGAATTAAGTGCACATCCTTTGGTATTGGTAATTAAACATTGATTTTCTCTTCTTTTTCTTCTTCTTTTTTTGTCCCAATTTTGTGTGTGTTTTATTTTTGACTAATATTAGAATTTCTGTTTTTCCGTCCCGTCCTATTAGAACCAATTCTCCGTTTTAAACAATCCCGAACTTTTGGAACGTTTCAGAACGAAGATTATTTTCTCTTGAGGGTTTTGGAGATTGACTTTTGGATCGCCGAACTTCGCAAAGGTTATAGTCTTATAGAGACTTCTAAATTTTCGGATCATCCCATCTCGTACACATCCCTAATAAACTATGCTCATTTCAGGCAAAATTATTATCTTTTATCCTCTAAGCTGGCTTTTTTGAGATTTAGACTTTTGTTTGGTTTTTATATCAGAAGCATCTTTTTTCAGGTTTATGCTATTTAAAAGAAATCTAAAATTATATTTGTTTTACCCAATTTTCAATAGAAATTCTTATATATGTTGGTACACTATTTATTAACGAATAGAGTCTCTGTTCAAAAGGGTGTTTCATCTCCTATTCAAATTTACGGATGATAGTCACATATATAAAAGTTACCATGTTAATTTCGAAGCATAAATAAAAAGTAAATTGTGAATTTTTAATATAGTAACTTTTTATATACGTGACAATCATCTATTTAGTGGAATATGAGATGGACCGCGACACCATTTGGAACATAAAATCCAATCTAATATACTAATTCTTATAACATTGATCAACTATATTAGGCTTTATCAACAATTACATTGAATCTATTAATACTAAAGAAAAAATATTAAAAAAAAGACAATCAATTATTCTAAAACATCGGAAAAAAGAAAGAAAAGAAAACAAGGCTTTGTTAATGTTCTTCCATTTTTATTTTGGAGAAAATGAAACCTTTTTAGATATCTTTCGTCCAAAATAAAACAATTCTTCGCCAAACAAAATATATGGTGCATTGGGCATTATAATTATGTTATTCAATAATTAAATTAATATTAATACCTTATTAAACTATTATATTATAATAAACACTAGTATTCCACCCGTTCGATGTACGGATTATATATTAATTCTTGGCAATATTAATATTTTATTCATTTCAATTAAATAATTGCACATCAGAAAACAAACTATATGAGAAAAAAATACCATGAGCTAATTATGATTGAAACATAGTGGCACAAAAAAATACAATATATGGAAGAAAACATTTAAAATGAAATAAACAAATTTATTATAAGTTTTGAAAAACTTCTTTAAATACAACATTGATTGTTGAACTTGAATGGTCACTATCACTATCACCACTACATATCAAAATTTTAAGACCCTTAGGATTAGTAACACTATAAACAACTGTTTTGCATATTTTTGTGTGATGATTTATACATATTTTTGGCGTGTTTTATTTGCATTTGCATGTTTTAGTGTTATGTTGTTATTTTATTGATTTTTTAGGTTTTGGTGGAAAAAACAAGTTTTGGAGCAAAAAACGTAAAAAAGTCATTTCGCGCAACTTCGGCAGTCATCGTATTTTGGACGTAACGTTCACATCCGAAGTCCAATTGACATTATTAATATACCATTGAAAAGCTAAGACAAAGTTCTACAATGTCTATTCCTTCTACAAAATGCAAATGAAGACGTTTGGATGGGTTAAAATCATGTGCAAGTCGAAATAATATGTTGAAATTTCGGAAATGACACGTCTTGGTATTTTGCCCATAACTCTCTCTAGAAAATTGATATTAGGGTGATTAAAGTGGCTATGGAAAGCTAAGAGATAAATCTACAATTAATAAGAAAACATCAAGACGAAATTCCGACGTTTAGAGGCCGCGCGGCGCAAGATCGCTGCCAGCAGCAAAATGACCAGGGTGGTGCGCGTCTTGGCAAGACGGTTTTGATGATCGCGCGCCGTGACTTCTTGAACACGAAATTTTCGATTTTTTTCCGATTTTTGGCTCTTCCACCTTGTTTAGGACTCTAGGCTTATAAATAGGACTTGGGGAGCCCCTATTTTCGACACACCTTCATTCTTAGCACTTCAAAACTTTAGTTTTTGGTATTTTTCTCTTCCATTCAACATTGGGATTGCTTGGGTTCTTCCCCTTGAAGTTATTTTGCTTCTTAATCAAAGAGTAAGATTTCTTCATCTCTTTTGTCCGATTTCAATTGTTGGGTGATTATTATTGTTGCATGATTATGTTTATGATTGTTTTTTTTTCTTCAATTGTGATTATGATCTCATCCCCAAGCATGAACTAATTTCCTTGTTCTAGGATTAGGATGATTTGATTCAAACAAACAAACATGAGTATTGATTAATTGATCTGCTTTCCTGAATAAATTGTTTTACTTGTTGATTGATTGTTTGTTCAACTCTTGATTGTTTAAGGGGATAATTGAGACCGATCGAAGATATTATCCCTGGATTAAATTTATTCAGGGGGTTAAATATGAATCATAAATGTAGTATCTAACGCAAGGCTTAATGAAAATAGCAAATTATGTTGGGATAGCCCTAATCTGTGAATACGAGAGTTATCAGATCTAGACTTAGTCTTTACATGATTGTTATATTTGTTAATCGCATGATCAATTAATTGATATTCTACTTGCAAGTTTGATGAGATGAATCCATGATCCTAGACTTTCTTCGATATCTTTTTCTCCAAGTTTACTCGTGCTTAGTTTTAATTCGTCTTTTTAATTATTTTCTTTAGTTTAAATAAAACCAACAAATCTGGTTAGAGTGTTTAGGAGTTATTTTCTATCTATTGTGATACATAATAATTATTTGTCGGCTAAGTCTTCCTTGAGAGACGACTTGTGGTTAACTTGCTACCCTACAATTGATCTCGTTCTTTTGCGAGGATTGTTAGACTTTTATAGGTGTTTAGCGGTCGAACAACAACAACATACAGTTGACCGTGACTAAACACATATTTTTTAAAAGGAGCCCTACATTCGACAAAGATTGACCCTGGCTCTTATTAATAGACATTGCATAAGACATTGTTAACGAAAATTGTCTTCGTTGAAATTTGAATGGAAATCCTGGATCTGAGGGAGTCAGTGACATTCTTGGAATAAGAACTTTATGACCAATATTGCCTCTGTTAAGAACTTGTGCTTCCCAGATGTGATTTTCGAGTTTTGTAGTAATCAGTCTGGTCCCATTACATAAACCAAGAAAATGATCTATGTTACGTAACAACATAACAAGAGTTCCAACCTTCAAATTATCTCGTGATTCGGAACTCCAGAGCATTTAATTCCATTTTAGAATATATTCAAGATTATGAACATCATTTAATAAATCAGTATTTCTATCAGAATGGCACGTGGAATCAGAACTCAAGTATAATATCCCTTGTGACCTATTAATTAAAACCATATATTCATTTACTGATTGCACGACATCTAAAGTTGGAGCCAATATAACTTTTTGTTCAAAATATGATGGGTCATCATCATTACTTCCAAACGATGGATATGTACTTTTGACAATAGGTTCAATCAGATCATCGAATTATTTCAATATAAATTCATCAGGAATATCAATTGTAGCAAATCCATCATTTGATTCCCCAAGTTTTCTATCCCCAATTTGTGATATCCAATTAGCAAATCGACTCACTTCATCATAATTTTCACCAGACTCCATACTTTGTAATCTCACGTTTTTGGTCAATTTCAATACAGTGTAGTAACTCCACAAATTCGATGAGTTAATAGTAGCATGAATGATATCTTGTCTAGTCCCTTTTGGAATTATATGCAATATTTGACGAAAATTCCCAAAAAATACAGTTTTCCTCCAAATGGAATATATTTCCTACCATGATCAACTATTTTCATGATATCCTTGATAGTTCGATCCAAAGCTTCAAAACAATATCTGTATATGCATCATTGGAGTCTCGCCCCATATCATAAGTTTTGCCTTGAGAATGAGTTATGCAAGTAGGGAGCCTAGTTTTATATTGCAAGTTGATTCTTCATTCAGATTAAATGGAATTGAAAATATTAAATATGCAGTTCTCCCTCCAGGCAGCAAAAGAGAAGTTATGCCACTGGACACAATGTTTAATATGATATCCCCCTTGGATCGTAATCCAGCTGACAATGTCTTTCAAATGAATGTTTTCCCCGTTCCGCTATAACCATATACAAAATATTTTTCTATTTTCCGAATTCACGAATTCAAGAATTGTATCATACACATGATGTTGCTCTGTATTTAAATCAGATAGAAGCCTTTCATGCTCTTCAGTTAAACTTGTTCAATCATGGGAGGCTTCATCATATATTAGTCTAAAACCCGACAATGCAAACTATCGTTCCTCTGGATATGGCATTGATTGGAATTCACGTAAACTCTTTCCCCAATTTCGTAAAATCTTCTCAATTTCCACCAAAGCATAACTTTTAACATCTTTCTCGGATTATTGCAGATCTATAATATAAAAAATATAAAAATTAAAATTGGCATTATTAATGAAAATAAAAGATACCTTGAAATTGAAATAAATTACAATGTTTGTATAAAATATCATCGGATAGATAAATCCAACTTGACTAAAAACGACCTCCAATCGGCTTATAGATCCAGATGACAAAAGGGTTGCAAAGAGAATCCTCATGGATTGTGCAGATGCCCAGTGGCTTGTTTCAATTATCCTATCGATATACTATTTATCGTTGTTTAACAATCCTAACTCATAGCAAACATACCGAAAAGAATTGCATTGTACACCATTGATTCGACACATGTCATTATAACATGTTGGACTATGTACTATATTTAGAAGAGTTCTTAAATAGTACAAATCACTGCAGCCCGGAGGAACAAAGAAAATACGTCCAATAGCAAATCCTCTTTCTCTTGGAACCCATGTTCTCTAGAATCTGGTTTCCGTACAAACTTCATAGGAAATTCAGTGTATGTTAAGTCTCTTGCTTCAAGATATCTTTTACTAGCTTCCATCTATGCAAGAAACATGTTTTGATTAATAGTTTCTATAGGCAAAATAGTTTCAATGTTATCAGAATCAGAGAAGATAACATTCTGTTCATTCGGAAGATGAAAACTAAGACATTCTACTAAAGGGTCTCTATACTGGATTTCAAATCCCAAAATTCTCCAAACAGCTTCACACGACGAAATGTATCTACAATCGTAGTACAAATTATCTTCGTGAATACTTTTTTCCATGTTGTCATCATTTGAGCTCTGATAGAAAGATGCAGTAACCGATCGTGCCCCTTATTTATATATTTGAATAAATACTTGATGGCACCACTCGACATTCAAATGTGCCCCATATCGAATTAATAAATATCGATTATCTAAATGAACTCTATTTGTTTTTGAATTGTCCCTCCGTTATCTCTATATCTGTAGATAGGATAACCATCTTCATCAATATAAGTCGTTTCAACAAACCTTTTCGGAAAATACTTGGAGCAACGACCATCCACCAAGCAAGTAGATTTTTTTTTGTCGTCACCACATGGACCATGTATCATAAAATCCTTTACCGTATCAAATAAATTGGATCATTATTTTCATCAGGAATCGTTGCTGAAATAATATTGTTGATGGCATCTACAGTAGGGAATTTATCTTCCTTGCATAAGAAAAGCAGAATGTGTGTATGCAACAGTCCCCGTTTATGAAACTCTATAGTGTATATTACTACAAAATAAACAATTAGACTTATTAAAATAAACTCTATTGTATAAAAATCACTTTATAACCAATGTGTTACTGCATAAAATAAAGCAAATGCAAAAAAATCAAAATAATCACCTGCTTTAACATTTCCAAATATTTTATTTTTGCGAAGTTCCTGAATCAATCCATCCAATTTAACTTTGAAAACTCTGCACACTATGTCAGGACGATCCTTAGGTTTAAGAAACATTCTTCCACAAATCTGACTATTTCGGGCCATTTTAGTTTACACGTAAATGTAATAAAAAAATCAGGGTAACCTGCCCATTTACATATAACCATGGTATCTTGGTAGTTCTGTATCATATATCTGGCCCTCCCAGTAAAAGAATATGGCAATATGATCATTTCCTCTTGATTAGATGCATCAGTCTCTCCACGCAATAAAGCATTATGAAGACCTTTGTACATTTCAGATGCAATTGCTTTTGATGCAATCTAATATAGGTCAACCGAGTAGATTCTATCATAGTATATGCATTAACTACAAATTGTTGGAAAAGTCTTCCAGACACCAAAATAATTGATGCCTCACCGTTCCTTTCATGCATTCTATAAGCAAAAAATTATCTTATGATCACATTCTTCCGTCCTCCAAATCCAGACTTTAACTCAGAAAATGGTATATCCTCTTTGTAACTATCTTCGCCATAAGGAAATAACAGAGGGTATTGGAGACTAAGATAAGCAACATTCAACTCATTAATTCGTTTAGCTGAACCGATTGAGTCTCAACCAAAATATCTCTACCACTCAAGATGTAGTTATATATTAAATAGCAAATTATTTTTGTTGTATCATGAATGCCTATTTGCTGTTTTAATAAAAATATTGTCTGGTATGTTAAAAATATTCGGCATGTTATAATTACAGTTTCCATCAGTCTAGAGCTAAATTAAAAACTTTTAATGTGTGTAAAAAATGCATAGTTATATGATTGAATTTACAAAATACATAATATGAGTTACTTTCTTAAAATTATAGATTTAATATGCATTGCATTATTGTTTCTTCATCAACCCTATATACTAAAAGAGAAAATAAAGTTGACATGTGTCATCACCTCATTAATTTTGACATGTATCAATTTCTCATTCTCCAAATTACACATGTCTACTTTATAATTATCCATGTAACATTCTTATCTACAAATTAAAGATGAATTGATAGTATATTTTTGAATTTAAAAGATTACAAATTTAAAAGATAGTAACAAATTTAAGAGATAAGAAATAATCTAAATATCTAAGGATTTATCTACACTATCATTTAAAAATATATTTAGTTTATCTTTTAAATTCAGATTTATGCCAACTCCAATGTATATTTCAAGTTATTCTTATTAAATTCAGTTTTGAACCATTAACCAATTATATTCACAATTAAATAAATAATTCAAATAAAATTATAATCAATTAAATAAGCTCATCATAGATATAAATGAGCCTATCACAACAATTAAAGTTAAAATAAATTAATTTATTCAATTATCGATTTGAGGTTGGGTAGTGATTATACTACAGGATCCTATCAAATAACCACCATATATGTTTCTCAACAAATTCGAGAAACACGTCAATGAATCTAACAACCAATAGAAATTGGAATTTGATATACATTTAAAAATATTATCTTTCGAAATATATTTGGTTTATACGCATCTTTTAGTTTCTGATTTTTGCTACTACAGAATTCACATCTACCCTATATACTAAAAGAAAAAAATTTACTCTATACACTGAAAGAAAAAATAAGTTAACACATGTTATCACCTCATTAATCTTAGACATTTGTCAACTTTTCATCCTCTCAATTCCACATGGCAGCTTCACATTTATCTATGTGGCATTTTATGTACAAAATTAAAATATAACAAATTTAATCAAGATTATGAAAGATAAAATATAATCCCAAAAATAAAGGATTTTTTCACAATTAGTTTGGAAAAGATCAAATATATCCGAAGATATTTTTTTAGAAATATTCTATTAGTTCATAATATATATTTTTGAATTTAAAAGATAACAAATTCAAGAGAGAGAAAATAATCTAAAAATCAAAATTCTATTTAAACTATCTTTTAAATTTGTCACACTAAAATTTTGTCTTTGGACAAATGCCGTGTAACACACAAGTGTTATTCTAGTGTTGAATATACATCAATTTTTGCATTGTTTTAAATTTTTACAAAAAATGTACATCTGAATATTTTTGCATCGGTAACTTGGATAATATCTGCCTGATTTTTCATTTAATACCATATCTTTAAATGAAGCCGAAAAACATACATATAATATAATTTTTCGTAATCTTTATTGGATTTGTTGTATTGTTGTCTCTATATATATATATATATATATATATATATTGTTTATGTTTTAACAAACCCTTTAAGAAGACCCTATGGTCTTCTAAAAACTGTTTGACCCCACATCTTGAGTGTGGTGGATCATGCATTTCATTTGAGTCTTCAATGTTTGTAATTTTCCAATAATATTTATCAATCGGATCTAACTATCCATGAGATTTTCAAATACATAATTAAGAAATAACCCAAAGAAAACTTCATTCATAAAAACATAGTCAAACATCCCAGCATAATAGAACAAAAGAGAGAACATAAATTCCAAGAAATATCTCAACAAATAAATAGCTTCAGTCCTTCTCTTGCTTGATCTCAACAATAAGTCTTTTTTCTTTTCCGGTAGAGGAGAACTTATCCAATAGACGTCTTTTCAAGCCATTTCTTGAGTAGTTTCATCTAAAGGAGGCATGAACTTAGAATTCTTCATTTGTAATTTAATCTTCAGAAGAATTTATCTACATAAAATAGATTAAGTTAGGAGGAAACCTAAATTAATAAAATTAAAATCAGAAATGATCATACTACAAATATAAAAAAAGTTACACCTCATCATTTCCATCACAGTCCCGAACTCTTCATCTTTGAAAACACGTCGGATTGTTGACTCCCATTGCATAATCCATAATATTTTTCAATGATTGTGTTGTCTGTAGTTAACCTGGTAACTGGAAAAACTCCACTAAAAGATCTATGTTATCATGTCTTAATCTTAACCTTAAAAAGAAGCTTCTTATCCACCAAATCCTGAGTTTCTTTTGGAATCGTCTAAAAGTAAGACAAAAAGAAAATATAGTTAATCAAATATGCATAAATATCTTCTTTATATTGACAATCATAAGTTTATAAATATATGCATTATGGTGTCAATTATGAATAATAGTATCATCTTATCCGAATAATAAAGTAATACCTCTTCATTTGAACTTTCTTTCAATTCATTGGCTATTTTACCAATAAGCTCAATGCACCCACTGCTCCAAAATCAAGAATGCATCATTTCATGTGTAATCTACCACACGAACTTGAAGTTTGTACCTAAATAATATGCAATATACATTAGGAGTGACTATCAAAATACATTCCAAAAAATAAAATTTTATCAAGATATATCTTATACTGCCAATTGGGTCCTTAAAATCGCATTTCTCACAGTAGAATTCACCTGCGATTTTAGTTATTTTGTTTTAACATTTTGTGCATGCTATGTACCACCAGTCCATTCCAGATTCGTTAGCAATGATCTTTGCAAAAATCCAAAACTCCCAACATATTCAGTAAATTAATGAATTTAAGTGTAAATAGTGGAATGAAAAAAAATATAAATATTGAACAATATATAATAAATTATTTATAATAGAAGTTTCTTACTTCCTTAGTTTCTATAATCTCTTCAATAGTCCTGAAAATGTCCTTTGAACTCTCTAGATTTTCAATAATTGTAGTAGAATTAATTGCTTATATATGACTGATTGATGATATCATATTTCCTCAACAAGCAAACCAATTTTGTATACATAAAGATTATAATTTAAGAGTAATTATTTCATTATAGATTGACACTAAATTATGAAATATACATACCGACTATGAAAACCAGTTATTTTGTCAACATCCTCATCTATTATAACTTTTGTGACATGGAAAGTATTAGATACACAAATTTGCTCCCTAAATTTTTTTGTCCGACATATCTATAGAATTAGGGATAACGTTTTTGATCAACCCAAACTATACGGGTTTTTACACTTTGCAACCCGAACTTTGAAAAGTTACTGATTGCAACCTAAACTTTACAAAATTTTACACTTTGCATAAAATTCCGGTTTTACCCCTGGATTCAGGAAAGTTGGTTTGTAGTTTACACTCTAAACTTTAAAGTTGTTACACTTTGCAACCTGGACGATAAATTTCATTGCATTTTCTTTGATTACTCCCAAAGGTCTTGCGATCCTCGAAAATGGTATCAGAGCCTAGGTTTATTAAGAACTTTTAGTTAAATTTATTATATTTATGTAATTAACAATTGGTGAGGAGAAATTACTCCGAGATTATGGATCCGGACCGATGTCCGAGATGTACCCCTTACAGGACATATCGTCAAATATTGACGATGTATGGACAAGAACACCTTGACCAGGTTTCATATTGGGAATACCAACATGAAGAAAAGAGCGAACGGCAGAGCCGACGGGAAACCTTAAGGCAATGCAAAATGCGAGCGAGAATATTATAAGCGATTCGGATGCTTAACGGCACTATATGTTCACTTGATGAACCTTCAAGAAACGGTTCATGAAAATTCCCATCGAACAATGATTCCGATGGAGTACCGAGTGGAACGAGATACTTTCAGACAAATCTAAGATCTCCGAAGATATTAGAGAAATCCAAGACGGTGCGAATTATGGCAACCGCCATATTCATCTACCAAAGACAAGTTCATCGATCCGAACTGGATGGAGACGATGGTGAAATATCGAAGGAAACTCTTGAACTCCTTCATGATATTCAAAACGAGTCAAGAACCCGGAGGACAGCCGAGTTCATCCGGAGGAAGGAAACGTATTGATTTTGGGGACGGTACCTATTTACACCAAGCAGAGGAGAGAGCCTCATCATCGGTTCTAATCAAGCAAGTACCGGCAGAAATCCGGGAAGAAGAACTTTCGGGCGTGCTCACACTAGAGCTAATGAAAGTTTTAAAGATGTAAATTGGACATGCGAGCAAGAGGGCATATCTCAACAGATTGCCCAGGCACAATAAAAAAACGAGGAGTCGAGGTTCGAGGCCACACCGTAAATCGAAGAAGTTTGTCTATTATCGGATTTAATACAAGTGTATCAATTTGAGGATATTCCTCGGATGAAAGTATCTATGAAGAAGAGATCTATTCTCGATGATGGAAGTGACTCGGCTTCGGGAATCGAGTGAAGAAGAAATTCTTCAAACAGACGATCGGGAGGATATGTCAGGATTCCTCTCTCACACAACGGTTTCTCATAAAACTCTTATGAGAATCATGAAAGAAGATCCAATGCTTCAAGTCTATGATGGATTTACAATCGGAGCTATGGAAAAAGCATTGGATAAGATTGGGTTTCGTAATGAGAAAACACCAAATTATTCACAGGGGTAACAATCGGAGAACTTGCCATTCGATGGAGTTTCTCGGTAACTCGATCGAGATGCATTGGTCCCTATTAGAGAAATACAGGAGATCAAAAGCGAGTTAAAAGAGAAGTTGCTAATACACTCTCATGGATTCACATTGGAGCCATAAAAGTCATTATTAAGGCAACATTCAAAGAAGGAATAGATTCGCCACTCAATCTTGCAATTTTTGACAAGCGAATCTCACATCTCAAGGATTCATGCCTTGGAGCGGTCACAGGAAATTTGTATGCAGGAAAATTAGCATTCAATGTCTATCCAAGAATTGCATACAATTTGGGAGATCGAGACTTCAGTAGAGTCCTAACCCTTCATCAAGATTTCAAAAGAGTCGATTTGATGAAAGAAGGAAACAGGCCTTACTCGATCACATACAAGATTTCCTATGCTCTCTCGAATACCCATCATTCCGAAGTATTCTTGAGAAAGGAATTTATTGAAGTCCCAAGAATCTTTGAGGACTTTGCTAGGGTGGTGTTACCAGAAATCATTGAATCTCCAACTATTAAGGAGATTGATATGATAATTCAAGATCAACCAGTCTTCAACAAAAGTCGGAGTCTCAGAGTTGAACCTAGAAGGATGTCTTTCCAGCAAGACAGAATGGTGAGTAGCAGCCGTTGGGATGAAAGGAGACCAAGTACAATTCAAGCGCATCCCCGATGTTTTTAAAACAAAGAAGAAGAGTCGAAATGTCCGAAAAAGGATGGCGAGAGGTTGAAGTAATATTCAAAAGATCCGGAACAATTAATACGGGAATTGAATTTCTGAGGAGCATAAACCTTGGGAAAGATTACAAGACGGAATGGAGTTCACAAATTGGCTAATAAAAGATACTGAGAATCGAGATGACCACTAGTCCATTCTCCATATACATTTCTATTGGAATGTTATATCTTTGAATATAAGGCCGAGTATTTCGCCGCCTATATTGATTCAGTCTTTGGAATATGTCTTGCAGTAGGATGTTTTTCCTAAAGAAATTGGAGAAGATTTACCAGCTATTGCAGGAAGAGATTTCTCTAAAAGGATTCTTATCCTTAACAGGGGGAATTAAACAAGCGTAAATCATGATCGGAGGCGCATGCAAAGACCCCATGGTACAAAGTGAAAACGCCACCAATTTATTTCCATGATACAGTGCGAGATATTTTGCTAGGAAACAATTTCCTACAAACATTCAAGCGGTTCACACAAGAGAACGAGACGAGAAGACTTATTTTCACAACCTTATGTGATCATAAGATTATTGTCCAGAGATCGGGAAGCATTTTACCGAAAAATGCCTATTAATTTTCGCAGAAAGCGTGGTGATGAAGCCAAACTTTGCAATCCAAAAATGGCGGATCGAAGGAAATTTGGTGAAGCTTTATTATCCTATAGACAATTTGGTTCCATCCGAAGGATCGAAGATATGGGATAATAACTTGTATTCATTCGAGTACAAGGAGAAGAACGAGTCACCCAGGAAGCCATTGCACTAATTATGGATGAGTCTAATGGAGAATCCACAGAGTGATGTAACCATAGAGGAACAAATATCACTCGAGGATATCAAGAAGAAGATCCAAAGGAATTACAATGAAGATCCTTTGGCTTGGTGGGATAAGAACGAGCTTAAAGCTTCCTTAAAGGTTAAACCTGGAAAGGAGTACGAGTTCGTAAGATTCAAACCAATCCTTATGAACCAGGGAGATCGTGAGGATATGCAAAAGATACTTAAGGAACATCCGGACCTTAAGTTAATTTCACCAGGAGTTTCTCCATACAAGCAGATCCCGAGGATTCTTAGTCGAAACCATGGAGAAATCAAAAGAGGAAAGCCAAGACTTGTTATTAATTACAAAGGGATTAATAACATTTTGGAGTTCGACGGATACTATATCCCAAGCCGAGAACATCTGGTTAACTGTATCAAAGGTGCCAAGATATTCTCAAAGTTCGATTCCAAGTCCGGATTCTACCAGATTAAGATGGAGGAAGAAAGTAAGAAGTTTGACTTTTCTACACCACGGGGACACTATATTTGGAATGTGATGCCTATGGGATTGGCTAATGCACCCCGGATATATCAAAGAAAGATGGATAATCTTTTCAAAGATTATTTCGATTTCATGTTCGTATATATCGACGACATTCTAATCGCATCAAAGAACATGAAGGAGCATCTCAAACATTTGGAAATATTTTGAGATGTTTGTCAAAGAAGGATTAGTGCTTTCGGAAAAGAAGGCGTAATCGCAACAAGACAGATTGAATTCCTTGGAATTGAAATCGATGAATCTGGGAATTATTCTGAGTAATCATATTGTGGAAAAGATACAGGATTTCGGATACACTAAAAGACAAGAAAGCGACTTCAGAGTTTTCGGGAGTTGTTAATTTTCTTTGGAATGTTTATTAACAATCTAGCATACTATAGGAAGGTGTTTAGCCCATTACTCAAAAAAAGATGCGATATTTAAATGGGAAGACGAACATCAAGAAGGAATTAAGCAACTTAAAGAAGTTTGTAAAAAGCTTCCAAAGCTTGCGATTCCCAAGACGAGGACGAATTGGTTCTGTACACGGATGCGGTGATGATTGGTGGGCGGAGTTCTTACGAAAGTCACACCAAACGAGGAAGTGCCATGCAGATATCGCAGTAGTTTATTCCCCCTAGTGAAGCAACTCGGTGGCATATTAACGAGAAAGAATTCTTTGCAATCGAGAAAGGCTTTTAAAAAATGGCCTCTATTTTCTCGACTAAAAAGTTTACTTTAAAAATTGATAATTCAAGTGTCAAGGCTTTTCGAAAAACAAAATTGAATCAAAACCGAGAAAAGGCTCGATTACTTAGATGGCAAGTGAATGTCAATATTATGATTATGATATTGTCATTATAAAATCTCATGAAAATATTCTTGCGATTTCTTGACACGAGATGGAAGACGCGTTGTCGACGAAGTCCTTAAACGACTAAGACATCTCGGGAAAACCTGGAGAGTCTAGAACGAGATTTTGGGGCGTTATGTCTCAATGCGAGAAGTTTTGCCGGACGACTTCAACAGTGACCGGAAATCCGTTTCTAGTCAAATACGAGCATGCCGGTTCAAGGACAATTGTTCTTAGCGGCGCAAGGGCCTCTCTTCCAGCCGCATCTCCTACGGTGCAAAAAAAAGGGGCCGAGAGAGTACGGGGCTCTAACCCGGAGGTTATGGATTCAAGTACCATAATCATAAGTGTTGCGGTGATGCATCCCGAGAGGTGTACAAAGCGAAGCGAATGTTGAAGCTCCGGTGTCACAACCCGAGTCTTCAAGTCAACCCAAAGACCTGACGGGGTAAAAGAGGGAGAGTTGAATCTTAGGCCACAGAGGCAAATCTAAGGTTCAAACGACGAGAATAAGATTTCTCCTATGCGGGTATATCGGAGGCAATGGGAGAAACTAGTTATAAGACAAGGTATTAACCGAAAAAACAATGGTTGATATCTCGGGAAAGTATCCGAGAGTTTGGATGAAACCAGGAAGTCATCCAAATGAAGTACGGGGAATGGTATACTTTTGGAGCTTTAGCTTCAATCTATCTTGTGTCACCAGGATTCCCGAAATTTCAAAATTACCGAAATGGATTGGGGAAGCGATTTGAGACTGGGCCAATAATCCACACTTGGCTAGAGGGGATATTTTGAATCGTATTTTATCAAATGCGGCTCTGAACCAAAGAAAGAAAGACTTTAATGAAGCTTTTCATTTCATCAAGTTAAGAAGACAGGATGGAAATGCTTTAAAATACATTAAAGCGCCTTCAGGAAGAAGGACCAGTGTTAGTAGGAGCATTTTCTCAAGAAGCTTCTACGCAGGCGAGCATGGGGTCTTTGGGTTTGTCTAATGAAATGGACAAAGTCAAATATCCATTTAAGTTCTTCCCATTCGGCGAATGGATCTTTCCTTTTGAATTCGATGACTGGATCAACCACAGGATTTGCGGAGGAACTCTTGAAACCAAAAGGAGAATTCTCTGGGAAAACAAGATTCCGGCGAGCAAAGAAACTTACAGGAAAGTCAGTAACATGGCGCATGTTGGCCGTTGGATCGACCGGATCTGTCAAGCATGCCCCCGAAACAGAAGGAACCCGAGTTTGGGAAAGGTTTCACCCAAACCCGACCGACAGGACCATACAGCTGGAAAGGACAAAGGCCCAGCTCACAAAATGCGTTTTCCTCGGGGACCACGCAGACCAACTTTTTAAAAGATTCCCGACAACCCTCACATGGGTAAATTTGAGTCACGCGGAAAAGAGAAGAAGGCGGTGGCGAGTAATAATTCGTGAGAGTATGACGTAGCGGTGACGTCTTACATCTCAACAAGATTTGAAGTCCGAATTTCAAGTCCGGACTGACCTCTATAAATTGCAGGATTTGAAGGAAGCTGGGGACATCGAACATTTTCCTTAGTTTTCTTATAATAAAGTCTGAGAAAAATTTGTAATATTTTGAGTGTTTTAGTTTTTAAGTTTTTATGTATTTTCGAGTGCAAGCCTCATACATGAGAGGCTAAACAAGTATTCTCCTCCCAAAAGGAGATTACTAATGTAATAAATTTTTCTTTAAGTTCTTAATAAAATAAAGGTTGTTTGTTCAACATGTGTTCATGATGTACTATTGATCAATTCCCTTTGAAGAATTACTTTTACGCCTTGGAGTAGGAAACGAACCAAGGCTGTGCTGAGCGGTTTCTGAAGGAGTCGGATAACTTGCAGATCATCTTCCCTGAGGGTGAGGTTGAACAGTGAGGAGCTGTTTGTCAAACGATCTGGGGGCAGTAATTTTCCGACTGGTGGCGTTGCGAACCACTTAACCCGGTGCTGTTTCGGTCAAAAGAGGTATGAATTTTAAGGGATTTATTAATTTTACGGAAGCATGTTGGGCCTGATATGGTCGTAATGGACTATTTTCATTTTCAGTCTAAAAGACCCAATTTGTATACGGATAAATACTTGAAATAAGATCTTGATAGAAGTATGTCTTGTTGAGTTTATAGGCTGGAAACCTGACATGATCCATCTAAAACCTCTGAATAGAGACTGGATCTAAGTAGGTGTAACAATGCCACGAACAAAACAAGTTACAGAAAAATCGGGTTCTTATTTCTCGAAAAATCCGAAAAACAAATTGATTAGGGAGTGAAAACTTTTTGATTATTGTATAATGCAATATATTTATCCTTATGGAGCAATCTGCCACAAATTAGAGTTTAAAGGGATAACTAGAACTATTGTTATTAAAAAATATAATCCTAGGGGCAAAATGGTCCAAAAGTTGCAAAGAGTAATTATTTTCGTAGTTCAGGATGCAAAAGGTTAAAAATAAAAGTATAGGTTGTGAAGTGTAAAAAGGGGTAAAGTTGAGGTGGTTAAAAATAATTATCTCATAGAATTATTACAATAGGATCATCACATGTATTTTTCATATATTTCGTTAGTGTATCAACATAATCTCCCCATAAGGTACAATGCAAGATATTTCCACTGCAAAATCAAAAATTTTAAAATTATAAAAAAAATAATAAAGAAATAGTATACAGTAATCAAGTATGAAATCAATTACCGAATGTCTTCCAAAACAAAATCAATCTTATATAATTGTTTGTTGGCCATCAATGTCCCTATGTTGTGGAGCATATCTAGATGCCAGTTTTCCAATCACATCTTCAAAATGTAACATATTAGTATATAATTGTATAAATTTGAATATGCAAAATATTTAATTTTGAAAATAGAACTTTACCGATTAATATGTACTCATCGAGACAATCTGAAAAAGTGTCGAATGATTTGAAATCATAAATCATATGACGAAATGATTCATCAAAAATTTCGGTTAGTTGTGTTTTAACAACAAATACAATCTTGTACTTTCCAACTATTGTTTTATATTTCATGATATTATTTACCACCATAAAAATTTTAACTGCGTACAACATGTTCTCTTTCAATATTGATTTAAATTTTTCAACTTGCCAGCGCTTGATTGTTGAATGGAAAAAATAGTTATTGATTTATTTATCATTGATGTTATATTTATATGAAAATGGTGTTATAAACAAATTTATTAAATACCTCCATATCATGAAATATGCACTCCATGCATTAAACATATGCACTATTTAAGAATGAGGGTAGATGATAAGCACGAACCGAAGCCTCATTGCCCACTCAACTTTGTTGAGGCTTATGTCTTTTACTAAACTGAATAGTGGCGTCATTTTCAGAGTGTTGAATGATATTGTGAAAGTAATTGAGCTACTATGCAAAATCCTAGTTATGTGACTTTTGGGGCTGAATGAGTCTACTATTTATAATAGTCTTTATACATGTAGCTTGGTGTTTTTGTCTTCCAATGATTCAAATTAAAGCTCAATTTACTGCATTTTATTTTACATTGAATGAAATAAATATTGTTTCTTTTATTCATGCTTTTCTCGATGTCTGGACACAAAATATAATGTTATATTAGAAAAATTAAAAAATAAAACTATTTGTCAGTAAAAAAATTCTATAACCCATGTTGCAAACATATATAGCCCATGATGTAAACAAATTGAAGCATGTTACAAAAATGAAAGTTTAATAGATTTCGAGTTTTGATGCAACAATAAATAATTGCTATAAATAAAAAAAAATGACCAATAAAGTTTAGTTTTTGTAAAATAAGGCAATAACTAATCCTGCAAACAGACAAAATAATCGACTTCCGATGCAACATCAATTGTGCAATGTACTGTTTTATTTAAAAAGTGTCAAAGTAAGCTATTTTTCAGTCAAAAATGTATGCAACCCATGCTGCAAAAAGTATGCAACCCAGACAAACCAAAATATTTTACAAAAAAGTATAGTATAGATTTGTATTTTAGATGCTTTCATTGATGTAATAAACAAATGCCAAATAAAGTTTAGTTGTCCATTAAATAAAATAATAACTAATGATGTTGTAAACATACATGAACATTTTACCAAAAAAAAAATAAATTTTGGCGGGAAGTTTCCCAATATAGTAACTAACATGTTTTTATATATAGATATAGATTGCTATAGATAAAAAATGACCAATAAAGTTTAGTTGTTAGTAAAATAAGGTAATAATTAATCCTACAAACAGACAGAATAATCGACTTTCGATGCAATATTAATTGTGCAATGTACTGTTCTATTTTAAAAAATATCAAAATAAGCTATTTTCAGTCAAAAAGGTATGCAACCCATGCTGCAAACACTATACAACCCATGCTGCAGACAAACAAAATATTTTACAAAAAGATATAATATAGATTTTTATTTTTGATGCTTTCATTGCTATAATAAACAAAAGCGAAATAAAATTTAGTTGTCCATTAAATAAAACAATAACTAATAATGATGTTAACATACATGAACATCTTACCAAAAAAAGAAACTAAATTTTGGCGAGAAGTTTCTCAATATAGTAACTAATTTTATATATAATATGTATGTATCCTCTTTCATTTTTATTAAAAAATTTAAAAATGACATTATTCAAATTTATAATATGTTATTGTTCATGAATGAAAACAAAATTACTTTTCCTACTTCTAATTTATTTCAGAAGTGTTTGGAAATTCTAAAAAAAAATATTTTGAGCTACTAGATGGAGAAAATAAGGCAGTGCTTGTTTGTGAGTGGATTTTCCTCCCTTCCACTTTCTTGACAAAACTTTAGATGAAAGTGTGATGACTTGTAAAAATTCAAAAGCTGCACCTTTTCAAATAATCAATTACAGCTATTTTGAATTTAAACAAAAATATATCACATCAACTATCATTATTATGCAATCATTACAAATACACTATCTACTATCTTTTATTTTCAAATCACCAACCACATATAATCTCTATTATACTAAAAAACCATCACATCAACTATCATCATCACAATTTCATCTTATATGATTATATTCAATCACACTCTTAAAATTTGTTTTTATTTTTTCAAATAATTTTATAACACTATTCTTTACTAAAAATTAAAGCAAGTGGAAGGAAATGTCAAACAATCAGACTCTAACATTTTTTTCTGCATTGGAGTTGGAAATAACATTTTCTTTTAAATATTCGCAACACTCCCTTAATATTAGTAAAATTAAACTACAGGGTAAAACAACGTGGGCGGTTTAAAATTAATGTTGGGTGGGCGTGGCGCCAACATCTCATATTGAAGTTTAGAAAATTGATAAGTTACTCCCCACATGGGGTGTTAATGAAAAATGCCCCCAAAATATTAAAACTTGATTTATACCCTTATGCCCCTACTGCTCACTTCACTGCCAACCTAATTGTCCTCCTCACTCCCATCTAATTCTGCTTGAATAATAAATCGAACTTGCAATATTTTTGCACATTTCAAAAATAATTACAAGTACATACTCATTCTTTATATTATATCTAACAATGTCAATTTATAACCATTCTGAAAATCTAAAAATTTGGCCAATTTGTCATTTTCAAATAAAATTTAAACTCAAATTTAATTAAATATAATGAACACATGAAAATTAACCTGACTAGGAATTTCAGAACTGATATAATTTGACATTGTTAGATATAATATAAAGAATGAGTATATAGTTATAACTGTTCTTAAAATGTCCAAAAATATATACGGATTTGGTTTTTTCTTCGAACAAAATTTGATGAGCAATGAGATGGACAATAGGGGTGGACGCATAAATCAATTTTAATATTTGGGGCATTTTTCAAAAATCCTTGGGGACAATTTCCCAATTTTTTCTTAAATTTTACTGTTTTTAAGTAGACAATTAGCAGAATGATATCATTGGCTTCCTCCATTCTCTCTTTGATTTCTTGGAAAGTGGGTGATCTTCTATTGGGGCATATCGGATCGGTTCTTTTATTTGGATCTATCGGATAGCATTGACTGCATCAGGAAATTCAGTTTGGGTTTTTCGGAAAGCGGCTGTTGTTGGACCTCCTAATGAATGCCGTTTCAGCACGTGGGAATAGTCAAGTATAGCCGGGTCACCCGACTTCAATACAATTTTGGCCCTTTGACTTCTTAAGTCATTTAAAAAAAATGATTTCATTAGATTTTCTAAAATTTCTCTCTCTATCCCTTTCTCTCCCAAAAAAGACCATTGATTTCCACCATCTTCAAAATTTCGAATTTTCTTGTCAAAACAATGGGAAAACGACTGTGCATCGACCGAAAATTTGTAAGAAGTCAAAGTTCATCATCCACAGTTGTTCTTACATCAAGGTTTAGGGTTTTCTCAACCAAAATCGCTCGCTTTTGACGTGGGAATGGAACCGTTGAGGTATTAATTGATTTACTATCATTATTTGTGTTTTTCTTGTTCTAATAGCCATGAAGGGAAGCTTTTGAATTGATTTGGTTGTGAATATATGGTTTTGGTAAAGATTCGCGCATAAACGACTCAAGTTGTTTATAAACGACCCGAGTCATTTTTTGTTCAATCGACTCAAGACTCGGGTCATTTACAAAATGGTTGGAACTCGATTCTTTTTCATATGCTTGACAATATTAGGCTCATGATCAAGTTCACTATTCAAATTATCACAACCATTAACATTCACAATATTGGGCAATTTATTGGTACTCAAGTTTGATTTTGATAAATCATTTTTCATGCAATTCATATCCTCAACAAGAGTACTATTATGTTTTTCAAGGTTTCTAACATTGTCAAATTTGGTGGTGTGAGCACATGATAGTGATTCATAGGAAGTAAATAAATTATCCTTTTCATTTTTCAAAACAATGAATTCCTTTTTCAAATTTTTGTACTTAACAAGTAAATTTTGGAATTCATTTTGAAGATCATCAAAATCATTTTGCAAATCACTATAATCATTTTGAATAACAATATCATAGGAAGTAGAGGGTTTTAGACATACCTCGTTTTCCTCTTCGATGCCTATAAAATATTGTTAGACTACTTCATAGTTGGAAGTTGTAAAATGTTTGTTCCTTAGATTTGAACTTGTATCCCTTTGAGAAGTAGATGCTTTTGTTTGACTCCTTTCATTTGCAAATACTCCATAGATGGCTTCTAATTTTTGTCATACTTCATGTGCCGATCGAATTCCAACAATATGTTCATATTCCAAATTAGTAAGTGAACAATACAAAATATTGAGAGCTTTACCATTTAAGGAGATGATTTTCTTCTCTTCATCATTTAGCTCTTTGAGGCCTTTGGAGGTGTGTGGTGTGTCTATCATCGGAATGGATTCTCCATTTATGACGATGTTCCAAATATCGAACCCGCAACCTTGTAGATAACATTCCATTCTTTCTTTCCAAAATATAAAATTTTTGGAATCAAATAGTGGTGGCTTGGTGGTGGAGGTGCCGGAAAGATGAGCTTCATTCGTAGCCGACGATCGTTCCTCTTCACTCGCGATGTGAAACGAGCTTGCCAAAGAGTTTGGCTCTGATACCACTTATAAGTCCAAGTGGCTACGATAATCTAGAGGGGGTGAATAGATTATCTCCATCTTTTCGATTTTACCTTCGTTTTCGAACAAAACAAGCCAAGACAATGTAGAAGGTGTGGAATGTAAACAACACACGTCGATTTATAGAGGTTCAACCCACCTAGGGCCTAATCCTCTACCACCCCAGTATATCCGGGATGGATTTCAAAAAGAAAAAGAATTTTATTAATTACCAAAATTAATACAAACTCAACTTACAACACATTGAAGAGCACCACACTCTTCTTCAACACCACCTTTGGAGATTACCACAATCTCCCTTTGAAGATTACCACAATCTTCCTACAACGGCACCTTTGAAGATCACCACAATCTTCAATCTTGAAGAATACCAAATTCTCCAACACCTCAAGAGCACCACACTCTTGAAACACCTATCACCTAGATCACCCAAGTGTGTTCTTACCACAAGAACACTCACAAGGATATTTTGTGTTGAATGATGACCAAAAATCAAGATTACAACTCAATAATGAATAATACAATTTGAGTGCAAGTGTAATCAAGAAATGAAAGCCTAGACCTCAAGATGTGAAAGTGATAACCTATGCAAATTACAACAAGAATAATAACTATGAAGAACAAGTGTTTGCTTGGAATGTATCTTGTTGTGTTGTATCTCAATTATTGTATTGGTTGCTCCAAAACTTCCTCTATTTATAGGAGATGATTGATCAAGCATAGGCTCCTCTTGGGGATTGAAAATCTACAGAAAAATACAATTAAAATCAAGAATATAGTTGTTAGAAATCAATCCCATAATTTAAGGAAAAGATGTCTGCTGTCAAACGGTCAGAAATTTGCTGTCAAAACATAGGGCGACCGGTCGTGCACTGATAAGAGAAAAGGAAAGAACATATAAAAAATACAGGGGGCGACCGGTCGACGTAGACCTCGACCGATCGACCTCATCCCCAACCGGTCCCCCTTAAGGATTTTCAAGAAGTCGAAGTTCTATTTCAAAATAAACGCCCAGGTACCGGTCGACGTCACCGGTCGACGCCCTGGTCGACGTCCTGGTCGACCGGTCGACCTAGCCAATTTCTCCTCCGTCTCATTTTCTGTTTCAAAATTCATCTTCAGGTACGGGTTGCCCTCTATGGCGACCGATTGACCTCGAGACAGAAATATTGTCCAATTTTTGTCGAAAATAAAACTCAAGAAATACTCCGAAAATTTAGTAAAAACATTTTAAACTAATCGGGAGTATTTAGACAACATTTAGGAACCTTGTTTTGAAGTAAAAACTAATAAACATAAAATCATTAAAAGTGTTGTCCAATTTTATCTAAAATAAAACTAGGAGAAATACTCCGGAAAATATTAAAACCAATTTAAATCATTTAGGAGTATTTGGACAACAATTAAAAACATTGTTTTGGTGTAAAAATAAAATCATCAAAATTAAGATAAAAACATGTATCAAACAATCTCCCCATTTTTGATGATTACAAACCAAAACAATTTTTAGAAATATTTGGGGGACAATTTTAAAAACGATTTTCCGGTAAAAACATCTAACCGTTTAGAAGCAACCAAACTTTCCAAAATACATAAGCAACCAAGTAAGGGAGTAAATATTATCCAAAGATAAGCACAAGCTCCCCCTATCAATAAGCACATGTAAAAGCAATGAACCATAAGCTAAAAGCTTAGCTTTTACATATTGTTCAAGAGCTTATAAGCTCCCCCTGTCAACAAAACATCATTAGACAAGTATAACATCATTAGACAAGTATATAAGTCCATCAAGCAACAATTGGACTAATTATAATTCACAACTTATGGCTTTTAAGATGCCATAGCTTATAGCTTTTATAACAAGCTTTTATTAGCTTCTTTGAGCTAACGAGCCAATATCCTGTTTCTCCCCCTTTGGAATCATCAAAAAGAAGGTTAGGATGATAAAAACATTATGCAAGTTTGTCAAAGTGCGTCAACGATACGATATATCAACCATTGAAAGAATTAAGTTTAGAATCCAAAGAAAAATAGGAGAAGTGTATCATAAGAAATCCATAAGCTCATTTTTGTTAACCAAAAACATGATCTTAATAAGAATTTAAGACATTTGAAAATAAGAGAATCATGTAGAAGTTGAAATTTTCATTGTGACATTTCATCGAACACTTTGTGGGCGTAAAAATTAAAAGAAGTTGTATATAGCCCTTGTAAAAGAAATTAAGCCAAGTTTTTCATATCAACACCAAAAGAAATTTTTCAACATATGTCCAACAAATAAAAGACTCAACAAAGTAAATTCTCAAGGGTTCGACCCAATTGAGATAATTTTAGCCAAAAACAAATCAAGGCATTACTAATGCCATCAAGCAAAAATTAAAGAGCCATCAAGTAATACATGTCAAGCATCAAACAATGCATATTAGACATTACAAATGTCCCAAATTATCCATCTAAACAAAATGATCAAGGCATCTCAAATGCATTTAAGCAAAAATTAAAAGAAGCACTTTTACCATCAAGTACTTCATACCAACTATCAAACAATGCCAAACTAGAGTATTTTTACCATCAAATACTCCATCAATATCATGATCATCCACAAGTCATTATCAACTTGCTATTTTAACCCTTTCAAGAAAACAAGCAAATCTCATTAGTGCAATTTAGAGTTTTACAAGATAGTCCATATAAATACGTAACAACATGAACAAGAGAAAATGCTAAGATAATAAAGGGGTGGGGACATCATTCCTCGTCCAAAGAGAAGCAAGTTCCGGGAATAAGATCTTTGATGAATTTCTTCAACTTGCCGATTGAACTTTGCATTTTGGAGGTCTTTTGCTCCAACGCCTCATACCTAGCTTCATGAAATGTTCTTAAATCATCATACTCGGCTTGGGTGTACCTCCTAGAAGGTTGAGCATTGGTATTACCCTCCGGCTTGCTTGGTTCGCCTTCCTCCGCCAATCTCGCGGCCTCGGCATCATCAAAGAAGTTGTTTGGATCTGGGGAACCTTGGCCTCTTCCTCTAGCCATTTTAGTTGGTCGGATGTCCATATTTTTGCGCATAGTGACCATTTGGGAGATGTTATCAATGTTTTAATCATTTTGAAATACCTCCGAATTGCACTCCGACGAAGGTAGTCCCGATTGTATAAGAAGTTTGCAAATCCAATTGCCCATAACAAACTTCTTATTTCCTTGAGTAATAGACTCAATTAGACATTGAATAAGAATAGCGCCAAAATTAAGTGGTTCCCTTCTAGCAATCTTATAAGTCAAAAAATAGTCCATGTTGCTAGGCATTTTTCCCGCTTTTCCACATATGCAATAGGCGACAATAACCGATATAATCCGGTGTTCAAGAGTCATTGCCAACAATGAATATTTTGGCCACACACTCAAATAAGTCTTGACTTCTTTCATAGAAACCCCCAATATCTCATCATTCCAAATAGCACAAGAAAAATAGTCCCAACCACCTTCTCGCACATATAAAATCCGACAAATGTCATTGGGAGTCCATCTAAAATGACGACCCCTTACAAACGAATTCAAAGCAAGAGGCTTCCTTTGATCATCATATTCAACCCACATATTGGCATAAAAATGTAGAATTATATCATCATCATATAAAACATAAGGATGCTCTCATAAGTACATCCACCATTACTCTTCAAAGAATCCTCTAATAGTAGGATATTCATCTGTAAACGAATTAAATCGACAAATTTTCGTACGAGCTATCGATTTTGCACCCATGTTCAAATTTTCATAGTACCACTCCCCAAATTTGTTGATAAAATCTAAAACATTATTAGAGCGAGGAGCTTGAGGTATAAAAGGTTTCTTACTTTTTGCCCAACGGCAATTGTTGAATGAAATCATCCCGCGGAGTTCGGCAATTTGAGGATTGGAGAGTACCGGGTTTTCAATATCATCATGTTCTTGAGCTACACTCCTTTGGGTAGCTCGAATATTCCGTTGTTCGGCTTCCTCTTGCCGATTTCTTGAAGAACCCCACCCTTTCTACGCTTGGAGGTGGGATTTCGACCGGTAGAATTTCTTGGAGGTTCCATATATGTAAAATTCTTGCAAAAAGAAGTGGATTAACAACAAGAATCACAAAGATTGATGAACAATTGAGTATTATAGAGAAAATGGGGTGGGAGCTGCGCAGGGTCGAGGGTTTGAAGAATTCTTTGTTCTGTTTGAAAGTGAAGACAGACGGGATTTAACCCAAAATATTTGCCTAGGCGACCGGTCGAGGTGGGGTGCGACCGGTCGACGTGCGGCGGCGGGTAGAGGTGTTAATTTCGGCCCCGACCCGGCGGGCTGGCCCGAACCAACCCGATTTTCTAATAGGCTGGGCTTTATTTTTTAAGGCCCGAAAAAAGACGGGCCTCAAAATCCTGGCCCGATCGGCCCGGCCCGGTGGGCTGGCCCAAAAAGCCCAACTTTTTTAGTGTAATTTTCATTTTTAGGTCGGGTTGGGTTTCCCATTTTTGCGCCCGTGTGACACTTTTGGCCCTACCTACCCGATTTTTCGAAAAGTCCGGTGCGGCCAGGCCGGCGCCCGGTCTTTTGACTCTAGCGGGTCGTCGGCCTTGACCGTCCCAAAGGTAATTTTTCATTCTCCAGATTTTTTCAAAATTCGATTTTTCACCCCGAAAGTTTTTAAAACTTTGCAAAAATATAATCGAGGACTAAATTCGACAAATACTATTTTTGAGAAAACATATACTCGAGAAAATCGAGATTTTACGAGTAGTGCCCTTTTGAGAAAAATTCATAAAATCATTTAGAGGTACTTAAGGGGTTGAAATAAAATATTTTGAAAAATATGTGCATGATACGAACACAATATCGAGTACTAAGAAAAATATGAGTGAACATACCTCGATGGTTTAAGAATATCTAATAGACGATAGCCAATGAATATGAAACATATAACCTACATAATTCTTTAAACAAATTTTGCACAAGATATAATAGCACAAGTGTAGCCAAGCAATAAGAGATATCACAATAAAATGCTTATGCTATAGAAATCCATAAGAGTTTAAAAACAACATGTAAGGTCTCATTTTCAAAGGATTTTAAAAACATAAATATATATTGAGGACTTTAAGTTTAAAATTATGAAAACTCATCTTGCAATTTAGACACAAATAAAAACATACATACTAAGTTAAAATGCATATGTTAGTAGGAGATACGGTTTACCAATTACGCTATTTCCATGGGTTGTGTCGTTCCCATTGTTGATGATATCTTTCCTTTTGAAAATCATCTTGTTGATGATAGCTTCTCCAATTGTTCCATTTCCAAGCATTGTGGCCTTCCCATTTTCGAAAGTGTTTTCTTTTGGAAGATCATCTTGTTGATGATGTCTTTGCCATTTCCAAGGATTTTGTTGAAGGTGTTTTCTCCTTTGATCAAATGAAATGGTCATTTGATGTCTTTTTGGCGGTATGAATTTTCTTCGATTATTATTTCGCCGAGTACCTAATATAACCTTGTTTTGTGGTACCCTCAAGTGCTTGGCTCCTTTGGGATTAGCTTTGAGACTTTTAGGTCTCCAATAATAATTTGAGCTATTTCTAGCCCGACAAGTATTTACGGCGTGTCCCTTCTTACCGCAATAAAAGCAAGTAACATTACTAACATGCATAAGAACTCGATTCTTTTTCATATGCTTGACAATATTAGGCTCATGATCAAGCTCACTATTCAAATTATCACAACCATTAACATTCACAATATTGGGCAATTTATTGGTACTCAAGTTTGATTTTGATAAATCATTTTCATGCAATTCATATCCTCAACAAGAGTACTATTATGTTTTTCAAGGTTTCTAACCTTGTCAAGTGTGGTGGTGTGAGCACATGATAATGATTCATAGGAAGTAAATAAATTATCCTTTTCATTTTTCAAAACAATGAATTCCTTTTTCAAATTTTTGTACTTAACAAGTAAATTTTGGAATTCATTTTGAAGATCATCAAAATCATTTTGAAAATCACTATAGTCATTTTGAATAACAATATCATAGGAAGTAGAGGGTTTTAGACATACCTCGTTTTCCTCTTCGATGCCCATAAAACATTGTTCGACTACTTCATAGTTGGAAGTTGTAAAAGGCTTGTTCCTTAGATTTGAACTTGTATCCCTTTGAGAAGTAGATGCTTTTGTTTGACTCCTTTCATTTGCAAATACTCCATAGATGGCTTCTAATTTTTGCCATACTTCATGTGCCGATCGAATTCCTACAATATATTCATATTCCAAATTAGTAAGTGAACAATACAAAATATTGAGAGCTTTACCATTTAAGGAGATGATTTTCTTCTCTTCATCATTTAGCTCTTTGAGGCATTTGGAGGTGTGTGGTGTGTCTATCATCGGAATGGATTCTCCATTTATGACGATGTTCCAAATATCGAACCCGCAACCTTGTAGATAACATCCATTCTTTCTTTCCAAAATATAAAGTTTTTGGAATCAAATAGTGGTGGCTTGGTGGTGGAGGTGCCGGAAAGATGAGCTTCATTCGTAGCCGACGATCGTTCCTCTTCACTCGCGATGTGAAACGAGCTTGTCAAAGAGTTTGGCTCTGATACCACTTGTAAGTCCAAGCGTCTACGATAATTTAGAGGGGGGTTGAATAGATTATCTCCATCTTTTCGATTTTACCTTCTTTTTCGAACAAAACAAGCCAAGACAATATAGAAGGTGCGGAATGTAAACAACACACGTCGATTTATAGAGGTTCAACCCACCTAGGGCCTAATCCTCTACCAACCCAGTATATCCGGGATGGATTTCAAAAAGAAAAAGAATTTTATTAATTACCAAAATTAATACAAACTCAACTTACAATATCTTGAAGAGCACCACACTTTTCTTCAACACCACATTTGGAGATTACCACAATCTCCCTTTGAAGATTACCACAATCTTCCTTCAACGGCACCTTTGAAGATCACCATAATCTTCAATCTTGAAGAATACCAAATTCTCCAACACCCCAAGAGCACCACACTCTTGAAACACCTATCACCTCGATCACCCAAGTGTGTTCTTACCACAAGAACACTCACAAGGATATCTTGTGTTGAATGATGACCAAAAATCAAGATTACAACTCAATAATGAATAATACAATTTGAGTACAAGTGTAATCAATAAATGAAAGCCTAGACCTCAAGATGTGAAAGTGATAAGCTAGGCAAATTACAACAAGAATAATAACTATGAAGAACAAGTGTTTGCTTGGAATGTATCTTGTTGTGTTGTATTTCAATTGTTGTATTGGTTGCTCCAAAACTTCCTCTATTTATAGGAGATGATTGATCAAGCATAGGCTCCTCTTGGGGATTGAAAATCTACAGAAAAATACAATTAAAATCAAGAATATAGCTGTTAGAAATCAATCCCACAATTTAAGGAAAAGATGTCTGCTGTCAAATGGTCAGAAATTTGTTGTCAAAACATAAGGCGACCGGTCGCGCATTGATAAGAGAAAAAGAAAGAACATATCAAAAATACAGGGGGCGACCGATCGACGTAGACCTCGACCGGTCGACCTCATCCCCAACCGGTCCCCCTTAAGGATTTTCAAGAAGTCGAAGTTCTATTTCAAAATAAACGCCCAGGTACCGGTCGACGTGGGTGTCGACCGGTCGACGTCACCGGTCGACGCCCTGGTCGACCTGGCCAATTTCTCCTTCGTCTCATTTTCTATTTCAAAATTCATCTTCAGGTACGGGTTGCCCTCTACGGCGACCGGTTGACCTCGAGACAGAAATGTTAGAAATGTTGTCCAATTTTTGTCGAAAATAAAACTCAAGAAATACTCCGAAAATTTAGTAAAAACATTTTAAACCAATCGGGAGTATTTAGACAACATTTAGGAACCTTGTTTTGAAGTAAAAACTAATAAACATAAAATCATTAAAAGTGTTGTCCAATTTTATCTAAAATAAAACTAGGAGAAATACTCCGGAAAATATTAAAACCATTTTAAATCATTTAGGAGTATTTGGACAACAATTAAAAACATTGTTTTGGTGTAAAAATAAAATCATCAAAATTAGGATAAAAACATGTATCAAACAGTTTATAAAAGACTGAAGTCGTTTTTTTTACACAATGTATTTTTTGTAAGTGTATTAGTTCATGTCTAAATTTTGTTCTTATGTAATTTATTGTCCTAATAGCCATGGGGGAAGCTTTTAAATTAATTTGGTTGCGAATATATGATTTTGGTAAAGATTTCGTCATAAACGACTCTAGTTGTGTATAAACGACCCGAGTCATTTTTTGTGTTCTTTTTACAGTTTAAATTATAACAAAAAATAATAGTTGTTTTGTAAACAACTGTAGTCATTTTGGAAACAACTGCAGTCGTTTATAAAAGACTGAAGTCGTTTTTTTTTACACAATGTATTTTTTTAAGTGTATTAGTTTATGTCTAAATCTTGTTCTTATGTAATTTCAGAATGAAATATGCTATTAAACGTGATGATTGCTTTGATTCTAAAGTTTCAGTTCGAAGCACTTTGGCAAAATTTGGGATGGTGTATGATTATTTGAATGATGAATATAAAAAGAAGCTTTTGAAATCTTGTTTTGGCAACTTTCATTATTTGAACAATGAAATTCAAATGTCGGGGAAACTCTTGCATAGTTTGATGTTGTGGAGGATTGGTTATAATGATAAACTATATCCTCGAAGATGGTGTAGATGAGATTTGGTTCTCATTTGATGGAGATTTTTTTTTTTGTTTTTCGTATAAGGATTTCATTCTCATTACAGGACTTAAATCTGGTAATGAGGAGGAGTTTAGAAATAATTTGCCTGGTGAAAATAGGCTAGCGAATGAATATTTTAACGAGTTTGGAGGTGTGTCAGTCGATGATCTAGAAGCGGTATTTAAGGAGGTCGAGGACGAGGAGAATAAATATAAACTTGGATTAGTACTTATTTATGAGCGTATATTGAGAGCCAAGGAAATAGCTACATCTATTAAGATGGATGTGTTAGATATAGTTGACAATCTTGAATTATTCAACAAATATCCGTGGGGCAGAAGATGTTTCAAATTCACCATTCATGGGTATCAGAGAGAGTTTGGTAGTGCAAGAGGTCAATATTCCTTATGGGGGTTTCCATTGGCTCTACAGGTAAATAAATCATTGAACTTGTCATATCTTTTCTCAAGTTTTAGTTTATATCTATAAACTATTTTTTTTATAATTATAAATTATTGTCCAAGTAATATTTTACTACCTTGTTACTTATATGTATTTTTTCTTTAAGGTGTGGGCATTTGAGACGATTCTGAGTATCACAAGTTAATTTCAAACATCCATGACTAAGAGAAATATTCCAAGGATGTTGCGATGGAACTCAAACATTAAACCTGGACTCTTAAATATTTCTCGGATATTGGATTCACCGAATGTGAGTATTTCAATTTTTAAACAACTTGTCTATTTTTATGAATTTGAATATCTAAATATTTATTGATAAAAGTATTTCTTATGTGATTTCAGCTTAAAGTTTGCGCAAAATTATATCTTACACCTGAGGAAACATTATTGGACTGTATGCGATTTTTGGTAAAGACAGTGAGGGCACCCAATCAGATGAGGCAGAAAGGGTATCACCTGATGGTGATTTTGGGGATACACAAGGAACATCCATCCAAGAAGTAAGAAATTTTAAAATTTTAAAATGCACTTTTCAATTCATTTATGTCATAGATGAGGTTAAATTATAATTTGTGTTTTTATTTCTTATAGAATGTGCATAGACCTCCTTTTACGCAACATCGATCTACTTTTGTTGCTCCTATCATTTAAAAACATCTTTTAAATGCTATTTTGTCAATGGATAGAAGATTAAGTGGGAAAATAGATGCATTGGAGCAAAAAAGAATGGATTAGATCGAAAAGTGGAGATTGTCTTACTAGATGTGGCCAAATGAAGAGGCGAATGCAACAAGCCCATTTTGGCGTGATGAGGTATATAAGAGAACTATGTTTAAAATTTTGAATTGCACATTTTAATTCGTGTATTTTTCATTAGGTGATATTGAGTTGTAATTTGTATTTTTCTTTGTAGGTTATGCATCATCCTCCTTCTCCTCCACGGGAATGTGGTGAGGTGGTTTACAATAGAGCCCCGACTGCTCCGGATGAGCAGTTCGACAAGGGAGCCCCGACGGCTCCTGATGAGAAGTTTGACGAGGGAGCCCGGGATGTTCCAGTTAAGGTGGTTGAAAAGGGGGCACATGTTGTTCCAACTGAGGTGGTTGACAAGGGAGCCCCGATTGTTCCTAATGAATAGATTGTCAAAGGAGCCCCGATTGTTCCTGTTGAGGTGGTTGAGAAAGAGGCGAATGTAAAGAAGAAGAAAAAAGACGGTAGGAAATGTGTACAAAGAGCGTCTAAGACATCGAACATTGAATATGTAGGCATTGAGACAAGTAAAAGAATAAAAATACCTTCACAATTCGTATCAACTCCATATACGAATGAATTGAAGCCGAGAAAATTTATGGACAAGATGGTTCCATTCCTTATTCAGAGGGTTTGTCCAGCAAAGGCACAAGAGTTCCATAAATGGTACTCAAAATCGGATTACAGATAAATGGTTTCAACTTCTATTCATCTCTTTTTTTTAAACACATTTTCTGAACCTAAAAAAAACCATGGTCGTGTACAAAACAACTAGGGTCATGTAGAAAATAACCAGGTTCATTTTGTACACGACCAGGGTCATTTTATACACGACCAGGGTCATTTTTGGGGTCAGGATGTGTGTAGTTTTTGTTGCTACATCGTAGTTGATAATAAAATTCTTACATTTAATTTATCATTCCACCGTATTTTTTGCTTTCAATAGTGGTAAGATGAAACGATGTGGTGTGGATATAAAAGCTTCAAAAGGATTGTTTATAGAAATCTTAACCTCTAGTTCTTGGCTTGATTATGTTCAAGTTGATTGTGCAATGTACTTATTACGACAGAGGCAAAATATTACCCAATATCTTTTGGCCGGTGTAATAGGGTGTAATCGACTTAATGTTCCACCAGATGTGTGGATTTGGCAGAGACGATAATACTCTACGTACTCTCTTTGATGGATACCTCAATGGGGAATTGTCTGTGAAAGGCAAGAGCTGGAAGGGGATGACTCATCTTTACTATCCCGTGTGTGAGGCACGACATTGGGTTACTTGTGAGGTAGACTTCAGAGCATCGTTGCTAAATGTATATGATTCTCACAAGGGTTGCCTCACAGAGGATCATGATGCCACAGTAATCCCGAAGTTCGCAAAGATTGTTGGGATTGATGTCCAAGATAAACTTACCATCAAGAGAGTTGATGGAGTACCACAACAAAAAGTCTCGTAAGTGTTGCTTTGTCATTTTTTGCTAAGTGTTTCTTTGAGTTTTTTTTGCTAAGTGTTGCTTTGTCATTTGGTAGGGGTGATTGTGGGATTTTCGCGATCAAGTTTGTTGAGTTCTTGAGCATAGAGCGGATTGTACAAGATGTGGTTCAAGACAACATACAAATGTGGAGAGAAAATTTGGCTGTGGATCTACCATGAAAACTGTGATCCCTAGATGTTACTAAATTTTTTTCCTTTTTTTTTGGAATTACTATATGTTTTTGTCTAATCGCTAAATAGTACAATACGTCTTTTTGGATGTTTTTGGTAGTGTAGGAAATGACCCTTGTCGTCGTATAAACGACTTGAGTCTTTTAGAAAATGACATTGGTAGTGTAAAAAAGACCATGGTCGTTTTTAGTCCATCTCTTCAATGAATCATGGTTAGGGATAAATACCTTTAACCCCCCAAACTATTTGAACTTTTACACTTTGCCATACGAACTTTAAAACGTTACACTTAACCCCCTCAACTTCGCGAAATTTTACACTTTGCCTAAAATTCCGAATTTACCCCTAGTTTCATGATAGTTGGTTTTCAGTTTACCCTCTAAACTTTGAAGTTGTTGCACTTTACCACCTAGACTATTAATTTCATTGCAATTTCTAATTGTAATCCTCATGGTCTTGCGATCCTCGAAAATGGTATCAGAGCCTAGGTTTATTAAGAACTTTTAGTTATATTTATTATATTTAGAGATAAATATACTTACCCATCCGAACTATACTCATTTTTACACTTTACCCTTCAAACTTTAATTCGTAACACTTTGCCCCCTGAACTATGAAAATTGTTACACTTTACCCTATATGGACAATTTTGCCCCTAGGTTTTATCCTTTTAAAACAATAGTTCAATTTATCCCTTTAAACTCTATTTTGTGGCAATCTACTACATAATAATAAATTTATTGCATTAATCATTAAACATGAAAATTTATTCCAAAATCAATTTGTTTTTCGGATTTTTCGAGAAACGAGAATTCTCATACGACGGTTTCTCATAAAACTCTTATGAGAATCATGAAGGAAGATCCAAAGCTTCAAGTATGTGATGGATTTACAATTGGAGCTATGGAAAAAGCGTTCGATAAAACCTCTTAATAGAGACTGGATCTAAGTAGGTATAACAATGCCACGAACAAAATAAGTGACAGAAAATAAGAATTCTCGTTTCTCGAAAAATCCAAAAAACAAATTGAATTTGGAATAAAATTTTCATGTTTAATGATTAATGCAATAAATTTATTATTATGTAGTAGATTGCCACAAAATAGAGTTTAAAGAGATAACTTGAACTATTGTTTTAAAAGGATAAAACCTAGAATGTTTATCTTGCGGGAACTAGACAACCTACTGGAAGGCCAAATGTTTATCAGACGCCTTATGGAAAAGTGCACCTCGACACAATACATCCATATGGGTTGATGTTAAATCTGGACATCCCAGATTTTAAAAATAGATAAGTTCTCATTAATGAATGGGCTTCAGCTATGAGAATTTCAGCAGGAACCCTCGATCTTACAAATGATTCATTCATTTTACTCCTTGAAATGAGTCTTGAAGGATCGGTGAAGATTGCCTGGGATATGACCGATGCTAGTAAAAAAGGTTCGGTCACATCAGGAGAATCACATAAAGGAATTGTCGATGGTATGGCAAAACTATTCAAAATCCAGTTCATCCAAGACTTTGGTTATTTCGAGGATTAGAGGATGAAAAAGAAAGAGATATAAACAAGCCCTCTATAGCCTTGAGTTATATGATATTTGTCATATTGACGAATATATCAAGTTGTTCACCGAATACTGGGTGGAAATCCAAGATTGAAGAAAAGGAAGGCCGCACAACTATTCTTTGCCAAGATTCCGAGTCCCTCGGAGAGAAATGCTTATCGGGGAATACAAGGATGGAGCGGAAGTAGAAATTGTGGCGAGAAAAATGTCTTTCCTAAAGGCCAAGTTATCGAATGGTGTTACCAAGCACTCTGACGGGGAATTACAAGAGATTAAGAGGAATTAACAAAGCGGTTCCTCTATGTTGCGTGGATAATGACATCCCAACAATTGTGGAGGTCAACCAAGGCGGCACTGAGAAAAGAAGAAGGAGAGAAGTCATCCATACCGCCGAGGAAGCAACAACAAAAAAAAGCAGGTCTTCATGGAGACCTAGAAGGTTTTGGTCAAAACAAAAAGCCCGAAGTTACAAAACGGGAAAAGACCAAAGACCAAGTAGGAGTAGAGCCTCTTCATCGTGGTCTAATCAAGTAAGTACCAATGAGAACACCGGGAAGGAGAACTTTGGGCGTGCTCACACCGAGCAAATGAAAGTTTCAAAGATCAGTAATTGCTTTGGACATGCGAGCAAGAGGGCATATCTCAACGGATTGCCGGACAATCAAAAACAAGGAGTTAGTGTTCGCCTTATTTTTAGCTTCACCGCAAGTGTACGGTGTAGTTTATAGAATAGGATAAGCAAGGTCGTATCCACAGAGACTAATAAATTAATGTGCTAAGTATTGAACTAAGATAGTCTTATTTTTATTTAGACGATCGTAATTGGATGATTGTTGTGGAGGTAAAGACGAGAATAACCACAAAAACACAAGATGAAAAATAATGGAATTATCAAGAGAATAAAACGGATTCGGGTTATGGTTTCGATTAATATTTCTCTTGTTGTCCGATTTAATCAAAGCCAAAGTTATTATCAATATACATATAAGCGATCACCACGATATTTTATCCTCCCTCTCGAGATGCATATAAAACGTAGATTGAAATATCTTTGCTAGCATCTCTACTCAACAATAGATATACAACTCCCAAAAGCACCAAAGATCAAATATCCTCACAAACATCTACAAACCTCTCGATTCATGCAAATATTCATGTCAAGTACTCAAGATCTAATATTGAAACTCATCTCTCGAATTATGAATCAATATATCAAACAAGTTAAATCATTGATCAAGTGATAAAACAAGAATAAACTCAAAGTACTCAAATAGCTTCAAGACAATAACTTCAACTAAGATTAAAACATTCAATAAGAGTTCAATTAATCTACTTCCAAACCCGGAAATCACAAGATGTTTAGCTACCCATTACAAATAAACAACTCATAGACAAATTGTTCATATTCATAAGAAGCTAAAATGAAAGGTTAAAGCACAAAGAATGAGAAAACTTAGGGAAATGGATAATCTCTCGATTAATCTTCAATCCTCAAGCTCCGGTTCAACCCGATTCTTCCCTTGATTCTTCCTTGATGAAATTGATGTGTTTCTTGTGTTCTTGGTGTGCGCCCCAAGAAGTGGTATTTATACCCTTTTTGAAGTCTAGGTCAATTTCTTTGTCATTTTTGGAGTTTTCTGCAAGAACGCACGGTCGTGCGCCCACGCACGGGTTACCCGTGCTCAAAGCCGTAGGAAAACATCCAGTCTCTTTGTAGGGTGCACGGTCGTGCGTCCACGCGGGCTACCCGTGCGCCATCCCGTAGAAAACATCCGTCTCTCAGGGGGCGCACGGGTCGTGCGTCCACGCACGGTTACCCGTGCGCCACCCAAACGTCCAAATTTGTTTGCGGGGTCTTCATAAGAGTTGTAGCCCTCTATTTTAGCTTTCCATAGCCACTTGAATCACCTTAATATCAATTTTTAGAGAGAGTTATGGCCAAAATACTAAACCCCGCCAAAGTCTTTGGAAATTCCATACGCGTTTGGATGTTCCTTGAGATAAATCTCCTTGTTGTTTGATCATCCATGCTTCTTTTGACACACGACTCATCACTATGACTCTAGAATCCATATAGTTGGCTTCCAATTGGGTGTAATCGCTCGATTCTTGATGATTCTAGGTTGCAATGCTCGTATTTGTCACAAAATCACTCCAAATATCGTTAAATTCCTACAAAACGAGCAAAGCGTAATATCTTTCCCACAAAGAGCGAATATATACCATTTCATACATGTTATTGCATGTTTATAAACAATTATAGCCATAAATATGCCCTAAAATACATGCAAAACTCACACATATCAGTTAGACAGTTCGAGGCCACACCAGAAATCGAGGAAGCTGTCTATTATCAAGATCTTATACAGGTGTATCAATTTGAGGATATACCCTCATATGAAAGCATCTATGAAGAAGAGATCAATTCTGACGATGGAAGTGACTTCAGCTCAGAATCAGAGTGAAGAAGAAATTCTTCAGCAGACAGTCAGGGAGGATATGTTAGGATTCCTCTCTCACACGACGGTTTCTTATAAAACTCTTATGAGAATCATGAAGGAAGATCCAAAGCTTCAAGTCTATGATGGATTTACAATTGGAGCTATGGAAAAAGCGTTGGATAAGATTGGGTTTCGTAACAGAAAATACCAAATTATTCACAGGGTAACAACCGGAGAATTTGCCATTCCGATGGAATTTACCAATAACCTGATCGAGATGCAGCTGGTCCTTATTAAAGAAATACAGGAGATCAAAAGTAGAGTTAAAAGAGAAGTTGCAAATACACTCTCATGGATTCACATCGGAGCCATAAGAGTCATTATTAAGGCAACATTCAAGGAAGGAATAGATTCGCCACTCAATCTGGCTATTTCTGACAAGCGAATCTCGCATCTCAATGATTCATGTCTTGGAGCGGTTACAGGAAATTTGTATGCAGGAAAATTAGCATTCAATGTCTATCCAAGAATTGCATACAATTTGGGAGATCGAGATTTTAATAGAGTCCTAACCCTTAATCAAGATTTCAAAAGAGTCGATTTGATGAAAGAAGGAAATAGGCCTTACTCGATCACGTACAAGATTTCCTATGCTCTCTCGAATACCCATCATTCTGAAGTATTCTTGAGAAAGGAATTTATTGAAGTCCCAAGAATCTTTGAGGACTTTGCCAGGGTAGTGCTACCAGAAATCATTGAATCTCCAACTATAAAGGAGATTTATATGATAATTCAAGATCAACCAGTCTTCAACAAAAGTCGAAGTCTCAGAGTTGAGCCTAGAAGGATGTCTTTCCAGCAGGACAAAATGGTGAGTAGCAGTTGTTGGGAAGAAAGGAGACCAAGTACAGTTCAGCGCATCCCCGATGTTTTTAAAATAGAAGGAAAGTTGAAATGTCCAGAAGGATGACGAGAGGTTGAAGTAATATTCGACATCACTCAAAAGGATAATATTTTTCCTTGTGATGTTCTGTATTATCTCCAACAACCTATAGTTGGAAGGTATCAAGGAAGCCTGAAGATAGGTGAAATTGAGCTGACTATCTCAGGAATAGCAGGGAAAATCCCAGAGCAATTAATACTGGGAATTGAATTTCTTGAGGATCATAAACCTTGGGAAAGATTACAAGAAGGAATGGAATTCACAGTGGGCGATAAAAGATCTGAGTCGATGACCACTAGTCCATTCTCCATATACATTTCTATCATAATATTATATCTTTGAATATAAGGCCGAGTATTTCGCTGCCTATATTGATTCAGGTGCCGGAATATGTACTGCAAAGCCGGATGTTTTTCCTAAGAAATTGGAGAAGATTTACCAGCTATTGCAGGAAGAGATTTCTCTAAAATGATTCTTATCCTTAATAAGAGAATTAAACAAGCAGAAATCATGATCGAAGGCGCAGGCGATACCCAATGGTACAAAGTGAAGACGCCATCAATCTATTTCCATGATACAGGTGCAGATGTTTTGCTAGGAAATAATTTCCTACAAACATTCAAGCGATTTACACATGAAAATGAGACAAGAAGACTTATTTTGACAACATTATGTGATCATAAGATTATTGTCCAGAGACTGCGGGAAGCCTTTTACAGAAAAATGCCTATTAATTTTCACAGCAAGTGTGGTGATGAAGCCAAACTTCGTAATCAGAAAATGGCGGATCGAAAAAAATTTGGTGAAGCGTTATTATCCTATAGACAATTCAGAAGTCGAAAGGATAAGGAGCTTTGGGATAATAACTTGTATTCATTCAGAGTGCAAGGAGAAGAACGAGTTACTCCAAAGGTTATTGTTGAATTGATGGTGAGCCTAATGGAGAATCCACAGAGTGACGTAACCATTGAAGAACAAATATCACTCGAGGATATCAAGAAGAAAATCCAAAAGAATTATAATGATGATCCTTTGGCATGGTGGGACAAGAATGAGCTCAAAACATCCTTAAAGGTTAAACCCGGAAAGGAGTACGAGTTCGTAAGATTCAAACCAATCCTTATGAACCAGGAGGATCGTGAGGATATACAGAAAATACTTAAGGAACATCTTAACCTTAAGTTAATTTCACCAGGAGTTTCTCCATATAGTAGTCCAGGATTCTTAGTCAGAAACCATGGAGAAATCAAAAGAGGAATGCCAAGACTTGTTATTAATTACAAAGGGATTAATAATATTTTGGAGTTCGACGGATACTATATCCCAAGCAAAGAACATCTGGTTAATTGCATCAAAGGTGCCAAGATCTTCTCAAAGTTCGATTGCAAGTCTGAATTCTACCAGATTAAGATGGAGGAAGAAAGTAAGAAGTTTACTGCTTTCTCTACACCACAGGGACACTATATTTGGAACGTGATGCCTATGGGATTGGCTAACACACCCCAGATATATCAAAGGAAGATGGATAATCTCTTCAAAGATTATTTCAGTTTCATGTTCGTATACATTGATGATATTCTTATCGCTTCAAAGAACATGAAGGAGCACATCAAACATTTGGAGATATTTACAGATGTGTGTCACAAAGAATGATTAGTGTTTTCAGAAAAGAAGGCGGTGATCGCAACAAGACAGATTGAATTCCTCGGAATTGAAATCGATGAATGTGGAATCATTCTACAGAGTCATATTGTGGAAAAGATACAGGGATTTCCAGATACACTGAAAGACAAGAAGCAGCTTTAGAGTTTTCTTGGAGTTGTTAATTTTGCTGGGATGTTCATTAACAATCTGGCATACTACAAGAAGGTGTTTAGCCCATTGCTTAAAAAAGATGCTGTATTCAAATGGGAAGATGAACATCAAGAAGGAATTAAGCAACTAAAGGAAGTTTGTAAAAAGCTTCCAAAGCTTGCGATTCCCCAAGACGAGGACGAACTGGTTCTTTATACAGATGCCAGAGATGATTGGTGGGCAGCAGTTCTTACTAAGGTCACACCAAATGAAGAAGTGCCATGCAGATATTGCAACGGTTTATTCACACCCAGTGAAGTAACCAGATGGCATATCAACGAAAAAGAATTCTTTGCAGTCAAAAAGGCTTTTAAAAAATGGCCTCTATTTTTACTGGCTAAAACGTTTACTTTAAAAATTTATAATTCAAGTGTCAAGGCTTTTCTGAAAAACAAAATTGAATCAAAACTAGAAAAGGCTAGATTACTTAGATGGCAAGTGAATGTCAATATTATGATTATGATATTGTCATTATAAAATCTCATGAAAATATTCTTGCAGATTTTTTGACACGAGATGGAAGGACGCGTTGCTGACGAGGTCCTTAAACGAGTAAGACATCTCATGGAAAGCCTGGAGAGTCTAGAACGAGATTTTGGGACGTTATGTCTCAATGCAAAAGTTGTTGGACGACTTCAACAGGCTGACCAGAAATCCGTTTCTAGTCAAATACGAGCATGCGGACAATTGTTCTTAGCGCTGCAAGGGCCTCTCTTCCAAGACGCATCTCCTACGGTGCAAAAAGGGGCTAATAGAGAACGGGGCTCTAACCCGGAGGTTATGGATTCAAGTACCATAATCACAAGTGTTGCAGGTGATGCATCCCTTGAGGGTGTACAAACTGTAACGAATGTTGAAGCTCCGGTGTCACAACCTGAGTCTTCAAGTTAACCCAGCACCTCTGGGATAAAAGAAGAGTAGTTGAATCTTAGGCCACAGACCGGCAAATCTAAGGTTCAAACTGACGAGATTAAGATTTCTCCTATGTAGGTATATCAACGACAATGGGAGAAACTAGTTACAAGGAGAGATATTAACCCAGAAAAAACTATAGTAGATATCTCAGGCAAGTATCACAGGGTTTGGATGAAGCCAGGAAGTCATCCAAATGAAGTACATGAATGGTATACGTTCGGAGCTCTAGCTTCAATCTATATTGTATCACCAGGATTCCCAGAAATTTCGAAATTACCGAAATGAATTGGGGAAGCAGTTTATGAGACTTGGGCCAACAATCCACACTTGGACAGATGAGACATTTTGGAACTATATTTTCTAAGTGCAGCTCCCGAACCAGCAAAGAAAGGCTTTAGTGAAGCTTTTCATTTCATCAAGCTAAGAAGACCGGATGGAAATGCTTTAAAATATATAAAAGCAACTTCGCCAGAAGAAGGACCAGTATTAATAGGAACATTTTTTGAAGATGAAGCTTCTACCAGACGAGCATGGGGTCTTTGGGTTTGTCTAACCGAAATGGACAAAGTCAAATATCCATTCAAGTTTTTCCAGAACTCAGCAAATGGATCTTTCCTTTTGAATTCGATGATTTGGATCAACAAGGATTCGAGAAGAGCTTTTGAAACTAAGAGAAGAATTCTGTGGGAGAACAAGATTCCGGCAAGCAAAGAAACTTATCGGAAATTCTGTAATATGGCGCATGTAGGCCGTTGGATCGATCGGATCTGTCAAGCATGTCCTGAACAGAAAGAACCCGAGTTTGGAAAAGGATTCTGACCCAAACCCAACCGACAAGATCATGCAGCTGGAAAAGACAAGGGCCTAGCTCACAAGAGGCATTTTCCTCGGGGACCACGTAAACCAAGTTTTTAAAAGATTCCCCGACAAACATCACATGGGCTGAGTCACGCGGAAGAAAAAGAAAAAGAAAACCAGCTGGCGAGGCAATAATGCAGGATATGACGTAAGCAGTGATATCATAAGTTTCAACAAGATTTAAAGTCTGCCTTTCAAGTCCGGACTTACCTCTATAAATTGCAGGATTTGAAGGAAGCTGAGGACATCGAACATTTTCCTTAGTTTTCTTATAATAAAGTCTGAGTGAAAAATTTGTAATATTTTTGAGTGTTTTAGTTTTCAAATTTTTATGTGTTTTCGAGTGCAATCCTTATCTATGAGAGGCTAAATCAGTATCCTCCTCCCAAAAGGAGATTACTAATGTAATAAATATTTCTATAAGTTCTTAATAAAAATAGGCTTTCTGCTTCAACATGTGTTCATAATGTTCTATTAATTCATCCCGTTTAAGAATTACTTATACGCCTGGAGTAGGAAACGAACCAAGGTGTTGAGCGATTCTTTGAAGGAGTCGGATAACTTGCAGATCATCTTCCCTGAGGGTGAGGTTGAACAGTGAGAAGTTGTTTGTCAAACGATATGGGGGCAATAATTTTCCGACTGGTGGTGTTGCGAACCATTTAACCCGGTGCTGTTTCGGTCAAAGAAGGTATGAATTTTAAGGGATTTATTAATTTTACGAAAGCATGTTGGGCCTGATATGGTCGTAATGGACTATGTTCATTTTCAGTCTATAGACCTAATTTCTATACGGATTTATACTTGAAATGAGAATTTTGATTGAAGTATGTCCTGTTGAGTTTATAGGCTGGAAACCTGACATGATCCATTTAAAACCTCTGAATAGAGATTAGATATAAGTAGGTGTAACAATGCCACGAACAAAACAAGTGACAGAAAATAAGAATTCTTGTTTCTCGAAAAATCCGAAAAACAAATTGATTTTGGAATAAAATTTTCATGTTTAATGATTAATGCAATAAATTTATTATGTAGTAGTAAATTGCCACAAAATAGAGTTTAAAGGGATAACTTGAACTATTGTTTTAAAAGGATAAAACCTAGGGGCAAAATTGTCCATATAGGGTAAAGTGTAACGATTTTCATAGTTCAGGGGGCAAAGTGTTACGAATTAAAGTTTGGAGGGTAAAGTGTAAAAATCAGTATAGTTCGGATGGGTAAGTGTATTTATCTCTCATGGTTATGATTGTGGCATAGATTCATAATGTAGAAAATATTGAAACATCGTTGGATATCTCTTGTTGTGTTTGAGTGTTGAAACCAAATGTGTAATTTGCATTAGAAAATCGAATGTTTCAAAATGACCCTTGTCGTTTTATAAACAACTTGAGTCATTTAGGAAACGACTTTGGTAGTGTAAATAAGATCGTGGTTTTTTTTGTCTCTCTCTTCAATGAATCATGGTTACCAAACAAGTATAAATCATTCTCAAGTGTAATTAAACATATTAATTCCCCAATATCACTAATCTAATTTCACAATATTTTCTTAAGGATTAGTGTTATCATAGATTCATAATGCGAAATGTTGAGACAGAGTTTTATATCTCTTGTTGTGTTTGAGTGTTGAAACCAAATGCACAATTTGCATTAGGAAACTATTTAAACTCTTAACATGTGATGATTTAACAGAGTTAGATGCATTTTAGAAGGTGAATACCACTTAATAGACTATTAAAATCTAAAAATGCCCCCAAATGTTTCAAAACAACCCTTGTCGTTTTATAAACGACTTGAGTCGTTTAGGAAACGACTTTGGTAATGTAAACAAGACCGTGGTCTTTTTTTGTCTGTCTCTTCAATGAATCATGGTTACCAAACAAGTGTAAATCATTCTCAAGTGTAATTAAACATATTAATTTCCCAATCTCACTAATTATCCAATTTCACAATATTTTCTTCAAATCTGAAAATGACCCCGAATGTTAAAGGAATTCTTGTTGTTCTACGATGGCCAACTTGTTGTCGGACAAGGGGTGGCAATACATTTATATTCTTAATATTTCAGGAACCTACCATTCTATTTTGTTAGGTGCTGGTATTGTACTACATGCATATGCGGCTCTCCAAAAGTCAACAATATAGTAATGAGAGCATAAGTTGTATGCCGGAAACTGTCTTTGTTTGGCTGCTGCTATCACATGTTCGCATAGAAAATGATCTAATTGAAACTTTCTACATGAGCAAGTATTTTCAGAAAAATTAACAATATAGTTCATGGTGCTGCCTCCCCTCACTGCATAGATCAACCGATCAATTGGCTGAGCTGTAAATCTCTTCGTCATGTCATATTGTTTGCACATTTTTAGCTCCATTAAAGGAGTTAAATGACTTGTGCAATTTTGTGCATTTTGACATCTCTCAAATAACCATTTTTGTAGCTTATTTCCTATACTCTCAATCAATGGGAGTATTGGAACTTGTCTTTCCTTTTTGAACAATGAATTGAGCGACCCTGCATTGTTCAAGGTTATTATATTATAGCGGTTCCCCTAAAAATGTGACCTTGTCCATGTCTGAAAATATGTACCATTAAGATACCTCCAACCTGTCTCATCAGTACTTCTGATTTGATCCATGAAATTTTCAAACTCCTCATTAGTATAAGCTTCTGCTGCTTTCATAAAAAGCGAGACCGTATTGGCATTTCGAGTTACGGTCCTCAAGTTTCCTTTTATGTGATAGATGCAATAACCGTGACGGGCATTATGATAAACATCTCACACTGCATTGATGAGACTTCTATGACGGTCAGATATAACAACAATATCTTCTTTATCACCTGTTATTTCTTTGAGTTTTGAAAAAAACCAATGCCTTGAAGCATCATTCTCGGAATCAACAATACCCCAAGCAAGAGGATATATCTGCATATTTGCATCCTGACATGTAGCAACAATCAACGTACCTCTATACTTTGCAGTTAAGAGTGTGCCATCTACAACAAGAACCGGCCGCATTGACGAGTGAAACCCATGAATGCAAGGCCCAAATGACAAAAAAGGTACTTGAAGCGGTTATCATCATCAAGCTCTAAATAGTACACAATATCGGGATTAGCAAGAGCTAAGGTGTGGAGATATGCGGGTAAACTAGTATAACTATCATCAGGCGAATCGCGTATAAGTTCTAAAGCAGCTTCTCTACATCTCCTTGCCTTTTGATAACTCATTTGTATGTCAAAGTCATGATGAATGTCATTCATGAGATTGTTGGGATCTTTCAACTTATCCATGACATGTTTCCCAATGATCCGGATTGTTGCTTGCCTATGATCATTGCAAGCCATACTTATAGAGCAAATATGTTCATGTGTATATTTTCGAATCTCAAAAAAGTGACTTTCATTGAACTTTGTTGTCCGCAAACGCCATTTGCAATTGTCATCTATGCATACAACTGTGTACACCTCTTTATTTGATTTTTTAACCTTGAATTCAAAATTATGCTTCAACGCAAGAAAATGTATGACTTTCTGAAGTTCTTTTTTGGTATTGAATACTCGACCTGGCTATAAATCACCATCAGGTATCACATGTGATGTACTACTAACTGAAGAAGAAAAAATGTGCTCACTTGTGAATGCATTTTCTTCTTTAGCTGCACAGGTGTAACATCAATACCTGGATTGTTTTCTGGAATAATCTGCAACTCATTCCAGTTCACTGCTTGGTCGTTATCATTTTCTTCCACCTCACAATAATGATCATTGTCTTCTTGTTGCATGTTAAAACCAACTACATTGTCTCCTATTGGTTGCTGGTAATTGTTTGATTCATACTCATTTGCCAGCCCAACTGGACCTTTCTCACAAGTGTTACATAAATTGGAGAAAGTTGACCTTTTGTATTAACACCTAAAATCCATTTTAATCGTCTATCGCAATTAATATGAACTGGAACTTTATCATAGCCCGCAGGGGCAAGAAACCTCATCTCAATATCATACAATGAAGAATCAACGTTGCAAAGGTCTTGAAATTGCTCTTCATATGACATATCAGCAGTAATTGGAAGACCTTCTACACCGACATTGCCATTATTTTCTTTCTTACATACCCATTTGCCATTTTTATTGACAAGTTCGCCAAAATAAAATACAGTTACCCAAAATGGTGGAGTCATGCCTACACTTCAAAGAAAAAAAGTGTAAGAGAAAAATCACATTGTATAAAAAACTATGCACTCGCGAAACAACTCAAGATAAAAAAAACAACCAAAAAACAACTAGAGTCTTTTAATGGTCTAAACGACCAAAAAACAACCAGGGTCATTTTGTCGCGAAAAATTTATCAGGGTTCTTGGGTTCAACTATTCATCGTAGTAATAATCAAAATATGTTAAAAAATTTAACCAATATGACAATGTAGAACTAATAGATGATACTTATCTCCAATAATTATCTGAAATGCTCTAAGTTGTAGAATCAACTAAAATTGAAGAAGCTGGTTGTGTGAAATCAATGAGGGAAGTCACTTTTATTAAAATAAAGAATGAGGTCAATTTTGTGCTTTAAAAATGTATAGAAGGGTATTTTAGACTTTTTGAATGAAAAGGCCATAAAAGTATGTTTTCTATTAGTAAAGCCAAAATTGTTGTTTGACCTAGTAAAAAGGCCATTTATGAACTTACCCCGTTTCAACACAATGAGTGTCGTTTCAGATTAATCTGCCCTTCGCCCATGGAGCTTGCCTTCGAAAAGCATGGATAGATCTTTGAATGGTGTGACACTCTTCATTGGTAATAACTATGGGTTTGCGCTGAGTTCCCTGAATTGAAACCCGATTCCATTTAATTTACCGACACATTTAACGTCTCGACCAGAGTGGTATGACCACAACTATGGTGGCCATGATTACAGAATATTCATCTATGAATACGGTAATTTTTCGCCCTTGTTAGTGTTGAAATTTTATATATCAACCATTTTTTTTTTTTGCCTTTATGGACACCATACTTCCACTAACAACTTATTAATTCCACTAACCCATAACCTATTTTCTAACCCATAACATATGTTTTATCTCTTTATCTTGTATATTCCACTAACTCATGTGCTAACATATTAACCATGTGCTAACCTACTAACCCATTAATATTTGTTGTTTTAGTGCTACTTTTTGGATGTGTTTTATAGGTGGATGAATATCTTCTACATCTATTTAAACTGACCAAAGGCTGGAAAAATGTAGAGCCATTGTTGAGAGCTTAAGGAGATAAAAGGAGTCAGTTCATTGTTAGTTTGCTGGAAGGTGACAAGTGTGGTTAGAAGTATTACGTCACACTTGGCAACACCTTCCTTAGAACTTGTTTTTCTTGTGATTTTAGAGAGAGTCTATCTTTTGTAGTAGTGAGCTATATAGAATGAATCTGAGGAATCTCTCATTTACAGTGAATGTAATTTACCGAGCAAGATCAAAATGGGAGCTTTTGTCTTATTTTTCTTTTGTATTTTGTACACATTTCACTTAGTGAATTTTTGGCCTAAGGCCACCACACAAGTATATTTTTATATACTTGTGCAAAAATCAAAACATTGTGTTCATTTTCATATTGCTAAATTCATTCTTTCATCATATTGCTATTATTGCATTGTGTTTTTGCCATAAAGTTCTCCGTTGTGTTATCTTAAGTGTTGGCAACACTCTGCACAACACTCACTGCAACTTCAGAATTCACCCCCTTAAATTCTTTCAGCCCTGCTATTATCAGTGTGATGTTGTAAAAAACATAAAACAAATTGTACTAGCTCCTATGTGGTTCACTCTAAGCTTGCTTTAGTTTATAAGCAAATTGAAGCTTTAATATCTTCTTCCTTTTCTTTTTTTCCCTTTTGTTTTCAATAATTTGGTGTTCATTGATGATGATATATGTGTAGGTTTCTCTCTTCCTTTTTGTTTTTGTGTTGTTCTAATTTCCTTTGCTACTTAAATTTATGTGTTGGAGTCCTAGTTTATCAATAAAGCATGTTTTCCCTATGTTTTCCCTCTTTGAGGTATTGTTAGGTTATTCATTTTGGCTTTTGTGATTTAGGGAGTGTTTGTTAACTCTAAAAAAGGTTATTAGCTTCCGGAAGGAAAAAATAGTTGCTTTTTTCATGTAGAAGTTGAGAATCACTTATTTTTAGAGTTTGTAAGTACTCCCTTAATGACTATAGTTTGTCTTGTTTGTTCAATCGCGTAGTAAAACACTATGTTCCAATTTATTTAGTTAAATTTTAGCATAATTCATTTATCTCTCTTTCATCCCAAAATTAAGAAACTTTTGGAGCATATATTACACATAGTTGTTGCAGCTGAGGATGTGATTAAATAATCGACTGATTAATTAGCGGTCCTGGGGGAGTAGTACAAACCATTGCTAAATGTTTGCTTCTGAAGGGAAAAGTGTAAGACCAAATCAAACCTCAACGGGATTTTTGTAATTATAAAAAATCTTTGGGTTTTTTTGTAATTAGTCCGAACCTTAGGGGCTTTTTTGTAATTATCCCTTAGGTTTATTGTGCAGTCCCTCTTATTCACTTTGGTACTGTTCTGTGTTTACTTGGTACTTGATGACAGAAGCTTCAGAATTGAAAAAAATTATTCTTCTTAAAGAATAAGCAATTTGTGACATTCGGTTACTTTGCATCTAATTGTACATTGATGCTTGGTCCAAAATTTACATTGGCACTGTAAATTTATTCCCCCGATTTTTCTATAAACTAGATAACGTTATTTTGCTACGAAAAATTTAAACTTGCATTTGCACTAAACAGTTGCAGAGGCTATGATCATGATAGAAATAAGGGTTATTTACAAGAAGTAGGTTTCTAATTATCAAAAAATTCCAGCTATCTTTCAAAAATTACAAATACCCATCATATTTGTTTCTCTTTTACTAATTGGACCCACAGTAAGAGGTATTTGTCAAACAATTACAATCCTGTGTTTGTAATACCTTAAGTATTTATGGTTTTGAAAAATAACTCAATTTTTCTATAATCAGGCTAAACTTCAGTTTTTGTAATTTAAACCTAGAATTAAGGGATAATTAAAAAAATACCGATGAAATTTAGCTTAATTACAAAAAAAATCCAGTAATACCCCCTTAAATTGTTACAAACATCCTCATTAGGTTTGTATTTACATAATAAATTCCCCTTGAGGGTGCATTTTTGTGCAATTTGTAACAGAGACAAATCTGAAGAGGTATTTATAAATTTCGAATTCGAAAGATGCCTGAATCTTTTGTAATTAGGCCAAACTTGAAGGGTAGTTTTTATAATTAACCCTAGAAATAAAGAGAAGTTGGGTCTAAGGGACCTACGACTCACCTACCTGATACAGAAACTGTGCATATATAGTTTCTCATAGTTTTTTTTCTTCTTGAGTTGATCTTCAAAATCGCTGCTTTTTTTTTTTGAAAAAAAAAGAAGATGAGACAATTGAGTGGAAGAGAAAATAGTAGGTTAATATTGAAATGTATTATTTCCGATTGAGATTTTAAGTTTTTTTTTGTTTTTTTTTATGGTTTTAACACTTTTTTAATAATTTTTCCTATTAAAGGTTTTTCTCAATGGATTTTACTTTGATAGGTTTTAACGAGACCTCTTTTTTAATAATATTTTGCAGGAAAAAGATTTTTCCCAATGGATTTTACTTTGATAGGTTTTAACGAGACCTCTTTTTTAATAATATTTTGCATTTATTCAAAAAGTAGTTGCAATAAATAAATATGGCTAAGCAAGTGGACATAATTCAATGCTTTATTTGTAGTGCAGTTAGAGATTGTGAGGATGCTAATGGGGAGTGAAAATTTTCTGAAATTCATGCATTAAATCTACACAAAACTGGTCTGCAAGAGGAACAACATTTTATTATTTCTTTATGGTTACTATACCAAATATTTCCATATTAAAAAAAATGAATAGTAACATAAATCTAGTAAATAATAAACTTTCCTTAACTTGGTTGTTTGGTGATAAATATTCTTCCTCGGCGAAGAACGGAGGGCAATTGCCTTAGGCGTAGAGATTATTTATTTACTTCAAAAAGATGTGGGAGATATATCTCCTTTTCTGTATATAAAAATGAAAAAAAAAAGAAATAAAGAAAAAGGAAGTAGAGAAGAAGATGATGACAAGTAGGGAGATGAGAGATTAAAAAAAAAAGTAGAGAATGTACAACTGTTTACAAGTAGGGTGATAAGAGATTGGTAGAAATCCTTTTTTTTTGTGGTTAAGAATTAATTCATGAAATCCAGCTGTATCAGTTTTTCAATTTATTGATGGGAAGGTCAAATTTCCATTGAACACAAACGTTGACACATGTTTACTGGGGTTTAGCTAGTCCAAACAGCGTACAGGTGTCCACCGCGTCCTTTCTTCTTTTTTGTTTCCCTTTCTTAAGGTGGTGGATTACGAAGATATTTCTTTTTTTATAACTGGGTTAGGGAACTTACGTTCGATTAGTCCTAGGATGGAAGTTCGGGCCCCTACAAACCGCCAAAGAATTAAATAAAGGGACCTAGAAAGGTTAGAGTGAGATCAGGTTCAATTGGCCCCCTTGCCAGATTGACTCAAAATAAGAACAAATAAATCTGCTCATGCCTCGAATTGAATCCACACACCAAAGAAACAGAGCAGACGACTGGTCCTCCTTTCACCATTCAGCTATGCCCGGGGACGAAGATTTTTTTTTTCATAATAAGAAATCATATGTTGATTAGTATTAATTAAATTTTGATGAGCTCTTTAAGAATTAGTCGATTAATTTTACGCAAAATTTTGAAAAAACTTTCATCATGTGCTTGGTGAAAGTATTGAGTTAACTCTATCTAAGTTAAAATCACTAAAAATAACGTTTAAGATCTTAATTTTGGGTCAAAAGAAAAGGGCTCACTTAATAGAAGAAAAGAATTATGTATATAAATTTAATATAAACTATTGACACCCGTCTTGATCAACGACATGTGTAGTTTGATTAGTATTGAGATAATATAAACAAAAGACTCGAAATAAAATAAACTGGAATTTATAGTGATTATATATATTTGGACTAAGCTATTATGGCTACCAAAAGTCCTTGACTCATAGCAAATGAATCTTATTTATACTAATGCAATAAGTGAGATACTAATCACTAGATCTACATTGGTAAGTGGGAAACTTGTCACTTTATGGTCTTGAATGGTTTGTATGTTTGACAATATTATTTTATTATTTGTTGTGTTGTCTTGGCATCATCTTGACAACTGACATTGTGTGTCCAGCACTGAAACTTCATCTCGGTCTTTGTTGACTTTCCCAACTCATCTTGCCAAGTTTTGCTTCCAAGGTTCTATTAGTTTTCTCGGTTAACTAAGCTACTCGGTCTTTTCCGAAAAAATTCTACTCGGTTAGATGAAATGGCCACTTGTCCTACTAGTAACTTTATATAGGCCCACCTTCTGCTAGCTTTACTCGGCTGTCAACATAAACACCCCCAGTAATCAAGATAACAGTTTCGAGTTTAAGGTAGTCCAAACACATAAAAATCTATCTGTAATTTTCCTAAAAAAAAAAAAATTCTATCTATAAGGACATAAAGTCTTCAAATAACGTTCTCATGTCCAATAGCATTATAAACAAATCAAATTATTCAATTGGGTATCATATATTAAAACTTAAAAGCTTGTTTAAGTTTAAGTTGTTAACAAATCACAAGCTTAATTTTTGTTAAATAATTTATAAAACTTAGTTAGAACCCAACTAAATTAATAAAAAAATATGTATGAAAAAACTATGCAAACATAAATTTTCCAGTTTGATAAAATTTCAATTAGATTAATATTTGGCATAATCCAATTTATTTACATCTCTAATGTCATCAAAGAGAAGTACTCGAATCCCATACAATCCAACTTGAATGACAAATTGACAACCTTAACTATTAGCAGAGTCGGCAAAATTTGCCGGTTTGGCCCAACCAGTCAACATATAGAGCTAGAATGAACTTCATTTTTAGTAGACCGAAAAGGATTGAACCTATTGTGGCATGGTTCAAAAGACAAACCTAACAAATTCAAGCAAATCCGATCAAAAATATACTTATTGGTTAGAACTTAGAATAGACCACAAGGAATCTGGTCTGATGAAATTTCAGGTCGACCCGACCTTTTTCTCTTTTTTTTTTTTTTTTTTTTAACTTTGTCTGTTGGGGCAGAGACGGGCTGATCCGACCCGGCCCATTGGAGCTCTAATTGTCAGTTGTGTGTCGGTTCGGACTCGGCACTCCGGACCACATCAAAATTAATTACTTCTTTGCCTACCTACCAGAAACCAGAAGAAACAGAGACGAACGTCACTAAACTACCTTACGGAAATTCCCAAAAAATCTTCAACTTCTTATGTTATGCTGAGTGATCTAACCCCTGTCATCAAAATCGTCACTATTTTTCAACTGGGTCTCCGTTTCATTTTCAATTTCCGTCTTGTACGCAGATTCTTTTGGCGGGGCGGGAAGATGTTGGGCTGTAAATGTTTCTCTTGGAACAGAGTCACGGATCTCATGCAACCCGGGTCTGATTATTTCTCTCTTCCTCACCCGATTCCACAATGGCCCCAAGGTAGGCGATGATTCTTTTTGTGGTTTCGTTTAAGGTTGGGTGAATCGTGCGGGAGAGATTGATTCATGTCTGTGATTTTAGATTTTGAAATGTTTGTGTTTCTATTGGTAATAATGTTGTTTGCGTGTATTTTCAATTGTTGAGCAAAAAAATGGGGATATTTCAGTCAGATTCTGTATCAGCATTTCGCTCTTCTTTCTTTTGTTTTGTTGCTTTTTCTGGGCCATTTTTTTAAGTTCAATTGCGATTTGGGTGTTATATGATTGATCATTTAGTTTAAAAAGTTCACCTCTTGCTGAAGGATTCTGAGTTTAAATTTATGCATGTTTGTCTCTCTGTGTGTGTATCATTTGTTTGATTGTTTTACTGTCAAATTTTACATGTTTCTGTTGTTGATTTACAATGTACTGTTAAAATTGGTTTTATGCGAATACCAATTCTAATTTTCAGTGGCTATGGCACTGCCGTTTTTTTTTTTTTTTAAGCTGAATTTTCAATACTTGAGCACACAAAGAAACGTATTTTTTCCCCTTCTTTTTCATGTTGATATACAAGCGTTTTAAAAACCACTACTGTGTGATCTTATCAGTTTGTTTCAGTAATTAATTTTTCTTGGTTTGTAAATGAGATAGCATGAAGTATGAATATTATGGTGCTTTGCTTGATGTAAAAGTAGAGACAATGCTTATCGAAATGATCATTAGTATTTATCTTAACATCACTTACAGAATCACATTTTTCAGCATGATCCATCTCGAAGCAATAACATGTTTTGTTTTCCATGCCTGTTTACTGAGATTTGTTTGGTAAAAAGTCTGTTCAAAGATATGTTTTCAATATAATCCTTCTGTACTGCTTTTGTACTTCGTTTTTTTTTCTTCTTTAAATGCTTTGATAGGATGGATATTATTATCCCAACTTCGACTTATACATTTGAGGTAATAAATTAAAATTTTGAATAAACAGGTTCAGGATTTGCCACCTCGAGAATCAATTTAGGAGAATTAGAGGTTTGCCAAATAACTAAATTTGAGTTTATTTGGGGTTGCAATCTGTCTATGGATGGCAAACACGGTGTTAGCTTTTACAAGCCTATCTCAATCCCAGATGGATTTTTCTGCCTCGGCCACTACTGTCAATCTAATGAAAAACCTTTACGAGGGTTTGTTCTTGTAGCTCGAGAAGTGAACACGCAACACAATTCTGACTATAAACCAGCTCTTCTAAATCCTGTTGATTATTCATTAGTGTGGATTTCAGACGATAGTAGTGATGAAAACTTCGATACATGTGGTTACTTCTGGTTACCACAGCCACCGGAGGGTTATAAAGCTTTGGGCTTCGTGGTGACCAACAAATCAGAGAAACCTAATTTGGAAGAGGTTAAATGTGTCCGTTCCGACCTAACCGATACATGTGAACCTTATCGTCCAATAGTGGACACGTATTCTAATTTTTCGAAAGTACCACTTAGAGTTTATAATACGAGGCCTCTCCATCGAGGAATGTATGGGAGAGGCGTTTCCGTGGGTACTTTTTATTGCAGTGACTACTGGAATTCGGTGGACGAGCTAAATATCGTTTGCTTGAAGAATTTAGACACTAATTTACATGCAATGCCGAATATGGATCAAATTCATGCGCTCGTTAGGCATTATGGGCCCACTATATTCTTTCATCCCGACGAAATTTATCTGCCATCGTCCGTTTCTTGGTTTTTTAGAAATGGAGCATTGTTATACAAAAAAGGTAACTCTGTTGGAGAGGCCATTGATGCTGAAGGTTCAAACCTTCCTAGTGGAGGGACGAACGACGGAACGTATTGGATCGATTTGCCGTGTGATAGTGGGAGAGAGAATTTTAAACGTGGAAATTTAGAAAGTGCAAAACTTTATGTACATGTGAAACCGGCATTAGGCGGGACTTTTACGGATATTGTGATGTGGGTTTTTTGCCCGTTCAACGGGCCCGGGACGTTGAAAGTCGGGATGATGAATATTGCGCTTAGCAAAGTCGGTCAGCATGTGGGCGATTGGGAGCACTTCACTCTCCGGATAAGTAATTTCACCGGAGAGCTTTGGAGCGTGTATTTTTCGCAGCACAGTGGAGGCGAATGGGTTGAAGTTTATGATTTGGAGTTTATCGAGGGAAACAAAGCGGCCGTTTATTCGTCGCCGAGAAACGGTCACGCTAGCTTTCCTCATCCGGAAATTACATTCAGGGTTCTTGAGCTCGGGATTGAGTGAGGAACGATGCTGATCGAAGCGGTTTTTACGTCGATTCGAGCAGACAGTATGAGATTATTGCGGCTGAATATCTCGGAGACGGAGTCGTTATCGAACCGTGTTGGTTACAGTATATGAGGGAGTGGGGGCCGACTATCGTCTACGATTCGAGAACGGAGTTGGATAGAATTATTAGAGTTTTGCCTCCGATGGTTCGATACTCGATGGAGAATATTCTTAACAAGTTGCCGTTGGAGTTGTATGGGGAAGAAGGTCCTACTGGGCCAAAGGAGAAGAACAACTGGATTGGGGATGAAAGATGGTAAATTTTGAAATGATCCCTTGGAGATTCGGTTGTAACAAGGGTGAAAAACCCGTGAAGATTTGGGTTAATTACAAAAACTACCCCTTACGTTTAGCTTAATTACAAAAAGCTCAAGTTATCTTTCAAAATTTACAAATATCCTATTGAAGTGTTACGAACACCCGAATGAGGTTTGTATTTATCTATGAAATACCTCAAAAGTATAATTTGTAAAATAGAAACAAATGTTAAGGGGTATTTGTAGTTTTGAAAGATAACTTGTTTTTTTCGTAATTAGACTAAGCCTTCGGGGTAGTTTTTGTTAAAACCTTCGGCATATTGATGTCCTGCACAAGGCCAAGATATCCTGGATACATGAAATAGGCAGTGTTTGCAAACTCTAAGAAAAAGTGATTCGGAGTCTGTAGGGAGTGTTTGCTAACCACTTTTTAACCTAGATCCTGAGAATCACTTTTTTTTTAGAGTTTGCAAACAATCCCATAGAAGGACATTATTTGAGTCGAGACTCTTTTCCGTTTGACAACACGGTCTGATGAAAGTAGAATTGTTCGCTGGAATGAGATTCTTGGTCTCTTGCACAGTTGCACTAGAACATGTTAGAAAAGTGTAAAGTTGTTGAGAGAACAATAGGGTATAATAGTATTGTATTCAAACTCCTCTATGCTGATCTTGAAAAAAGTCGCAAATTTTTACTTCTCCATTCTTTGGGTAATGGAAGAAGTTGATGGCTATAATTCTTTAAAATGTTCTGTAAAAAGTGTAATTTTATCACAAGTGATTGATCACCAACTATCCTTGTATTGCTTTTCATTTCTTACAATAGTTTGGTATTTGTTTCAACTTATGTTGGTGACTTCAATGGTTTCAGATAGTCATATGATGGTCATCAACTTTACGGGCTTGGTGCAGTGGTAAAGCATAAGGTGAAATAATAGAGGATCGGGGGGTTCGAACCATAAAAAAGATTATTTATATATCCTCCTAAAAGAAGATGCCAGATTCCATCAAAGACTTGATAAATTTGGTTCCATCTTTTGTCAATGACACACTATTTCATTTAAAAGTAACCCTGCCCAACCAATCTTAGGTTCAGACCCCAAAAGGCCAAAGTTTTGTTAGTACAACACCCTTAAGTTCATTAATAATAAGGGATGGAGTTAAAAAATCGGATTGAGAGGACAAAACTGATTTTTTTCTAAAAACAATAGGATAAAAAAGATATTATTAATCTTTTGCTATGAAGACCGATATGGATATGGGAGATCGATACAATATGACACGGATATGATAATATGGTATAATTTGAATTTTTATAAATACGGGTACGGTATATATACATATAAAATTTTATATTTTTATATTATTAGAAATACATGCGTACTAAGTATAATTAAAAAAAATAACATTTCAAGTATAAAAAATTAATATTACATAAATACTCAAATCTGGAATGTCTTAACTCACATATACACACAAAAAAATGCTGAAAAAAATGAGGAAAAAGAATAAGCAATAGAATAAATTCTATCTATTTCCATGTATAAATATATTCATGGAGCATCTATGAAGTATCAGATAAGTATCGTATCGGATACGTATCTGATACAAGTACGACATCCTCAGAGAGGTGTATATGCTTCCTAGATATTTTGAGAGGGCTAAAACTTTAAAATTTATGTACTATTTTCAGATTTATACCTCCTTTGGGCACACATAAACTATCAAATTATAGGATGAATTAAAAGATCATCTAATTAATTTTTTAATCGTCTTTAAAAATTACAAATACTTTCCTAATATTGGCTCTATTTGACAAATTGCACATGCTGAAAAGATTATTTGTAACCCAAAAACATATGTTAAAAAGTATTATATTACCTAAAAGTGTAACCATAATACTAAAAGATATAAGGTTAAATTTCAGAAATAATTTTGCAATTTTTAGATTATATAGGTGGATGATATTATCCTTTAATCTACATTAATAAAAGATTAGTACTCTACTGTACCCCAAGTTTATCCAAAGAAAGCCAAAAAAAAAAAAAAATAGAAAGAAAAGAAAGAAAAACAAGACATTAGTGTCAACTGTCAAAACATTTGATGTCTGTCACAATATAGAACAGAAGAAATGAATTTTTGGGACAGATTTGAAGAAACATAATTAGTGAGTGGTTTTCCTTTTCAAACTGTAACTGAGAGAGACAGGCAACGGCTTCTCTGTCCCCTTGGCGCAGTACACCGCCTTCCACTCTTGCCCTCATGCTACCACTAACATGAGGTACCATAAGGCTTCGGACATAATTTAATTGGTAATGAATCTGGGTAATATGATGTTTGTTTTGCTGGTATTCGCAGTGAAGAGGTTTGAGTCCGCTTGGTAACATGTTGGAGGAGAATTTTTTGTGTGGTGACTCAATCTAAAGCAGCTCAGGACTCTGACTCATTGAGGCATACCCCGTGATTCACCTCTTCCACAAAGCTCTAGGGCGGGACAGTAGAGGTCCTTAGGGATGAGACTTATCTTATTTTTGAGGTACCATCTAACATCGAACAAGTAAGGGGATGTATGGATGTGTTTCCAAGTCCAATTTCCAGTTTCTAGTGTTGGAAAATGAATTTTCAAACTTTATTGGTTTCCGTGTGAGAATTGAGAATATGTTTGGTTTGTTATCTGAATTTCTGTTTAGAAATGAAATTATGTTTGGTTATAGTATTTTTGACATAGATTTGCGTGATTGTAGTGTATTTTTGACATCGTTTTGTGTGATTGTAGTGTATTTTCACATAGATTTGCGTGATTTTGGTGAAAACTTGTTTAGTTGTATTTTCAAAAGAATCTTTCCATAAAAAAATGAAAACTAGAAATGACTATATTTCTATTGAAAATTTCTTAAACAACATAAATTCATTTTTTGGAATAGTTGGAAATTAGAAAATTGGATTTGGAAACAATTCCATACATAACCTAACTTTCTTATTTTATAATTTTAATATTAAAAGTAATTATCGTGAGTTAATAATATCAGAATTTTAAATATTAAAGTATTTATAAAATGTTACAAAAATAATAGAGATAACTCATTAATTTGAGACGACGAAAGATTGGTGTAAGAAAAAAGAGCCTTTCAAAGTTGCCTTAAAAATCAAATGGTGTATTATTGGAATGGAGTAGTGTACAAGTATTGCGATTTTCTATTCATTATTTATGTTCCACTTTTTATTTCATTGTATTAGATGAATGATATGCGTACAAGATGATGTCATAATTGCAAACATATTTTGAATCCAATATAGTGGATTAGAGAGTAGAACTGAAATGTAGAACAAGAGAATGATTTAATGTGTGGGGATATAAAAGTTGATTTAATTTAAGGGTTAATTACAAAAAAAAAAACTAGCCATAATATTTAGTTTAATTATAAAAAATGTTATCCTTTAAAATTACAAAGACACTCTGATATTTGTTTTTATCTTACGAAGTTGCAATCTTAATCTTAGGAGGCATGCTCAGAAGAGGTATTTGTTAGAATACAAACATTTAATGGAGTATTTGTAATTTTAAAAGACAATTAGTATTTTTTGAATTAGAAAAAACCTCAGGGTAGTTTCTGTGATTATCTCTTAATTTAATTGGTAGCTTACAGGCTTAAAGCCTTCCACAAGTTTTGTGGTAGGTATATGAATAAAGAGACGTGGAATTGAAAATACTCATTGTCATTATCAATTATGACATTTCTTTTGGGCATACCAAATAATTTTGTTTAGTATTTGGGTCTATAATATTACTTCTAAATTAATTTAAGGTTCACTTTTCAGTTAACTTTAATTTAATATTTTGTCAAAAAATATTAATATCGATTATCATCGCACTATAATTTTAATAAGTACAAAAAACACAGAGATTTTTTTTTTCTTTTTGGTGAAAGAAGATGAACACAAGCTTTTTTTTTCTTTTTGGTGAAAGAAGATGAACACAACTCTTAAGAAAACACATAAATATTAAGAGTCACTTATTTATACCATCTAAACCAGACACCATAATATATATACTGGCTTTCTAAATATGTATTGAAACAGATCAATCTTATTTACATTTTCTTATTTCATTATAATAAATAATATATATTAAAAAAAAACATTTTTGGTGTTATAAATGTGTACGAGTAAAATTAGCACTGCCCTCAGCCCTTGGCTTTTGAAGTGGGCCCATATCTGCAGAGGATTATGGATGAAGGAGGAGGAGGTTGAGCCGTGTGAATATCGGGCCCCACGTTTTGTCGGGTTGTCTTTTGGCGTAAAGTCGTGTTGTCCCCACCTCCCCCCGCTTCTAGACGAGGGATACCCGAATAATGTCATTATTGCGCCAATTTCTCCCGAATTGTTGTTCCAATTTATCGCCAGGGGGTGTCTTGTTTCTTTGGACTTGGTCAAGAGATGTCCTATTTCATTTTAATATTTTATATTTCACCTTATATTCTTAGTTGTGTAAATATTATGTGCACAGAAAAACTTCTGTCATATACATATGACATGTATTGATACAATTAAAATAAACGATGAAACACTTAATGAAATAGAATGTCTCAATTGCTCTGTGTGCTTTTATTTCATTTATTTATTTATAAAATTGATGTGTTCCTCTTTAGAGACACTAGGGTTGATCGTAAACTTTAAAGGATCGCCCGAATCGGGGAATCACTTGGTAGTCGAGCGATAAGAGACGTTTGTAAACTCAGGAACATATAGGAGTCGAACCTCATACGTCTAATTTGTGCTTTAAAAAATTAACCACTCGATCATTATCCGATTCTCTCTCCACATCATCGAGTTGATAGTAATTTTCGATTAAAACTGCGGCTTAAAACATTCAATTAAAGCATTGGCTAGTTGGTGCGGTTGCAGATTTAGAACTAAAAACTGTTTCAAACAACACTACCTACAATTAGAAGGTAAAATAAAAGATTGTTCGTCCCTCTTTAGTTGAATAATTAGACAATAATCATATTTAGTTCGAGAGGTCTCACGTTTGAATCTCCACCTTTGCACCACTTGATCGAACTTCTCGCGTAAGGCTTACCTAGTGTACTTTAGCTAGTTGGCGTGATTTGCAGGCTAGTGCGTCAAACCTTAGGATTTACCAAGTGCGCATCCAAATGATAGTTGATGTGAGTTCCTCCATTATAAAATATAACACACACACACACATATATATATATATAGGTTTTAGAACTAGTTCGAGGTAAATGATAAATATAAATTTGCACTTTGCATTCCAAAATAGAAGGTTTTTTACATTATTTCTTGGGAAAATGACACAAATGCCCACCTATTTCTGACCTGTACCTGCAAAATACTAAGATTTTACTAAAATTACCTAACAATACGTTGACCACATTCTAATACTAACAAATACGCTCAAACCCAACACATTACCAAACTAATACGCTGCATATAAAAACAACCACCAAAAAACCAAAAAACAGAGCACCAATTAGAGATCTGAAACGCAACAGCCATAACAAGTGCGCAAACACTGTGCGAAGGAGAAGAACAAGGGGAAGACATCTTTTCGAGCACAAAGGAAGAAGAACCGGACTGCACATCAGGAAAAGAGAAGAAAAACATACAGGAACAAAAAAAATAACAAATAGAAGAAAAAAGCAGGACACTATTTCATATTTGTTTCAATTATGTTTCTTTCATGTTTCAAATGGAACAACAAAAAAACAATAAAGAAACAACAACGAAACAAAAAATAAACAATACATCTTATACAAAAAATTTGAAAAATAATAAAAAAACAATGGAATCAACAAGATAAAACACAAAACACAACAGAAACAACATGGAAACGAAAAAAAAAATCCATAGAAACAATAAATAACAAAATAAATTCAGTAATATAAATGAAAAAAACACCATACATCACCAACATCAACACCTCTAAATCCAATAACTTTCTTTTTGGATGATTTTCCCTAAAAACTTATTTTTTATCAACATCGACAAGTTTCATCTTTCGGTTTTAGAAGATGAAGAAACTAGGGCTTCAGATTTTGAACAAGAAGTTACAAGAATCAAAGATAAAACAACCCATCAATGGCGGACATGCAAAGGAAAAACTCAAAGGTCGAGAGAAAAAGAGAGAGGAAGTGACATATTGGACAAGAAAGAGCTGCAGCGTAAATGAGGGAAAAAATTAAAAAAGAGAGTACAAAAAATAAACAAAAAGGTAAAGATGTGAGATGTTAGTAAAATCAGGATTTGTGCCAAAATGGAGGGTATTTTGTGTAATTTCCCCTTATTTCTTTAATGTTGCAAACATATAATATATATTTGTACTCAAAACAAAATAACATTAAAATAAATTATGTTTTGTATGTAATTGAATTAAAATGGACGTAAAATGCATTCAATTTGCGAAATTCATATTATTTTAAAATAAAAATTATTTTTTCAACTTATTACATTTTCCGTCAGATTTTCTTAATATACCAAAACATATATATTATTTTATCATTCATATGATATTGTCATTTATTTTACAATCACCAAATCGTCCTCCCTAGCACACATGATTTTAATAAACAAAAAAAAACGCGATATATATCTTTTTAGATAGATGATGCCTTTTAAAATTATCTTAACAACGTGATTACATGAGGAGTTTCATTTATTTTTTCTTGTTTAAAATGCATATTTATATTTTCAAATCACAAATACAGACAGATATTGTACAATATTTTTTTTTCTTTTTTCCTCTTTTCCCAATTCGAAGCCGAGAAGAAAACAAAAAAAAAAAAGAAAAAGAAAAAAAACTCAAAAGATCAAAACAATGTCAGTTTCAGTTCAGTAGCAAAAAGGCAAGCTTCGATGGTTCCCGGGAAAAATAGTTGTTGCTACAATAACAGCACCTGTACCTTTGTGGGGTCCCACTTTTAGGACAAATCCATAATTCTGTTTCCACCCAAACCCGACAAACAGGGCCCCCACTACCCCACCCCCACCACCACCAAACTTTCCCCACTTTTTCTCCCACTTACTTTCCCTTTACCCAAAACCCAAAATCAAAAAGCTTAAAACAAAATTCTTCTTCCCAAATTTCCCTATCCCACCAGTATTCACCTCGTTTTCCTCAATAAAAATCGAATCTTGATGCAAAACACCCATCTACACGGCGGCGACGGCGGTGGTGGCGGTGTGATTTCAGGTGGGTCGATGTCGACTTTATCGAGGGAGGAGAATGAAATGGTGATGATGTCGTCTGAGGAATCTTCTAATGATTCTGACTTGGAATTGGGCCTTGGATTGAGTCTTGGTGGTGGAAAGGCTAAATTTAAGCCGCCGCAGTCTCCGGCTGCGGCGGCCGGTGGAGGTTCTTGGGATCAGTATGCGAGAATCTTGACGGCTAAGGATTTTCGTTCGGGGGTTTCTACTAAAACTTCATCATCATCGTCATCTTCTTCTTCTTCTGTTACTAAAGCTAATATTAATGGCTCTTGTGGCACAAAAAGAACTGCTGAATCACCTTCTTCACCTCCTGGCCGTTCTTCAATTAGGTATTTTTTACAGTTTTTAATTTCACCCCTTTTTATCCTTACATTTTTCTTTGTTACATATAGAAATTAAGTTTTAGCTCTGCCTATTATTATCAGCATGAAAATTTATTTTAATCCGTTTTGTTCTCTGTTTTTTTCTTCATTTTTTATTTTTATTTTTTGGGTGGTTGTGAATTAATATGAACTTTAGAGAAGTTGGATTTCTGATTTACATTTGGGCTCTTTATTCTTTTCCTAATTAGTTGTCTCTGTTATTTAATGTGAATCTCTGTTGTAGTTGGTGTTACATTATTTGTTATTTCATTGATTCTTGGGGAATCTGGTACTACTTTAGATAAAATGTGACTTTCTACCATCTTTTGTTTTGTTTTCTATTTCTTTTTTTAATCCTTTAAGCATTTATTTTTGATTATATTCTTGTAAAGTGAACAATCACATTAACAAGATCTGCACAGAACCTTCAACTTTTCTACCTTTGGATGTTAATTTAATAAAAGCATATGCTACTTACTGTATAGGTGTTTCTGCGAGTCTTTCGATTGAAGCAACCAATTTGAATAGAATTAGAACATTTTAAGTTGATTTTAATCACATATGCTAAGAACATGAGGTGTTGTAATCAACTTAAGGTAATTGAATGTCTCAGATCGCTATTTGATTAAAGTAAGTTGGTGTAAAAAATATTAATCCCGGGATAACAATATTGCTTCAAATGTAAGACGATTGTTCTTTGTAATGTGCATTTCTGCAGCTCTCATGAATGACAATTTGTTAATTTCAATAAAAGAGGCAACTATTATTGAAAATTAATGACAGCTCAGATATTATCTCCAGTGGGATTAAATGTTTTCTAATTATGCAATTTATCGAAGCAGCCAGGTTGTCGGATGGCCGCCTGTCAGATCCTACAGAATGAACAGCTTGGCGAACAATGCAAAATCACCAGTCACTGAAGACTTCTTCTCGACTGTCGATAAATGTAAAAGCAAGAATATAGTTGTGGATAAGAACAATATTACAAAGGAAAAGGGAGTTCGTAAAACATCTTTGTTTGTCAAGGTGAACATGGATGGTATCCCAATCGGCAGAAAGGTCGATCTGAATGCTCATAGCTGCTATGAGACTTTAGCTCGTGCGCTCGATGACATGTTTAGACCCAGTGCAGCAGTTGGGCGAGACGTAATTCTCTGTTCCTCTTATTTGATCTGATAAATAACTAATTTTCATTCATTTTCTGTTCTCATCAGTTGGTGAAAAGCTTTTCATAGTGTTGTGTTTGTTAGACCAAGCGTACCCAACATTTAATTGCTGGCTACTTTTCTCACATTAAAAACCATGACATCCAAAATTAGTAGGTACATTGTAATAGTTTGCTAATAATAATTAGGGTTAATTACAATAAATACCCTTAAAGTTAGTCTAGTTACAAAAAAACTCGATTTTCTTTCAATATTACAATTACTCCCATGATATTTGTTTCTATTTTATAAATCACACCCTCAATAGGGGGTATTTGCTAAGAAATACAACCTCAATGGGGGGTGTTTGTAATACATTATCTGAGATTGAAGCTTTTCTAGAAGTTTTAGTTCCTTTAAATAGTTTTTTCAGTAGCCTAATTGATTGCTAACCGATGATGTTGCTATTTTCAGGATCAAATGTGGACGAGCAAGTTGTAATTGCTGGTACAAGACAATCTTTGCGATTGTTGGATAGTTCGTCTGACTTTGTGCTCACCTATGAAGACAAAGAAGGAGATTGGATGCTTGTTGGTGATGTTCCCTGGGAGTATGTCTTTTATTGCATCTTTAGATAGTTTGTTATGAATTAACATTCCTCGTATGCTGAACGTTACTCAACCTCAGCAAATTAAATGACAATATTTTATTGCTGTAGTTATAATTCTCCAACTCTCTTTTCTTGCGAATCCCGAGCCTCTTTTTGCTCACATCTTGGGAGAGAATAAAATAAAGGGATAATTACAAAAACTACCCCTGAGGTTTAACCTAATTACAAAAAACTTCATTTACCTTTCAAAATTCCAGATACTCCCTTAAATGGATAATTGGATTTTTTTTTGTAATTAGGCTAAATGTCAAGGTTAGTTTTTGTAATTAATCCTAAAATAAATATATAAGAGCATAACACAGTTCAAATCTGGTTGCAATAAACATTCTGCTTATTTTGGTTTGAGATAAATGGAAATCGTATCTTAAGCAACTTTTCATCTACTGCTGAAAATATATGATGTACCAGTTTTCTTGTTTGGATTTGCAGTCTCATGTTTTCTTTTCTATCAGGATGTTTTTGAACTCGGTGAGGAGACTTCGAATCATGAGGACAGCCGAGGCCAATGGACTTGGTACATATATACATGTCATGATATTGCACAGTCTCATTTGCACGCTTGATATATATATTTTTTGCTTTAATATTCTTCTATTCCTTTTTTTCATGGTTTTAGCTCCAGGATCCAATGAAAGGAGCAGAAAGCAGTTGACCGCACAAATATAGAGAATATTCCAGCCGACACAAGCTCCTTCCAGAAGCATGAAGGATGAATAATAGAGACGTTATATTATCATCAACGAATTTGCTTGCTTTTGCATGGTTTTGGTCACTTGACTCACTTTTTTACATCTTATTACTAATATTATTTGAAAACATCATATCCCCTGTTTGGGGGAGTGCATTTACGTCTGGACGACGAACAATGCACTTGTCTTTTTCTGTCCTATAGGTAAGTATACTGCCATTTGATACAATGTAAGTATGGGAGTGGCTAGTTGTTGAGTTTTGGTTTTGTTGCACTGGTAAATTTCATTTGGGTTAATGAAAGAAAGTATTTCATCGTTTTTGTACGAGGGTGCCGGTATGTTGATGCTGTTTCTCCCTTTTTTACTGAGTGGAATGGAATGGTGAAAGAGAATTGTAGATCAAACTTGGTTGACTAATATTTGAGTTGTCATTAATTACATGAGTTGATGATGAAAGTACTTGTTGCAATTAGGGGTGACAATCCGTGTCGTGTTCGTATCGCACTATCGTGTTTTCTTGCTATCTCTCTTATTTTATCATAAATATAACAATAATTGTAATTTTAACTGAATTATAATTTTGTGCTTCCGTGTTGTGTTATGCCTTATCATGTCATTTCTCTTTGTAATTCGTATTTATAATCGTGTCATCCATTGCCACCTGTAGTTGCAATATGCCATAGAAACTGTGGGTAGCTGTTGAATGTTGATAGGATGACTATATGTTTCATCTGATGGTCGTAGATGACATTTGCCGTACAATTAATATCAAGGTAAATTACGAAAACTAGCCTTGAGGTTTAGCCTAAATACAAAAAAGATCCAATTATCTTTGAAGGCATAATCAATACGGTATCTGTAATTTCGAAAGATAATTGGAGCATTTTGTAAATTGAATCTCAAGGGTATTTTTGTAATTACCCATAATAACAATTAGGAAATTATCATTATTCATGCAGCCCCTAGGGCACATATGAGTTGGTAAGTGACAAGGTGATTGAGGTGGTAATACTCCGACATCGCGGGTTCGAATTCGTGTGGTGACAGTTCTTTGCTGAAATATTGCAAGGGCTATTGCTGGGTTCGTGGCCCGTTGGTCCTATCCCTTGCAGGGCTGTCACTCGTGCATATCCCTTGATTTACAACCCGCTTGGCCAAGAGGCCTGCAGTACGGTGGGGGTTTCGCCTTCGGGACTTTCCCCTCATCAAAGGAATAAGGTCATGTGCTTGGATATATATTACTTTTCTGCTTATAAAGGAGGCCATGATGTCAAGATAAGATTTCAAGTAGAGTTTGAAAGGGCTTGGAAAATAGTATTGCTTTCTTATGTTACAAAGTAAATTCCAGTTTCCTTTAGTTTTTTGGGTGCAATAAAACTATGCACCTCAGTTCTAACTTTTCTGACTATGTAAAAATAATACAACTACAACATTACTTGCAAGAACAATTCCTTATACACCTTCTAATTCTACACACAAAACATCTTAACTTACAAAAAAAAAAATTCAAAAAAATAAAATAAAATTCTAAATACATAGTGAATATCAAAACCTGTAAGAAAACTCACAGAAGGCCATTCACAGGTGAATTGCTAAATACAGGTCTACCTCTGTTAGCATTACCATTATTATCTTCATCAACAGTACTACTTTTTCTCCGAGGCTTAGCTTCTCCGAGCATCGACAAAACGTCTCTCATAGACGGTCTGTCCTTCGGGTTCTTGGCAGTACAAATAATAGCAAACCTTAAAACCAGTAGCATCTCTTCTTGAACATGTTTGTTGTTTCCTACATTGGGGTCTAGAGCTTCTTCAAGAGGTTTGTTGCTACGCATTTCCCACGTATCCATTCGACTATGTCGACTGATTCTCGAATTCTGGCTCTAATGGCTTCTTTCCGGTGAGGAGCTCCATCAGAACAACTCCATAGCTGTATATATCGCTCTTCTCGTCGACTTTAAGAGTGTAGCCATACTCTGTTCAAGCAATTATCAAAGAGCAGAGTGGTTAGTTATTGTCCTTTATCAACCTTGACTCCTAGTTTACATTTGGATCAAATTGCATAACTACCCTGAGGTTTAGCCTAATTACAAAAAACTCTAGTTATCTTTTAAAATTGCAAATACCATCCCTTTGAGGTTGGTATTTACGTAACAGATGTATTCCTCCACAATTTGTAAAATAGAAAAAAATGTCAAGGGGATATTTGTAATTTTCTGAAAGATGATTAGTTTTTTTTTTTTTTGTAATTAGACCGAACCTGAAAGGTATATTTTGTAACTAACCCAATGTTCTTAGATAATTACAAAAAAACCCTTGAGGTTCGGGCTAATCACATCCATACATTTTTGAAAATTGCAAAACCCCCTCCGTTTTATTCCATCTTACATTTCTCCTTCATAAGTAAAAAACATTTCAAAAAACCCCCCTAACATTAAAACATTACAATTACCCCCTTAAATTTAAGACATAATCCAATACGAGGATTAACTTTTGTAATTTTGAAACATCACTGGGCATTTTTGTAATTAGCCCTACCTCGGGGGTGTTTATGTAATTATCCCTTTCTTTTATCACCTATACTTTGTAAATCTGAATCTATGTTGCTGCAGATGCTATCAAAATATGTATCTGTGACTGAATTTGAACTTCATATAACTACTGCACTGATAAAAAAATACTAGGATTTGAAGCTGATGTTTAACTCACCAGGGGCTATGTATCCATAAGACCCTGCCACCATTGAAACTGTCTCATTCTTCTTTAACATCATTTTTGCCAACCCAAAATCAGCAATTCTTGCCTCAAGATTGGCATCAAGCAGTATATTATTCGACTTCACGTCCCGATGGATCACCGGTGGATGACAGTCATGATGCAGATAAGCCAGCCCCTGAGCAACCCCAACTGCTATATTGTACCTTGAAACCCAATCCACCAACAAGTTCCCTCCTTTTTTCCCATGCAAAGCCTCTCCAAGGCTGCCATTCTGCATATACTCGTAAATAATCATCGAATCCGCGTCGTTGTGAAGAAATCCCAATAGCCTCACGACGTTTCGATGCCTTAATCGTCCTAACAAGTTCACCTCCCCGACGAAATAATCACTGCCTCCCATCTCGGGATCGCTTGTCGATGATCTCCATAGTTTCTTGACAGCAACGGTTGTGTTTAGTCTTTGTATCTCGGCTTTGTAAACAGTCCCGGTCGCCCCCATTCCGATCACGTTCGATTCTTTGATGCAATTAAGGATGTCGTTGCTGTTAAAATCGAGCCTCTGGAATGCCATTAGTCTCCAGGGCCACTCCCCATTCCCTGTTTCGAGTCTTTCCTCGAAGCAATTCCCGTCTCGCCATCTCTGGTAAAAGGATCGCCCTCCGAGAACTGCTATAACGAGAACGAATAGAGTTGAAATCCCGATTAACAGTCCACTAACGACGTGTTTGCCTTGCAGGCCGTGCTGTTTTGATGCGGATGCTGAATTTTGAGAGCAAGGTGGGAGAAAACCGCCGCACAGGCCGGGATTGCCAATCAGATCGTCAGGATTAATAGTCCTCAGCATGGCGTTCGAAGGGACCGGCCCCTCTAGCCTGTTGTAAGAAACATTAAGCATTTCTAGAGCTGGAGAGTTTCCGAAATTTTCAGGAATCCCTCCAGTCAGAGAATTGTTTGATAGATCCAAAACAGCCAATGCAGGCATAACCGCGATCGGTTTTGGGATCGGCCCGTTTAACTGGTTGTTTCGAAGATTTAGAGTCACTAGTTTTTCGCACGAAGCGATGCTTGCTGGAATATTTCCAGTGAAATGATTTGAGGACAAATCCAGGGCAATCCTGGAATTGATCCGGGATTTCTCCAAACAGGTCATTACCCGAGGCTAAGAAGTTTTGGAGATTCGGAATGGAGAGAATTGAAGAAGGTAAAGACGAACGAAGATGGTTTTTCGATAAATCGATGGACGAAAGAGAAGTAGAAGCAGAACGATCATTCGGAATCTGCCCTGTCAAACTATTATTAGCTAATTCCAGTCTCTGAAGTTTTCCAAGTTTGCCAAAACCAACTGGAATTGTTCCATTTAAGAGATTATTTTGCATCCTAACACGCACGAGCGATGCGCATGACGTTAAACCGGCTGGAATCGGACCAGAAAACGCGTTGTTGAATAGGATAAGCTTAGTAAGATTACCTTTATTACACAAAGAATCCGGAATTTGGCCGGAAAACGAATTGGACGATATATCGAGCCACTGGAGAGGCGCGTTTTCGCCAAGATCGCTCGGCAAAGGACCCGAAAACGTGTTATTCCAAAGCTCGAACACTTCAAGTTGACTCAGTTTCCCAATCCCAGCAGGAATTGAACCAGAAAGTTGATTGCACATTAAATTCAAAAGCTGCAAATTCTCAAGATCAGCTATTTCCCCTGGAATTTCCCCTGATAATAAATTATCAGACAGGTCCAAAAACTGCAATGCAGTTAAATTACCAATCTCTGGAGGAATAATTCCTTCAAAATTGTTCTTGTACAAGAAAATTGTGTTCAGTTTCTTAAGTTTCCCAAGCTCACCTGGAATCGAGCCGCCGAGATTTGCTATCGCCAGATCAAGATACTTCAGATTAGTAAGGTTTCCAAATTCTCTCGGAATCCCACCTTCAAACTCATTATATCCGAGAACAATCGTCTCGAGCGACGATAATTCTCCGAGCTCTGCCGGTATTAGCCCTGTCAGGTTATTACCAGACAATCCAAGATACTTTAATTTCTTTAATTTCTTGTAAGTTTTCGGAATTTGGCCTTCGAAGAAGTTTCCTCTCAGATCCAAGCTCTCGAGCAGGGTCGCGTTTCCGAGATCTTCCGGAAGATAACCGGAGAAGTTATTCCCCGAGGCGTTTATCGCTATCAATCCCGGTGACAATCCGGCTGGGAACAGCTGATTGATAAAGAAGTTTTGGCTGAGATCAATGGTTTGGAGTGAAGTGAGATTGTATAGTGATTTTGGTAATGGTGATGAGAACAGATTGCAGCATAAGTTGAGTGAATTTAGACTTTTTAGTCCCTGGATTTCGTCGGGGATCTCGCCGGTGAGATTCATGTGAGAGAGATCGAGCTTTTCGACGTCGCCGCTCGAGCTGCATTGTATTCCAGTCCAGTTGCAGTGAGTTGATGAAGTGTTGATTAGTGGTGGTTTCCAGTCTGTCAGACGATTTAACGGATCTATTAGACTCGCCTTTATCGATAAAAGAATCGATACTTCGTCGTTCGAATCGATGAACTCAATGCAGAAAAGGAAGAAGAAAAAAAGGAGGATGATTATATTGCTTTTCAACTTCATAATGCTTTTCTTGTTTTGTGGCTTTTTTTATTTTTTTATTTTTATTTTTCCACCATTTTTTTGCTGTTGTGAGCAGCAAGAACGGTGATCAGGGCCGGTGGGGTATTGGTGGAGAGTGAAAGTGTAAAGAGTTATATGAAAAGTGAAGGAGAGAAATTAATAAATGATTGGTTAATGTTTGAGATATATAATATGAATAATTCACATGGGGATTAGGTGTTTTGTTTTCTTTTATATTAGAATGACTCGTGAGATCTTGGGTTCTGAAACAGCTGTTAATTACGTATGAAATGACTGGAAATTTTTGGCTTTTATTGAAATCTAATCCGACAGGAAACATGGAGAGAATGTGTTGCCATTGCTTTTACTTTACTGTTAATTTTCTCTTGTATTATTCATTAGTCAAACTTGAGAGTAGTTCATGCTTGTTTATATTACTTCTTACTGTCATTATTTAATTTGATCTTTCCTGAGAATTAGTGTTCTGAAAATGGTAGCGCTTCAATTATGCACACACTTCTAAAATGCAGAAAAAATTATACATTTCTTTATTTTTTATCCATGAAAAATAGATGGAAAATGCTGGTAATCTAGACCATGACTTTTTTTTTAGTACAACTCCTGGAGGGAAGGGCCAGTGAGAATCAAACTAAGCACTCCTGCAGAACACTGATCTACTATCCGATTCTCCTATCAGATCATGACTTTTGATTGCTTATTAATAACCTTTTTTCACAAGTACACTCTATGTTAGAAGAAGTGACAGCAACTCGAAGCTGATATATTCAACCAGACTTTATATACTGTAATTTGTAATTTTCGTGTTGGAGATGGTGCATAAATACTTTGGGAACACTACATAAGTAACTATAAGATGTTGCATAGTTGAAAACAATGCATCAAACATCAATTAACTATACATTATCTAGAAACTATCTATACAGTGTAAAAAACTAAATATGGAGTACATATACCCAACTATGTGATGAGTCATAAAGTACGCATAAAAAATCAATTAACCGTGCATTATCTAGAAACCATCTATGCAGTGTGTAAAATTAAATATGCACTATATGTTATCCAACTATGCGATGGTGTCATAAATACTGCAACAAAGCAAGTATATATGCATTATTTAATAGCTATCTAAGCAACAAAAGAACCATAAATATACTTGATTATGAAAAAAAAAATTAAAAAAATGCCTCTTAAAATAACGCCATTAAATCTGGCAGTTACAATCTCAGCCCATAAAAAAACGGTTTCAAAAAATCAAAGCATACCATAAAAATTGGTGGATAAGAAAAAATACTATTCTACCCTTATTGCATTAAAATAAATAGGAAAAATCCAAAAATCAGAAAAATCAAAACCTTTAAAAAAATAAAGGAATAGATAGGATTAGTCAATCATGCCTCACCTTATGAGGGTGGTCTCATTTGAACCAAATCATATATATATATATATATATATATATGTTTGAGTGGTATATTTTTTTTGAGGTTTGAGTTAATTACAAAAAAAAAACAAATTTTTAGAAAACTACAAAAAAAACCTCTTAGGTTTTATTCTATTTTACATTTTTCCATTCATCCCCATTCATTAGGGGTGACAATTTTTTACACGACACGATAGCACGACACGAAAATGATACGAAAATAGCGGGTTAGTGTTTAGCCTTATCATGTTCGTGTCCTTATCGCGTCGACACGATAGGACGCGGAAATTTTGTGTCGTGTTCGTGTTTTTATCGTATTTACACGATAGTGACATGGACACGATAGTGACATGATAATGACACGATAAGGACACGATAATGAGACGTTTACCTGTTAGCGACACGATAATGACACGATACGAGCACGATAAGGACACGATAATGACACGTTTACCTGTTAATGATAAGATAATGACACGATAACCTGATATTTTGTATATTTGTGTCGTGTATTTTCGTGTAAAATTGTGTCATATCGTGTAGTTTGCTATCGTGTATTAACGTGTAAGTCATTTTCTTTTTGTTTTTGACTTATCGTGTCACCATCGTGTCGACACGAAAATTTTTGTGTTTGTGTCATGTCGGAACAGATCCTTATCGTGTTTGTTCGTGTTTGCCCTTATCATGTCGGAGCAGATCCTTATCGTTTTTGACACGACATGATAATACGATTTGACACCCCTATCATTCATAAGCAAAAAACACTATGAAAACCTTTGACATTAATAGAAATATTACAGTTACCCTTAGATTTAAGAGAAAATCAAATCTCACGGATATTTTTTTAATTCTAAAAAATTTATGGCTTTTCTTGGTAATTAGCACAAACATGAGAGATATTCTTTTTTGTTGTAATTATTCCTATATTTTATTGACTCCTGTAAAAAACATCCAATAGAAGGTCCATATATAATATTTTTTTATCAATCCAATCTTTTTTGGAGGCATCAACATCTAAAGCCACTTTGATCCCCCTCTTTTGAAACTAGAATGTTAAGTAATTTCTGATGTTTCAAGTGGTTTTCTGGCCTGAAAGCAAATGAACTGAAAAAGGCAATTAATTACGTGGTTAATATATTAGTTAAAAGTTGATTTTATAGTGTTGAAAAGATTCTTTATGCACTATTGAGAGGCGTGAAAGGTTATTAGTGTTATATTAATATAATGCTCAATGATTTGGATCAGTTCATCTGAAGATTAGTTATCTTCAGATGAAAGGCAGCTTCCAAGAATGACAAAGATCATATGAGGACTACTTCACTAGTAGGACCCACATTGAGCCAGAAAAAAAATATAAAAATAAAAATTGAAGAGATAAAGGGAAATTTTGATGAAGGTGGTTAGTTGGTAATTAATAATTATCACTAATCAAAGACTTAATTAAGCTTTTAGAAGGTGATAAATAATAAATTGATTATTGAGTGGAAACAAGAAAGGATATTTCCACGTTAAGGTCTCTGGGCCCATTATTGCTCCAGCTTTCCATTTTTTGTCCATAACTTCATTTCCAGGAAAATATACCATTATTTTGTAGGCAGTTGACTTTTTTGGCCTAGTTTTTAATGTATTTCTTCTAAATTTTCTTTGTTATAGACTCAAATTTGAAATTGGAAAGACATATGTAGAGAGATCAATGTAATTATGTAATGCATCAAGAGAAGTAAATGCTTTCTATTCTCTTAAAAAAGAAAAGAAAAGAAAAGGTAATATATATTTATATTTGCTGAATGCTGATGAAATCAAGAATGTAGTAAAAATTACACACTTATTGTTATGTCAGAAATTATTATTCAAAACTTTTAAAACGTACAGCGGCCCAACTTAATATATATATAATGTATTAGTGTTTCGACTATGATTTTTTTAGTACAAGATCCTGGAAGGATGAGACCGGTGGGATTTGATCTCAGACCTGCATATATTACAAATATTTAACCAACGGAATTACAATCAATTCTCGTTTCAACTATGATTTCGCCGTGAAAGCAATTGTTGCCATACAAATCAACAAGCGCATCTAGCAATTCTTTCTGTTTATCCATCCATAACTTTAATATAGTACCAATTTTAGTATGGAATATCTGCCATTCAACTAAAAGTTCCAAGTCCCAACAAATGCTATATATAATGACCCAAAAATAAAGAAAAAATAAGAGAGAAATTAAAAAAAAAAAAATTTACATGAGGGTGAGTAAGCTCCACTGGAAAACATGGGAAAATAGTGGAGGCAACTATATATCATGGTCTGCTACCATTACTGAATGTCCTGAGTAACATCCAAAGTTTATTTTTCATTTTAAATTAATAACAGAATAAACTTCCAAATTTCACATGGAAACAATTTTTTTTTTTTTTTGGGTAAATGGTTCACATGCAAACATGTGAAGTAGGGTTTAAATAATAAGCAGAGTGGTGTATCACTATTTATGTGCTGCTAAAGTGGATTGATAGCCATGTGAATCCACATCTCCCCATTCTAATTATTAACACTCTCCTTCCCTATTATTAGAGAGAGATAAAAAAAATACCAATTTTAATTTCTTTTTTTTTTTTTTATAACTCACCATGCGCCATTTATCGACTATCTGCCGAGGACAATTTCCGCTCCTCATTGCTACCGCCAAGGTAAACCGCGGGATGTACATGCACTCACCAGTGTTCTGATTGGGTCTGCTGACGTACAACCAGATCCTCCCAGGTAAAGAGAGCAATTATGTTCGACCCCCCAATCTACTGATAACGATTTCTCCCCGAATCGAACCCACACGGATGCTATTCAGTATGAGTTCCCACCAAATCTTCACCAGCTTGCATATGCCCCGGCCCAACTTCATACAAGTGTGGGTTTGTTAACTATGTCACTTTCTATTAAGTTTAATTGGAATTTATAAATGCCAATTGTTGTTTGTTTTCACTAATCATGCATGTTAATATATTCTTTCATTATATACTGCTAAATCTTAATACTTTTTGTTGTATGTTGACGTGCGGTTTGGTCAACAAGCAAAATATGCAAAAGATTTAACACGTGGAAATATAAGCGTACGTGACGTGTGTTTATTTATGGCTAATTCTGCCCTTTTTTGCGTAATGCCGAGCCGAATTATTGGGGTCGGTCTTTCTTACAATCTCGCGTTTTTTTTCGTCTTTTTTCCTCTCTCCTTTTTCCTCTTAAAATGAGGATTTTTATACCCCTCGAGTAAGTGGGTTTTCAACAGTCATCTTTGCACTAATTAATTACTAATCAGTAAAATAATTAAAAAAGGACACATGTTCCGCTCTAATCGTGCATGACAACCAACTTTTGCCACTTGGTGACTCCTCTCTATAACTTTCTGACATATGGCAGTTTCTGATACCAATAAAGCACTAACTATGGGCAGGTATGGGCAAATGGTTATTTTTATGAATATGTCGCGCATGTGTTTCCCACCGAAATTTGGGCTCGGGGGTCGGGGCTCGGCAGTCATGCTGTGGTTGGGCTCGGTAGCGGGCGAGCCTAATTCATGACGTGTCACCACGCATCAGCATCGACGTCACCCATAGGCCCCCACTCGGATGTGTCTTTGGATCGATGACGTGGATTAATTTCTTCGGCTCGGCTCGGGCGTCATCAGGCCCCAAGTTTAATTCCGAGAGAAGAATTTCAAGTCGGAGTTAAACTTTAATGCTAATGATAAACATTTAATGGGGAAACGGAATTCTCAAAGGTTTTGTTCATTCCCGACATCCGTCGCGTAGTGATTAATGCAGCCCGTAGCGGCGCATTAATTGTGGTGCCATAATACGGAACACGTGGCATCTTGTGGTTGGACCAATCTTGCGCGCAGAATCGAAAAGATGCACGTCGATTCGTACCGGGCGTGGGGACGCGACGTTCTCTGACATGTTCGACGGCTTTTGAGTTTAAAAAGGCGCGTCTTTTCGAATAAACGTTTCGTTTATCGAGGGAACTCCATCTATAAATACCCCTTTTTTCCTCCATCATTCACTTTCGCATCCATTACCCTTTGAGCTAGACTGATTGAAACCGAGCAGAAATTTCGGGTCGGCTTCCAAAGTTCAGAGACTTCAAACTTAGGTATTTTTTCGAAATATTCTCCTTTTATCTATAAAATGTCTTCTTTTGAGGATAGTAGGAGTCGTAGTTATAGCGTAGAGGTTGAAATCGAAGATCCCCCATCCGAACCTTCATCATTTATTTCTCACCAAAGACGGCGATCTCCGCCTTATAGTCCGAGCATCATTCAGATATCTTCTCCAGATTCTTCTCGAGGTGGAACGTCTTTAGAGCGGACGCATACTATTTTTGATCCGACGCTAGTGACTGTTTTTAGAGAAGGAACGGTGTATCAGCCCGGTCTGGCACAAGAGAGTTCCGACGAAGAATCCCCGAGTGCTGATATTAGGCAGTATCAGCAGGAAGAAGAAAATATGGACCCATCGGAGCTGAAGCGTGATAACGTGGAGTGGGTAGACGAACCCTCCGGAGATTCGAGGCCGAAGAGGCCTCAAGTGCCCATGGGCCATCGTAATGGTGACGGCCGACAAGGAGGAGGCCCTCGCCTTCGTGTCGAGCCTCGGTGGACGCCGAGTGATATAAACGATATCCCTAGCATGTTGATGATCCAGGAGGTGGAAGAGCTCCGGCGGAGGTATCGTATTCCAAGTGGTATCAATTTTTGGGTACCGGATGGCACAAAGGTTCTCAAGACTACCCACCACTGTTGCTTGGCCATATTTGTCGCCACCTCCAATATGGGTTGCGATTTCCACCGCCGCTTTCCTCATGCGGTGGTTTTGCAAGTGGGGCATGCATCCGACCTGTGTGCACCCTATTTCTTGGGGTAGGATCATCGGCCTCCTGGTGATGTTCCACCTAGAAAATATCCTCGCCCCAAATTCAAAGAGATGAACGAGCTCTTTATCCGGCGAGCGACTCCTTCATCTGGGTCACCGTCCTACTGGTATTACGTCTGCACCGGCTGGGATATCCGGACGGCCTAGTGGAAGGTCTCCTTCATCTTTGAAGGAGTGGAAAGATAAGTGGCTCGGTGGTGAGCGGCGAGTGGCAAGCTCGCGTGGAGGACGGGAGCAAGGGAAACTGCTTCTTCATCCTCCATCAAATTTTGTTTTTAGTTACTGATAAGTCTATCTTTTCTCCTTTTCTCGCTTTTCTTCGTTTATTGTTTCCTTTTGTGATTGACTTTACTTTTTTCGTCTTTTTACCTTTACAGAAACGGCATCAAAGGGCCTCTGCCGCCACCTTTATTCGAAGCGTCGAAAACATCCAGGCCCGGGGCATCGTGGAGACAGGCGGATTGAGAGATTGGCCATCGAGGGCAATCGGCCGCAGCCGGCTTGAGGCTCGCTCGCCGCCGACCCCGAGGCCGAGGGGCGGCTCGGGACGAGGCGGCAGAGTGGGAGGGGGAGGTTGGGGAGAGCTCACAGAACCCTCCGTGTAATGAAGAAAGACGGCCCCTCTCTATGGGAGGAGCAATGGCTCAACAGAGCGAGTCGCGCCGTCTCCCGCAACGGCGATCCTGTGGGCAGATTGCCCGTGCCCGTTGGCAACGCACTCCACGGCCGTAGAGTCGGGATCGCGTTCGAGGTAAACATAGTATTTCTTACACCCTTCCTTTTGAAATGTTTTTTGTTTTCTTTTGACCTTTTAACGGTGGTTGCATTTTGTAGGGCGCGGGTTGGATTTGCGTGCACGCCTTCGCAGCGTGAGGAACACGGCCGCACGGCGAACTCGGGCGACTGCCGACCAACCCGCAGATGCGGAGGCGGCTCGGAGAGCAGATATCCGGGCCGGCAAACGTCACGCTGATGGAGTGCCGGAGGCAGTAGAACCTCCCCTTCAAAGGAGAAGAAGAGGGATTGTGATGGAGGAGCCCGGGCAGACCGAAGAAGCTGGTCAGACAACGCCGGAGAATCCTGAACAGGCCCCAGAAGGGGGAAGCCCGCGAACTTTTTCGGACGACCTCGGCTGGGAGGGTCACTTCATCCCTCCAAGTCGGGTGAGGGACGAGTACTGCGAGGGAATGGTTGGAATACGCCCTCAATGGTTTGTGGAGTTTGTTCGATGCGCCACGCCGACGGAGGAGCAGTCAAGAGTTTTACCGGAGGCGGGTCGGGCCGCAATGAGTGTCCCAGCTCGTGCATGGACAAAAGGCATCGAGCAATTCTGCTCGTAGACTGGCTTTGAGGAACAAATTCAGTATGCCATGGGAATGTCTGGGCGAATCATTGGGCTCCTATGGCATGCAATTGGGGAAACTCGCGAGCTGGAGAAGAAATACGCCGATCTGGAAAGGCGGCACGGCGACCTGCAAGAGGCCTATGCTACCCTTCAAGCGGGTACAAGAATCGTTAAAGACCCAGGCGGATGAAGCTACCGGGCCAACTCGAAAGAAAAGCGAGGCCGAGGCAGAGGCGTGAGATCAAGCTGCGCAGGTCAAGAGAAGCTTAGGGCTAAAGTTGCCGAGCTGGAACGTGCTGCCACTGCCCGGGCTGAGGAAATGGAGAGGCGTCTAGCCGATGTGCGCAGAGAGGCCGAAGAGGTTACTCATCGGCAAGTCGAGGAAGCTCGTACACAGGCCGTTGAAACTTATAAGGACTCAAGAGTATGCATTTATGTTGACCCGTGCCACGCCGACCGACCTCAAAAAAATTCTTGATTTGGTTAAGGGCGGGCGGATTGTTGCTCACCTTGAGGAAGACCTGGCCCCCCGGGAGGCTGATCTCGATGCTCTTTGGCCGAACTTTTCCGAGGCCCCCAATGTTCAGCTGGCTCACCTCCTCCCCGGACGTGGAAGAAGTCGCCTCCAGTGGTGCCGTTGAAATTCCGCCCCCGTCTTAGTCTTGATGTTGTTTGCACCTTTTTTATTTTACAAGCTTTCATATGTACTGTAAGTAGGTGACTTGGCCGTGCCTTAGAATGTAATGGGCTCCGCCTCCCCGTGTAAATACTTTTGAAGTAGAAATCAACTTTTCTTTCTATCACCTGTGTATTTGTTTTAAGCTTCGTGCATATGCTTGGCTCTTCTCCTTTTGTAAGATTGTCACTGCTGTTTTCTTTTTCCTTTTATACTTCCAAGTATGGGGCTCGGTTCCCAGCTCTCCGAATAAGGGACTTTACCCGCTTTAATTGACTCGTACTCGGTATATGAATCGATCTTTATTTTGTATTTTGTACTTGGTGTATAAACCAAGTCTTCATTTTGTGCTCGTGTGTATATCGAGTCCTGTTTTGTGCTTGGTACGTAACCAAGTCTTGGTTTTTTGTGCTCGGTGTGTACATCGAGTCTTTATTTTGTGCTTGTGCGCAACAAGCCTTTGTTTTGTGCAGTGCGTAACCAAGTCTTTGTTTTGTGCTTCGTGCGTAACCAAGTCTTTGTTTTGTGCTTCGTGTGTAACCTAGTCTTTGTTTTGTGCTTGGTGCGTAACCAAGTCTTTGTTTTGTGCTTGGTGCGTAACCAAGTCTGCTGTTTTGTGCTCGGTGCGTAACAAGTCTTTGTTTTATGCTCGGTGCGTAACCAAGTCTTTGTTTTTAAGGATAGATCCGCCTTGTGGGCGAGTTGCCTTTTTTTTCGGCGTGCAAAGGGCGTGCGAGATGACTTTTCTAAGCATTAAACTTTCTTCAATGCGGAGGCGATTTTTTATCGTCTCGGCTCGTAGCCGAGGAGAGTAAAAATTTAAATCCCCCCTTTAGAGAGCTCACGAGAATATCGATGAAAGGATAATTCCTCGGAATCCTATCCGGATCATAAACCGAGATCTTTATTGATAGATCGCTTTCGGTATGCTACATTCCATGGATGCATAAATTTTTCTCCACTCAAATATTCTAATTTGGTATGCCCCACCGCACAAGACGTGGTCGACCGAAATGGGCCCTCCCGGGTGTGTTGGCTTCAATGGGCGGTTCAACACCCATTATCTTTTTCAACACAAGATCGCCGACCGAAATCTCATTTCCTTTACTTTCGAATTGTAGTACCTCTCGCTTCTTTGTTTATACACGGCGTTTTTCATCTCAAGACTACACCTTTTTTCTTCGAGCGAGATCTAGCTCGGCTCGAGCATGACCTCATTGTCGTCTTCGCAAAATTTGCACTCAAGGTAGGGGCTCCAATCTCAACAGGGAATCACCACCTCGGTTCCATAAGCCAAAGAAAAGGTGTTTCTCCGGTGGCCGCTCGATGCGTCGTTCAGTATGACCACAAGACACGGGTAATTCCTCTGGCCAATTACCTTTAGACTCCTCCAATCTCGCCTTCAAGGTATACTTGAGTATTTTATTAACGGCCTCAACTTGTCCATTCGACTGGGGATGGTATGGAGTTGAGAAGTGGTTTTTAATGTGGAAACCCTCACAAAAATTTTGAAACCTCCGGTTATCGAATTGTTTCCCGTTGTCTGTAACAATCGAATGCGGTATCCCGAATCTACAGATAATGGACTTCCATACAAAACTCACAATCTTTTCTTCATCTATTTTCGCCAGAGGCTCCGCCTCGGCCCATTTTGTGAAGTAATCCACCGCCACAATGGCATATTTGACGCCCCCTTTGCCAGTGGGGAGTGGTCCGATAAGGTCCATTCCCCATTTGGCAAATGGCCATGGGCTAAATACGGAGGTAAGTTGCTCAGGATAATATCTGACCTGCGGCGCGAATCTTTGGCACCTCTCACATCTTTTAACGAGATCAGTTGCGTCCTTTCTTAGGGATGGCCAGTAGTAACCTTGTCGTATTAATTTATAGGTCAATGTCTGGCCCCCGGCGTGGTTTCCGCATATTCTCTCGTGAACCTCTCGAAGTGCATAATCTGCATCTGTCTCGAAAAGGCACCGTAGGAGTGGGACGGAGTATCCTCGTTTGTATAGGATGTCATCTACTAGTGTAAACCGAGCCGCTTGAGTTCGTAGTGTTCTGGCTTCAACTTTGTTTTCAGGTTGAACTCATTTTTCTAAATACTGAATGATTGGGGTCATCCAGGTCTGCTTGGCGGTTTCAGTTGTATATATCTTCTTTGCGCCAAGTGACGGGGCAGATTGTGTGTGACATGACATCCGTGATGGCATCCATCCTGGCCGAACCGAGCCGAGCTAAGGCATCTGCCTGCATGTTCTCGGCTCGGGGCACATGTAAGACTTTTGTCTTAAAGTGTGATAATCTCTTCTTGACCAAGTCCAAATATTGTGCGATTTTTTGCTCTTTCGCTTCGTACTCACCGTTGATTTGATGAACGACCAGCTGAGAATCACTGTGTACCAACAGTTGTTTTAGGCCCATAGAAGCTGCCATATCTAAGCCTGCGGAAGTGCCTCGATTCGGCTTCGCCGTTGTTCGTTATGGGAATCGAAATCGCACGGCCGAGCAAAGAGCATTTTTGATATGGATCGATTATCACGATTCCGCCCCCTGCTCGGCCTGCGGTGGAGGAGCCGTCAACGAACAATTTCCATTCTTGGTTTTCCATAACTTCCAATCGTATGGAAGGTGTGAATTCGGCCACAAAGTCGGCTAAAGTCTGTCTTTTATCTTGTCAGACGTGGTTCGTATAGAACATCAAACTAACTGAGTTCGATGGCCCACTTGATCATCCGACCAGAAGTATCGGGTCGATGTAGTACTTGCTTCAGTGGGTAGTTCGTCAAGACTATAATCTTGTGCTTTAGAAAATATGGACGGAGTTTACGCGCATGCATGATTAATGAATAAGCCAACTTTTCCATTGGTGGATAGCGGAGCTCGGCGTCATGTAACGCTTGGCTGGTGTAATAGACCTAGGATGTTGAATAGAACCATCTAGCTTTGATTAACACCGAGCTAATGGCGTATTCGGATACCGCCAGGTACAAATACAAGTCCTCCCTTGGGTAGGTTTTTGCAATATAGGAATTGAAGAAAGGTGTTGTTTGAGGGATTCAAAGGCAGTTTGTGCTTGCTCGGTCCACTCAAAATTTTTGCTCTTTTTATAATTTCAAGAAAGGTTTGCACTTGTCTCGTGGATCGCGAGACAAATCGATTAAGGGCGCCAATCGGCTGTTAGGCTTTGTACCTTTTTCAGAATTTGGGGTTCTAGATCGATTATGGCTTTTATTTTGTATGCAGGTTAGCTTCGATTCCCCTTTGGTGACCATATACCCCAAAAATTTACCCGAGCCGACCCCAAATGTACACTTTCTCGGGTTTAACATCATCTTGTACTCTCTCAAAACAAAGAACATTTTATTAAGATCATTTAGATGATCGATATATCTGATGATTTCACCAACTGTCATCTACATAGACTTCCATAGTACGACCTATCATTTTCTCAAACATCTTATTTACTAACCTTTGGTAGGTCGCACTGCTTCTTCAACCCGGGCGGCAACATTTTTGTGAAAAATTCCACGAAGCAGAGAAGAATGATGTATTTTTTCTTCGTCATCCGGGTGCATTCGTATTTGGTTGTATCCCGAGTATGCATCCATGAAGCTCATCACTCGTGTCCGCCGTGGCATCTACCATATAGTCAATGTTTGGTAATGGATATCATCCTTAGGGCACGCCTTATTCAAGTCGGTGAAATCCACGCACGGGCGCCCATCTGGCCATTGCTTTTCTTTACCAAAACAGATTGGCAACCCATCGGGATAAAGAGCTTCCCGGATAAATTGATTATCTATCAACTTGTTAACCTCGGCCTCGAAGTCTTTCTTGTCTTCGGGGCCAGGGCTAGCGCGCTTTTCTCGATATCGGGCGGAACGTTAGATCAATATTAAGGCGGTGGCATGCATGCTTAGGGTCAATTCCAGGCATGTCCGCATGAGTCCATGCGAAGACGTCAAGATTATTTCCCAAAACTCAATCAACTCGGTTCGATATGGTTCGGGAGATCATGACCAATACGTAATTGGCGCCCGCTTGGCCTTCCGGCATTGATTGTATCAACTGTTTCTACTGGTTCCGCCGTTTTCTTTTCTTGTTTTGTCCTCTTTGATCCAGAGGGCAATTCATCTTGATGATGGCCGCTCGTTCTTGGTCGGGCTCGCTTCTTCCATCATCGGTTCCTTACAGGTCGACGACCTGGATTATCCTCTGAACAATCACCACTTTCCGCTTTCAGGCTCTCTTTTGGCCGGGATTGCCTTGCGTGGTCCCACTGGTGTCTCCTCGTTCCATCACGTTAATCTCCACCGGTCGAGTTTGAGAGAGCATTCTCGTGACTCCCTTTGATTCCCCTTATGTATGGCCTCGCCATCATATGTTGGGAATTTTATACAAAAATGATATATCGAAACGGCCGCTTTTATATGATAAAGCAATGGCCTCCCAATGATAGCATTGTACTCCGAATCGGCGTTGATTATTTTAAATGTTGTCATGACGGTCCGTTTATGCAACCCTTTGTCCCATTTGGATGGGCAAGTCAACTTCCCCGAGCGAGATTATTCTTCCTCCTCCAAACCCCAGAATGTTATCGTTGCATGGACGGATATAGCTATCGTCCACGTTCAATCTTCGAAAGGCTCGGACGTAAATGACCGATGAGTAGCTTCCAGAGTCGATCAAAATTCTATAGACCGGAATACCCAAAATCGGTGCAGTAATGACCATGGGGTCAGAATGAGGGTGGACCACCTAGTCGACATCCGCATCCGAGAACACAAAATGGCCGGTGGGTTGGCCTTCCTTGTTTTTTTCCGCCACCCGAACTTGTCTTTCGGCGTTGGCGCCGTCTAACATCGGCCTTTCTTTTTTTTTGGCATTGGAGCGGCTATCTTCTACCGTGTTAGTGTTGATTCGATTACGCTCGACATCATGAGGATCTCCTACCCTGGTTCTCGGCCGGTGGTGGCGGCGGGGAGAGCTGGATTGGTTATGCGCTCCGGGTTAACTCCTTGAGTCAGTGTCGGAGGGGGCGGTAGTTCATGAACGTATCTTTTGAGACCGCCTTGCCGAACAATCCGCATAATTTCTCTTATTAGATCTCGGCACTCATCGGTATCGTGACCTATTGATTTATGATAGGCACAATATCGACGTGAATCTAATTTTGTCGGCTCGACCTTCAACGGCCGAGCCGGAGGTAACAAATTTAGACCCTGTACTTCATTCCATATGGCTGATGGAGTGTGGGTCAAAGTACTCCTCAGCGCGGCAACTTTGGCTCGTGCTTCTTGGCGAGCCTTAAATCTAGTGGTCGGGTTTTCCGAGAATGGTCTAAATCCCGACCCCGACCCAACTGTTGATTCCTTCCTTCCGTCCTTTCTCACGCCCCTGGCGTGCACGGGCGATTCTCGCCATGGCTTCCTCCGCGCAAAATATGGCGTGCCCGCGGACGTAAATTTTTGGTATGAGGTCGCCCCCAATTCATGGATAGAGTAGTTAAACCAAGTTTGGGGCAAGGCCGCCATGGCAATTTTGCAATTAAAATGGCGTCATCCGACACCGGTTCCATCTCTCGAACTTGCTTATTGAACCGAGAGATATAGCTTTTCGTGGGCTCGTCCTTCCTTGTTTGATGTTCACGAGGGAATCCTTAGGTGCGGCTCGGACCTTGGAAGTCAAGAAGTGCGTCGTAAAGCGGAGACCAGATCCTCCACGCCCGAATGGACCCTTGTGGTAGGGTCCTAAACCAACGATGGGCTCGGTCGCCCGCAGTCAATGGGAAAACCCCGCGAGAGGATGGCATCGCTAGGACTATCTGATTCCATCCATGCTAAGTACTTGTGGACGTGAGTGGTCGGGTCGGTTTCCCCATTGTAGAGACCGACCTGGGGGATTTTCAACTTTGGTGGTAACGGGGTCGCCAGGATTCCAGGGGAAAATGGCGATATAACCGCTGGTTGGTTCATTGCTTGGGGCGGCCTCCGAGATCGCTTCGCCTTCTCGGACCACCTCTAATTCATTCAAACGACGGCCAAGGCGCTGGATCTCTACATCTCGTTCCTGCCATAGGCTGGCCTGGTTGACCCTAAGCGGCTCCCGATCATCCGGAAATCGGAGTCGGGAACTTATAGATCGAGTCGGGCGTAAAGGATCAACTCCTAGTCGTCCGGCGAACACTGAGTGGGCATGGCGATGGCGCGTTGGCTCCGGTAGTGACTCCGCTTACACGACTTTGCTCTTCATCATCCTCACACGCCGCCGTCTATCACGACGGACACGTTGTTCATTACCGAACTAGCCTGGGGAAGCCGTTATGAGAAGCCCTGGGACTCGAGGATTAATATTAACGTTCGAGTTGTGGGTTGAGTGGGTTAGTATTTGCAAGGAGTGGATGAGGTGCTTGAGAGTTAGTGGGCAAGTGTTTGTGATATGAGTTGGTTCATTTTTGTACAAAAGTTGGGTTAGCAATTAGCCGAGCGAAAGGAAAGAAAGTGGTGCTCCCCGCTTCATGCTGGAGCATATTTTGACCATTAGTAGTCGGCCGGTTTGGTTATTAGGGTGTCGCTCTTCATCAAACGAGCATTTCTCGACAACTTGATTGACTCATTTTGTCTTATTACGAAAAGGATAAACGTTGATCCTTACCTAATTTTCACTTAACTTGTTTTTGTCTGGAATTCTGACTGGACCAATACGGGCCCTCCTTCTAGCGCCAATTTGTTGATGTGCGTTTTGGTCAACAAGCAAAATATGCAAAAGATTTAACACGTGGAAATATAAGCGTACGTGACGTGTGTTTATTTATGGCTAATTCTACCTTTTTTTGCGTAATGCCGAGCCGAATTATTGGGGTCGGTCTTTCTTACAATCTCGCGTTTTTTTCCGTCTTTTTTCCTCTCTCATTTTTCCTCTTAAAATGAGGATTTTTATACCCCTCGAGTAAGTGGGTTTTCTACAGTCATCTTTGCACTAATTAATTACTAATCAGTAAAATAATTAAAAAAGGACACATGTCCCTCTCTAATCGTGCATGACAGCCAACTCTTGCCACTTGGTGACTCCTCTCTATAACTTTCTGACATGTGGCAGTTTCTGATACCAATAAAGCACTAAGTATGGGCAGGTATGGGCAAATGGTTATTTTTATGAATATGTCGCGCATGCGTTTCCCGCCGAAATTTGGGCTTGGGGGTCGGGGCTCGGCAGTCATGCTGTGGTTGGGCTCGGTAGTGGGCGAGCCTAATTCATGACGTATCACCACGCATGCATCGAGCGTCACCCGTAGGCCCCCACTCCGGATGTGTCTTTGCCGGATCGATGACGTGAATTAATTTCTTCCACTCGGCTCGGCGTCATCACTGTGTGTGTGTGTGTGTTTTGGTGATAGGAGGTGTAAAATTATTCAGTTATTCATAATATGTTAATAATGAACAAGATTAATAGCTTAATAATAGAATTTTGAGTACGATTAAATATGTTTCACCTTTTTCCCTTTACGTTTGTCTGAATGAATTTAAATACTTCATATATTTTCTTAATTTTTGTGAGATACATCGTACATGTAGATTTTTTTTACTTTTTTTTACTTAAATGGTGTGTGTGTGTGTGTGATGAGCTATATTTCAAATAAACCCAATAGGCCAAATTTAATGGAATTATCTTATGGATTATATGATAAATAACGACCCAATACAAGTAAGCATGTTGGATTTATTTGTTAATTAATTTGGGTGATATAATACCTATAGTAATTCCATCAAGGCTCTAAGGCCAAAAAGCCCATGGAGACCCATCTATATGCTTATAAATACTTTGAATCATCAATATTGAAAGGTACGTAACTTAGCACATATTTAGCTCCTCTCAAGGGCGGAGCCAGGACGCTTTACTAGGGTGGACCGATACACGAAAATGGAATGGGCCGGATAAAAAATCCAAGAAAAATTAATACAAATTATAACTAATTTTTTTTAAAAAAATCCTCACTAAAATTTTTTTTAAAAAAAAATGGGTCGGGCCAGGGCCAGATCGCTCACTGCCTCCGCCAGTGGCTCCTCTCAAGTTCCTTAATTGACTTGTTACTTTCTTTAGAATTAATCAAGCATGGCGGATGTACTTGATGAGATGGGGTACAACTATTTGTAAGAAACCCAACAAGAATTTTTAATTTAAAAAATAATAAAAATTTGTATCCTCATTTTTACAAAAATTATTAAAAAATCTAAATAATATAATATAAATCCCCACAATGAAATTTAAAAAAAAAAATTGGCTTAACAACGTGAATAAATAAAATAAATTGCATAATCTGCAGAAAATAAAAATATCCAAAAAAATAAATCTAATAAAATCAATAACATCGTCTATTATCTTAATTACTCTAATTAGTTCTTTTATATGTGTATTAACTTTTCATGTATTATTACACAATCAACTTGCAATAATTTACACAATATTTTGTTGTGCGACTTTAAATATTAAATAATATTTACGTGCATTTTTTATAGAGGTAATTTTAATTTGTCCCCCAAATTATGCGAATTTTTCTTACCCTTTGAACTTTGCAAATTGTTGTACTTAGCCTATAATTTCTAAATTTTCCCCTTATCTCAGATGATTATTTTATTTTCTGATATCTAAAAGTGGTGTATCATAACCTAGGTTTATTATAAAAATTACTATTATTTAATATTATTTGTATATTGATTAAAGGTGAAGAGATCTTGGGAGAAAATTAATCCAAATAATTGTTCGAGATATAATAACTACAGACTGTTTACTGACAATGAGGGATAAATTTGAAAATTATAGGATAAGTGCAACAATTTGCAAAGTTTAGGGGGTAAAGTAGAACAATTCAAAATTAGGTAGACAGAGTAAAAAACATGCATAGTTCGAGGGGTAAATTATTATTTTTTAAATATATATTGTACCCCCACTTCCAAAATTATGGATCCGCCACTGAACCGAAGCATTGGATAATTTTTGTCGGGTCAATCTTTAGCACTCTTTACGATTTTTTTGACGTAAAGAGTGACCTACTCAATAATTAATTCAGCTGGAGTACTATAATCCGAGTGATATCACATCTATGTGGAAAGATTTTTATATATGTTCTTATAAATATTGTTCACATTTGTCATTTTTTCTTCAACAAATCCTGCAATCATTGATTCTCATTCAATCATACCTCAATTAGATATATTTGGTGTAGTTCTTCTTATCATGCATTTTTCTCTCCATGTTATTGCATATGCATGTACGGACTATGTTTTTTATTTCACATTCATATGCATTTTTTATCCACTTTGTTAGATTAATGACACATGTCTTTGAGATAAACTTATCTTGTTGTTAAGTATACACACACATATATTCATCCAAATGATGAAACAAGAAATATAATAAAAAGTGGAATAAGAAATTTTTTTGTAGCCAATGACAATGTATTATGTATGTACTTTAATTTATTTTCCCAATGGTGCTTATTGGGAAAAAGAAGGTTACTTTGACCTTTTGTTCTGAGAATTAAATATTTATCTTTTTAATCTAATTGAATATATAATATTTTTACCAATTTTACTTTTTAATTTTCATCTAGCATTAATTATCAAAATAACTTGATCATAATACGAATAAAATAGGAAGTTATAAACATTGATCAAATATATACATGATAAATGGGAAGAACGGGGGTTGGGAACATGACGTGACTTCATGTGGGATTCTGCGAAAACATACCACGGAGTCACGGACAGCACTATTTCAATTATTTTATTATAGTAATAATCGTATTAATACTTGATTATTATAAATTATAGTTAAATATCATTATACATTTAAACCAGGATTAGCATTAGAAAAATAAAATTTAAGATGAGAGAATAATTCATTTTCATGGATACCGTGAATGTGACTGCACATGTGTAACATGCAGGATGGGACCCGCCAGTTTGTGGGCCAAATGGATTTTGGTTTGGTTTATTTAACACTTTTAACTGTAAGTTTTGAGCTTTTAAGAGTCGTAACGTTATTTCCGGTGTTACTTTATTAAAATTTGTGAGGGACAATTGACACAAATAACCACATTTTTTAAGTTAATGTTAGTTTTTTTAATGTTTTCTGGTACAATTTTATCTATATTTACGCTCTCACCCTTTTTTTACACAACAATACGCTCCAGCAAAAATTTCCGGATATTTTTACGTTTTATTTCAACATTGTTTTAACATGTTTCAAAACATAAACAATCAAAACAATATAAAACACTATATGAGCAAAAAGAGTTAAAAATAGGTAAAAATTGTATTTAAAAATCAAAAAACTTCATGAAAACAAATGTTAAAACATCGAAAGAACATTTAAAAGGGTATGGAAATAACCTTAAAAACAACGAAAAATATATAAAACACCATATGAATAAAAATAGCTTAAAAATAGGTAAAGTTGTATTTATACATTGAACACTACATGAAAACAACAACAAAAATTATTAGAACAACATTAAAAATATTATAGAACAACATCAAAAAACAATAAACAATGTACAAAATAATATATGAATAAAAAACAACATAAAAAATATGTTAAAGTTGTTTTGAAACATCAAAACAACAAAGAAACAATATAGAAACAACAAAGAAACAAATTTAAACAACATCAAAACAATTTATATAACATGTAAAACAATGCATGAACAAGAAAAAACGAAAAAAAATAAAAATAATCATAAAATATGCAGGAGCGTGAAAAAAAGGTACAAAAGTAAAAAATTAGGTACAAAAGTAATAGGAGCGCATTGTGTGGTATGAGAACCTAAATCAGCGTATTCCATGTAATTTCCCCATTTGTAAATTTAAAAACATTTTTTAGTACCATGCATTTTTTATGATATTGAATCTAGTATAATGTCTCTATTAACGAGAGTGTGAAATCTAATTCAATATGATTACTTTTGTTTAACAAAACTCGCTTGAAAATTAGTTTTGGCAAGTAAATATATATTAAAAAAGTTGGTCGAATTAGTCACTGAAAAGTACTTCAGTTACGTAAAAGTAGGGATGTGCACGGGACTTGGAGATCAGTGGAACCGAACCGATATCTGAACCGAAAATATTCGAACCGAAATATCCGTTGGCTTTTGACTTTCTCCGAACCGAACTGTCCCGGAAAATTTAATGGTACGGTTCTGGAGATTCTTGAAATATCTGTACCCAAAACTGTACCGAACCGAAGATCCGAAGCTAGAACTGATTTCTAAGAATTTTTTTTAATACATACATATATATTATTTTTAACTTATTTATATTTTGATATTGTGACACCCCGCATTTAAATAACCTAGAAAATTACCTGATATAATTAGTATATTAAGTTTCACTGATGGAGCTTATGTAAAAGTATATGTGCTATTACAACACATATTTTTGAAGTAATTCACGTTGGGATTGGATTATTTATTATGAATTTATAATTTGAGATTGTGTTGCCCTTTTTGATTGTAGTATTCACTAAAAAAAAGGAATGGACTATAATTGTTTGGTGATTTTTTCATTCAATTTTTATTTTTTCATATTTTGTGTGTTTTACTTATGATTAATCTCCATTTCACCGTCCCGATTCGTAACGCCCCGAGCCGTCCCGTTAGAACCGAATCTCTATACTGAATTTTCGGTACGGTTCGGTACGAAGATTTTTTATCTACGGTTCGATTTTGGAGATTGATTTTTAAAATCTCCTAACTTCGGGACGGTTCTGAAGATTTATGAATCTCCGAACCGTCTCGTACCGCGCACACCCCTACGTAAAGTTTATCATTATTTATTGAAGAAATTACGTTAAACCCCCTACACTATGCGCGTTTTTACACTTACCTTATAAACTATTTCTCGTTACACTTTAACATATGAACTATGTAACTTTTTGCACTTTACCCTATATGGACATTTTTACCCTAAAAAGTTTATTTTTCTTAAAATAAGAAAAATAATTTATTACGATCATATTCAACCCATCATGCTTACGTATAAAAAATAATAATAATCTCTTAAATTCATACATTGTTTGACAATTTGACTAGAATGTAGTTGAATATAGTGACAAATATTTTCATCACTAATTGACTAAAATTATATTATATTTTTTTCTTTTTTAATTGGTTAGTGATGAATACTTAAGATTGATCACTAATGTCCAAAGTTAGCCGCAATTTTTTCTTGCTGCTATGAAGCATTGCGATGCCTCTTAAGGTTGAGTATAAGCGATCATAAACCGAACGTGTGACGAGCAACCTAAAAATCGACTAAGAATACATATCTACATTTCGTTGAAACAATGTATGAATTTAATGAAATATTAATTTTATATACGATAACATGATAGACCCGATGACCATAATGAACTATTTTATTATTTTAAGAAAAATAAAATTTTAGGGGCAAAATTGTCTATATAGGGCAAAGTACAAAAATTTACTTAGTTCATCTGGTAAAGTATAACAAAAAATAGTTTATATGGTAAAATATACAAGTATACACCGCGAATAGTACATGGAGTTTAGTGTAAGTTCCTCTTATTTATTTATACTATTGAAGATGTACTTAATTAAAATTGTGATTGCTCATTTCTTTTTCAACAAATATAGCACTTTATAATGTTTCAATTGTAATATTGCGTTATTATTGAATAAAGATTTCAAAATTAAATTTTTCTCACTTTTTATATTTGTAATTTAAGAAATTTTTTCTTAGATTTTTTTTTTGAAGTGTTAGAAAGATGTCTTTATCAAATATTCGAATATCAAAAAATTATCAGAAAATAAAAACTTTGATGAGGTAAATAAAAATAACCCCGCATAATATATTACAAAAATGTGCGGAGATTGCGAAATGCATTTTAATTTGTACAATAAATCGTATCATTAAGCAGGGATGTCAATTTAGGACCCGACACGCAAACCCGACACGAACCTAACACGAAACTAATGGATATGGGTCCAGGCTTCGTGGTTCCGGGTCGAAATTGGGTCGGACCCGACTAACTCCGCAATTAAAAGTCGGATCAACCTACTATGACCCGTTTAACCCGTCTAACCCGTTTGTGAATTTTAGAAAAATTAAGTAAATAACTAATTGTAAGAAAAACAACAAACAAGACCTTACTTTAAAACTCAAATGATAAAACCTCCTTAATTATGTATTTGTTATTATTATGCATGTCTTTTTGAATATTGTCCTCAAAGATTAGTATGTTATGTTATTTATTCAATTATGTTATTTCTTTTTATATGTTGTGAATTGTAATATTGTTTATTGATCGAATAATATATGATAGTGATTGATTTTGAAAAAAAAAATTATTCAGTTAAAACTATTAAATGTATATTAAAATAATTTTATTAGACGGGTTAAGTGGGTCGGATCCGGGTTATCTGTGAAATAAGCAGGTCGGGTTCGGGTTCAAGATTCTGACACGAATAATTAAATAGGTCGGGTCCAGGTCGACTGTTTCTGACACCCGGACCCACGAACCCGGACCCAACCCAAATTGACACCCCTATCATTAAGTAACAAACTAGTATTAAAAAAATGTGTAACGTATATTGAAAAAAATGTAAGTAAATAACATTATACCATCAAGAGGTAGTAAATCGGTCGTATTGGGCTGTTATCAGGGGCGTATCATTGGCTTTGAATGGGGGGCTTTAGCCCCCCCCAATTTTTTTGAAAACTTTATTATTTATATATATATATTTTATTTTAAAATATTTATTTTTTATTAATTTAATCCCCCAAAATTATTTAGCCCCCCAAAGATACGGGTCTAGCTTCGCCCCTAGCTGTTATCGAGCTGGAATGATAGATAAAGCCCGAACACGACTGATAACCTAATCGGGTCTAAAATTTAAATCCAAACACAACACGATAAAAATAAGAAAAGCACGTCATGGCACGATAGGTACGATAAATAGAATTATCAAATTTATTTATCTATGCCCATTAAGCCAATTAACAAATTAAACATATGAAATTTTTTATTTTTTCTTATATTTAATATTACTTAAAACATACTATAACAAATTGTCAATAGAAATAGTCAAATACAAATAGTCTTTACTTGTAAGTTAACAATACAAATAATTAATTAATGATACTTAAAAGATATTGCGACTTATTGTGTTTATTGGGCCAAGCCGACATCACTGATTTTAACGGGCTTTATCGGCCGGTCCGAACCCGATAAGTTTCAGCACAAATTCTATAATTTCGTATCGTGTTCGTATCAATTAATTGTGTCGTACTTCAAATTGTCGTGCTTCAAATTGTTACCCCGCGACTCAACTCCCAATATAGGCACTTTCCCTTACAAATGAAATGAATGCTGCAAAAATAAAATATATTAATATACGGTTATAATTTAGATAAAATAAATTAATTACCTCAACTAATTAAATAATATTTATCGCCATAATCAATTAACGATGCGTAAATTAGAGAAATAATCGAAAATAAAATATATGCACATATCACATATGCAACAGGAACAAAACACGACATGTCAAACATCTGTAACATGTCAGTTTCTTGATAATTATATTTAATTTTATGCGTAGACATTTATGTCAATGAAAAAGAAACTATAAAGTTCTAACGTTCTCTAAGCTCCTTATCTAATTTCTTTAATTTTTCTCGAGGCATTTTGGTGTATAGGCTTAAAATCAAAATTGGTCCCATAACTATAGGAGGCTAGCAATTTTGATCTCATGAGTTTTAATTAGTGCAATTTTGGTAGTATAAGTTCTTATTTTGTGTCATTTTGATAGTATTACAATATTTCATTTGTTTTTACAATACCTTTGTTGTATAAGCTACAAGACTGAAATTTCTATTCTGACTATATGGTAAAATCATCAAGGATCGACCTGCTATATCAAGAAGTTTCAGAAGTAATATTGTCAACCTCTAAGATACCTGACTAAAGTAAAATTGCAATTAAGCCTGTCAATCTATGAAGAACAATTTGTAAATACTCAAATTTCTTCCGAAACACAGCCATGGACTATGATCTGAATTGAATCCAGTAACTAACAGGCCCAGCCCATCTACCGCAACCTAATCCAGCCCAAGAACATTGAAAGATTTGGCCCGAACTTCTTACACGCCACGTGCCTAACTGTATAGATTTGGCGGGCTTTTGGATTTTATCAGGAAAAAGAAAAAACAGAGTCCAAACCAAAAATGGTGGAAAAATCGTTTGATAAAAAGCTAAGAACGTGAATGGCTGTCGTTTTTACACACCACCCCAACACTCTCCCAAAACCACATTATCATCTCCCTTTTATCTCTCTCTCTCTCTCTCTCTCAGATTTTTACAGGATGGCGGCATTGCAGTCTCTGGCTTTCTCTTCTCCAATCTCTCATTGTTCCCACCAGCCGCGCTGTGTTCCAGGTACTCTCTCTCTCTCTCTCTCTCTCTCTCTCTCTCTGAACTTCATATTTTTCTGGTTTGGTAATTGTGGTTTAATATTTGGTGGATTGTGAAGAAATATACTGTCTTTGATGTACTTCAATTCATAATGAGAGTTACCCTAGTTATCATGAGTTTAGAAATTTAAGTAGCATTTGCAATTTGGTATGTTGTTTAAGGAGATAAAACAATTAAATTAGCGCTAAATAATTATCTGCTATTATTTGATGAAAGCATGTTGAATTGAGTTTAATTTGTATATATTTTTTTTTTTTTGGTTTGGGCTTCTTGTGGCTAGTCTAAAGCATTAAATTTGACCTCAATGGCTCAATTACCCTTCCCATATGGTGAAATCTCATGTACTTAATGATCTGCCAGAATTACCAAAGTTTGTAGCTCAAGTGATATCGCTCACCCTTTGTAATGGTGTGATCAGGGTTCAAACCCGGTATCTTTCAGTTTCTTTGAAATTTATCCCCTCCCCTCCCCTCCCACCAATACTCCCAACTTATTGAAAAAATGATCTGTCAGAATTTAGTAATGCAAGCAATGTAAATTTCTTATGGTGTTTGATAACATGCATGACGACGTGCATTGTCTGGTTCAGTACTTTGGCTTTAGAATAATGGATAATTAAAAAAAAAACCTTAGGTTTGGGCTAATTACAAAACAATCCAGAGATGTTTCAAAGTTACAAAAAGCCCCCTCAGGTTTGATTATGTCTTAAATTTAAGGGGTAACTGTAATATTTTCCTAAATATCAGGGGTTTTTTATCCTTTTTTTTCATGAGGGGAAAATGTAAGACAAAATCAAACCTCAAGGGTTTTTTTGTAATTTTCAAAAACCTCTGGAGTTTTTTTGTAACTGGCCCGAACCTGAAGGTTTTTTTTTTGTATCATCCGTTAAAATAATTTCCAGAATCTTTGCAAATCTGGGAGAATTTTTTTTGTAGATGTTAATCGAATGTTGTGGATTAAGGAGTGTTTGCAAACTAAAAAAAAAAAAAAAAGTGATTCTCAGCTCCTGGATGCAAAAGATCATATTTTTTCACTGAGAATCACTTTTTTTTCTTAGAGTCTGCAAACACTCCCTAAGTTTCACACAATTTGTTTCTGCCTTCCATGTTTTCATGCTTCCAAACAATAAGTTGCTTACATATTCTGATACTTATGATCATCTTTATTCACTCTAATAATCATTTCTTGTTATGTTAGGCTTGTCAATAGGAGCTATTCACTCTAGTGCAAGCTCATCATTCAATGGCCAATCTTTAAGCCTCCCACGTTCGAGTTTGCCCAAACATAGCCAAATACAAAACATGCCCAGGCTGAGCATTATGAATGTGAAACCAACAATTCAGTTCATTCAGGGGACTGATGAACAAACAATCCCGGACGTGAAGCTAACAAAATCAAGAGATGGAACTAATGGAATGGCCATATTCTCATTTAGTGAACCGTCCGTCTTCGACTCGTCTAGCGTTGTCGGTGATATCACCGGTTTCTACATGATTGACGAGGAAGGTGTTCTTCAGTCGGTCGATGTGAATGCAAAGTTTGTGAATGGGAAACCTGCTGGAATTGAGGCCAAATATATTATGCGAACTCCTCGAGAGTGGGACAGGTTCATGAGATTTATGGAGCGTTATGCCAATGCCAACGGATTGTCGTTCGTCAAGAAATGAGGCGGTTCATATATTTTTGCTCGTGCTTTTTTCAATTGTTTTCTTTATTTTTCTTGATGCAATTCATGTTGCTATAATTATGTGAGATGCAAATATTCACTCGAGAGAAATTTGGGAAGGTAAAATTTCATTTGTTACTTGATCCCACTCATATGAGGTATTCGGCTTGATTTTTGTGTCGGCAGCAAAAATTACCCCTGAGGTTCAATCTAATTACCAAAAAACCAAGCTATCTTTCAAAATTCGAAATACCCCTTCGACATTTATTTCTATTTTACGAATTGTACCCTCAAGAGGGGGTGTTTGTAATACCTTAAGGGGGTATTTGTAATTTTGATAGACAACTGGAGTTTTTGTAATTAGGCTAAACCTCAGGGGTAGTCTTTGTAAATTATCCCTATCAAATAATTGTTTTAAATAGTGTTTCAGGTAGAATGTGATTGACTAGGGTACTTGAGCAAATTTGTGGTGTTAGTGGAAACCTTTATATATTCCCCAATGTATCAAGAACTATCTCTTTTCATATTAGAAAAACAAGCTCTAGTTTTTCAGAATACAAGATTGGAGAAATCTCTTACATTCAATCCTATCCTAAATCTCAAATTCAAAATGGAATTACAGCTGACACTGTCAATATTCGATCATCAGTACAACAATACATTGTCACTTTGTTGATGTCCATGTCACAGAAATTGGACTCTGAACCCTGTAAGAACTGCTTCTTTCCACCCATGTCAAATACCCTTCTGCGAACTTCGTATTCTTGTCCTCCATTCTTCTCTTTGATACGAACCAAACTCTGTAACTCAAAGTTTGATTTGTACGTTTAAATATCAGTCGGCGTGGTCTAACTCTCATACTGACTCCCTCAGGTGCCTTCATTTCCAGCGAGTAAATGGAATTAGGCCTCCCTACATTCGTTACTCGTCTTTTCATCATCTTTCTCCTATCTCCGGCTCTGAAAATTACAGAAAACGATGGATAATTGAGGCTGAAACCCTGTTCTTCTGCAAAACGTCGTGACAGCTCACATTCCTATGAGTAATGCTAAATATGTCTGATCTACTGTATCCAAGTGTGCATAAATGAGTTATGTATTCATCTGGTTGGATATCATATATCAGTCCTGGATTGATAGCTCTCTCGGGGTTTACATGTCCTGCTCCCAGTGCAAAGAGCCCGGCCGGTCTATCTCCGTCCATTATTGGTTTTCCAAAATGATCGGTCATATCTGCGGTCGTCATAAGCGCAGATTTGATAGCAGCTGGGGTCCACTTCGGGTGAGACGAGTGAATCAGAGCTGCAAGTCCACTGACATGGGGACATGCCATGGAAGTTCCTGACATGACAGTGAAGTTCACTCTTCTAGAATCTTCCGGAAGGGCGCTGGGGCCGAGATTCTGCGGCCATGCGGCGATTATGTTAACACCCGGGGCGATCATATCCGGCTTCAGAATCGAAGGATCAGTGTAACTTGGACCTCTTGATGAAAACTGAGCCACTCCAGGTGCTCTTGATTTTCCGATCACGGTTCCTCCGAAAATGATTCTTGCTTTAGCCCGTCCCGTCGAGTTAATGTAACTTTTTAGCTGATACGATTCGTCGGAGCCTATCAATGTTGCTGGCAGGACATGAACATCCACTGAATCTTCCTCCAAGTTTATTTCAGTATTGGCTAGAATCATGGCGGCACCACCAGCTTCTTTCACAATCTGACCTTTCTCGGCCCGACCGTTCACACCACGGTCGCAAACGACCATTTTACCCCTAACTTTCGCTTTCGGAAGAGATCCTCTCATGCAAAACTCACTCCCCTTATTGCCGCCCGTGATATAAACCAGCTCGAGCTCTTTCTTGAGCCTCTTACCAGGGTACATTGATTCTCCGTATAAATATTTCCCGTTACCAAGTCGAACTACGGCCGGAAACTTTCGGTCGAGTGTGCTCGCGCCAATGGTGGCGATCCAAGGAGCCTCGTTCGCAACCGAGTTTTCGATGGGGCGTTATTTCCGCTGCGCATATAACCGATATACCGTGTTCCATGGCCCGGAAGCTTCCGATCGCGATGGTGTCCTCATAGAGAGGCACCGGGAAACCACCTAGTGAGAGCGAAAGTATGTCGACTCCATCTCTAATGGCTACATCCATTGCCGCGAGAATGTCTGAGCTATAACAGCCACTAAACCAACACACTTTGTAGATTGCAATGTGAGCACCCGGAGCCATTCCTCGAGCCTCACCGGCTCCGTTTCCGAGCACGCTAGCCGTCGAAACCGGAGCTCCACCGGCCGTCGAGGCCGTGTGGGTCCCATGACCATGAGAATCACGTGGCGACAAATATTCGACCACGGTATCGGGTGAAGACGTTAACGACGCCACGCGGTGACCTTTGCTGAAGTAACGGGCCCCGATAAGTTTCCGGTTACAATTCAACGCGTTGAAATCTTGTCCTTGTTGGCATATCCCTTTCCATTTTTGAGGAACCGGAGGCATCTCCCGATCGTCGAAGCTCGGGCTTTCGGGCCAAACCCCGGTGTCGAGTACGCCGATAATCGACCCTCGCCCGAATTTGGACTTAACCCAAGCACCACCTTCTCTTGTGGGACTTAGTCCCAAGAACTTGTAAGAGTAAGTGGTGTGGATTCCAACCCTTCTGTCAGGTTTTACTGATATGACTTCTTTCGACTTTTTTAGCAAGTCAACCTCAGATAATGAGAGCTGAGCAGCAAAACCTTCCATGGCGGAGGTGTAAGAGTATAAAAGGCGCGACGACGAATCGTCGTCTTCGGTCGAAATGGACTTTTCAAGAACCGAAAGGTGCCAATGGAGCTTAGAGGTGAAATACGAACGCGAAAGCCCGTCGGGGTGGAGCTGAACAATGTAGGTTTGCATAATCTGTGCATGTGATGAAAGAATGTGAAGACAAAAGATGGTGAAAAAGAGTTGAGTAGTTTTGAATTCCATGATGCAAGAAAAGTATATGTGATTGTTTGGGATGATGATTGTGTTGTGCATGTTTTTTTGTCGGCCCGAAAGGAAGGGTATTTGAAGAGAAATGTAAAAGGGGCATTTTGTCTGAAGAGGCTCTCTCTGAGACAGAAAAGATGAAGAAGCTCGTGAAGTTTAAGGAGCTATTTTTTCTCACGAGTTTCCTTTGGTGAGACAGAGAGGAACACACAGAGAGAGAGAGAGAGAGAGAGAGAGAGAGAGAGAGAGAGAGAGAGAGAGAGAGAGAGAGACGGGGGTTTTATTTGAAGGAGCTTTTAGTGTGTGTGGATTTTTCACGAGATGTTTTGGTTAAATTTTAATACTATGTGGTACACATGTTTTTTTTGAAATCGTTAACGTAGGTGGATTGAAAAGGTAGGATATTCCCACAAATCTTTGTCAATGTGATTTGTTTCTTTGATGTTGGTACATATTCGTCACAATTACCCTAAAACACAAGGAAACTATTATTGGGGTATAGTTATTAAAACTACCCTCGAAGTTTATGCTGATTACAAAATACTATAGTTATTTTTCAAAATTACAAATACATCCTTGAAGTTTGTATTTACCTAACAAATATTCTTCTCTCTTGAGTTTTGTGAGCTAAAAACATATGTCGGAGGTATTTGTAATTTAAAAAGATAACTGAGCTTTTTTCGCAGTTAAACTAAACTTTAAGGATAGTTTTTATAAATAATCCAAGAAAAAACAAAAGAGAAAAATTTCAGAAGGAAACCTTCTGATTCAGATTTCTCGTTCCACATTTCTATTCTACTTTCTCTTCCATCATCCTGATGAATGACGTATGTATATACATTACAATCAACAACACATGTTTATTTCAATGACACGTGTTATTCGTCCGGCTAAAATAGAATAGGAAGTGTTTGGAAATAGGAATTAACCTTAAGCGAGAATTGGACAAGCTCTCTTTCACCACTAAACCCAACATATTATCGCACAATTATTTATTCAAGAACTGAAAACTACAGAAAATAAATGTGGTTTTTTTATTTTATTTTAATCGGGAAGCATACTGAAAGAGAGAGGACATTTATTAACACGCACTGGCATTGCGTTTGCCTAGGCTGGCTCCTCATAGCACGTGCTGCTTGTGCTCAAGTATGGCCATGTCAGACCAAGGCAGGCTCCATTTTTCATATTCACATACATATATACCTCTGAGAAGTCAAATCTGTAATTTTATGTTTTTAGAGACGAAAAGGAGTTCTTGAATATCTCATTATGATCCTGAAGGTTTTTACTTTTTAGTTAGTTTTTCACTTTAAATTATTTTGAAACTAAGTGCATGATAGTTTCTAGGGATAATTACAAAAACCTCTCTGAGGTTGGGGCTAATTACAAAAAATTAGAGGTTTTTGAAAATTACAAAATCCTCCTAAGATTTGATTTTGTCTTACATTTTTTATTTCAAAAAATATTTCGAAAACACCCATGGCATTTTATAAAAATATTACATTTTAACCCCTTAAATTTAAAACATAATTAAATTGATACTTTTTTTTGTAATTATGAAACATCTCTAATTTTTTTTTTTGGTGATTAGCTCAAATCTCAGGGGTATTTTGTAATTATCCCCAATTTCTATTACACATTGTGATGTGAAGAAAAACTTCATTTGCTAGCTAGTTGCAAAACCTTTTCGCTAACTTGACTAGTCTCACTTGCAATGTGTAGTAGGGTAAGCCCGCACACAAAAATAGAGTGACACGGATAAAAAACTAAAAAAAATTCATATAAACTATAATTTAAGTTTAAAATTTCTTGATAAAACGGAGGGGGGAATAAATAAAGGAGAGGGACCAAGACCGTTCCTGGGGCGGTCAAGGCGGCGCCACCATACAGGGGCCCCCTCCGGCGAGGGCCCCCGCCCCGGGGATTTTTTTTTTTTTTTAATTATTTAATATATTTGTATATCTAAAATAACATTGCATTATGCAATTAATCGGTAGCTTGTCCAAGTGGCTCATGCGAGTCGCTTACTTACAGGAGGTCAGGAGTTCGAATTTTGCTTCCCAGCAAAAGTTTTTTTTTTCGCGTAAATTTTTTTTTAGCTATTGTATTGGTAATTTTCTCTTTAAATAAATATATTGATTATTGAAATAACTCTTTTGTAGCAATATTTCAATAATATTAGAAACATTGAAATTGAACTATAATGCTTCATTATTTATATTTTGATCAATAAAGTTTTTTGCAACATTAATTAATTAGTTGTTTTTATTTGTTATATAAATTACAGAGGGCAAATGGCGAAAAGAGAGTAGGAGCAACCTGGGCCCGAAATTATACTAAGAAAAAATATTTAAAAAATTATTTTAGTTAGAATTTATATGATTTTTAGGGTTTTTTTATCCCGCCACCACATTTTTGTATATCGGCTCACCTCAATATTTTTCCTAGTTCCGCCTTTGCAAAGGGCCCATTTTATTTTTCGCACCAGACCCTTCAAAACATAGAAACGGCCCTGAGAGGGACCGCATTATGCCCCCTATCTCCGCCACTGCTCACTTGCTAATGAATAATATTTCGTGTTTGGTTCCTATTGTGAATAAATTTTGGATCCTTATAGGAATTTATGATTTTATTTTGATTGTTTTTACAAGTCTTTTGGGGGGGAAAAAAGAAGAAGAAGAAGAGAAAAAACTGATTTTCAATAAAAGAATTATATTGAAAAATGGGATGTATATTATATTTTATTTACAAAGAAAAAGAAAAACACAATAATTTGGAGAAAGATATGGAAACATTGAGTAAATTTATAAGACAACAATTCTGTAAGGTGGGCTTTTCGATGTGTACGAGGTTTGTACTAATAACTGTCGGTAAAAGATAATTAGATTATTAATTTTACCTATTTTCTTCTAAATTAATCTGGAGCACAGTATATATTAATATACGGGACTTGGGACACAATACTGTAGTTGGAAAAGTTCAGGAATGTTTACTATCCACATGCATTGTTGAAAGGACGATTATTTTAAAGAGGTCACGAAACCTTAAATCTAACTCAAATTGACATAATTTTTGTAGTGTGATACATAAATAATTATAATTAATTTAATTTCAAATTCCAAGACTACCTAAATTTTGTCACTAAGTCCTTCTGGAAAGCATTTTAATACCATTGGTATTGTGATACGACTACAATAGCACTATTTTGAGTGAGTGCAAACTCATAAAGAAAATATAAGGATTAATCACTTATTCGAGTCAGTGCAACTCCAAAGAGAATAGAAAAAAACGAGATAACAATTCATTCCATGCCTCAAACTGTGTTGTTTAACCGAACTATAAAGAAAGAAAAATGGCTGGATCTATTCTTTATGGGCTTGAGCATTCATTTGGGCTCTCATGTGTTGGGCCGTATCATATTGCATGCCAAAATTTTAATTTTATATTATCAAGGCAATAAGGTACTTGGTTGTCTCACTGTAGTATCATCTTACTACTCACACGTGCAGATGCAGGAAAGTACTAAAACAATGTCAACCTGACCACCTTTGGGTAACCAAAAGAAAATACAAAAAAAAAAAGATTAGAGAGAGAGAGAATGGGTAAATTGCAATTTTAGTCCTTAAGTACAAGGTGTCACCAATAAATTAATAATAGTCTTGCAGAAAACATGAATTGCAGAAAGTCATGCAACTTTCGACTAACTCTTGATTTCAGTTTTTGATCGCCGGAAATCGAAAATTTGCCCACAAAAACTACTTGTCCACATTTCCAGCCAGTCAGCCACATTCGCTTATATGAACATCTTTCAAATGAGTTTTTCTTTCCTAAGTTTTTGTCCCAATCAACATTCCAACTCACTTGTAAGATGTCCACGTAAACAAAATAAATTTAAACATAAAATGATCTGGCCGGAAATGTGAACACATTAACTGGAATTTTACTCAAATACCAGGATACTAGAAGAAATAATGTCCAAGTTCTTATCATCCGAAATAATGTGTCGGGTTTCTGGTAGTATGTGGCTATGAGCAAATAGGCGTGTTTAGCCATTTGGATCAAGTCAATATTTTTTTAGTTATGTTTTTTAGAAAAAATATTTTTATCCATTTTGACCAAAAAATGACAATCATGCCCTTCTTGTATTCATTGTTGAGTTACTAGCCATTTTTTTAAAAATCGATATGGTGCATTTCTTGGTCCCGAGAAATGTTTCTCGGTCCGAAGAAATGTATGATTTCAAGAAATGAAAATAAGGGCAATATGGACATTAAACTCAAAAATGCCTAACGTGTTGAAAAACATCACTAAAAAGATGATAACTTGGCTCAAATAACTAAATAACTTTTGGACTGGTCTTGTATCCTCCTTTTTGTGGGTTCCTTTTCCGGAATACAAGCTCTAATAATATGGTAATTAATTAGATCTTTATCATAAACCACAAAAGAAAAACTTTACCCCAACAAATGAGGGTTTAAAAAATATAACTCACGTAAGAAATTCGGAAATGGATCCTCTCCATTTAGGGCTGTAAATTTCTTGTGTATTTGGAGAAAGAAAGACACATATGCATCTATACATACACTTGTATATATGTATGTGTATGTATAAGTGTATGTATAGATGCACATGTGTCTTTCTCTCTCCAAATGCACAAGAAATTTACACCCATAAATGGAGAGGATTCGTGCTCAAGAAATTCCAGGAAAGATGTCTGGTTAATGAACGGAAATTCCGGATTGCCTTCTCATTTTATAAGAAAATCAAATAGTAGAGAGAATAATATTTTATACTCCTAACAGGTTTATAGTTTAGATTGGCCATCAAAAAACAAGCCTGAAAAGATAGTCAAACCACCCATCATTCCAGCCACCAAGTTTCCGTCACCCATAAAGTAAAGTTGTCAACAGGCGTTACTAAAAGAAGGATCAAATTATTTGATAACTCGAGAACGATTTCTTAATATTTGTTTAAATTTGATTTGTTAGATATAACAAATCAAACTTAAATACATTATTCTTTCAATAAAATCTAAAACGCAGCTCGAGCTCTCGATTAGTAAGAAATTATAACATGTCTTAAAAAACTATGTTTGGTGAAAAAATAATTCTGATTAAATATAGCTGAATCAGAAGTAGAAGTTGTCATTTACAAACACAAAAAGATGATTTTTTTCAGCAAAAAGCTGAGAAGTATTTTTTTTTTAGGGGTGACAATACGGGTCATCAGATCGGGTTCGTGTTTAGTTTCGTGTATGCTTAAAATACATCAAAAATTAATTAAAATATAAAATAACTACATTTTAGACAAATTGGTAATATCATATCAGATTCGTGTTCGTTATTTTCGTGTTTGAGTTTCTCGTGTTCATGTTTCTCTCAGTAACTTCGGGTCATGTTCGGGTTTCTCTGAGTAATTTTGGGTCAGATTATCATGTCCTGTCAGGGATTTTCACCCCTAACTTATTTTTTAATGATTGCAAACACTCCCAAAAAGTGATATAGGGAAGATTTTTAGTGAACTTAGAACATATAACCACACAGCTAATTCCGATCAGGCAATTTCTGTGAACTCTGCAAGGCTTGTTCAAGTTATGCATCTTAGGTGAGGCATTAAAAACAATTAGACCTTAAAAAATAACCAAATAGCACATGAATGATTACGACATGAATTGGAACACAATATTTGAAAAACATAACAGAGCATAAGCATTGAATGCCAGAGACTAGTATGTTTCCAGGTCCAAGAAAACAGGAAAAATAAGAGAATCTATTATATATCATCTTGTCAAAATACTTGCAACAAATGTATAAAGAAGAGGTCATAATTACTTTGCTTATAATAAAGTTGAACAATAAAGATCATCATCAGATTTGAAGTTGTAACATGAGCTATGTCAAACCATATTTATAAAATTCACTTGAAAGAATGACAAACAATATTGGATTGAAAAACATATTATTAACTATAGATATGCTGGAAACAGATTAATGTATCTCTATGAGCTCGTCTCAAACAAGATATGAATTAACTAATACTAAAATTTCATGACCTAGAAGCTTAGTATTCATACCTTACTAGCACCCATAATGCTTAGCAAACTCATTACACGTTTAGCAAATCTTCGGCCGAGCATTCCTGAAAGTTTGTCAAAAATACTGCCCATAATTTATGATTGTTGTCTTTGCTCATTCTTAAAAGAATTTTTAGCTGCTTCTACCGATGAACTGTTAGAATCCGACTTGCCGTCTTTTTTCGGTTTTGAGAAAAACGGATCCCATTCATGAGGTCCTACTACTTGACCTTCATCCAGTAAAGCATATTTCCAACTAAGCTCCTCAATAAAACTATCATCTTTACGCCCCTCGATTATGTCCTTCCTCAACTTCGTGACCTTATCAATAATAGCCCCAACAGCTACATCAAAAGCGTCTTTGAACGTTTCGAGCTTGGATCGAGGGTCAGCATATATTAACCGTGGAATGAGATTTATAACCGCCTCTCTCATTTCCTTCACCTTCTCCGCAGGAATTTGACTTAGCCTTTGCTCTATGCTAATATTCCTACGAATGTCGTCCTCCGGAATGAACACGGAATATTGCGAATAATTCTTAGGCAAATGCCACGTGTACTGAGTGTAGGCGGACCCTGGGTGGAAAAACACAGGTATACAACCAGCAAGCATCGAGTCAAATGCCGATCGTCTCGTATACGAATCGCCTTGAGGTTGTAGGCAGAAAAGTGAGCTCTGAAACATCTGCATGATACTGCTAGGAGAATGGCACTTACTCTCCCCAAAATCACACTCCAACAATTTCCCCACCTTCGAATTCTTGCATTGATCGATGATCTGACCTCGGATCGATTTCACATTTCCCGGACGTGGCGCACCCGCAAAACAAAAAAGATGCTTACGCTCGAGTTTCCTCATCCGATCCTGCCAATCAAACACATCAGCGTCCCTAGCAGGATGAAAGTAGGTAGGATACGGAATCCCATAATCATTCGCATTCCAAGGACTCGATTCCACCACGAGCATCGACATATTTTTCGCAGCCGGCAAGAATAGAAGCTTGTTACCCCAATCCGAATCCTGATCGGTTAGACGCCTAAAATCCCACGTTATCCTACCCGCCACAAGAAAATGGTCCTTCCCTCCCATAATACTCCATTCCGGCCTCTTCACAAGCCAATCGACCAAAGCAAGAGACGCAGCATCTCTAGTCGACGTGTTGTGCCCCCAAAGATACCTCGCAATATCAAACCCCGCATAGAAGGGCACGAAAATCGCAGCAGCAAGCGACGAATCGTTCGTCAAGCATTCGTATTGCTTCATCCGATTGTTAAATATCACATCCACCGCGAACTGATTCGTCGCGTACCAACCAGTATTCGAGAAAACCCCTTCGAGATTCTCCAACGGCGGGCCGAGCCCGGCATTGGTTGTAAACTTACACATGTTTGTCCACAGACTAAGGCTCTTACACTCCTTAAGCATATCCTCATTGAATCTCGGAGGAAGATCGTGAACGTAAATATACCTCCCACCGCACGGATCACTCTTATTATCTACTGTTCTCAATGCCCTCATAAAAGGATAGGTCTTAATCTCCATTTTAGGCCTGTCTTCGTTTTTTATTCTCAAATTACCCTGAATTTCATCTTTGGATGGCTTATCAACCACTACTCTATCACGCCCAACATCAATTTCAGGTAAATTAACGGTGACAGATTGAGTAACGGGAGGGGAGGGTTTGAGATCAAGGGGCGGAGGGTTTATCGATTCGCCGTTAATGGAAATGGGGTCTAATTGAGGAGAATTATCAGTAAGACCACCACCACCAAACACCACAAAATGGAAATACAACAGACAAAACCAAAAGAATGCTGATAATGAGGCTAATAAACAAAGCCGTGAGTGCTGATTTTTACCTTGCCCCTTCTCCATTAGTGCACCAAAAGGTAGTATCGCCGCCTGGCGGCGTCTCATCAAATTTTCAGAAACACCAAATTCACCTCACAAATTGCTAAAAATCCCGCAAACACTTAGAAAACACATCAAAAAAAAAAAATCTCTTAAAAAATTACACGCGTTCAGCATGCACTAGTCCACAAAGCCCTAAACCCACAAGCTACAATATAGATCTCGAATGCAAAGATTAGTAAATGAAGCTCAAAGAAAAAGAAAAAGGAAACAGAGCATATACAGTGGAACAGACCCGAAAAAAACACTGAATTTAGGTGTGAAACGATTCAGCAAGCGGGAATTAAGAGGATTAAAACAGAATTAGTGGATCTAAAGCGGATTTTCAGGAACCAAAAAGGAAATGGTTTAATCTTTATTATAAACTGGAATTCCTTTTTAGTTTTATATGCTTAAAAGTGCAAAAAGAAAATTTACAGTGATTTGGAGAGAGAAAAAGCAGACAGAGTGTGGGAGATTTGGAGAAGACACGGTTTTATTATAAAGAAATTATGGAAAAAAACAGAAGGCGTATTATAGTGAGGGGGGATAATAAGGTGTAAGTTAGAGGAAACCACTTGTGTCGGTCGTTTGTCCGCCGCAGAACACGTGGACACATAACCTACTTTCCGGTGTACGTGAACCATAACCTGTGGCCCAATAACAGTAAGGCAGGTCTAATTTCATTAATATTCTCCCACATGTTAGTGGCTCAATTCACTGAGGTCTTGTATTGATATGTGCAGCCGGGGCAGGCAATTATATGTGTCCGAGATTAAGATTAATTAATTAAATCATTATAATAATCAGAATTGGGCACCTGGAATGTTTTAATTAATTATTAAACTACCAAAACTAAGATTATGTTGGGATGTCTTGTTCTTTGACTTAAGACTAAGAGAATTTTTTTGTACTTGATTCAGTTCCACTAGTAATTTAATTATTAAAGATTGAGACAATGTAAGAGATTTGATATAATCCTGGTATAAAACAAAAAAGATCGATAAAATACTGTAGTCAAGTCAAAAATTATTAGTAAAAAAGAAAGGTCAATTGTTAGGTTAACTTTACTTAAATGTTGATAGAAATTACCCCTTTTTCAAATATCTAATTCAGTTTTTAAAGAAGGAAAATTTTGAGAAGAACAAATACTTTCGATGATTGTTCAATAATTCATGTGCTGACATTAAAAAATAGAAAATGGCAATTTTGGATTGAGGTTAATTGAATGATGGCCCTTGTAAATGAACTGTAAAGGAGGTGCTCAGCCGACATAATTGGTTAATGGTGGTCATCTATATACTATACTTATAGGGCCCGTTTGGTTGCAACTACATAGTAGGCAGGATTAATTCCCTAGGTAATATTTTGGCCTATCCGATGGAATTAATCCACCTTATTTAGTGGTTTGGTTACTTCACTTGGGCTATAGGATATCCAAAACATCAATCTGCACAGTGGTTGGCTGAGGATCATAATAACAGCCACTTGGATTGTCTTTTATATATATACCTTGACTTCTTTGTCATTTCCAAGTTTAGCCCCAAATACAAATGGGAAATTTTTTTAAATACCCAATATGGATGGTGGGTACTCTTTTCTAACCACCAACATAATAAAAACTCTTTTCTACCCAAATTGGTAAAACTGCCCCTTCTTTAAATTGGTGGCTTTTGAATTTTGAAATTGAAAATTGAATTTCAATATCCCATAAAAACCGTATGAGGGAACCGTATGGTATTCCATACAAAAGGTGAAAAGGCAAAAAAGGGAAAGTAAAAGTCATAAACTAAAGTAAAACAAAGCAAAATTATCCTAAGACAAATCATGCCTAAATCGTGCAAGCAAAAAACCAAAAAAAAACTCTATGGATTCACACCAACCGTCCGCTTTCGCCGCTCCCGTCGCCGCCTCCACTGATGTCGTCGCCTCCGCCGCTCCCGTTGCCGCCTCCACTGATGTCGTCGCCTCCGCCGCTCCCGTCGCCGCCTCCACTGATATCGTCGCCGCCTCCACACCCTCCTCCTCCGCTCCCGAACAGGTAAGGATATTTTTCATATCGTGCCCCTTATGTTCGAAATAGATTTTGGGTTTTAGGGTTCGAACTATTTTTATGTTAGATTTCATGGATTTAGGGTTTTATGGTTTAGTTGTTGATGCTTATAACTTGATAATGTGAATTAATGATGTATATAGTGTTTTGGGTTAGTGTTTTTTAGAAAATGAAATCTAATTTTCTGGTTATTGAGGCACAAATAGACGAAGAAGACGACGCGACATGATGCCGCATATCGTGCCGCATATCGTGCCTAATATCGTGCCGCGTATTGTATTTGTGCTTATATCGTGTCGATCATAGTTGTGCTTATATCGTGCCGTAGGCTTCATTAGGCAAGATATCGTGCCGTAGGCTTAATTGGGCATGATATCGTGCCGTAGGCTTAATTTGGCACGATATCGTGCCCTAGGTTTCTCAATGGTAATTGTCATACTAATGTCTGTTCTTTAATTTTTTAATTTTTGTATCATATCTCTCACTTCTTCAATTTTTCAACAATTAATCTTGTAATTATTGTTGTAGGTCGGTCCACAGTGGATGAGACCCTCTTATCATCGAGAGAGGGCCCATATCACAGGGTACGTTTGACCGAGTATAATTCAGATAATCAGAGATGAGTTGGAGGAGATCGGTGGTGGTTTATATGGGCGGTTTAGATGGTCGGTTTTCGGCCATTTTATTGATATTGGGTATGACGGATTTAGTTGTAATGACACTTCATGCATTGGTTGCGATGGAGGTGCGTGTGCCGGATGCTACGGAATCGGAGTGTTGGCTCCACGTCGGAGAGCAGACTATTAGATTCTATCGGCGTGAGTTTGCTGTGATATCCGGTTTGCGGTTTTCGTGGTCCACATTTGACCCTAACGGTATTTTTGAGGTACCGAGACCGGTATATATACGGTATCGCCTGGGGGTGATCGTGTTACGCCGCCAGCTTACGCGATCTATTTGCCTCGGTGGCACCTTCCGTGACTTAGCAGACGATGCCCTGAAGGTGGCGAAGGTGTTATTTGCCTTTTATATGACATCAGTTTGATGGCCGACAGATCGCAGATGGGACCGGGTTGGTGATATACCAAGGACGTTCGCCGATATCGCCACCTACTTATCATTTTTATGGGGCCACTTATGTCTTTGCTTGACGTATATTTTTTATTTTATTTATATTTGTACTTACTTTTTTAAATATTTAAAAAATCTTATTTTCACACTTATCAATGTTACAGATTTGGGCATTCGAGGTGATACCCGCCTAGGTAATGCCTGGGCGACTCGAGTATCCGACACCCGATTGCCTGTGTGCCTCCGCGTTGGAGGTTTTCAAGACCATCGTTGACATGATAGATTTTTTTCTTTGACACGGTATGCATTAACATTGTTTATTTATTTAATTAATAAATTATTTTTATTAATTTATTTATATATTTATTTACTGAGGCTTTAGTGTCATGAGATATCGATCCGAGCCGAGGAGGAGCTCCAACAGATATATATGGAGCGAGTTGATGATCCATTATTTTGTTAGGTCCTCCGAGTTCATCCCGAGGAGAACTAGTTTTTAGCACCGGGAGGGCGGGGGTAGGACATACGAGTATAGATTCGACAAATTTCACCCCTATTCGCCGCAAATGGGAAAATCTGTTCATTACCATCTTTTGTTACGCCACAAACAATATTCCCGATTTGCTTTTTAAGGTGTGTTCCATCAATCACAAAACTGGCCGGGCATTGTTTCGAATCCGATTGATTGATGCATGCAAAGCAAAAACACGTACTTGAATCTATTAAAATTATCCGACTTCCATCTAGTTATCGATCCGGATTTGTTAAATTTGTTGGGAAATTTATTTATTAGAGTTTGATGAATGCCATGTAAAACTTAGACTAGAAAGTTGGCACCCCATTTTCCTTGTAATTTGTATTGTAATAGATAGGGTTACGAAAAGTCAAGTCCTATGCCTGGATATACAAGAAGTCAATGAAAAACTAAAATGAAGACTCGCAGATGGAACAACCGAGTATGACAAGGAGGAGAAGTCAAGAACTCGATGAAGGAGTATCACCTAAGATACATCCGTGTGAAGTATCGTCAAGTCAACTCAAGAAGCCAAGTCAATTTGAAGTGACAGGATGAGTCTTTCAATCATCATTGGAGCGGCACTCAAGTCACCTAGGGAAAAGGCATTTGCAAAGAGGAGTGTTAATCGAAAAGAATCGTTGCCATTAAGTCAAGAATATTACCTAAACAAGTAATACTTCCATGCCGCCATGTCTTAAAGTGCTCGATCCAGAAGTGTGCAAAAGGAATAAACCAATGGGAATCGCACTTTATGTCGACTCGAAAAGTCGGATGCTCATTTAATACGAGAAAATGTCAATATCAAGGATCGCAACAAGACAAGCCAACGAACACAAGTGACTTTTGAAATCGGCTATCTCTTCAACGGGCCGATTTTTAAAAGTTCACTATAAAAGGCTGAGGAATCATTTTGAGAAGAGGTGACCTTGATTACCAGAACTACGAGCAAAAAAGCAATATTCATTCTGTAACCTGCAAAATATTCTCAAGTTATTCAAGCAAATCCTCAAGCCTAAATTTCGAAGGAAATCGATCCAACACCAAGCTGTGAAGGAAAGACAACTTCAAACTGTTGAAGAGGAAACTTTTGAAGAATCAAAAGGGGTCTACATTCCAATGAGGATTGTAGAAAGGTTCAAGGTCGAACCAGTCTCAAGTTATTGGAGGGCTTCGTGATCAAATCCAAGAAGCTTGAGCAAGTGAGCTAAAGTAGAAAGGCTGACCGCCCGTGAAGAAGTTGTTCGAGTCGGACGAGAAGCCGCCCTATGTGACCAAGGCATCTCCGTGATCGAGTCCCAAAGGATCAAGTGTTTGTGTGATCAGCATCAGTATCCTGGACTAATAACCACTCTGACTGATCAATACTTAGTGGATTCCTCTAGGAGTTGGAGAAGAGAGGATTAGAAGAATTACCCCATCTTCGAACCACTATAAAAATTATTGTGTCATTTACATTTCATCATTTAATTTTCGCATATCATTTTATATTTTTTCGATAATTTGCTAATCCAAATCGATAATTAAAAAGTGCTAAAACCAAGTGGTAAAACAAACTTAAACCAAATTCAAGGGTGTTAAGTCTTCCAATAAAATTTCATCACAAACCAAGTTAAGTATTAGACTAAACAGTTGGGTTATTCTATCACACAAGCTCGGTCGAGTCCGTTGAGTAGGTGTAACGAGTGAGTCAAGTTTCTAACATGGTATTGTTCGAGCTTGTTTGAATTTTAATCGAGCTTTAAAATGTGTCCGAGCTTGTTTGATTATTAATCGAATCGAGCTCGAACGAGCTTTGGTCGAGCCGAACACCTAATCGAGCTCGAGTAGCTTAATATTTTTACACATATTTTATTCTTTTTTACTAATCGAGTCGAGCTCGAGCCGAGCTTTAAATCTTATCGAATGAAAAATATGTTCAAGCAGTTCGTTACATTTTTAACGAACCGAGCTCAAACGAGCTTTTAACGATCGATCTCGAATCGAATATCGAGTAGCTTGGTTCATTTTTCAGCCCTACTGTTGAGTGACTAACTCTGCTGGTTAACTAACTTAGCCATCCATCAAGGACATAGCCGTGAAATTAACTCGAACTATTTTAAAAGGACTAAATTAAAAAGTTGGTAAGGTTTATTCAACCCCTTCTAAACCTTACTCACACCCTTGGGACCTACAAGTGGTATCAGAGCGGTTGGTTCATTGAACCTTCCGCACTGTTATTGAACTAGATTTCCAATCTTTCAAAGAAGTTTTTAACACTTGTTCTTTCAAAAGGTTTTTTTTTGCAAAAGTTATTATCATGGAAGCAAATTTGACACGCATTCCTATGTTCACCATTGAAGAATTTGATGACTGGAAAATACGTATGCATGCTCATCTATCAGCTTTACATGATGAGATGTGGATAGTGATAGAGGATGGGCCACGCAAATAATGAAGGTGAACACACTGCAGGAGAGAGCCTGCTGCGGTGAAGGAGAAGAGGTTGTTGTTCCTAGACCAGCTATGGTTGAAAAATCAAGAGCTGAGTGGACAAATGATGACAGAAAAAGATGCAACCTAGACAATATGGCCAAGGATATACTTTACAAGACCTTGGACAAAGCCATGTTCAACAAAGTCAAATCTTGCAAGACAGCCAAAGAAATCTGGGATAAATTAACTTTAATTTGTGAAGGATCAGAGCAAATTAAAGAAAACAAGTTATCTGTTGTAGTTCAAAAATTTGAAAACTTTAAAATGCTTTCAAGTGAAACAATGGATCAGTTGGATGCTAGATTCACTGAAATTACAAATGAGCTCTCAGCACTTGGGAAAGAATACACACAGAAGGAGATGTGTATGAAAATTCTAAGGAGTCTCCCAGCTGAATGGGAAATGAAGACCATGGCTTTAAGGCACTCGATGGACCTATCAAAAACATCCAATCATGAACTATTCACAGACCTCAAAGCCTATGAATTTGAGCTGAGAAGAAAAGATCAAGAGGAGACAGATGTACCAAAAATAGCTGCACTTATATTCAAGGATGGGACCAAAGAAATCATTGACCAGGAGGAGATTGCGCTGATGGTTAAAAGATTCAACAAGTTCTTCAACAAGAACTACAAAAGAAATAAAGGCGAATCCTCCAGAAGACATTCAGCTCCCTCCAAATCAAGGGAAGATAGGCCACCAAAGAGAGCTGAGTATCAAAAGATCGAATATTAAAGAGCTGACAACCCAAGAAATGAGATAGCTGACCAAAAAGTTGAAAACCTGTGTTGGAATTGCAAACAACCAGGACACTTTGCTATTGACTGTCCATATCCTGTAGTCAATAAATACAGGAATGAAGAAGAGAGAAGAGTCTTGAGAGAAAGAAGACAAGAAAAGAAAAAGGCAATGTTTCAGCCGGGAGATCGCTGAGAGACTAAGTCAAAGGAAAGTGAGTGACTGAGAGTGGTGAAGTCGACTACTCAAGTGACTCGAAGAAGAAGCCTTAATGCCTAATGGCCAAAGAACAAGATCACCGACCAAGAAGATGAGGTACACTCTAACTCATCTCACTCGATTCTAGTTATAGTGATTGTGACACACACACATCATCACCCACCGATCTTTATGATTCATTAGGCAAAATGATGAAAGACTTTGAGCACATTAAGTTCTCACACACACTATTAAATGAGGAAAAACAAATTAAAAGTTAAAACTCACGGTGACTAAGGAGCGAGTACTCTAAGTCACATAGCTGATGAGAACAAAGGCTAAAGGTTGAGAATGCTAAACTAATAGCAGAGATAGCTGCTATAGAAAAGAGGGAAAATGATCTCAAAAATGTGATTGCCTCATTAACTAAGGCATCTAAATCATTGGATGACCTTATTATGAGCCAAAAAGAATGTGGAGATAAGACAAGCATAGGATTCAATTCCTTTGTGCATAGTCAAACTCCTATAGTGATCTTGGAAAAAGGATCTTCAAGTAATGAAGCATCTCAAAAATCCAAGACACCAAATGTTGCACACACATTCATTCCAAAGCACAATCACAAACAAACTGGCCTTGGATATAAAGGAAAAGGAAAACAGCCAGTTGAGTATGCTAAGAGGACAGCTGAGAAGAAATCCAGCAGAGTTCCTCAGCAAACTCCAAACAGGAAGTACTCTGTGAATAAGAAACAGAGCTACCAGAATCCCCAGAAGTTCTATCAAAGGAATATAAATGATGGGAATGGTAGAAACTACCCAAGCCAAGTTGATTGGAATAATGTGAAATATCAACAAAGACCTATGGAATATATGCCAAAATGGCAAAGGCCTATAACTCAACAAAGGTCATTCCAAAGGCAAAACAGCTATCATCAGCACACATATGCACCCAAGCACTACACTCAAAAATATTACAACTACCCAAAGAAGGCAATTGCTAAAGCACACACACAGGCATACAGACAAAAGAGACAGATGTATGAACCTAAAGCCAAGCCAATTTGCCAAAGTAGATTATGATTATGGCACGAGATAGATGGCAACCTCTTAGAGTCGATCATTTGGCTATAAGGTTGGTTGGATCATCTTACAAAGATAACCCCTCGGGACCTGCACAAGTATGGGTACCTAAAAACTAATTTCTTGATTGCGGGTTCAAGGAACAGTTGAGTGCCAAGGAACCTAGTACATGGATAGTGGCATATGCCCGCACACATGACAGAAACAAGAAAAATCTATCAAAATTCAAGGATATTAGAGGCGCAAAAGTCATATTTGGAGGAAATTAAGCTCCAGGGGAAATAAGAGGCACAGGATCCATCAAGAAAAATGGATTAGAAATCACAGATGTTGCATACGTTGAAGGCCTCAACTTCAACTTGTTAAGCATCAGCCAACTCTGTGACAAGTGGCTATAATGTTGGATTCAATATGGGAGTATGCCAAATCAAATACACTGAATCAAATGAAGTGGTGTTGCAAGGATCCAGACAGAGGAACATGTACGTGGTAGATTGGTCGACTGCCACACCAATCACTTGTTTGTTAGCAAAAAGTACAGCCGAACCAAGTTGGTTGTGGCACAAGAAGCTGAGTCATCTGAATTTTAAGACAATTAACAAGCTTGCAAGGAGTCATCTTGTAGAAGGACTACTGGACTCAGTGTACAAGAAGGAAAGTGTTTGTGATGCATGCCAGATGGGAAAACAGATCAAATCATCATTCAAAGAGAAGTCAAGTCCATCTTCAACAAGGATATCGTGATCATTTGCATATGGATCTATTTGGTCCAATTGAGCCACTAGCATAAGTGGAAAGAAGACACCCTAGTGGTAGTGGATGATTATTCAAGATATACATGGACAATCTTTATGTGCAAAAAGAAGGAAACTTTACAGAAGTTACCTCAACTGATGAAAAAAGTTCAAAATGAGAAGAGTCAAACCATTATAAAGATAAGATCTGATAGAGGAACTAAGTTTGTCAATGGAATAATAACTCAGTATTGTGTTGAAAACGGTATTGCTCATGAATTATTCTGCAAAGGACTCCACGGCAGAATGGAGTAGCGAGAAAGAAGAAAAGTAACTCCCAAGGAAGTCGCAAAGACCATGTTATTTCAAGCCGGATCGCTTAAAAGATTTTGGGGTCAAGCCATCAACACTGCATGCTATACTAAAATAGATGCATGATAAATAGACAGCTGACAAAGACTCCCTATGAGATTTGGACAGGGAGAAAGCCAAATGTTGCATATTTTAGAATATTTGGATGTAAATGCTTCATCCACAACAATGGCAAGGATAATCTAAAGGCTTTTGATGCTAAAGCTGATGAAGGTATCTTTTTGGGATACTCAGCTGAAAGTAAAGCCTATAGAGTGCTGAACAAGAGGACTATGGTTACAGAAGAGTCTATCCATGTGCTTTTTTATGAACCCAATGTAAATGGAGAAGACATTGAAGAGTTAGCTGATAAGCTGAATCAGCCAACTATACAGAAGAGTCCCTATGTTGAAGCTGAAGCTGGAGCAATCAATCAAGATGAAGGTGAAATAGCTGAATCTCAAAGACAGCTGGAAAATCTGCAGCTAAGCGATGATGAGAGAACTGCTCAAGACAACACAACTGCAAGACGACTGAACCCAGCTGACTTACTCCAACCTGATGTGAGATGGCTGAGAGACCATCCACCAGAGCTAGTCATTGGAGAAGTAAGAGATGGTGTAAGAACCAGATCCAGAGCTCAACAAGACGCAATATTCACTTGTTTTATTTCTCAAATAGAGCCAAAAGATGTGTCCCAAGCATTGGATGATACTCATTGGATTCAAGCAATGCAAGAAGAGCTAAACCAGTTTGAAAGAAACAAAGTATGGGAATTGGTGCAAAGACCAACCCATCAAAATGTTATAGGCACAAATTGGGTATTGAGAAACAAAATGAATGAAGAAAGTTCTGTGGTAAGAAACAAAGCAAGATTGGTAGCCAAAGGGTATTGCCAAGAAGAAGGAATAGATTTTGATGAAAAATTTGCTCCTGTTGCAAGATTAGAAGCAATAAGGATGTTTATTGCCTATGCTGCACACAAGAACTTCACTGTATATCAAATGGATGTGAAAAGTGCATTCTTAAATGGATTGTTGGAAGAAGAAGTCTATGTTGAGCAACCTCCAGGCTTTGAGTAGAAGACTCTTGGAGATAAGGTGTACAAGCTCAAGAAAACTCCATATGGATTGAAACAGGCACCTAGAGCATGGTATGATACATTATCTCAATTTTCGACAGATAATGGATTCACCAAAGGCAAAGTGACGTAACACTCTTGTAATTCAAGATGGGGAGAGTATACTGCTTGTTCAAATATATGTGGATGATATCATTTTTGGATCCACAAACAAGGAGCTATGTGATAAGTTCTCAAACCTCATGCAAGGCAAATTTGAAATGAGCATGATGGGAGAGTCGACATTCTTTCTAGGACTTCAAAGTCAAAGAGTCAAGGATGGAACCTTCATAAGTCGACAAAGTATACCAGAGATTTAATGAAAAAAATTGGTATGGAAGAGAAGTCTTCTGTGAAGATACCAATGAATACATCAGTCAAAATGGACATGGATGCAGATGGTAAGACTGTTGATCAAACCAGATACTGAGCACTTATGGATCATTGCTCTATTTAACAACAAAGCCGTTTACATCACCTTTGCAAAGAGGTGTATGTGCAAGATTCCAATCTGCTCCAAAGGAAAGCCATATGACGCATGACTAAGAGAATCCTAAGATATTTGAACGGATGCCAGGAAGTCGGTTTATGGTATCCAAAGGAAGGTGGATTCAAGCTTATTGGTTATTCGACTGACTATCCGGGTGTAGAGTTGACGGGAAGAGTACTTCGTGTACATGTCAAATGCTTGAAAGATTGGTTTCCTGGTTTAGCAAGAAGCAAAACTCAATAGCCACATCTACGGTGACGCAGAATACATAGTCACGGCAAAACAAGTTGTGCCCAAGTCTTATGGATGAGACAAAGAATGAGAGATTATGAAATTGAAGAAAAAGATATTCCAATTATGTGTGATAACACAAGTGCTATTGCAATCACCTAATCTCGTGTTGCATTCAAGAACAAAGCACATTGATGTCAGATATCATTTTATAAGAGATGTGTTGAAAAGAAAGACATCACATTGGAATACATCTCAACTGACAAATAGTTAGCTGACATATTCACAAAGCCATTATGTGAATCAAGATTTGAAGAACTCAAGCATGATCTAGGGTTAATTGAGTTGAGTTGACACTCAGAAGACTCAAGGAGAAGAGATGGAAAGTGAAAAGATGAAAATAGAGCAGAGCGTGTGAATCAGCTAAGTGAATCAGTCGTGTCGGAAAGTCAGTTGTATCGAGTTAGCTGACAGCTGAGTCACTACCTGAATAGAGAGAAGAAGAGTTGAGTCAAGTAAGGAGTAAGCCGAGTCATTTATGAGCTAAGTGACAAAAACGCAAAATGCTTTTAATAACTGGAATGTTTTTAAGGATGACATCAGCCAATAATGACAGTACTAGTCAAAAGTCGCACAACAAAGCATATGATTGATATAAATGTGCCGCATTAAATGCGAGCAATTAAATGCTAATCGGCGTGCTATAACCGAGCCATCGATCTTGATCAAATTTCAAAACCGAAAGACGCCCTTTCATAACCCATATATACCATTTTGTTCAGTTTCTCTCTCACATTACTCAAAAATTGTTCATCTCTCCAAAAGCAAAGAAAGCTTTTTCTCTCAAAACCCTACCAAATCTTCATAGCAAGTTCGTCTGTTAAAAACTCAGAGAAATGGCATCAACTTACGATTTCACCAAGCTAGGGAAGTAAATCCACACTGGTTCAACCGTGGATTTCGAGGGGATGGTTAAACAGGGTTCCTATGAAACCCTTGTGAAGAAGATAGCCGACAAAATCGAGAAATCTGGACTGAAACCCTTTCTCACGATGGAGTTCCAGATGACATATGTTGAGGAGGTAGCATAGTTCTACGTGAATGCTGATGTTCACGACGAGGGCATTAGGTCCTCTGTTCACGGAAAGGACTTCACCATCACTGCTAAAGATCTAGCGGAGCATTGTTTGCTGCCGTCAGAAGGAGTGCCAGAGATATTTGAGGCTGATGTAAACTTGGTTGCTGCATGGAAGGAAGTGGCCAGACCTGAATGTGTTGCGAATGTGGTTTACACAGCTGATAAGAAGCTGATGAAGGACGATTATCACAAATTGATGGATATCGTCGCAAAATCTGTGGATATGAAGTTTGGAAGCTTCATTCAACTATCCAAAACAAAGCTGATCGTCATGGTTGCGATCATGGAGGAGAAGAAGGTCAACTGGGCAGAATTCATCTACAGCAGACTCTACCAGAATGTTGGAAATAAGTCCTTCAAGGACGATGGGTCATTCAGAGGATCCTTGGGCTATGGCCTTGTAGTTGGCCGGTTGATGGAGGTGAAGGGTGTTCCACTCCGACATGGAAAGTCATTACATGTCAATAAGAAGATGTTTCGGGCAAACCTTTCAGGAGCCCAAAGGAGAGCTTATGCCAAGCGGGCGGATACCAGCAAGGGGGAATTAGCTAATCCCAAAGAAACAGCTGTGACTTCCCCTCCGAAGAAGAAGGCGCCACGCACTGTGGAAGAAGCACCGCCTCAAAGAAAGAAAGAAGAAAATCGCACCGCCCGCAGCCGTGTCTCCCGCCCCTAAAGTCCGAGGTGGAGAAGGAACCTCAAATACCTTCTCCACCATCGAAGCAAGAGACTACCAAGCCAAGAAAGGCAGCCTCCTCGGATCAAGAAAGATGCACCGCCCCCACCGCCAGAGTCGAGGAAACTTATCCGAACGTAAATTCCTCCGGTAAGGACCAAAAGAAGAAGACTCACCAAGCGTTCGAGCTTGAAAAGACAATTGAGTCTCGCCACTTAGCCGAAAAGATCTCGAGACTCGCCGGAGAAGTGCGATCTTAAGTTATTGATGAAACAAACCAAGTCACGAGGCCGATCAGCAGAGGCAATTGAAGACCCAATGTGAATAGAACAATCGAGGAACAAGAAGCAACGGAGACAAAGAGAATCCCCGCCGACGAGGATTGTGTCTCCACTGCCCGATCGATGTCTTTGAAGGAGTTGAGCGAGAATATGTTGCCTTCCATTCCCGAAAAGGAAGGGCAACAAGGAGAAGATGATGAAAATGATGTGATCATGCTCTCTCCACCATATCCGACATCCAAAATCGCCCCGAGAGAATAGAGGAAATGGAAGCTTAGTCAATCAAGGGAGCAGTTCGCACACCCCGAATTCATCGAGGAAGAAGAAGAATTGATGAACTTCCTCGATTGACCGCGATGGTCCAGGCACTTGATGAAGAGAACTCGCGAGATATCTTGCGATCTTCAAGGAAAAAGAGAAGGAGAGATTAGCAGAGGAAGTTCAAGCTCGTGGAGAAAGCCAAAGATTTGTCCTCTCACCGGAACCACCGACCATACTCATCCTCATCTCGACATACTCTCGAGGTGATGATGAGGATTTGGACCCCGTCTTCGCACAAGAAAAGTTGGACATGCAGAAGCCGCGGGAATCCACACTGTTGCATGAGAAAGAGCCGATGGAAGACTAGGAGAGTCTTCCAAATCTCGATTGAGATTGATCCGTTGGGAGTGGTGCAGCAGTGCCACATCTGTTATTGCCGCAACCACTTCCCAGATTCACTGTAAGACGGATCTAAGGGACTTGGCGATGAAACTAGGAACTTGGGGACCCGAGTTGAGCCAACCCCTGCTGAAGGTGTCTTACCACCTGCCCTCACTACGAACACTCAAAGGACACAAATGAGTCCGGAGAAGAGTGACCCCATCACAAGTCATGTTTGATAAATGGTTTTATCATGATTTTGATGATTTTGATTTTACACCAAAACATTGTTTTTAAAGGTTGTCCAAATACTCCTAAATGATTTAAAATGATTTTAATATTTTTCGGAGTATTTCCTCAAGTTTATTTTCGATTTAAAATTGGACAATTCATTTAATGTTTTTTAGTCAATGGGTTTTTACATTGAAACTATGTTGTCCTAATACTCCCAATTGATCTAAAAATGTTTCTACTATTTTTCTGGAGTATTTATTGAATTTATATCGGACAACACTTTGTGTGTAAATGTTTTATTTCTTCAAAACTATATTTCTAATGTTGTCCTAAATACTCCCGATCGGTTTAAAATGTTTTTACGAATTTTTCGGAGTATTTCTTGAGGTTTATTTTTGATAAAAATCGGACAACTTGTCATTGAGAGGTCGACCGGGTCGACCATGAGCCAGCGTACACCGGGAACAAGTTTCGTGAAACGTAAACTTGAGAACTCTCAAAATTGATCATGCAGAACCGGTCGCACATAGGCTCGACCGGTCGAGGTGCCCTTCGACCGGTCGCCTGCGTGTTAATTTGGTGTTATATGTTTCAAACTTCTATTTTACGTGCGACATCGTCGCCCTATGCTTTGACAAAGAAAATTCTAACCGTTATGCGTGACATGACTTTTCCCTAAATTGTGGGATTGATTTCTAACAGCTATAATCTTGATTTTAATTGCAATTTTTTTGTAGAAATCAGATTCCAAGAGAGCCTATCAAGTATCAATCATCTCCTATAAATAGAGGAAGAATTGAAGCAACACCATAGAGAGAAAACTACAACACAAATGTATACACTCAAGAATACACTTGTGCTTACATTGTCATATTTCTTGTTGTAATTTGCCTAGCTATTCACTTTCACATTCTTGAGGTCTAGGCTATTCTTGATTACACTTGCACTCTATTGTATTATCAATTATCGAGTTGTAATCTTGAATTTGTGGTCGTCATTCAAACACAAGATATCCTTGTGAGTGTTCTTGTGGTAAGAACACACTGAGTGAACTAGGTGTTAGGTGTAAGAAGATTGTGGTAATCTTCTTGTTGAGGTGTTGAAGAGTGTGGTGCTCTTCAAGGGTGAAGATTGGTAATCTTCACAAGGTGCCGTTGGAGATTGTGGTAATCTTCAAGTGAGATTGTGGTAATCTCAAAGGTGGTGTTGAAGAAGAGTGTGGTGCTCTTCAAGGTGTTGTAAGTTGAATTTGTATTAATTTTGGTAATTAATAAAATTCTTTTTCTTTTCAAATCCATCCCGGATATATCGGGTGGTAGAGATTAGGCCCTAGGTGGGTTGAACCTCTTTAAATCGACGTGTGTTGTTTACATTCCGCACCTTTATTATTTTGTTTGAGCATTCGATTGTTAAAAGAGGGCGAAATCCAAAGATGGAGATAATCTATTCACCCCCTCTAGATTATCGTAGCCGCTTGACTTACAAGTCACTCACCGGTGTGTGCCGAGAGGAAACTCCCTCCACCGCAGCCTAGGTCGGGAGGATCTTCGCAGATGACTCCACCGTGAATCTAGGAGGTGAAGTGGAGAAGGAACAAGAAAAAGAAACACAACAAGTTGTCTTTGAAGAAGCTCGGACAATTGAGTCTGTCTGGTGAAGTGCCAACCGCTCTCAGAAGCCGAGGACGCCGCCGATGCGGTCGAGGCACATGATGGATCTCGCCCGGAGTTAACACTGGCAATGAAAGTGCAATCCACGGAGTTGAGACTGTGGATGCCACCGAGAAGACCCAAGACATTTTGCACCTATCGAAGGGATTGTACAAGGCCCATGTTAGCTTGAGATGTGGGAGGTAATGAAGGCCTATGGGAGGTTGAGACTTCCTAAGTAAAACTCAAGGAGATAAGAGCATTCCTCGGACCATAATTGGCGACTCAAAGGAAGAAATCAGTGCTCTTCATGACTCCTAGGATGATCTTGATACAACTTTCCTGGGATCTGCAGATGAAGCTGAGTCTACTCCAACTGAACATCACAAAGACTCACCGAGTGAGACGCCGTACTGGCAAACGAGTAAGCCGTAATTCAAGGTTGCTCGTCAAAAGTTCAATTTTGATGATGAGCCAAGTCTTCAAGACTCATCATCTTTCGATGATGCTGATGGTGCAGCTGAGGATACACAAATTCATTTAGAAGAAACCACTGAGGCCGACGAAGCTGTTAAGACAGTTGAGGCTCAGTCAGCTGGCCAACCATCTCACCAAGGCCCAGCTGAGACCGAGTCATCTGCGCAGGCTCCCAAAACTGCAGCAGACACAACTCAACCTGAATCATCACAAGCACGAACAGTTGAATCCTCAATTCCATATATGCGTGATGATGCGTTTGAACAAACCTTTCCTTTCCAGATTGAGCTGCCCGACCTTGAAGAAGAAACAACCCGTGAATAGCGTCGTTTCAACATTCGACCAGATCCAGTCATTCCCACCGACTCCATTGTCCCCATAGATTTTGATTTCAATGCTGCTTGGCCGCCAGCTGAAACCGAGATAACTGCTGAGGTACGTGAGGTATTCAAGACAATACTCGGTGAGATCGAAAAGATTGAACGGCACCAAGCTTCACTTGATATGCGACTGGACAGTAGAGACGCTACCCTCACAGTAGATTTACGAGGGATTATGGTACGGATAAGGGAATAGTGTCAACAGAAGAGTACAATGTGGCTCGAGCGGGTTCGATACTTTAAGGCATTGTACAATAAAATGATGGTCCTGGAGCGCCCGATAATGCCGACATGAAGACGAGGATGCAAGAAAATATTGATAGGATGCATGCCTCTCATACCATCGAAATGGAATCTGCGAGAATTTCATCGAAAAAGAACTTTTATGCGTAGAGGAGAATATGAATGAAAAGTTCAGCCTTCTTATGGCTGAAATGAAGCTGGTGGCAGCCGAATCAAAAGTCACTCGATCATAATTTCGAACAAAGATACTCCGCAGAGAATCCAAGCAAAACTTCGGCTATCTCGGCCCACCTAGATTTCATGCTTGCTGGCATGTTTCCAGGGGTTCCTCTCTCCTTTGATGATGCCAAAAAGGGGGAAGAGGAATACCTAAAGACGTTGAAGGGGTCATTTGTTGAGAAAAAGGACGCAACTGTTGAGAAGAAGAAGAAAACAACTGAAGAACAGAAGAAAGAAAAGGAAAAAGCAGTTGAGGGGGAAGGTTCAAAGGATATGACTCTAATGGTTGCTAGAACCCCTCAACAAGGACTTGTCACAACTGACATAATCAGCAAACTTCCAGTGACTCTGCCGCTCCAACACTCTGTTGTGCCTATGTCCGAGAAGAGAAAAATAGTAGAAGCGGGGATGAAGGAGGTCGAAGGAAAAATGGATGCCTGCGTGATGGATATACTTAAACAATACGGAGGCATTCCAAAGAGGAAGAGACACCGATGCCATTTCGCACGTCGGAAATGAGCCTAGATCGTTGATGAATTCAAACGCTCGAATCCAAGGATACCAAGGCATGTTAATGGCCCAATCCCAGGACTTGTATTAGGAAAAAGGCCTCAAGCTATGCGAAGAAGCCGACAGCGGCAGACTACTAGCAATCACTCACCTGGTCACTCTTTGAAAGAAGAAGGCTCCGACAATACACGCCCGGAGGAAGAGGAAGAATAGTGGAGGAAGAGACTTCAGACCTAGACATCTACCCAAAAACATCGAATACATAGATCCGGGGGAAAGAAATGAGGGATCTATCAATGGTATGACGTAGTAGCCAACATGGAAGTGGCTAGGAAGAATGTTGAATATGTAAAAAGGATTGAAGAAGAAAATAAGAGACAAGATCAGTTGTGGGAAGAGAGTCAACGAAGACAAGAAAGAAAGAGAAAAGACGAAGCTGCTAGAAGAGCCTACGAGAAAAAGAAGGCAGCAGAAGAAGAAAAGAAGAGAAAGAGACCAGAGGACGACAGAGCTGAAGAAGAAAGAAGGAGGCAGCGAAGGCGATGAAGTGTTGTTGTCCACCCCTTCATGTATTTTACTATTGTAAATACATATGTATGTAAGTCTTCTGTACGATGAATAAAAGTTGTGTAATTTCTATATTTCTGCTTAGATATATAATGCCATGTTGCTATGATACACTTTGTAAACAGCTGTGTAAAGGACAAGAATGCTATGATCAATAAAAAGATCGATTCCACGCATACATTCTCTGTTTCTACATTGTCTGTATGTATCTTTGCTATTTACATTTTGTATGTATGTTATAAGTTTTGGCATCATCAAAAAGAGGGAAATTGTTGGGAAATTTATTTATTAGATTTTGATGAATGCCATGTAAAACTTAGACTAGAAAGTTGGCACCCCATTTTCCTTGTAATTTGTATTGTAATAGATAGGCGTGCATTTTAGCCGAGTCAAGTCAGCTATGCCTAGATATACAAGAAGTAAACTGAAGACTAAAATGAAGACTCCGTTGTGGAACAGCTGAGTATGACAAGGAGGAGAAGTCAAGAACTCGACTGAAGGAGTATCAGCTAAGATACAGCTGTGTGAAGTATCAGTCAAGTCAACTCAAGAAGCCAAGTCAAGTTGAAGTGACAGATGAGTTTTTCAATCATTGGGGCAGACTCAAGTCACCTGGGAAAAAGGCAGCTACAAAGAGGAGTTAACTGAAAAGAATTCGTTGCACAGAAGTCAATAATATTACCTAAACAAGTAATACTTCCATGCTGCCATGTCTTAAAGTGCTCAGTCCCAGAAGCGTGCAAAAGGAATAAACCAATGGAAGACCGCACCTCAGGTCGATCAAAAGCTAAATGCTCATTTAATACGAGGAAATATCAATATCAAGGACTGCAACAAGACAAGCCAACGAACACAAGTGACTTTTGAAATCAGCATATCTCTTCAACGGGAAGATTTTTAAAAGTTCACTATAAAAGGCTGAGGAATCATTTTGAGAAGAGGTGACCTTGATTACCAGAACTACGAGCAAAAAAGCAATATTCATTTTGTAACCTGCAAAATATTCTCAAGTTATTCAAGCAAATCCTCAAGCCTAAATTTCGAAGAAAATCGATTCAACACCAAGCTGTGAAGGAAAGACAACTTCAAACTGTTGAAGATGAAACTTTTGAAGAATCAAAAGGGGTCTACATTCCAAGGAGGATTGTAGAAAGGTTCAAAGTCGAACCAGTCTCAAGTTATTGGAGGGCTTCGTGATCAAATCCAAGAAGCTTGAGCAAGTGAGTCAAGTAGCAAGCGCATGACCGCCTGCGGAAGAAGTTGAGTCGACGAGAAGCCACTGTGTGACCAAGGCATCTCAGATCGAGTCCGAAAGGATCAAGTCACGGGTGTGTGATCAAGACTTGTATCTCGGACCGATAACCACTGTACTCGATCAATACTTAGTGGATTCCTCTAGGAGTTGGAGAAGAGAGGATTAGAAGAATTACCCCATCTTCGAACCTCTATAAAAATTATTGTGTCACTTACATTTCATCATTTAATTTCTGCATATCATTTTATATTTGCTGATAATTTGCTAATCCAACTGATAATTAACAAAGTGCTAAAACCAAGTGTTAAAAAACAAACTTAAACCAAATTCAAGGGTGTTAAGTCTTCCTCATTGAAAATTTCATCACGGCCAAGTTAAGTATTAGACTAAACAAATGGTGAGTTATTCTATCAACGGCAATTGAGTGCATTTGAGTGGCTAACTTCTTTGGTTAACTAACTTAGTTGTCCATCAAGGACATAACTGTGAAATTAACTCTAAACTATTTTAAAAGGACTAAATTCGAAAAGTTGGTAAGGTTTATTCAACCCCCCCTTCTAAACCTTACTCACACCCCTTGGGACCTACAAAATTCAACATGTGTAAGTATGCTGGAATTAGATTGAATGACTTGTTGTTATTTCCATATATCAACCCAAAGGTATGATGCTTAGCACTCAACGCAACATTATAACTCATTTTAATCCCATGTCGCGATTCCAACTCCGCTATCATCCTTGGCACGAGCGCAGAATGTTCCACTAGTAATCTAGATGCAAAATACGCACCTACTACTTTAGAATGCACCTGCCTAGATGCATTGTCATTCAAATTTAACCCACATCCATGGTGCTTGTCAAACTTCCCTACTCTCCAAATACCATCATTTCCATATGCACGCATTCGAAAAGGGCATCGTTCATACTTGCATATTGCATGAAAATGAGTCTTATCCGAGTGTTCAACTCGATACTTGACTTGATTTTCAAGGTGATACATGCCTAGTGCGATCTCCAATTCAGTTTTGCTCATGTATGTTGCTTCTTGGCGCAATGTCCCACCAGATGCTTCCAATCTAGCAGGTTCTTCAGGAGGAACTGAAACGTGCGAGAGTGCACCAGGAATCACCCAACTTCGTCCTGTGGACACTATTGTTTCATCCATATTGTCTCTATGGATACCTGGATGTATGTTAGCACCTCGTACTTCTGGTGCATCTTGGTTTTGGTTTTCTGAAAATACTTCTCTCCGTCTACGTCTCCACTCACAAAATTCCTCAAATTCAGCACGTTGCTGGTCATTTTCAAATTGATTATTAGCTTCAACATCAGTACCAACCAGTAGTGTAGTTCTCACCAAAATCATCTGCATTATTATTACAATCAGCATCACCAGCACTGTAGTTTTCACCATAATCATCTTCATTATTATCACAACCAACAACATCAATATCATCCATGATTAGCATCAGTATTATCACAACCCATATCAGGATAATAGCCATCTTCATTGCTTGGCCTTATACTAGGTCCCAGACAATTGATATTTGGAACATTAACTGTAGGTGAGAGTGGACACGGATGATCAATAATTGGAACATTGTTCATATGCATAAAAGGTGCTCCACTAGGCCTTACTGCATGACTATATAGATTGATGAGTGGTACACTATATTGTTGAAAACCAAGATGGTGCATGTAGTTGTAATTAGGCCCAATGACTGTTGAAAAATCATTCTGAGTAGCCATTAGTTGCATAAAACTTCCACCAACACCTTGTTGACCTTCAACGTTCTCAACTCAATTATGCCCAGACTGACCTCCCAATACATTATGCAAACTACTCTCACCCATCCTTTTTCTTTTCAGTGTTACAAAAACAACTGGTAACTCGGTGTTCCCAAACGTAGTTTCAATGTCATCGTCATTTTTCAAATTTAACTTCCCAAGTTTGTTTCCAAAAATATCTACAATAGCATGCATTACACAATCGTATACGCCCCTATCAACATCAACAACACCATAAACCTCCTCCAATATTTCACTATAATTCATTTTGCCCGGTTTAATACTTACAACTTCCTCTTCACCATTTTTATATTCTAAACCTTCCCAATGACCACCAAATTGAACAACAACATAGCCAGAGTTCATCTACATACAAGAAATATAGAAAAAATATTAAATATATGCAAGCATACATAAAAAAGGGCATATTTTTTACTGGGACACGATATATCGTGTCAAATTTTAAAATAGGCACGATATATGCAAGCATACATAAAAAAGGGCATATTTTTTACTGGGACACGATATAATCGTGCCTATTTTGTACTGAGGCACGATATATCATGCTAATATGAGGCACGATATATTGTGCCTCAGTATAAAAATAGGCACGATATATCGTGCACAGTGCTTCAAAGATTCAGAAAATTTTCCCTTTCACGATATATTTCACATATTTTGTAAATATATTGGTCTTGAACAATTTAAACAAGGTTAAGTAACTAAGAGGAGAAGCAACATTACCTTGTTATTCGATTTTTTGGTGCGATTTTGGTTAGGAAACACCACAAAAAGAACTTCTTGATATTTTGTGAAGAAGAAGAAGAAGAAGAAGAAGAGAGAAAAAATGAAGAGCAAAATAGAAGGGCACCAACGTATGTATTGGGCGTATTTACTTCAAGAGAGAGAAATACACACCTACCTACTTTAAAGGCTTGCATTTAAAGCCTTAAGGGTATTGTGGTAAAAAAAACCCAAAAGTGGGTAGAAAACTATGTTTTTTTATCCTACATGTCAAAAAACTCCCTCACCTATCCCAAGTGGGTAGTTTCCTTGCTCAATACAAATTGTCCAAATATGCGCTAAGACATATAACTCAACTCTGGTTTTCACACTCTATTATAGTTCTATTTTTCTGTTCTATGTTTCAATTTATACTGTACCAAAAAAAATTCAAATAAAAACCCTACTATATTATAACAATCTAATTACAAATCAAATTTACACCACCGGTTATTAAACAATGACTGAGAAGTTATACAGTGGGTCATATTTAAAAAAGTAACCAACCTCAGCAAGACCCATAATAAAACCACCAAGAACACCTAGAAAAAAAATTAATTATGAGGTATAAAATAAATGAAAACTTGAATTTGAAAAAAAAATTGAGAAAAGGGGGAAATAACGAAGTAGTTTGCTGATAAATATGAGACATGTGTCCACGCATATTGAGTATCCATCTTAGAGAGTTTATCTGCAGCATGATTCCCTTCCTGATAAATATGAGACACAATAAACTCCATCTTCGAGATATAGTGAAGAGTGCGCTGCCATCTTCCCAAAAATTTCAACGGCACCTTGATAGATGTTGATGATAAGAGCTCAACAACATAAGCAGAATCTGATTCGAGCCATAGTTTACGCCATCCTTATTTATACGCACATTTAATACTCATGATAGTTGGCATTAGTTCAGACTGGAATGCAAAACCAGTGCCCATCCTTTGAATGAAGCATCCAGTGAAGAATCCACGACAATTCTGAAATACACTAGCCGCAACACACTGACATGGAGCAGCATAAGCACAACCATCTGTGTTGACTTTCATCCAACCTGGGAGAGGAGAAAACCAACGCACGACATGAAGCTTGGGAGGAGGTTTGCTACGACCATGTACCTGCAATTTTCTGAGACACAACAAATCGAAAACAAAGTTAGACATAAATCCGGAGTGCAATCCTGAGGAATCCCAGATAGGCCCGAAACATGATATTAGCCGCTGGGATCTGGGGAACCACTCCATCGAAAATCTATCTATTTCTTATGTGTCGTATAATCCAAATTGTTGAAGTGAACACCACCTTCCAAAGAAACACAACTTGACCATTGAATCGATGTTGCATGAAAAAGACGCATAGGCTATTGAATCCCTCATCAAGTGGCAACATCGTTTGGAACGTATCTTGCAGCCAATGCCAAATAGGACGAACAAAATTGCAGTTGGTGAATATATGGTCAGTAGAATTTGAGTCTGAATAGCATATATAACACCTCGAAGGCCCACAAAAACCTCGAACCGAAGATTATCAAGAATTTTCAGCCTGTTAAAAATTGCTTTCCAAACCACTAGGGACCGACGAGCCAGAATGTGCAGTGACCCGATCCATTTCCCCCATTGCACTTCAGGGAAAGAAACCCGAATATGACCATAGTCATCCTTTGATGAAACCTCAACGTCCAATAAATGGCACCAAATGCGTCTATCAACCGAAATAGGAAAAATCGGAAAATGAAAAATATCAATTATGATGTCCGTGAAAGTAATCAAGAAACCCTCCATGAAATGCCAGACATCATTAAAATAGTAATCTGATATAGTTTGAGAGAAATATTTATAAGCGTGTACGGGTATACCAATTCGTTCCGCAAAAGTATACCCAAGCCAATTGTCCAACCAAAATCTAAATATAGATTGATTGCCCGGTATCCAACGAAACTGTTAGATCAAAATCCATAACCAAAGGCCTTAAATCCAGCCATATTGAAGACCTACTATACGGAGAACGATGATCCTGCCCATTCATATATCTCTGCTGAAGGGTGTCGAAAATAAGGTTGACCAAAGTCATGACCTTCCAAGCCATTTTAATCAAAAAAAGCTTTGTTAGCAGTGAGTAAAGATCGAATTTCAATACCTCCTTATTCCTTAGGAGCACAACATCTAGACCAATTAACTATGACCGAACCTTTATTGTTTATATCCCTAGACCATACAAAATTCCGAATCGTTGATTCCATCTTTCGAAGCAAAGTTATATGCCATTTGTAGATCAATATTGTGTGAACAAATGAGCTGGTAATCATCGAGTTTACCAAAGTAATGCCTCCTGCCATAGACAATGAAGTACCTTTCCACCTTTTGAATTTAGAAACAATTTTATCAAAAAAGGTTGGAAGATACGAATCGTTGGGGCTCCTTTGAAAATTGGCACACCAAGGTAGTTGAACGGAAATGTGCCTCTCAAAATTCCAGGATGAGCCCGAATCCGCGAGATGAGGCATTGCGACGTGTTATCAGTGAAAAATCTTTTTGATTTTCCTAGATTAAAGTGCTAGCCAGAAATATGTCCATAAGCATTGAGAATATTTAGAATGCACCTGCAATTGCTCCAAGTTACTAAACTAAGGATAATGATGGCGTCTGTAAAGCAAGCAATGAGAAAACTGTATGTTTCGAACTGTAGTGAATGGCGTAAGGGAACCCTGTTGTAATTTTGCCTCTAACGTCCTGGCTAGCACCTCCTCAGCCACACAAAAAAGTAAATGCGATAACGGATCACCTTGTCTCACCCCCCTTGAACATAAAAATAACCATTGAAGATCCGGTAAAAAGAATAGAAATTCTGGTCGAGTTGAAAATTGTTGAAACCCACTGGACAAATTATTCGCCAAATCCCATTCTACGAAGAACATGAAATATAAAATCCCACCGAAGAGTATCAAACGCCTTTCTAATATATATTTTAAGGATCACGTTCATTTGTCTGTTATTGCTTAGGAGACAATTAACACTCTCTGAAGCAATCGCAATGCAGTCATGGATTTGCTTTCCCGGAATGAAACTGAATTGCATGTCTGAAACCACCGTCTTCAAGATAGAGCCAAACCTGTTAGCCAGAATCTTCGTGATTGCTTTAAAAATAAAACTGTTGAGGACAATAGGCCTATAATCTTCAATTTTCTCAGCCGAAGAAGTTTTAGGAATCAACACCATAAAATTAGAATTGCAACCCGTCGGGAGGTAACCAGTAACAAAGAAAGACTGCATCGCCCCCGTGATATCCCCACCCACGATGTCCCAACAATGGTGGAAAAAACGACCACTGAAACCGTCCGGGCTAGGAGCGTTGTCTGGACTGAGATAAAAAATGTCATTTTTAATCTCCTCATCAAAAGGAATGTCACACAATTTGAAATTTTTTGCATCCGAAACTGAGTTGTTAATAGTATCATCCACCATCGAGTAGTCTATAACCGTATGTTGATCTTCCAAAAAAAGATTTTCATAATATTCCCTAATGTGTGTTCGAATAGTATGCAAATTCGTCGAGAGAACTCCATCAATCATGAGTTGTTGAGTTGCACCTTTAGGCATCTTCATCCATAAATTTCTGTGAAAAAACTCCGTATTTCTATCCCCGTCCTTCAACCATTGTACCCGACTCTTTTGCCTCAACAACTCGTATTGACAATTCAACAACTTGTTCAATTTCGTGTGCAACTCAATCTCCCAATGTGTTAATGTATCAGAGAGACCATTAAAGGAAACATTAGATTGAATGTTGTTTAATTGCCTTTGAAGAGATTCCACCATGCGATTAATATCGCCAATAACATTAAAGTTCCAATCTTTGGGAATCAGTCTAAGGCGTTTAAGTTTTAACATCACTTGAAGCATTGGATTGCTAATCGTGCATGGGAAAACCCAAGAACTAGCCACAACATGCTTAAATCCGTCATGATGAAGCCACATGGATTGGAAACGAAATGACCGAGAACCCTGAAAAGGCATATTATCACATCGAAGAAAAATCGGATTTTGATCTGAGCTGTGACGCACCCCAACATAACCCTGCGTGGCAAGCCATGATCCAGAAAGTTTTGAGTTGTAAGAATACGATCCAAACGGGCCTGAACTAAACCTCTGCTAACGCGAAATGAAATCCACGCAAATCTGTTACAAGTCATCGACACATGAGTAAGAACATTATTATCAATAAAGTTTTGAAATTCTCTACAAGATATAGCCTATGGAAGAGAACCCCCCTATTTTTCGTGTGACCCCAAAATGGCATTGAAGTCCCCCATAATGACTAAATCATTGAGCTCGAAGCTATTAACATCCAGCCATAGCTGACGTCTGGTTAAATACGAGCAATGCGCGTGAACGAAACCCATGTGAAACTGCATGCTATTAAAATTCACCTTACAAATCAAACATTAATCAAAATTATGAATAACTTGAAAATTGGCCTGACTCGAACGATTAAAAAGCTACAAATCTGGCATATTATCACGAAATGTCTCAGTTATCAACGCCATTCCTAACGATTTCCAGAAATGAATATTCATCGAATTAAATTGCACCAAAGGTTCAGCAATAATCACAAAATTAGGATTATGAATTCGACATAAGTCCTTAAGCATGGATTGAGAGGACTTGTTACCAATTCCTCTAATATTCCAAAACATATAATTCATTGCGAATGGTTAGAAGAGACACGCATCTGAGGCGTTAGAGTGTCTATACTCTCCGTAAATATATTACCTTGTTCTTCTTCTTCGGCCATGTCCAACCACCTCTTTCTTGTTGCCGCAGCCATAGCCTTGAAAGTGTCTGATGGCTCATCTGATTGCAAAACATACTCCGAAGGAGACCGACTGTGCTGGATAGTTTCTATAGCTCTTCGAAGCTCTGCATGTCCATTTTCATCCCATCTCGGAGAAATCCCCATGTTAACCATGTCATTCATTTGTGTGTCATTCATTTGTGCCCCCTGGTTGTATATAGCCATAGTGCAGTCCGAATTCCCACTCCCATTGCATGCCAAGTCAGACTTGTTCCCCATGTCCTCCACAGTAGATTCCCCCTTTGCGTTATTCACTTGTTCATGCACTGCCTCTACATTTGTTCTCAAGATCTCAAATGAATTTCGAGTAGAAATGCCCTTGTTCGTCGGAAAATCCTTCATTGCATTAAAATTCTTCATCTGAGCACGTCTAAGTTGGACTTGAACCCAAATGCCTGTCATAACACACCTCTTTTCCTTTGTTGGCCTTTACCCCTATTTTCGTAGTGTTCTCCGTTCGGCCATGATTGTTGTCCGCAGTAGCTTGTACCGATGTGGTATTTTGTTTCACCTCCTGGGGTGATATTTGTTTGCATTTGGAGATAGTGCGTCCAACAATTTGACAGTGTGAGCAAAATTCGGGCAAATTTTCGTAACTAAGAGATACGAACGAGAATGGACAACCTGCTCGACCATTAAAAATTCTTGTAAGGGTGAATTTAAATCCAATTCCACAAGAACTCGAACAAAGTGTCCCACCTTGCCCATAAAAGATTTTCCATCTATCTGCATGGGAGTACCAAGAGCGCTTGCGAGCTTCATAATTAAAGATAGGTACCAGTATTCCATGCTTAATTCGTAAATACGAACCCATACCTGAGACTTCGAAGTATTGATTTTATATGGGTTGAAATTTGGTACCCAATTGGTGAGACGAATTGATCCCGGCTTCAAATTCTAGTTAGGTTTGAGAAAAACTATGGTTTGGTCATCCAAACTAGAAAATTGTATGTTATAGTAGCATTTTCCGAGTGGTATAAGCCGCCATGGATGCTCTGTATACCAAATCTCTATGAGCTTTCGCTTAAGATCGTTAAGAGCCAATGGTTTCATTCCCTTAGGAACCAATAATCTGCCAATCAGAGTGTTACGCAACTCCGCTACTCGTTGTTGGTATAGATCTTCATCCATGGTTACAGAGAAGTATTCGCCCTTCTTGATTGGCTTTGAAAGTTCACCAGGAGATATAATGTTTGCAAACATTTTGGTTGTTCCAGCAAAACCATTGAAATTTGGTGGGGAATCCTTCCCATGCACGTTGCTTATGTATGTAGGGTTAATGTTTAAACTAGGGTTTCGAACAAAACCCTCCTCCATCCTATGCGCATGGATACTACTAGGGAACCCTAAAACGTTATCGATTTGAATGCCTGAAGCCAAGTAATGATTACCTGCTTCATCCGGAAATTTACGGTCTACGACTTTGTAACAGTCGCGATTAGCCGTTGCATGGTGGTTGTTTGTTGTGTTGTTGGGTCCTTCTGTAGAATTTGTCGATTGTTTATCACCGATACCTGACTTGTTGATCTCAGAAAATAGGAATAAATTGAAATCCATCATTAACGTATTAAAAATTGGATTGGAGGAGATGATTAGGGTCAAAGACTGTCATTCTCTAGAGAGAATTTTCGGTACGAGGTGTGTTTTATCAGAATGAGAAGAAGGGATCCCTATTTCTATCTCATTCATAATTTTTCAATTTTTTATTGATTTTTGTGCAAAAGTGAAAATATGTATGCTTGTAGAAATATATATGGTGAAGAATTTATAGGGTGAAAGTTGGGATTATGTATAGTTTGGTATGGAAAAGTAATAATATACAATTGGATTAGGATGACAAAATGACCCGCCCCAACAGGTACCTGCCCCGCCCCGTTCGGGATGCCCCGCCCTATGATAATGTAGTTTTTATGTACTTAATATTATATTTAACATATATAATGAAAATTTTTATAAATAATATGCTTTTATAATACAAAAAAATTATAAATAATATAAAATACAAGATAAAATATTAAAATAATAAAATCATATTTAGCACGGGTCGACCCGCCCTCTCCCCGCCCCGTGGGGTGGATGGGGCGAGTTTGGGTATCGAGATACCCGACCCGCCCCATTGCCATCCCTAAATTGGATAAAGTTGATAGTGTGGGTCCATTTTGAAATATTAATTTGGAAATAATAATTTATGTGGATGTAAGTGGTATTAATGAGACCCACATATGTAATATATGGTTGAGAAATAAGTAAGTGGAAGCGGTAGTAGTGGGTAGTAATTGAATATATAGGTGCGAGAATTGAGAATATACGGTTGAATTTTTTTTTTTTGTGGAAAATGAAATGCTGAAATGAAACATTTCCAATGAAATTGAGTAAAACAAACATGATTTAAATATCTGAAATAGTAAAAAGTGGGAAAAACTATGTTGAAATGAAAACCATACAAGCTTACTCTCAAGCTAGACCTTTGGTATGGGCTTCGCATAGAGACGACAATTCAGGCCTGACCCAGTGGGTCGGTTCAGCCGGTCCGAATATAAGGCTAGGTTGGGCCAAAAATTTCCAGCCTAGTCCGAGGTAAAATGTACTATCCGGGTCAGGCTGGGCCTTGAAAAAATTGGCCCCATGGAATTTTGGCCCGGCCGGCCTAGCCCAGTTTTGCTCTCTGAGCCGGCGGCCTGGTCTAGCCCAACCCGGCTTGGTTGCCAGCTCTAAGTTCGCATTATTACTCCGTTCCTGATATGTGCTAAAAAAAGGTTCGTTTTTTTTAAGAAAAAAAATACTTATGTATATACACTATTTTGCTTAGCTGGTCTTTTATTCTTTTTATTTGCTTGTTGAGAAAATAAAATTGAAAATTCTTAAAATTACATTCGCAGTTAAATTCAAAGCTATATTAGCATTCGAATTGAAGTGTCAAAAAAATCAATATTTTTTTCTAAATTTACAAAATAAAAACATTGTTTTATCTATGAAGAGGGACCGCGTACGTTGAGATGGAAATATGACTCGAGAATTTAGTATGAAGTGATTCCAGTCGCTGTCTACTACATAATAACTTGAAATAAACAATATAATTTTGATTGATATTTGATAGTAACTAATCATACCAAACATGTGTGTCACATCTTTTGTAATGTGTCTCAATATATGACTTCAGACAATTAACATTGAGCTTTTAATGAGGTTCAATTTTCATAAACATGGGTTGTTGTCCCATAATATGAGTATAGTGATTTTCGTATTTATATACTAATTAGTTGCTAAACTGATTACAATATTGAATTATGTATTGATATTTATGTCCTCTTTATTTTATTTTTTCATATGATTGTTGTTGGATTTATTTTCTTCTTATTGTTCTATGGTTTTCTGTTTTGATGTTGATGTTTTTGATATCTATATTGAGCTTATAAGATGGAGCGTAGTAGGTTAATTGTGTTATTATCCCAAATATTCTTTTACGGTTTTGGGTTGGAATTCTATTTAATATAACTTTGTCTCATATAAGTCTTCGAGCCTTAATTTTTCCTTTATCAAACACCATTTTGGACAAACAAATATCCAAACTCAATGTTCTCTCGCGTAATAGAACAAGAATCCATATTCAGTTTTGTCACCAAACAAAAAAGGCTCCAAGGAAATTGCACCCAAAGATACGCGATTTCCTTCAATTTTCCAGTAATAACAACTTACCTAGGAGCTGAAGCGTGAGGATTTGAATCTATACCTCATCGCCATGTCATCTTGATCGATGCACATAGATTTGATTGGTTGATGACGTAGTACTTAAACTGGCTTAGGCATTGAGGGAGATGAATGTGACCAGCGAGGGAGCTAGGTGGCTCGTGGTGGCGGCCGCCCCTCTCAACATCGCAAAATTTTGAAAATTAATATAATAATCTATAAATTCATAAATTTTAATATATAATTATTAAATTTCAAAATCATACTCTCCTAAAATATTTAAAAACACCTCTTTAATAAACCTTGTGTCCTAGTGTTTATTTTTGCACCCTAATATTTATTTTCTGGCTCCGTCCATAAATTGTGAACATATCAGTCAGACATGGAAACTTGGAGTCACATGACTGAAACATAGTACTTTGAACCAGCCCTACAACTTCTACTTAAAATCTTGGTCATTTTCCTTTCAAAAAAAAAATCTTGGTCATTTCAGTACTGATAGAAAGTAGTTCCCATGAATATGAATGCCATGAAATGCTATTGTCCTAAAATTAAAAGAGGCTACATTAATGGGAAAAATACTAATCTGAAGCAAATTTTATTGAAAAAACATAATAAAAATTACCTTTTGTTGTTTTTTTTTCCCTTAAATTTTTGCTCTACCTTTGGGCCGTTATCCAAGTTACAAACCGGGGCATGAACTCTGGGCTAAATTAGTCGGGCCAAAGGGTGACCCGAATTGAATGTGATGATTAAAGGCCACAAGATTTACACGTGGGATTTTTTTAATACCCAGGGTTCATAAATTCTTTTTTTCTTTTTCTTAATTTTAAATTTTATATTATATTACATGTTACAAAAATATAAAAAATTATTATTTATATTTCTAAATAAGAAAGAATATATTAAATTCAAAATGTCACCATTCATCAATTTCATAAGTGGGTTTGATTACACAAAATGGAGTGAGAAACGACACAGTTTTGCTGGTGACCAAACGACAGAGGGACCCATATTATATCATATATCTTTTATTTATTTTCTCAAAAAACCTGGACAACCCGGCAGCCCATCATCTTTGCAATTTACTTATCACGTGAACTTGTCTTAATTAGACCTGGCCAAATGGAACCGAAACCGGAACCGTGGTCAACGGTTCCTAAACCGTAACCGTAGTCAATGGTTTCAAAATCGGAATCGGAACCGTGTAGACCGGTTCCGGTTCCGGTTCCTAGGTCTCAAAAACCGTGGAACCGGCGGTTTTAACCGTCGGTTAAAACCATATATGGAACCGTGATGGAACCGTTTTTTTAAGGTTAAAACCAACAATCTTGTTTTGGTAAATACATTCTAGAAGAAATGTAAAATGTTTATTATGATATTTTTAATATTGCACAACGATTACTTAGGGAAAAAGAACGTCAGGGTTCCTACAGGCTCAAATGTAGAGCTTGAGAATTATTAAACTACTTCTTTAGAGTTTAGTGAAAAATAGATATTGAAGACTTTGATATTTTGAAATGGTGGTCACAAAGAACTCAACCTTATACAATCATTTCAATCATCGCAAAAGATGTTTTGACATGCCCCGTTTCAATTGTTGAAGTAGAGCAAACGTTTAGCTCTGATGGAAATATTTTAGATGAATCACGTTCGCGTTTTTTTTTCTTTTTTCTTTTTATTTTAAACTAAATTGCCAAACATTTTATCTAAATAAAATTAAAAACAAAAGGTTTCGGTTTAACCGGAACCGAATCGTATAGAACCGTGTTCGGTTTGGGAATCGGCCGCGGTTCGGTCCGATTTTGGAACCGAACCGTGAGCATAAGGTTCGGTTCGGTTCCTCAATTTGGAGGAACCAGGAACGGGCGAAGGACCGAGGCGAGCGGTTGCCTAACGTGGCCGTGTCTAGTCTTAATACAACAAATAAAATATTTTTAAAAATATGTTACTCTTTATTAAATTTACTTAAAATTTTAAGATTGCATTACCGTATTTTTTTTAGCCCTAACAAAGATGACATTCTTGAGTTCTTGTTAAAACATGTCAATCAGTATTAGAGGTGTCAATTGTGTCGTGTTTCATGTTCGCGAGTCGTGTTCTGACATGGGTATTATAGGTCTGACGCGAACACGAACACGAACACGACCCGTTTAATTATTCGTGTGGAGATACACGAACACGACCCGTTTATGACACGGATAACCAGACATGATACGAAAAAACTATATAATTTAATGTCTATGCGAATAAAAAAAAAAAAAATGGAGAAAAAGCTAAAATTATAAATAAAAAATACGTTAAATTATTAAAAAAATTATTAAAAAATAATTTAATAACTTTTCCATCATCATATAACCAACTAAAACATCACAAAATATTAAAATAATATGTTACTATAAAATTAAATGGGTTAAATAGGTCAACCGTGTCGACGCGCGGGTCGACCTGACCTGACCTATTTATTTTTTGTGTTAACTGTGTCCAACCCGATTTTGACTCGAACCTATTAAGGATTGTACATATACCTACTAAATTCGTGTTAGGTTTGTATCAGGTTATAGTGTCGTGTCACTAAATTGACGCCCCTAATCAGTATATGGGCTAAGAAACTCAACCTTCTTACCACCATCACCCAATCTAAAAAATGCAAAGCAAATCAAATATTGGAGAAAGATTAAGAATTGTCACAGAGAATAAATAAAAAATAGAGGAAAACATATATTTTCTCATGAAGAACCTAATTTAATCACACTAATAAATAAGCAAAAAATGAAATAACCATTATTATAAAAGCAACCAACAACATCAAACACATTACAGAATCCCAATCCTTCTTCTTGTTTACCAGCCTAAACCCTCTGTCCATTTTCAGTTCCTCCAAACACAACCTAACTCCAGGATCTCCCATTTTCACCTCACTACCAATCAAAACAGAGTTGTTAATACCCTGTACATCATTGTTTATATAAATGTTTATGCTGCAACTCCCCTGAGACTCACCGGAGCCACCACCGTCGACTATCATAGAAGCCCCAACGTTTCTACCATTCAATCTGACGTTTTCGAATGACCCACGACTGAACTGTGGAGGCATCGGACGGTTCATGGATTTCGAAGAAGAAAATGGATTTTCTTGTTTAGGGTTGCAGAAATTTTTCATGGTTGGTCTTTTCTTGGGGAGAGATTGATTTCCTATATATTACTGGTTGGATGATATGCAACTGGTTTGGTTCACTAGAGTTGCAAGGAAAGTTAATATTCCACTGGAATGACTTAATCAGCACTCCATCAAGAAACCTTTTTGGCTGTAGATCAGCCTTGCCAGCTTACTAATTTGATAACTGAACAAGGCTGAAAATAATAACTTGAGCTGGGAATATGTTTTCATTCTTTTAGCAACTTCTAATAGCAAAGGTTTTCCAAAAATAGTGTAAATTGATATATTTGTGTAACAATATTCCAGATAAATAGAGCAAAAAATCCCAGTACAGCAAATCTTTTTAGCAATAACTGTTCCCAAGTCCTGGAATTGTAACCAATAAAATATCTTAATATATTAATTAACCATTTCTTTTTACGGGAATAATATCAGACCGGTTGATAATCCATCACTGTAGAAAGCGAGTTTAGAGGCTCTTTTCAGGGTTAATTACAAAAACCACCTTGAGGCTCAGCAAATTATTAAAAAAAAATCAGTAATCTTTTAAAATTATAAATATTACAAATACGCCTTGGCATTTGTTTTTAGCTTACATAATTGCACTATCAAGACGCAATGTACTATTTGTTAGGTAGATACAAAGCACAATGGAGTATTTGTAATTTTAAAAGATAACTTGAGTTTTTTGTAACTTGGCTAAACTTAGAGGTAGTTTTTGTAATTATCCATTCTATTAATTCGAGTTCCCCCTTTTAATTTCTAACCCTAAAAAGTAAAAGAGACAATATGATCCTCTAACCATGTTAATGGTTCAAGGAAATATAGGCCAGAAATCAGAATATGCAAAGAAAAAAGAACCACATTTTCTTCACTTAAGTTACACAAAGGGCTTTAAAGCTTTTATAGCCAAAACAAATTTGCTGCCTCTTTTGTACAATGAGACAATGTTATTCGGCAATATTCAGGAATAGTATTCTGCCACCATATCTTTATTCTTCGAAGTGTGTCTCAGTGAAAATTGGCACACTTAGCCTTGTTTTTTAAGGTAGAGCTCTTCGGTTTTATCAACCATGACACCAATCAGCAGAACTTAAAATGTAATAACTAAATCCAATTCGCCATCAAGACAACATAAGATGTATTTTCACAGCGTGCTGCAGAAATGCAGGCAAAAACATACCTACCTCAGCTTCCAATAGAATTCCATTTGTGTTCAAAAGAAAGAAAAATGATGAGCATCAGGACCATTGATTCGGTGTAACTTTCTCACTAACTGTTGAACCATAATTCGGCCCACCTTTCCGATATTGTATAAGAAACTCAATTGGATATCCCTTAATCTTACGAGGCGCGATACCAAGATCCTCAAATGTTAAAGCTGTAATAACATTATCAGTTAAGCTTAAAAAAATATATAAAGAGCTGAAATTATAGAAAACAGTAATATTCATAGATCTATGGGACGCACCATTTTCAGATACCAATGTATCAGTGGAAAGGGCTTCAATCTGGTCCAGATTGAATATGGTAGGAACAGGCATTGGGAAGGGAACTTTCTTAAGCAATAGTTCTCGAGGCGTTGCAATAGCCTGAAACGAAAAATGAAAACAAGCAATAATGAGGTTAATTGACAGTCACACAAGAATACCTGAAAGATGTTTGCTTAATGCAGATAAAACGACGCCGTGTTGGCCATAAGCAAAGATATTAAGTTCTAACATCGAAAGCAAATATTTTGTCGAGAAATACAAATTAGCTATATCTTCATTCCATAACCAAGGGCGTACATATTACCAAGCTAAAATAGAAAAAGGAGAGACGGGTTAAAGTAGAATATCCTGGTGGAACTTTTCTGGATGACACTCAAATGGAACCACTGGAACTAGGTTGATGAGGTAATAAAACCACATCCAGATCACTATACTACAAAGATCAAATCAAAAGATCATGCAGTCCAAACCCCACTCGTGCCCCTTCCACCCAACCCAAAAAAATTAAAAAAAAAATGAAGGAAAAAATATATAAATGTTCTCAAAATGGAAGTGGAAATAAATGCATAATTCACAGGTTACAGGAGAAACCTAGTTGACTAGATTCTGAATAAATTTTTGTCAAAGTATGGGGGGCCAATGAAATAACTGGCCAAGATTGTCAATTCATGTCCCTCTTGGCAACTGTTGAGGTTCACATCTTCCAACATAGATAACAAGAGTAACTAATTTTCAATCTTTCTCAATGATATGTGTATATGATCAATCTAATGGCTGATAGATCTCCAAAATCTTGTGTTTATAGAACATAAATATCATGCAAGAGCAAAGTATAGTTATCAATGCAATAGGCAACGCCAAGGCAACAAGTCATGGCCTAGGCTACAAAAGGCAATGATCTGACCATGCAAGGGGACAACAACTAGAAAGCATGTTATATACTTGTATTCTTCTAAAAATCAACTACAAAAAATAATAACTCATATCAAGTATCAAACAATAATAAACTATATCAAAAACCAATATCAATCATCAAGCAACAAAAGCACGAGTCAAATAGTCAATAATGTCAACAAGACAACATCACATTTAGCAGTTGCCTATCGCCTCTCAAAAGCAATGTTAGCAGACAACGAAGCTATAAACCATCGCCTCTCGCCAAGGCAATGCTTTAACAACTAAGGAGCAAACAAGAAACTTTTGTGTTTTTTTCCATTGGGTTCTGTTAAGAGGAGGTAAAAGCTACATAAAATCTACAAATATGTAAATAATGAAGCGCAGGAAGGAGGACTTGCCTTAGCAATAGGGAAAGGAATCTTCACATAGCGAGGCCATTCACGAATTGTGTCATACATAAGTTCTGCCTATGGAACAATGCAAATACCATTTTTACTGCTTGAGGGAAAAAAACATATTGCAAGATTCTTTTTGTATTTGGGGGGAAAATAAAGAAGTCCAAATACATACCAGTTCATGCATGGTGTAAATTTCTGGTCCACCAAGTTCATAAACTTTCCCCATGCTGGTGCCATCATCTTTTAAGGCCGCAATGATTGCTGATGCAACATCAACAACATATACAGGCTGAAACCTGAAGAGGCATGATATATAATATGTTCAACAATAATTTGATAAACCATGAGAAAGATCAAATATCTATGTAGTGTGAAGGCGTACTTGGTTGATCCATCCCCTATGAGTGGGAGAAAGCTGTACTTTTTGGCAAAATGTGCCCATGGGTTTAAAATTCGATCCTCTGTGCCAAGCATCACGGCAGGTCTCATAACTGTGGCCTGATAATAGATTGGCATACTAGTCAGATCAATTAAGAAACACCATTTGCCTCAAGGTACGTGTTGAGTGCACTTACCTAAATAATGTAACCATTGTGCATACGTAAGATACTAAAAAGATAGAAAGAGAAGACATGTTATCAATTTGAACAGTATAACCAGAATATAGTTCGGTTTAAAAATAATTGAGGAAGAATCGAGTCAAAAGATAGATTTAGAAATAGTCATTAAAACTCAAAAGGACATAAAGCCAGAGACCGCTGTTTCTTGGAAACAACAAGGTCACCATATTCAAGTTGTCCTCAAACAGAGAAAGAAAAGGGAAAAAAAAAAAGAAACAAGAAAAATTATTTCAGTGCTGTAGCTTTAAGCCAAAGATATTCTTATTTGGAAGTTACATTTCAAAGCTTGAAAGGGATGCTCAGTTTCTTCTACCGTTTTGATTAATGGAAACCATTTCAAAAACAAACACACAGTTTGTTAATGTCAAGGATGTCAAAACTACACTAGCGAAAGACACTCGTGATAGTTCAACAAATTTTTTAAAGAACTTTTAACTTTTAGAAAAGGGGTAAAGACAAGCTATCTACAGTGGAGAAGACAGTTATATTGTATCATAGTCTCTTAAAATTTCTTTAGCCATGGCTTCATAGTTATCCGCAACCTTTTTTTCCCTTCAGAAAAAGCAGCCAAGGCCAAGGGCACAATTTAAAACTGGTAAAAACACGAATAGATATCATACACCAGCAGAGGACTGACAATAAAGGTCGCGAGTAAAACTGTAAAAGCAATGATAGCTCCACGTGAAGCGAGGAAAACAGAGAGTTAATGTATAAATTACCTCAGGCAATTCTCGTGAGATAGCTTCTTCAGCAGCTGCTTTTGTTCTAAGCATTCTGGATGGAGATGATGGAGATGCCCCCAAGCAAGAAACGTGAATGTATCTCATGATGCCGCCATGTTCTTTGGCGATCTACATATATAAGATACATCTATCACACATCAAATCATCTCCATGAAATTGCAGGCAAGAAAGACAACAAAGAACCTAGTTGATTGAAGACAACAAATGAATCACATACACCACCATACCATCAAGGGTTAAAAGATAGGCTTTTTAAGTATTGACTAAAAGCATGAGTTTCAAGATCAAGATGTAACTGAGATATCAACAACTTCTATAAATTAGATAGTTTCGGTAGGTTGACTGAAGCCCGCACCCGAAGCCAACCACCCAAATAATAGGCACCTACTAGACCAGCCACCAATCACCATCATTGCTCTCCCGATCATCCCCCTTCTCTACTTTTAGTTACAACATCGAACTCTAGTTTTTCAGTCGTTTGTTGAGATATTGTAAAATATATAATGAGTGCTTTAACTTTAGGGTAGTGCCCTATCTTTGGGGTTTATGTTTTCTTCTTTTTTCCTTAATTCATGGGCTAATTAGGTAGTCTTTAGCCTATATAATGTATGCATTCCTTCATGTTTTATACAAGATGAAATACATTCAGTTTCATATGGTATCATAGAGCAAGGTTCACAAACCCTTTTTTTTATTTTTTATTTTTCAACATTAGTTTTTCAGTTTTTTTTTTCCCCTATCAAATCACTGTTCATACCGGAATCACTATTCACGTCGCGGTACTGTTCACCGAAGATACTGTTCGCGTCAGTATATGCACCAGAACACTGTTCACCCCTGACACACTGTTCACTTACGTAACTACTGTTCAATCCCGACATCACTGTTCACGCCGAGGTACTGTTCACCGGAATCACTATTCACATCCGGAAAATATTATTTAGCTGGAACATTGTTCACGTCCAGAAAAATACTGTTCAGTTCGAAAAAAAAATCTCCTGGCGGAAATCACTATTCACGCCGGAAAACACTGTTCGCATCTGGTTATTTAAGTCATAATGTCTGATTCTTCTTTCAAAACAATGGGGCTAGTCTCGCACGCCTTTCAAGGGCCCACAACCATTACAACCGACATATTGAATGCTCAACAGGCAACCTCTTCCGCCACTATAGCTCCTACTGGTAATTCTATAGTTTGTCTCTCTGACTCTACACCTATGGGTTGGGTTTTGGATTCTGGTGCTTCTGATCACGTGACTGGTAATTCCTCCATTTTCTCGAATTATCACAAACCAAATTTTCCCATTATGTTCTTTATTTTGAGATGGGTCTAAAATCAAGCCACTGGAGTTGGGCGGGTTTCACCAACTCCCTCAATTCCATTGAGTTCAGTCTTATTGGTTCCTAATTGTCCTTTTAATTTGATATCCATAAGTAAATTAACTCGTTCCTTAAATTGCACCATAACTTTCACTTCTGATTCTTTTTTGATACAAGACCGGGGTACAGGGCAGACAATTGGCTCAGGATCTGAATCTCGTGGTCTTTACTACCTTCAACCAACAATTTCCACTCTATGTACCGCTACTGCATCCCCCGATCTTCTTCACCATCGTTTGGGTCATCCGATCCGCCTGAGTTAAAAACCATGGTACCCGGTCTTTCACAGTTAGAGTCTTTAAATTGTGAGTCTTGTCAATTAAGTGCAAACATGTTCGAACCTCTTTTTCTAATCGTATTAATAATGAGCTCCATCTCTCTTTGACATTGTCCATTTCGATGTTTGGGGTCCGAGTCGTGTTCCGTCTATCTTAGGTTATCGGTATTATGTGACTTTCATTGATGATTTTTCCCGGTGTACTTGGGTTTTTCTAATGAAAGATCGTTCTGAGTTGTTTGGTATTTTTGAAACTTTTGCCTCAAAGATTAAGACTCAATTTGGTAAAATGATTCGTGTCTTGCGTAGTGATAATGCAAAAGAATATTTCTCTCCGACCGTTTCAATTCCTTTACACGTCCTACCGGAATTATACATCAATCCGTTGCCCCATACACCTCAACAAAATGGGGTAGCGAACGAAAGCATGACATATTGTTGACACGGCTCGCACCTTGTTGATATATGCCAATGCACCTTTAAAGTTTTGGGGTGATCTTTTGTCTTGATCGCCACTTATTTAATAAATCGAATGCCATCCTCTGTGTTGAATGGTCGGGTTCCTACTCTATTTTGTACCCTACAACCCCTTTATATGTTGTTCCCCTCGTATTTTTGGTTGTACTTGCTTTGTTCATGATCTATCTCCTAGCCGTGATAAATTGTCCGCTTTCGATCTATCAAGTATATTTTTCTTGGTTACTCCCGTTCTCGGAAGGTTTACCGCTACTCTCCTCCAACAAACCGTTTCTACATTTCGTGATGTTACTTTCTTCGAGGACATATCATACTTTGCCGAAACTACTATCCCTTCTCACGACTTGGATCGGGTTTTGCCTATACCCTACTTGAGTTTCTTCAACCAGTTCTCGAGCCTTCGTTTCCCCTGCATTGCGGATGCATCTTCTCCACAATCTCCACCACCTATAAATCGATTTGGAATTACTTATGAAAGACGGTCCGAGCCACGAGCTTGAGATCCTGTTAGGAGATCTCTCTCGCACCCGATCCACCTATTTCACCCGATTTGGTTTATGCCATTCGCAAAGGTATACGCTCTACCCGTAACCCTTATCCTATCTATAATTTTCTCGTCTACCATCGTTTGTCTCCCACATATTGTGCTTTTGTTTCTACACTATCTTCTATTTCTATTCCTAAGACACTTTCCAAAGCACTATCTCATCCGAGGATGGAAACAAGGCCATGATTGATGAGATGTCACTGGATTGCAATCATACTTGGCAAACTTGTTCCCCTTCCGCCTGGCAAAATGTTGTTGGTTGCCGTTGGGTGTTTAATGTTAAGATCGCCCCGATGGACAAGTCGATCGCTTGAAAGCTCGCTTGGTAGCGAGGATACACAAGTCTATGGTCGGGATTACGGTGATACTTTTTCTCCGGTTGCAAAGATGTCCTCGATTCGTTTATTCCTCGCTATTCGCTTATGAAACATCGCCCCTCTTTCGATTTGGACATCAAGAATGCCTTTTGCACCAGTAACTTGGAAGAGGAGATTTATATGGAGCAACCTCCTGGTTTTGTTGCTCGGGGGAGTCGTTTGGTATGCAAGTTCTGAGAAATCTTTATATGGTTTGACAATCACCTCGGGCTTGGTTTGGCCGATCAAAGAAAGTTCTTCAACAATTTGGTATGATCATTGCGAAGGAGATCATTCCGTCTTCTTCCGATGCTCCTCGGCAAATAGATATATATACCTTGGGTCTATGTTGATGACATTGTAATTACGGGCGATGATTGTGAAGGTATCGGCGCATTAAAACAACACTTATTTCAAAATTTTCAAACTAAAGACTCCAGTCCTTTCGTTATTTTCTTGGGATTGAAGTAGCTCAATCAAAGTCGTGTGTTGCTATCTCTCGAGAAAATATGCTCTTGATATTCTAGAAAAGCAGTCTACAGATTGTAAACCGATTTGCTACTCCAATGGACCCTAATGTAAAGCTCCTTCCTAATCGGGGAGCTCTATCCCGATCCGGGAAGATAGAGAAGGCTAGTTGGAAAGCTAAATTATCTCACCATGACCGGACAGGCACTGACATATCTTTCCCGGTAAGTATAGTAAGTCGATTCAACTCTCCTCGTGATAGTCATTGGAATGCGATTATTCGAATTGTCAAGTACATTACAGGTCGCCGGGAAGGGACTTGTTTTCACCGATAGAGGCCACACTAATATCATTGGGTATTCGGATGTTGATTGGGCAGAGATGAGAATGATCAAGATCTACTTACAGTTCTTGTATATTCATAGGAGGAAACATGATTTCATGGAAAAGTAAAAACAGATCGTTGTTGCTCGATCAGTCAGAGGCCGAGTATCGGGCTACGGCTCATGCAACATGTGAGCTTTGTGGCTCAAACATTTATTGCAAGAATTACATTTCGTGATGTTGGTCCTATGGAGCTCGTGTGTGATAATCAATCGGCTTTGCACCTCTCCTCCAATCCATTTTTCACGAGAGGACGAAACATATAGAAGTCGATTGTCATTTCCTTAGACCTCATTTGTTAACTCTAGAGATCAACTTTGATATTTTCACTAAATCTCTACGTGGTCCTCGAATAACTTATATATGTGACAAGATGGATGCATATGATGTATATGCTCCACCTGAGGGGGAGTGTTGAGATATTGTAAAATATATAATGAGTGCTTTAACTTTAGGGTAGTGCCTCTATCTTTGGGGTTTAGTGCCCTATCTTTGGGGTTTATGTTTTCTTCTTTTTCCTTAATTCATGGGCTAATTAGGTAGTCTTTGCTTTATATAATGTATGCATTCCTTCATGTTTTATACAAGATGAAATACATTCGGTTTCATAGTTCTTAGTCGCTTAATCCTAGCACTCAAAACCATCAACGCAGTACCTAGTCCCTTTTTACCCAAATCCATCAAAAACATTCCTCGATCTTCTTCTTTTTATTGCCAATTTTAGTAAACTTCTTGATTTGGCTCTTAGGCTTTTAAGATCTTTGATAAATGCTAATTATATTTTGACAAAGAATGACAGGAATAGAAAGATTGCGTACAACCATTTCAAGAATGGGGTAGAGAAAATGGGAAAATGTGCTGACCTACCTTGGAGCGATATGAAATCATTAATCACAACATAACTTGAACAGTATACAAACTTGTAATTGGCGATACTCAAACATCAAATTCAGTAAATGCAATGTCATTGGTACACAGAAATTTCTTCATTCATATCATGGCACCTACCAGCTTCTTCGTTTTGCATTATCAGAATTGAACACGATGAAGTATGCTCTAGAGTCAGCATATTCCCAAAAATAAGCAAAAATGACTATCACGAACTATCAAAGAAGAAAACATGAAAGTGCAACAACTTGAGACAGTAGATGGCCCATGTGACATAGATTAATAACTCTTGAGTATTGAACCTGGGACTTGGAAGGAAGGATCAATTAAAATGACTATTGAATTGCAAATTTAATGGCTTAATTGAAACGCTATCCAACCTCTCAATATGGTACTAGGTATGAATCACCACCTTTGTACAAGGTGACCCTGCAAGTAATGAAATCAAATAACGATGGAGTAAAGAGGAAACATACAATAGCAAGCTGTTCCGCCATGTGATGGTTCACTTCTTCAAAACTGTAATTTCTGGTCTCGTATTCCCTTCCTGTTTCAGAACATTTTATACATAATGCAATTGCAAATACAAAATGTGACAAATTGCTGAGTGATATTTGCATCTAACCTATAAGATTAATAACAACGTTAGCCTTTGCCATCACTGCCTTGATTGAACTTTCATCTCTAGGATTGTATTGCATTGGAACAATCTGCATGTTGGAAATGTGAAAAACACCAATCATAGGTTAGTGGAGCAAAAAAAAATTTATCCATTGGTAAAAGAAGTTCATGCGGGAATTCACCTGACCCAAATCACCCATCAATTTAAGGTGACGATGAGAATCCTCAGAGCCCCGGAAAGGAACTAAGACTTGAGAACCCATCTTAGCTACAGGCAGGAGAGCGTGAAACACAAGTTAAAAGGAATCAAATAAATTCTGTATTAAAATGCAGCATTTCTCCAAAGTGTAAAAATATCAGGTAAGCATTCTGTGAGATAGCAGGTAACGCACCAAGTTGTTGAACTAGATATCGTCCCAGAAATCCCGTCGCCCCAAATACAGTCGCGACAATGCCACTGCCAGACAGCATCATTTTCAGGGTGAACCAATTTAACACATCCAACAATTCATAAATGCTGGCAAATTTCAGAAACTCAAAGAAAAATGAAGAGTTGTTTTAATCTAAAACAATACCAAGACCCCATTCGAATACAGAGAAGTAGCAAAAAGCGCCTATATTCTTAAGCTAAAACTCCAGCTCCAGTAGGGTTAGACAGCTAAAAACAGTCACACAGCGAAAGAAATACGCAAAACTAATCCCATATCATCTCAACCCTAAAAAACTTGAAGCAGCAAATTTTTCCAAAGGGCCAAATTAGGGCTTCCTAAATGAAATTTACCTAACAGATGATCTGCCACCAGTACCCTTGCGAACTAAATGCCCCACGCCTTTGGTGGCAAGAGTAGAAGACAACCGCGAATTCTCCGCTCCATAATCTGAAAAGTATGAATCACATTTCAGGAAAATATAAATCAAAAAGCACTTTAATGTCGTAACTAGCCCAAGACATGTTGGGAAATCGATTACATTGATCAGGTATAGGGTAAACCGATTTGAGAGAAGAAATCGGAGCCGGCGACTGCTTGATGTATTGGTGCCCCAATCGTCTGTACACGGTCTGCATCTTTGCTTTCACAGACGAGTTCGATGTGAGAGTGAGAGAGAGAAAGAGGAAGATGGAGAATACTGTTCGAAAAATATACTGGGATGTGAAAGCGCGGTTTGGTAGAACAGCGAGTCTGCTGCGAAAATTAAAATTGGATTGAGTTTTGAGGTTCTGTTTGGTAAAAATATATATTTCATGTGATTAAGTGTGATTTTGTGAAGCCTCGTCTTAGTGATATTGTTAAATTCGAGGGGACTTGGTACAGTCTCACACATGAAGCGTACCCAATATGGGGAAGAGAGTCCAAACCCACCAAGTGAGGTTCTATCTTAAAACCAATTGGTGATAGGAGGAGTAGCTCACTTGGCATATAAATTGGACTCTCTTCCCTTAATCAATCCATGTGGGACAACTCACAAGTGAATATCTCAACAGATATGAATGTCTCAAGTCAACTTAAAACAAGATTAGTAGGTGCATGAAGAGATGTAAACATTCGTAGATTAATTGGAAATAAATTTTGAAAATAGAATAAGTGGGTATTTCTTACTAAAATGAGTAAAAGAAATACATTTTTTTTCTTTTTTAACCAGGAAACATTGAACAATTCTTTGTAGAAATGAAACAAAGGGCCATATGTTCATTAAAACATTCAGGAATACGATAGTGGGCGAGTGATTAAGATTCTCAAGTGTCTGGGATTCGATTCCTATAATCTTTCCCCACCCATGATATTTACTCAAAAAAAAAAGTTTATAAGAGCATTTATGTCACGTTCTATGTAAACTTTTTGGTTTTTATAAACTCTTAATATATGGTTTTAACATCTTATTAAGAATTACCACGATTCCCTTTCTTTCTCCTCATTTTTTCTCCCTCTTCTCTCGGAAAAACCTAAAAGTTGCAGACATTTCCCTCTCCCTCCTCCTCATCTCTCACCTCCTTCCCCTCCCCTTCCCCGGCCTTGCTTCGAGACCGGCGATAGTTTGTCACCGGTTTTCCCCTCTCGCTCGCACTTGATCTTTTCCAGATCCATATTTTCGTAATTTTTTGATCCAATATAGTGATATCGAGCTTTTTCTTGGACTTTCTACTTTGGCGGTGTTTGGATTTGAGGGTGTGATGGTGGATCTGTGGATGTTTTTTTCCTATGGGGAGTCATGGTTTTGTCAATGGGGGTGGGTGGCGTGTGAAACCGCACGACAGCGGCAGCGGATTAGGGCGGGTTGATGGTGGAAGAGTTGTTCGAATGAGGGAGGTGTTAGAATTTTGGTCTTGAGAAATGGGTGTTGACCCGATTTTGACCAAATAATTAAGTGGTTTTCATTTGTGAAAAATGGAATTAAATTATTTGTAAAACTTATACTAAGAGAGTAGATGAGAATAACATTTGGAATTTCTCAAAACCGATTCCGGGTGAATGAGAAATTAATGCTAGAAGTTAGCCACTTAATACAAATAAATGGTATGAAAAATGGAAAATTTGGGGAAGGAGAGATGCTCCATCCCACATAGGAAAATGAGGATAAGTTTGCACACTTAATATATCTCAAGTTGGACAAATGGGTTTGGGCCCTTAGGGGCACCCAAGTTTTTGAAGAGGTGATGACCTACATGCTTGTGGGTTTGGTTCAAAGCACACACGCGCCCGCCCGCCGGCTCGGCCCGAGTCGAGGGTCGTGGCTTGGGCTTGGGCTTCAAGACCCTTATTCTTTTTGGACCAAAAACCTTTAAAATTAAATATTTAATTAATTTTTGTAATTAATTAAATAGATTTAATTAATTTTCGTAATTAATTAAATGATTTCCAACTGGGAAGAGTTCGTACTCGCGCATGGGCGGAAGCACGGCCCGTGCGGTCGGGTCGCGTTACCTGCCGCAATTTTGCGAACAGCAAGACGTAGCCGGGCGCGACGCCCGTCTTGTCGGGGTCATGCGCCTGCCGTTAACGTTGGAGCACGGCGCATGGCCCGTGCATTAGTGCAGTCGTGCGCCCGAGCAGTGTGTGTCTGTCGGTCTGCAAAATGTGTCTTTTCGAGCCAAAAAGACGTGATCTTTCCATACGAGGCACCTCAGGCCTATATTATTCGATCCCTGTTGTTTGAATACAGACACGAAATAATCAGAAAACTAAAACCAAGCATTACATTTGCATATTGTCTTATTTCCTTGAAAAGCTTGAAAGTTGAGAAACACTTCTGTTCGCTGTGATTCCGGTTTTTGAAAGTGCTGCTAAACCGGAACTGAAAGTCGTTGTATCTTAGAGACGAATGTCGGAACCGGATAGGGCGTATTTCGTCTTGCGGAGACTGAATCTAATTCAGGCCTTGACTTAAGCTTATACATTTATTCTCAGCCATTTTCTTCCTAAACAGAAAACTTCACCAAATATTTTACCCAACAGGAGGTTGATCTCAGATTATGCTTAGTTGTTTTTTTTTCTTGGCTTGTTTCCGGTTTTTTTTTTTCTTTCTCAGTTTTTTGTGGTTTTGGTTCCATTCTCATATTTTTTAGTCTTGTTTTGGTTTTTTCTATCTCATTAGTTTGAGTTTTAGGTATTTCCGTTGTAGTCGTTTTTCCCTGTTCTTTTTGGTTGTTTTTTTGTTTTTGTTTTGTTGTCTTTGTTGATGCCGGATGGGGGGCGAAATTTATAGGCGGGTCAGTTTGTCTGACTTACAGTGCATGATAGGTGTTCATGCCCGGTGTTTGTGGTTGTTGGAATTGTTGGAATTTGGTTTATACTAAATGGGTGTTGACCCATATTGGACCAAATATTTAAGTGGTTTCCATTCATGGAAATGAAAATAAAATTTATAATAAAATTCTACCAAGTGAGTAGATGAAATTAGCATTTGGAATTTCTCAAAACCAAATTCGGGTGAATGATAAATTAATGCTGCAAATTGGCCGCTTAAAACTGAAAATTGATATGGAATTGGGAAATGTGGGAGTGGAGTGAATCTATCCCACACAGAATAAAAAGTCAAGTTTAACTCAATTAATATAGCCTAAGTGAGAGTAATGGGTTTGGGCCATTGGGGACCAAAGTTTTTAGATGAGGATGTCCTACATGTTTTGTGGGTTTGGTTCACAAACACAAACGCATGCGCGACGCCGCCGGTCGGCTCGACCCGGGTCGTGGGTCCCTTATATTTTTTGGAAGGACCTTTTAAAAATCATTTACTCAAAATGGCTTGGGCCACTCGTGGATGTGCACTTAGGCCAAGTATTGCACCCGATCATCCGTTGTATAAGCAGCGCCTTTTTGGACAGATGCACATGTTCAGGCTAACAGGTGCTATTTTTGGTGATAAAACATATCTTTTGAACTAAAAAACACGTCATTTCCATGAGGGACCTAGGTGTCTATATAAAGCTTCCCCTGCTGATTGAAAAAACATACGTAGATAATCAGATAACAATACAATCATTCAACATTTTTCTTCGTATTGATTATATCCTTCAAAAGCTTGAAAAGTCCATACACTTGCCTTGTTCGTTGTAGGTTTGACTTTTGCACGTGCTGCTAAATCGTGCCTATAAGTCGTTGTATTTGAGAGACGGTTGTCGGAACCGTTAGCAATTAGTACGGACAATTTTGTGTTGCAGAGATAGTATCAAGTACTAACCTCGACTTAAACATATCCATGTCCCATTTTTGTTTTTATATACTTAGTCATTTTTCTTGTAAACAGTACCATCAAAACAATAGGAGTTTTGTTTGCATCACTCTTTGACAATTGTTAGTGCAAGGAGCCTATTTTGCCAGTTGGCAACAACTGTAATTTTAATTCGAGTTATCAATAAAATTCTATCGTTTTGGAAAAAACAAAAAAAACATCTTATTATGAATTTGAGATACTTTAAAATATTACAATTAACCCCTTACATTTAACACAAAATCAACCCACAATATTTATTTTTATAATTTTCAAACATCTCTGGATTTTTTGTAATTACCCAACCTCAGGAGTAAGTTCTGTAATTATCCCTTATATTATTATCCTCCTACATAAAAATTTGTGTTACATTATGTTGCATACTTGCACCTTAGTTGCTATTGCCTGTTAGTCATTTTTTATGATAAATAAAGTTTCAGAAATATGGATTTTCATCCTTCAAATTTGGAAAAAATTGCAGATAGGCCTCAAAATCTTTCTAGAATCTTATCAGTGGCCTGATGAAATATGGACATTGCAATTTCCTTTCTTATACTCTACAAGGGACATAACACAAATTTCTTCACTGCAAAAAAACCTACTTTATTGCACATGTAAAACACAAAAATGCTGCCTGTTTTTCAGTTGGCACCTAACTCATTCTACCAAACTTATTTTTATGATACAAATTGTTCCCATTATGCCCAAGAGTGGTAAGAATAAAGTTCCTGGTGACCCATCGTCTTCCACCGGAGCCGGTCTTGCTGAATGCATTAGGGAATACGTTTTCAAGAATAGTTATCGGCTCTTCTTGCTTTCACACCAGGGATTTTTAAGAAATATGTGATGCAGTTCAAAACTCGGGAATGCCATTGGAACGCGATGAGTATTCTGAAACCAGCTTAAGAAACATGGAAGACTTGTCCTCTAATAGTCGTAGCGGAGAATCAAACTCTGCCACCCGACCTGTAAAACATGCAAAGATCCAGAAAGATTAGCATTGTTTCGATTTGTGCTGGAAATGCACATTGTAAATAAAGGCTTCAACGCTTCAGTACAAATGATCGAACAAGTCAAAATTTCCGAACTCTGGCAACAAGTGTCCTAAACTCATTCATGAACACCTATCATTCACAGCTGTAATAAAATCTCAATGCAAAAGGAACAAAAGCAAGCGTATGTTACAAAAACTATCCCGGGGTTTAGCCTAATTACAAAAAAAATCTAGTTATCTTTCAAAATTATAAATACCTCCCCCTTGAGGTTTGTATTTATTGACAAATAACCCCATCTAGAGGGTTTGAAAGATACCTAGGTTTTTTTTTTTTTGTAATTCGACTGAAGCCGCAAGGGTATTTATGTAATTAACCCTAAAAGCAATCGTAATGCAACAAATATCAATTCTAGCATAGACAAAAGAATTAAAAAGATATGGAGCGCACCATCACTGAGGACCAAAACCAGGTCACTGTCGATAACAGTGGGGATCCGATGAGCAACTGTACAAACAGTACAATCCTTAAATTCTGTTCGTATTATCTTTTGGATGAGGTTATCTGTGGCTGAATCAACCGAGGCTGTCGCTTCATCAAGCACCAAAATTCTTGACTGTTTAAGTAAAGCCCGGCCGAGAGATACTAGCTGCCGCTGGCCCACACTCCAATTATCTCCATTTTCTATAACTGTCAACATTAGATACAACGAATAAGTTTTGTTAGTCCTCAGAATTCCACGGTTCGGTGTATGAAGCTTAATTTTAGTCACACTAGGATAATAGCTTACCTGGTGTATCGAGCTTATGTTTTTTCTGGCGAATTATTTCCCCTAGCTGAGACTTATCAAGTGCCTGCAACAATGTAATGGCACAAAAACAGATGTTAATGGAATTACAAACATGAAACTCCCAAAATCTACATTATCCAAATGCAGAGCAAATAGAAGAACGGAAAGAAAATGCACCGACACGATTAGCAAAATCCAGAGCAGTCGGTCAATACTCTCATTTGTGTCCAAATGGTCAAACTGCATTATATCGATACATATGTGACAGAAAAAAAATACCTGCCAAATTTCATGATCTGAATGCTCTCCGAGGGGGTCTAGGTTCCCTCTAATAGTTCCTTCAAATAATGTTGGATCCTGAGGAATGATACTCAGCCGCTTGCGGAGGTCGTGAAGGCCGATTGTTGAAATATCAATTTTGTCTATAAGTATTCTGCCACCTGCTGGCTCAATCAATCGAAATAGAGCCTGGATCAAGGTAGATTTACCACTTCCAGTACGTCCAACAATTCCAATTTTCTTCCCACCAGGGAATACGCAGGATACACCGTGGAGCACGACAGGAAGACTCTCCTTGTAGCGAACCTACAGAGGAAAACATAGTCAAATTGGGTTTTTTACTGCTTTGATTATTATGTTGTCTTTATTCTTCCTTCATAACATTTTCCTAGTCATAACAGTAAATTGATTCCTAACACAAAAGAATGCATAGAGCACCAATATAGGTGCGCAGACGGGTGGACATGTTTTGCATCCTTTGATAATACGGGATTACAGGAAAATTTTAACTTGACAATATAACCAATCCTATAAATAGAAATAGAACATCAACAAAGTAAATAAAGTATCAGATTGCATACCTTTAAATCAATTAGTTCAATTGTGCCATTTACAGGCCATGAGGATGGGGGTCGAGTATCATCAGTAAGTGCTGGTGCTTCACTAGGTATTTGGGAGTATTGATGAATCCTTTCTATAGAGATGATTTTGTTTTCAAGCTTGCAAAAGCTAAGTATCCATCGGGATAGGCGTGCATTCATATTGAGACCGTACGTCACAGCAAGGCCTGCCATACCTACAGAGGAACTTTTTAAGATTAAAAAAATATTGCAAGAGATTCTAATTATCTATTATCTTCTCCATAAGTTACTTGAAACATATAAACCACAGAATCATCTATGAACATCAAAACAGATCTGTAAACAAAAGCCACCAACCCTTTTATCACAAATTTCACAAATGCAATATAGAAAGTTTTATATAACGAACAATAATATTTTTAAAATTTCCAAATTCAGGTAAAACTGAAAGTTCACAGACATATAAAGTATCAACTTTGGACCTGAAAAGATCAACAAGCATGCAAATACATTTAAGAAGAGTGATTTACTTACTTGGATCTATACTTCCAGTAGGAAAGCTCACAAGTAAGACCATGCAAAAAGCAAATACAAACGTTGAGAGCAATTCCATGCGGAGACAAAGCCATTCGATGGCGGCAAGGCTGCAAAAGAATGGACGAGCAAAGCAATCAAGAAGATAAAGATTCCTCTTCATGAATCTCTTTTCTTGCGCAAAACCTCTGATTGTAGCTGCTCCAGCAATTGATTCAGCAAAAAGATTAATTACTGGAGATTTCTGGATGCTAACAATTCGAACTAGTTCTCTGGATGAAGCCATATAGTATTTCTGCATTTGTCCAGAGCAAAATGAAATTCATCTCATTTCTACACAATGTGCAATAAAAGATAGTCATATTTTACATACATCATCATAACATAATTGAATAAACGCATACAACAAGCAAGATTGCTCATCGTGCCTTGTGTTGATAATCAGGCTCTATGTTGACAGACACTTAATGCATCAAACGCTATATATTCCTAGAAAACTTGACCAGTTATCCAGTTGGCAGGTACAGACATGCATTCAGAATTTTCGAACATCCAAAGCACAAATACACATAAATAGAAGCATTCTCAATACTAAATGGCAAGCAAATTGCTTACCTGCATCCACAAGCAAGCAATTGCCATTGGAATAACAAGAAGCAAAATCTGCCATGTAACTTGTGTCATCACACCAACAATGCCGAGTAGTTGGATTGTTGTTGAAGCAAAGCCACCAAGTCTGAAGGGAATATCGAGATCAACAACATTTTGATCAATTGAAACCTGGTAATCAGAAGAAACCATTATACAGGTGAAGCAAAATTGAGGGTTATGAGAATAAAACAGACGAAGGAAGAGCATGAAATATTATTTCTTAGAGTCCACAGTTGAAAAAGGAAAGGAATAGGCAGGGGGTTGAATATGTTTAATAGGAAAAGCCATGAGAGTTTACACGATTCAGTATTCGTCCAGCTGGAGTAGAGTCAAAGAAAGACATTGGTGCTCGAAATACCGATCTGAGCATTTTCAGAAATAATTTCTGTGCAGCTGCAAGACCAAATGTAGCAACGAGAACAGCCCTGACAAATATGAACCAGGAGCTCCCAAAAGCAAGTGCCATATAAACACCGATAAGCATCATGCTACTGGTTTTAGGTTTGTCCCCAGCTGTTTGAGGATTCGCCCACGCCATCCACCAACTACTAGCTACTTGAAGGACTTGAAATAATGTTTGTGCAAGAATAATCAGTGGAATCAACAAGCCCTTATAAGCAGCTGTCATATATGACAAATACACTTTCATGCTAACCTTTCCATGTTCCCGTTCCTCTTCCTGCACAAGCTGTTTCTTCTTTGATCGTTTATCTTTCTTTTTCTCTTTGATTGTTGTCAGGCCCGAGGATGATGCACTTTCTCGTACTTTATTTACCATGCCAGCCATATTGTTACCGACTGAATCACATTTTTTACTCATGAGAACAGACCTATCAAGAGGATCAATTTTATCTGATTCTTCAGAAGCTAGATTGCAAAAATCCATTGCTTCAATGGCTTCATGATGAGCAGAGACCAATGTACTAAAATCTGTTCCTGCTTGCAAAAGTTCGTCATATTTTCCAGCTTGAATAATACGACCTTCCTTCAGAACCTACAACAAGGCAAAAGGACTTGCTAAAAATAAGAATGCAATTAGAATGTGCAACTATCTTATTTACCCTTGAATCACATGGGTTTTCCAGGACATGCATTAAGTGTTCGCGATATTTGTAAAAAATTAAAAATCCAGAGGATGATCCATGTTGAAGTCAATAAAGAGGCCAACCAGAAAATCTAGAAAGAAGGCAGGGGAAAGACAGCCGAGGAGCCTGATGTGGGGTAGATGAGACGGAGAGATGCTCAGAGCACAAGCTATGCATTCACTCATCCACTGATACATTTTATAAATTTTTAACTGTTGGAAATTTTGGTTTTGATAAAGAGGGTATCGACCCGACTTTGACCAATTTTTCGGTGGCTAAATATTTAATCTGGAGGAATTAAATTATATATTATTAATCTACGTTCGAGTAGATGTTCGCGATATGATTTTTATTTCTCAAAACCGAATTTGGTGAGTGAGAAATTAATACACTAAGGTAGCCACATAAATGGGCATTATGTAAAGATTATTTTAAAGGGAGATGAAAGGCTTATGCCTTATCCCACATGGAATATAAATCATAGTTTATCCTAATTTATTTACTAGAATGTGTTATTTGTTGTATAAACTATAACACAAGTGGATGATCACAAGTGGGCCACACGCGCGCGCGCCGGCCGGCCTCGGCCTGGGCCAGGGACTGGCAGGGCTTGGGCATGGGCCGGGCCTGGCTCGCCTGGGGCTGGGCTGGGGCGGGCGGCCCGACCACTATTGGGCCCGAGGTCCAGGTCCACTAAAGTTTTGCCACTCGAAAATGGGTTTGGCGGATTCGAGTGATCGCTGTTGGAGTTGAGCCTAAATGAACGGGCATGTAGGTGTCCGGATTCGTGTGATCGTTGGAGTTGTAACTCGCAGGTGGTGGTCATCTGAAGTTAGCCCACTACTCCGATCGTTATGCGGTAGTGGGGTGTAACACTGGTTGTTACAAATGATTAATGCCCACTACCCAGCTTTTTTTCTCCTGCAGTGGAATGGTTGGCTATTTATACATGTTTGTGCATTGCGGTTTGATACGTAATTCATACTCCATCAAAAAGCATACAATCATTTTTCGTGATTCTCGCACTAAGTCCAAAGAACCCGATCTTCAACATATTTCTAGTTGAAGGCGCTTCGTGTTAGTGGTGCTACTACACAGAAACACGTAAGCCGTTTCATCTTTGGAAGCAATACGTCGAACCGTGAGCACTAGCCGACGTAATTGCTTTGCGGAAAGAGATTCATCTCGACTCGGCTTCCGAAAGTTCTATCTTTTGTAATAGCTAGTTAGGTTTCTTGTAATCTTTGTTTTTACGTAATTTGCCATTTGAAGGGATTCCCGATCCGTAACTTTGAAATCAACAATCGCAAAGCAATTATCCGAACTTCACAATGGCAAGCACAAGCGGAGTAACCCCGATCATCCCTCCCGCTTCAAGCCGAGAAACCCGAAAAATTCATGGGTTTCGACTTCAAGAGGTGGCAGCAAAAATGATGTTCTACCCGACTACCCTAAGTCAGCGAAGATCGACCGAGGACGCTCCCGTTCGTTGCCGAGAACGAAACGAATCTTCGTAAAAAACGCGCTGCGTTTGATGCATGGGGCCAGGGTGATTTCTGTGCCGTAACTATGTCCTAAACGGACTTAGTGATGCACTTTACTGATGTGTATTGTCTTTGTGAAATCCTCCAAAGAATTGTGGGATTCTTTGGAGAAGAAAGACAAAACCGAGGATCGCACAAAGAAATTTGTTGTCGGTAAGTTCTTGGATTTTGTGATGGTTGATTCTAAAACCGTGATGGAACAAGTTCGAAGTTCCAGTTAATCCTACATGAAATCTCTGCCGAGGGAACGGCTTTGCGGAAGCATTCAAGTGGCCGCGCTGATTGAGAAATTGCCCCGAGTTGGAGGGATTTCAAGAATTATCTCAAACATAAGCGAAAGGAGATGGGACTAGAGGATCGATTGTCAAACTCGGAATGATGAGGAAGCAAATAGGAGGATTGACTCTAAGTCCAAGCTTGTCCCTATGGAGTCAAAAGCCAACTTGATGGAGCACGGCTCGTCAAGTAACTCAAGAAAAGGCCTAACGATAAAGCAAGAGACCGGGTGAAAATTGGGGAGCTTGCTACAACAATCGTGGCAAACCGAACCATATGGCAAGGAATTTGATCGTCACCAAAGAAAAAGAAAACCAAACCGCGATCCAATGCCAATGTGGTTGAAGAAAGGGGAGCTGCAGAAGTTGACATGTCGGCGGTGGTGTTTGAAGCAATTTGGTGGATAACCGAAAGAATGGTTTGTGGATACGGTGCCACTTGCCGTATGCCGTTGCTCGATAAGGATGCATTCTCTTCTTACATCCCATCGACCGGAAGGAAGCTCCATATGGGGAATCACGCCCTTCTTCGATGTTCTTCGGGCGTTGGAACGGTGGTGCTAAAAAGCGACTTCGGGGAAAGGAGTTGAAGTGAAGGATGTCTTGCATGTCCCGGACATCCGCAAAAATGCGGTTTCGGGTTATTTTTGGTCAACCATGGGTTTAGGACTAGTTTTTGAGTCGAAAAATTTGTCTTAGCAAATTTGGACGAGTTCCTTGGTAGGGGTTATCTAGACAAAGGACTGTTCAAAATGAATGTATGATATTTACGCCGTTTTGGCGAGAATATGAATAAGAATGAATCTTCTTCTGTTTATATTCTTGAGTGCTCTAATTTATGGCATATTAGATTAGGACATGTAAATCGAATGCTATAAAAAGATTGGTAAATTTAGAATTGATTAATTTACGAAGTAAACTCACAAAGAAAATGTGAAGTTTGTGTTGAAGCTAAAATGGCTAAATTACCGTTTCATTCGGTTGAAAGGAGCACTTCACCTTTAGAGTTGATACACACCGATGTGTGTGATCTAAAGTTCGTGCAAACTAAAGGTGGTAAAAAATATTTCATCACATTTATTGATGATTGCACAAGATTTTGCTACTTATACTTGTTAAGAAGCAAAGATGAAGATAGAGAGGTTTTTAAGAATTATAAAAATGAAGTTGAAAATCAACTCTTGTGGGATTAAAATAATTCGGAGTGATAGAGGTGGCGAATATGTTGCACCATTTGAAGAACTATGTACCCAAATCGGGCATAATTCATCAAACAAAAAGACCATATTCACTACGCTTCAACGATATGTTCTTGAACGCAAAACCGGACTCTAAAAGAGATGATGAATGCCATGTTGATAAGTTGGATTACCCTGAATATGTGGGGGGAAGTCGTTTTTAACGACCAACCACATATGAATAAAATACCACTTAAAGGAAAGAAAAACACCTTTACGAATTGTGGAAAAACGTAAGTTCTCTTATAAATACCTTAAAGTGTGGGGGTGTTTGGCTAAGGTAGCAATACCGAACCAAAACAAGTTAAAATTGGACAAAGACGAGTTGATTGTGTCTTTGTGGGATATGCATACCAAAGTAGTGCATATAGGTTTATGATACATAAGTCGGAAAATCCGGAAACGATCAAGGTACCATAATCGAATCAAGGAATCTTTGTATTCTTTGAGGATGTCTACCCTTGTAGAGAAAAATTAGAAGTGGGTACTAATAAAAGAACTCATGAAATCGCAAGTGGTTCAACACCAATTAGTGAAGAATCGAGACGCAGAAGAGGTCTAAGACGGCTAAGTCTTTTGGGCGATTACATAACATTTATGTTAGATGGTGAGCCAAACTCGATTAAAGAGGCTCTAAGCGATCCGGATGCTCCGCTCGGCAAGTTAAGCTATCAATAGTGAAATCGAGTCCATTCGCAGAACCATACTTGGGAGTTGGTTGATCTCCTGCTGGTCATAAACCTTTAGGATGTAAATGGATCCTAAAGAAGAAGTATAAAGCGAGATGGAACTATTGATAAGTATAAAAGCACGGCTTGTAGCCAAAGGCTTTAAACAAAAAGAAGGATATGACTTCTTTGACACCTATTCTCCGAACGAGGATTCGCCTATTCGGGTGCTTCTGCGATTGCCGCTTGCACAATCTAGAGATTCATCGAGGATGGGACGCCAAGACGGCGTTTACGAATGGAAGATAGATCTTTGAAATATACATGGAACAACCTGAAGGGTTTGTTGCACCCGGTCAAGAAAAGAAGGTGTGCAAGTTAATAAGATCCTCATGACGGACTGAAACAAGCTCCAAAACAATGGCATCTTAAGTTTGACAATACGATGTTGTCAAATGGATTCAAAATCAACGAGTGTGATAAATGCGTATATGTCAAAGGGACATCGAAGCATTTGTCATAGTTTGTCTATACGTAGCGATTTGTTAATCATGGGCGAGTCATGATACTATCATGGAGACTAAAAGAATGTTAAAAAGGAACTTTAACATGAAGGATGGGGGCCGATGTAATCCTTGGGATAAAAATCAGCAGAACTCCTAATGGAATTATCTTGTCACAATCCCACTATGTGGAGAAAGTGCTCAAGAAATTCAATGCTTTTGACAACGATTCACCGTCAAAGACGCCCATTGATTTAAGTATAAACGGTTGCTAATAAAAGAACCAGTGGCTCATGGATGGAATACTCACGTATAATAAGCGATCGATGTATATCACAAATTGTACACGCCCGACTTGGCCTACCCTCAGTAAATATGTTGAGTAGGTTCACGAGCAATCCAAGCCATGAGCATTGGAAAGCGTTAACTGGGTGTTAAAATACTTGAAGTATACTTGGATTATGGGCTATACTACTCAAGATATCCATTTGCACTTGAAGGATATAGTGATGCTAGTTGGATCTCGATTCGAAAGATTCTTATTCAACTAGTGGATACATATTCACCATGGAGGTGGTGCGGTATCGTGGAAGTCCACGAAGCAAACGTGTATAGCTCGGTCCACCATGGAATACGAGTTTATAGCTTTGGATAAAGTTTGGTGAAGAAAAGAGTGGCTTCAAATTTTCCGGAAGATATTCCATGTTGGAGGAAGCTTTGCGCCTACGTGATGATTCATTTGTGATAGCGGCTATAGGAAGCGGCACAGAGCAATATGTATAACGGTAAGTCTGAACATATTCGCTTCGGAGACACAATACCGTTAGGGACAATTGATCTCAAATGGTGTGATGTCAATTGACTACGAAAGTCAAAAGATAATTTGGCGATCCTTTGACAAAAGGATCAATCGAGATCAATTGGGTAAATTGCTAGAGGGAATGGGCTTGAAGTCCACAAAGTAAAAATAACTATCATAGTGGTAACCCAACCATGTGATTGGAGATCCCAAGAACTTGGTTCAATGGGAAAACTAAACTATGAAGGTTATGTTGTAACACTTGGAAACAATGTTATAACCCATCCCTGAAAGCAAAACCAAGTGTTGAAACACCCGCAAAGTTGTGGTGAAAAGTCGTTTGACTTTTAATGATTCCTACACCTCGTTGAGGTTTGAGTATGGGCAGATACTCGGATAGGAGATCACCTATATAAGTGAGAAGTGCGGGCGCTTCAAAGCAACACTTATGAATCCAAAGTGGTGTCCATGGTCAAACGGACACAAAACGTGAGAAAGGAAGGTGTTGAGACCTTATGTGTTAATCTTGTTGACTAGGTATACACCGTGGAGGAATAGTTGGCATCGTCCACTAAGCCGCCCGGTGTACCCGATGGTATTGACTACGGAAGGTTCAAAGCCATAAGCTACCTTTCCGAATGCAATATTGTCTCTTGAGATCGGTTTCATGTGTTCCGCATTCATGCATACATTAATTTCCACTCATGTGGGGGATTGTTGGAAATTTTGGTTTTGATAAAAAGAGGTATCGACCGACTTTGACCAATTTTTCGGTGGCTAAATATTTAATTTGGAGGAATTAAATTATATATTATTAATCTACGCCCGAGTAGATGTTCGCGATATTTTTATTTCTCAAACCGAATTTCGGTGAGTGAGAAATTAATACGAAGGTAGCCACATAAATGGGCATTATGTAAAGATTATTTTAAAGGAGATGAAAGTGCTTACGCCTTATCCCACATGGAATATAAATCATAGTTTATCCTAATTTATTTACTAGAAGGTGTTATTTGTTGTATAAACTATAAATAGTGGATGATCACAAGTGGGCCACACGCGCGCGCCCGCCCGGCCTCGGCTCTGGGCCGGGGGGCTGGGCTTGGGCATGGCCTGGGATCGGGCTTGGGCGGGCGGGACCCGGCCCTATGGGCCCAGGTCCCAGTCCACTAAAGTTTTGCCACTTTCGAAAATGGGCTTCGCCTGATTCGAGGATCGTTGACTGTTGGAGTTTCAATGAACCGGGATCATTGTAGGTGTCCGATTCGTGTGTGATCGCTGGAGTTGTAACTCTGCATGTGGTGGTCATCCGTTAGCCCACTACCCGATCGTTATGCAAGAGTGGGTGTAACACCTGGTTGTTACAAATGATTAATGCCCACTACCCAGTTTTTTCTCCCTGCAGTGGAATGGTTGGCTATTTATACATGTTTGTGCATTGCGATTTGATACATGTAATTCATACTCCATCAAAAAGCATACAATCATTTTCGCATTCTCGCACTAAGTCAAAGAACCGATCTTCAACATATTTCTAGTTCGAAGGTGCTTCGTGTTAGTGGTGCTACTACGAAAGACGTAAGTCGCGTTTCATCTTTGGAAGCAATACGTCGAACCGTGAGCACTAGCGGGACGTAATTGCTTTGCGGAAAGAGATTCATCTCGACTCGGCTTCTGAAAGTTCTATCTTTTGTAATAGCTAGTTCAGTTTCTTGTAATCTTCTGTTTTCTGTAATTTGCCATTTGAAGGGATTCCCGATCCTGTAACTTTGAAATCAACATTAACAAATAATGGGAGTGGATTCGTTATTTTGCATAAGGTCTCAACCCTTTCTCCATTGTGTTGCATTTTGCAGACAGGTGATATTCAAGCATCTCTATGCGCTAGCCTGACCTATAGACCATCAGTTTTCTATCTACAAGCTTTCAAAATGAGAATGTCCCAGAGACTTGGTCTCAGTACTTTCTAGCAATCTGACCGCAATACAACTGTTAATCTAAATGGTAGGAATTTACAAACATTCTTACTGATGCTAACCAAGAGGCAGAAAATCTATATCAAGGATTTCTTGAATTATATTTTATTATTAATTATCTTTGAGTGTCCCTTTATATACATAAACCTTTTCAGAATATATATATATATACATAAACAAATGCCAGGTTTCTGTTTTCCTTGCAGATGTGACTTCAGGCAAAAGAGCACATATAAAACTTAGGAATGCAATTATTAAGCAGGACTTGCTTATATGCGACCAAACCCAAACTTTAGGTATGACAAATCACCCTGTCACCAGTTAATATTATTTCTCTCTAACAAAGGATATATAAACTGAAACAAAGCAACAAAACAATTTGATAAACAACTTTAGGCCAAATAAATTAATACAAAGAATTTACATAAGAAAAGATTCAAATTCAAATTGTGAAGAAGCCAACTTCCGATTTTAGACATGACATTAAAATAGATGACAAAGAAAACAATACCAAAATCAAGTCAGCAGCAGGCAAAAATTCGACTTGATGAGTGACAAAAACTACAGTCTTTGTAGCTAGCGCTGTCAGTATGTACTCCTGCGGTTCAACATAAATAATTTTAGCCAGATTCAATTTGCTTGATCTACAAACAAAAATAAATTAATAAATCATGTCCAAACCTTAAATAATTCCGAGCCGGTGTATGCGTCAACAGCACTAAAGGGATCATCAAGTAAATAAATGTCAGCATCTTGATACAGTGCCCTGGCAAGTTGCAATCGTTGCTTCTGACCACCGCTAAGGTTTATGCCTCTATCACCGATAATGGTTTGATCACCATGTGAGAATAGTTCCAAGTCTTTCTTCAGTGAACAGGCATGAATAACACTCTTGTATTTTGCCTTGTCCATTGGACTTCCAAAGAGAATATTTTCCTCTATATTTCCTGATTGAATCCAAGCAGACTGAGAGACATATGCTGCAGAGCCACATATTTTAACCTAAATTACACAGCCATAGACGATAAATAAGATTCACTCAGCAAACTTCCAGAATGAAATAATAACATGTCGAAGAAAATGTAATAAAGAGTGAAAGTTAGCATCCATAAGATAAAGACTTACTTCACCAGAGATTTTCGGAATCTCACCAAGGATGCAAGAAATGAAGCTTGATTTTCCCGAACCAACCACACCACAGACAGCCACACGCATTCCCTTCTCTACCTTGATTTGTATGCTTGAAAGGGTTGGGGTAGGTGAAGATTGATCCCAACAAAAATTTCCATTTTTTATCTCTATAGCCACATTAGAAATATCTCGTGGCAAAGCGATGGTTGCATCTTCCTGTAGCTCTTCCTCCTGCAGAAATCCCGCAATTCGATCAAGTGAGACTTTAGTCTGAGCCATCATAGAAACCAAGTCTGGAAAATTTCGAAGTGGTTCTTGCAGGATGCGAAAAGTAGCCAGAGCAGAGAGAACACTGCCAGCTGTAAGCTGACCACCTAACAAAATGCAAGTTCCAAAAGTAATAGCCGAAACAAATATAGGAGAGCTCCAGAATATAAATGTGATGAAAGCCTGCGAGTAAAGAGCTTTCCGGAGATACTTGAATTCCACACCACGCATTTCTTCCAGCTTCACTCGGTATCTATCCTCCCAAGCTTGCAATTTGAGAATCCTCATATTCCTGAGGCATTCCGAAGTCTTCCTCATCCTATCATCCTTTGCGGCCATCAATTTGTCTTGGTAATCTTCCTGAATTCTTGCCACTGGAACAGTTGCAACAATGGAGACAATGGTGGCAATGAGTGTGGCAACAAATGCAATTCCGACATTCTTGTATAGAATTGCAAGAGCAAGAATAATTTGGAGAGGAAGCATCCATATGTCATGTAGATACCAAGAATAGTCCCCTACTCTCTGAACATCAACAGCCATGTAATTAACAATCTCGCCGCTTGTGTGATTTTTCCTAGCTGAGCTTGAAAGTCTTAGTCCTTTCCGATACACCATCGCAGTCAGAGCTGATCTCACATGCATACCCAAAATGTCAACCCCAAGATACCACTGACGGGTCGTTAAAGTCTCTACCAACTTTGCAGTGAAGAAAATTCCGGCAAGAACGTAGCCCTCGTGTGGGGAAGTCTCTTTCCCGTCTAGGTAGTCCACAAAGTAGCTAATCATGTATGGTCCCACATATGAAACTAAAGTGTTCACCCCGGCAAATAGTGCATTGTAGCCAGCTTCTTTCCTGAAAGACTTGAGAATAGCCCAAGCTAGAGAAGGTTGTTTCAGAGAGTTCTTAGCCTTCAACTTCTCCCAATTTGAGTTCAATACCTTGTAGTTCGTCTTGGGACGATCTTTTGGTGCAAGCAATGGGATATCCTTCAGCTCAAGTGGCTTTTTATTCCCAATTGAAAGAAGTGGGTTCAACCAGGAAAGTGTAACCAAACTGAAAAGGCCAGCTTCATTATAAGGAGTAACCTTAAGACACCCTGATTCTTCTTCAAGCAGCAATGGCTCTTGAAGATCAGAGATTCTACACACTTGAATACCAGTAACACCCCTAGTAGCAATAAAAAATAAAAACGCACTAGGTGGAGTAACAACGAAATTCGCCAAAACGTGAGAACTCAAGTGGTCTGATCCTTCTGTCAGAAATCCTTTACCATCAGCATACAAAGTAAACAAACAAATTACAAAGGAGGCAATCCACCATATTCTCAATAACAAGGGAAATTTCTCAGCAGCCTTGTTTTTGCAATAAAGAACTGAAAAGCTCAGCACAAACCAAGCTAAACTCAGAGCTGCAGGTAACAGTACAACGGTCCAATCTAGCTTTTTACCCTCCCCTAATGCAGCCTCCCGTATTAGACCAACACCATCAAACCCCAACACAAAAATGTACACCGACAAGATATAAAAGCAACAAAGTACCGAAGCTTTGTAACTTTTACCAATCACAATGCTATGAATTTCCTCAGTATCAGCAACTCCTATGTGCCTAATGGCCATAGGACTCCTGGGTTCGTCTTTCCAAAGACGAATCCAACCGAAAAACAACACAACCTGACTTGCGGATAAAATCGAGAGGAACACAAGAATCAACGTCAAGTTGATACAAATTGAGGCTAATTTCAATATTGGCACAACTTGAAAGGGATTCAGGAGATTGTTTGAGGCTTTAGTTGTTGTCTTTTCAGTAGGCAATAAAAAGATTGATACCCAGAATACGTCTTACAGATATCAATCTTTAAACCAAGAAAACTACAAAAATCAATGGCTAGGAGCTGAACAACAATAGCCACGCTATTAATAGAGTTGTTCAATAATATTACGACGGATGAGGGATCAAACAGTGCAAAGGGCATTTCACCATCTAGCAATAGGAATTGTGTTCAATGCGCAATCTGCACATGAAAACAAACTAATTTTGTATCACTAAACTCCCAACAAACAATACCCAACAGAAAATATGCAACAGAATGAGGAAAAAAAAGCACAATAAGAATCAGACTCAAACTCTTCTTCTTTTCTCTGTCACATGTACGCTTACCATTTTTTTACTACTTTTCTCCATATTGTGACAAAAAGAGTGGGCAAGAATTGAATTTGAAACCAACCCGTTACAGAAAATACAACAAACTGACCTGGGCTTGCTTCACTTTACTTGAAAAATGGTCTGGGTAGCCAGTCGTGATCGCCGAGGCGAAAATTTCTGCAATAAAAATACAAAATTTCTTTCAAAGAGAGAGAGAGAGAGAGAGAGAGAGAGAGAGAATAGTACAACAGACTGAGCAGAGTGCCCCTCGGCTCTAAGAGAGAGATAAATGGCACCACCACCAACACTACAGCTATTAGTGCTGCTGCTAGTAGGATTTTGGGAGAGAGATGGTGAGAAACAAGAGATAAATCTAACATGCACATATATATATAGGTATAGGTTTTGAAAATAATATTTCCATAGTTTTCTTAAAAATTTTTAATTAAATCATGGAATTCTATATCTATCAAGAAGTGGAAAATATTACAAAATCATGGAAATCTAGGTGATATTATACATGCATGCATATTTTCTAATATATATTGTTACCAAAAAATAATAATAATAGAAATAGGATGGATACATGTGGATTTGGTCGATTATATAATATAATTTTTCTGTCAAAAAAGGCTAATATAATTTTAAATAAAATTAAGTTTGCCTTAAAGTTTCGAATTTGGATTCAAATTCAGAAAATCCAGGGCAAATTATTAAATTAAATGAAAAAAGATCATTACGTTGGTTATAAATTACATCTAAATCCAATTTTATATTTAAAAACATGTGAGATGGGGTACTTGGTCTCAATAGGGTTGGCCCCGACTTTTCGGGATGAGATCTCATGTTTCACTTTCTCTATTCTACTCCCTATTTCATACACTGGATGAATGATGCATGTACGATTGTGACATCATGTACACGTGTCTTTCATCCGATGTAGTGGAATATGAGTGGATTATAGAAAGTGGAATAGAAATCTTAATCCCTTTAAGATCATCTTATTATTTTGCAAAACGTGTTTTTTAAAAAAAATATATATATATTTTCTAGCCACCAACTTGCTCATATTTACTTTCAAAATCTTAATTTTAAAGGGGAAAATAAGAAAGAGTTCCTATAAAGCCAAATAAGTAAAAGAAAAATTATATATGTATATATAATACTAATTCAGATCAAACATGGAACAAAAAATTGATTTGTGTTTTAAATAGTGTACCTTTTGGACACTTGTATAGTGGGCTGCGACACTAGGCAGTTCCCTGTGAAACCACAACTTTTATGAAGTTATGAGGGTGGTTTTCATTTGGGAGAGAATTCTAAAAAAGTGTTATATAAATTCTCTGTTTCAGTTCATGAGGTTTAATAGGTCTGAATTTTGCACATGTATATATAAGCTAATTTGTGGATTGAGGTGAAAAAAGGTGAAAGAATATTATAAAGGTTAAAAAGAATATGATAAAATTCATTTTAACCCTTATACTATTGATTTTGCATTATATCTCCTCTACTATTAAAACCTTCCTAATACCCCTCTAAATCAATAAAAGGTATGTTGGTGCCCCCGGGGCATAGCTCAACTGGTAAAAGACTTAGGTGACGTGATGTCTGTTTGCTGGCACCCACAATGTGGTTGTTCGAATCCCTCTGGTAACGATTTCCAGGGTGGAGGAGAACTTCTTGTGTGGTGACTCAGTCTTCGGCAGCTCAAGGACCCTAACTAGTTGAGGCATAACCCGCGCTTCACATCCTCCACGAAGCTCTAGGGGAAGGACAGTTGGGGCCCTCGGGGATGGGTTCATCCTTTAATAAAAGGTATGTTGGTGAACAAAAGTACCCTTGATTTAACCAAAATATTATGTTTACTTTGCACCTTTATTATAAAACAATAAATAATTTATTCTTTTATAATAAATATTAATTTAATTTGATACGGATGTTATTCAAAATGAATTTCATCAATAAATTAATGTTAAATTAAATTTAGAATAAATATATAGCAAAATACCACTTCAATATTATTAGAGAAGACATGTTTTGCTTTTTTTTTGTTAAATATTACGTAAATTACATTGCTATTATTTTAAATATATAACTTTTGTGAGTAAGTAGTAAATGTAGAGCCAAATTTATAGATATTATTTGATTGTGCATATATAATTCTATTTTGTGTGGCATTGTAACTCAAACATAAACCGATGAAGTTACACTGTGTGGTTATTTATTATATCAAAGGAAAATTTACAATGAAAAATGAAAAAATAAAATATATCTTACGATATTATTGCAATTAAGAACATTATAGTGAATAAATGAAGCAAGAATCTAGAAGATGTTTTCTAAAACATCATAATATAAATTTATATGAGATTACTTTTTTAATTAATATTATTATAATTAAATTTAACTATTTATTTATTTTAATTTGATTGTGATTTATTTGAATTCTTGGTTTTACATGGAAACTAATTGATATCTGATTGTTAGAGAGTATTGTAGATTTTTTGATCTATGTTTTACAATATATATGTATTTTTTCCTTTAACAAATAAGTTTCTAGATCACAAGAATCTTATAATAAATATTTATAAATATATACTTACTTATTAATTAGAGCAATATATGCGTGCATACACATAATGATATATAGTAATATAAGTTGATTTATTTAGGAAAATTAATGTCGCTTGTATATACTACTGAAATTATAATTTGTAAGGACGATTGATCGGGCTTTGATCTCATACTAGTGCATGTGTCTTTTCCCCTACTATCCCCCATTGTACTCCAAAAAAATTTCTAATTTGTAATTTATTTATTTTTAGATGTAATGTTAGATTTTTCTGTTTAATAAAATTTGACTTAAGTAAAACATAGGACCGAATTTAATTGTAGTTTAATTATAGTGAGGATAATATAAGAAATTTAATATTATATGTATTTTAAGGATACATTTATCCATAATTTTTTTTATTGGTCAAGGTGGGTATTTTAAGGTTTTAATAGTAGAGAGGGACATATGCAACAAAATCAATAGTGCAAAGGGTTTTACTCAAAATAATATTATCACAATATTTTGTAATATTTATGAGAAATTTAAGGCTATCCCACTTAGATATTATATGTGAATTATGAAGTAAAAGTAAAATCATGTCTAGATACCTTTTCTGATAGTGAATAGCATATTATGAATTAAGTATTCTGGTGCAACACAATTAAAGTGAGAAATTCCTAATAATATAAAAATAAAAATTGATCGATTCTTGAAACGTGCACAATGCTTTGCTTGTGACTTGTGAGTGCCGAGGGACTCGAATGAAAATGCAAGCCAGATGGTTCTTTTTCTCTTTTCCTTTTTTTTTTCTATTGGGTTTGGGTAAATTGGATATATTTTAAATTTAAGAGTCTTGATTTTTAGTACTTTTTTTTCGAACGATAATTTTTTATTAGAACAACTCAAAAACTGGAATTACAACTACAAACCTAGTCAACTAGCTAAGGGTCCACTTGACTAAAGGAAAGCCAAACAGGGAATTGACAAGGCCAATTCAGATCCACTTCACAAACTAAAAACTCCTCACCCAAAACTATGAATACTCCCACGCTGGGAGACTTCAGTACTCCTTAAAGGGGACTGCAAAACACTAAAAATCAAAACCGAACACGAGCAACCACTACATACTACAGAGCAGATAAAACTGATCCGCCTACGAATTTCGCCCTTCAACCGGGGAAAACAAAGAAAGAAAAAAATAAGACGAAGCAAAAAAACATCTCAAAAAGCAACCTAAAACCAAACTAACAAGAACTAAAAAAACAAAAAGATAAAATAATTAAAAAAAACTACTACAGCATAAGAAGAAAAAACTGCAAAAAACTAAAGCTAAAGATCCGCCTCTCCCTCTCGCTACACCATCTCCAGAACGCCATCGTCGATGCCGTCCCTGCTAGGGCTGTGCACGGGACTTGGAGATCACTGGAACCGAGCCGATATCCAAACCGAAAATATCCGTTGACTTTTTGATTTTCTTGAACCGAACCGTCCCAAAAAAATTTCGGTATGGTTCGAGATTTTTAAAATATCCATACCGAGAACCGAAATCAACCGCACTGCCCGCATCAACCGCATGCCCGCATCAACCAAAGATCCAGAAAGATAAAACCGATTTTTAATAATTTTTTAATACATACATATATATTATTTTTATCTTATTTATATTTTGATATTGTGACACCCCATATTTAATTAACCTAGAAAATTATCTGATATGATTATTTAATTATTAAATTAAGTTTCTAAGAATTTATATCATTTAACTAGCATTTTGCCCGTGCAATGCATGAGACGTGTTCCATCAAGGTATTGAATGCATATAAGAGCTACACTATTAATGAATATAAAAAATGTAAAATACAACTTCTAACAAATCAAGTTAACTACGTACGTTTCAAAATTATAAATTTTGGAATACTTCTTTATACACAACATTATTCGTCTGTTTGATTTTATTTTGCCGTCGTCACAAACTAATATGTTCAAACTCTTACGATACGTGACTCGTGAAACAATACCATATAATTGACCATGACTGAAAATTGAGTTCTTTATAGGAGAATTAATGAAAATAATTAAGGAGATTAATTATTCTCATTATTTGCTACGTTTTAATAAAGCATAACATCAACATGTATATTAAATTTCCTTATTGTCGATACTTATATGTTATACTTTTAAAAGTTTTGTACATCCGAAATACAATAATTACACATCAATGATCCATAGTAAATTAAAAAATCATCAGCTTTAGATTTAACTTTATACTATTGACAGAATTTTATTTTGGTATTGACAGAATTGGATTGCAATCAATCAAATATTTATAACATAAAAAATTAGATCAGAAATCTACCATAATAAAATACTTGTTCAACAACTGCAATTAAAGATTAATATATTAAGAAAATTACTTTGACTAAGAGCCTTTAAGTGTTGGTGTGACTTTATGGTTGTAATTTATTTTGAGATTGTGTTGCCCTTTATGGTTGTAGCATTTATTTTGAGATTGCACTAAAAAAAGGAATGGGTTATAATTATTTGGTGATTTTTACATTCATTTTTTTATTTTTTTTCTTATTTTGTATGTTTTACTTTTGATTAATCTCCGTTTCCCCGTCCCGAATCGACGGCCCTGGACCGCCCGTTAGAATCGATCTCGACCAACCGCATCGAAAATTAAATGCGATTCGATACAGAGATTTTTTCTCTACGGTTCGGTTCTGGAGATTGATTTTTAAAATCTCCGAACTTCGGGACGGTTCTGGGGATTTGTGAATCTCCGAACCGTCCCGGACCGTGCACACCCCTAGTCCCTGCCATCCCCCTTAAACCACACCACAGATCCACAAAGCTACCCACCCAAAACCATTTCACGAATCCGCAAGTCCAGAAAAGACGATCCGAACACCAAACCAATGAAACTTTAACGACATGAAAATGAGCGACTCACGCGAGGCAGCGAAAAAATCGGATCTAGATCTGAAAATGATCCACCATAGCTGTTGGATCAAGCTGGAAGAGAAAACCAGTGGCGACATCCTGTCGCTGATCTGGGAAAGCCGACGCCGGTGAATTGGTTTGGTTAGGAGAGAGAGAGAGAGAGAGAGAGAGAGAGAGAGAGAGAGAGAGAGAGAATCAAATGGAGGAGGAAGAAGCTTTGTAGAGAGTGGGAGGAGAAGAATTTCTAGAGACTTGTTATTGATTTTTAGTACCTGAACTATAGACACTTTCCTGATTTGATATTTCATGCTTGCGATTCACCAATTTAGTACATATACTTCGCGTTTTTCTATAAACTGTACATATTCACTAAAGACAAAAACACCCCCAATAAAATTTTAAAAAAACTAATTAAATTAAAAATAATTAATTATTTTTATTAAATTATTAAATTTTAACTAAAATTATCTAATTTAAAAAATAAAATTTAATTAAGAAATAACTTATTAAAAAATTAATTAAATTAAATTATTAAATTCTTAATTGTAAAATAAAATAAATATTTTTAAGTTAAACACTCGATTAAAAAACAAATTAAAAAACATTATATTAATAAAAAATACTTTAATTTATGTTATTCACTATCTTAATTTTGATTTTTAAATTATTTACTTTTCATTTAAATTTTTAAATTTAATTAACTAAACTAATTTTTTTCAATTAATTAAATTTTCTTTTATTAATTTACTAGTTTAATGTAATTAATTTTAATTTTTCTAAAATGCTTTATTTTTTTAGAAATTGCTTTTTACTTGTTATTTTTATTAATTAAATGAATTTAATTTTTAATTCCTTTTATAGTTTAATTTATTTTTCAAAAAATTATTTTAAGTTTAATTATTTTGCTTGAGGTGTTTTCGCCCTTTCAAGTAAATAGATATCAATTTATTAAAAAACGTGAAGTATAGGTACTAAATTGGTGAATCACAAACGTGAGGTACCAACAAAGTCTATATAGTTCAGTTACTAAAAAATGATCAATTGTAAATTTAATTACGACTTATTTTTTTTAAAGAACTGGTGTTATATAAAAACTAGTTCAAACTATTGATATCTGATTGTTAGAGTATATTATCTATTTTTCCTCTATATTTTATAATATGTATTTTCTCACAAATATATTTATATTCTGTTAATATGTTTAACCCACACACGAGCATCTTAATTCTTATATGATATAACTATTTATAAATTATGAACTAGTATCAACTAATTTGACCCTAAAATTCAATACTGTTAGGACGATTTTATCGTCTAAAATAATTTTTCGAAAAAGATAAAGATTGGTTTTGATTTGTTTTGCCTTTCTAGACTTATGATATAATTAGGACTTTTTGGATAAGGGAAGAAATCATATTGATATGGTATTGATATATTAGGATTCTTGATAGTTATCTTGTTTCCTAACATAAGTGATTTACTTGTCATATATTTGTATATGTCTTCTTTCCTTGTGTATTAGGTCTCTTGAAGGGTCTTGGACGACTATATAAAGGGAAGAGGACGTGCATAATGATTACACAAGAAATACACCAGAGATTCAAGAGTATTGAGAGAGTTAGAGTCATTCAAGCACAAGGAGTCTGAACTACCCTGGATGCGATCTCGGATGTGACTACATCTGAGATTACATTCAGCCCTGCAGCTTGTGTTTGTTAGCTTTTCATCCATTGTTTTTGTATTGTGATTAACGAAGTCCATACATGTCTATTGTTGGATGAGTTGAATTACATAAATTAGATACACTCTAAATAGGAGTTTTTCGTTGAATTTCTACTAGTTGGATTTGAGTATTTTTGTATAACGGAATCAAACTGATTTTACTAGTGGAAAGTTTTGCCATATTGGCACGTCTACAAGCTTGTTGGCTTGTAGATAATTTTTACTTCGGGTGTCTCTTTATTATTTTCAAAATTTCGATGCATGTGATTGTGAATGTGACCACATCTCCAATCACATCTTTACTCTGCAAAACTTTTGCTAAATATCCGTGCTTAAATTCTTTCAAATGGCATCTAGAGCCTACACTTGACGACACTAAGTGTTGATCCTGAGTGTTTGTTAGCATGGATACTCAAAATAACCCCACTTTTCGTCCCCCCGTTCTTGATGGCTCCAATTACTCTATTTGGAAAGTCAAAGTTCGAGCCTACATCAAATCAATTGATGAAAGGGCCTGGTGTACAATCCTTACCAGGTGGTCACCTCCAAAACTCATCGATATGGATGGTGACTACAAGGACAAAGGAGAAATCGATTGGACTAATGATGAATTAATTTTGTCCAATTACAATTCTAAGGCTTTGATGGCAATCTTTGGTACTGTGGATCAAAATATGTTCAAAATCATTGCTAAGCCAAAGATGCATGGGATACTCTGCAAAGTCACTGTGAGGGATCTGCTAGTGTGCGAAAAACCAAACTTAGGTTGCTCACCAATAGGTTTGAAAACCTGAGAATGCGTGAGGATGAGAATATCACTACTTACAATGCCAAACTGTGTGATATAGCCAATGAAGCTCAAGCCCTAGGTGAACCCATATCCAATGAGAATCTTGTGAGCAAAATGTTGAGATCTCTTCCTATTAGGTACAATATCAAAGTTTCATCCATAGAAGAAGCCCATGATGTGGCCACTTTAAGTCTAGAAAGACTTCTTTGGCATTCTTCAAACCTATGAGATGAACATGGCTCAACAGATGGAGAGTTTGGGTCACAAAGTTGCTTTTCAAATTGAGTCTCCCTTTCAACTCGAGTCCCAAGTTACCAATGATTTTGCTGACCTTACCAATGAGATTGAAAAATCTGATCTAGGAGATGATTCTATGACCATGTACTCGAAAAAGTTTGATAAGATTCTTAAGCTCAAAAGTCAGAAAAAGTCTCAAAATTTCACCAAGCCTTTTAAGTCTGAGTCAAGCAAGTTTCCTCAAAAGCACACATTTGATAAAAGTCAAGAGCGTTTTTCTGGTGATAAATCAAACAAGTCTGACACAAAAACTCTTGACTCCATTAGGTGTAGGGCTTGTACTGGGTATGGTCATTATGCTGCCCAATGTGCTAACACTCTTATGAAAAAGGGGATGAGCCTGATTGTGACCTTGAGTGATAACGAATCTGACGGTGAGAAGAATGATCAGGAAGAAAACAAGGTTCTGACTACCTTGGTGAAAAATCGAAAGTCCCTCCAAATAAATCCTTCAGGTGTTGCTAGAGGTGTGGCCCGAGATGTGATCACACCTTCTCTGATCACATCTGAAGTCACATCTGATGAACAGGATCTCTCATCTATCTCTAACAATTTTTGTTTCAATTCTACTTCTGTTCCTGATGATAATGAACAGGATGATGAATCGATGATGAAAGTCCGGAGGACACATATGCAAACCTTTACAAGGATTGGTTGAAAAGGATAAAAGTGAACGAGATCTTTGAAAAAGGAGAATGACCGACTTACACAAAGGAGAATGATGATCAAAGGGAAGTGGTTACCAGGTTAGAGGCTTCTCTTACAAAGAAAGAACTTGAGTTCGAAAAGGTAAAGTCTAAACTTGAAGAGTCTCTTGAAAGCATAAAAGGTTTAAGTGGGAAAGCAAAACTAGATGATATTCTTTCCATGGGTAGTGATGATAAAGCGGCCTTGGTTATAAAACTCCGGTTTTTGTGAAAGCTAAAGAACAAGGAGAATCCTCGATTCCTCCAACAATAAAATGATTTTTCCTTAAATCTAAACCACGGAAACGTCACTTTATCTATCATTATTGTCATGCTCCCGGACACATAAAACCATTCGTTATAAGTCAAATCGGATTTAAGGTCGGACGCCGGATGTCATCGCAGATGTTACGACATCCTCGTAATCATTTTTCAAAATGCATGGGGTCAAAAATCTGAAGTTAAATGTCATGTTATCTATACTTCCTTGAGATCTAACGTTGCAGGATCTTGGTACTTCGATAGTGGATGCTCACGACACATAACAGTACCTTGGAGTATTTGATTGACTATGAGGTATACAATGGAGGCAATGTTACCTATGGAGGTGGAGCCAAAGGGAAGATAGTTGGGAAAGGGACCTGAACGTTGAAGGACTACCCAAGCTTCGTAATATGCTTCATGTAGTTGGTCTTAATGCTAATCTCATCAAAGATAAGTCAACTATGTGATGATGATCTCTATGTCAAGTTCAACAAAAACTCATGTGAGGTGTTCGATGAGAATGATACTTGTATCCTTATCGGCTTGAGGTCTTTCGACAATGTTATCAATTTTGTAATGATCAACTGTCACAGGGCACACACACGAATGACACTCGATCTATGGCACGAAGTTAGGCCATGTTAGCCATAAAAAGCTAATGGAACTTGTGAAATATGAAGTCATCATTGGTTTGCCTAAATTGTCTGTGAAAAGTGTCGAGTGTTTGTGAAAGTTATCAAAGGGGTAAACAAAAGAGAGTGTCGCATCAAATGACATCACATTTCCATACCACTAGATGTCCTGGAGTTAGTTCATATGGATCTCATGGGTCCTATTGAGATTGAAAGTGTGGGTGGTAGGAAGACTCTTATGTGATTGTCGATGATTTTTACGTTACACGTGGACTTATTTTCTATGTGAGAAATCAAACTTTTAATTTCTTTAGAAGTTGGCATAAAAAGGTCTCAGAACTTGTATAATTTTGATTGCGAATTAGATCGACCATGGTAAAGAATTTGAGAATTCTTCTTCTCGACCTTCCGTGATAGAAAGGGGATTTTCATGAATTTTCCGCACCTAAAACTCCACAACAAAATGGGGTGGCGAGAAAGGAAAAATCGTACATTGCAAGAGATAGCCCATATCATGCTTAGTTCAAAGAAACTTTCTAAAAGGTTTTGGTCAAGCTCTAAATATCGCTTGCCATATAGCTAATCGTGTATATTTGAGGCCTGGATGTTTTATGACCTGTATGAAATACTTATGGGAAAAACCTAACCTCAAATATTTTCATGTCTTTGGGTGTGTGTCTATGTCCTTAATGATCGTGATAATCTTGGTAAATTCGATTCCAAAAGTGACAAGTGTCTTTTTCTAGGCTACACTTCGAATAGTCATGCCTATCGAGTTTATAATCTTCGTACTAAGACGATCATGGAATCTGTAAATATTGTCTTCGATGATCTCTCAGATATTGCAGGAAAGAGTGAAGAAGATCATGTGGATCTACTCGAATTTGTTGAGACTGCTCCAACAAAGGATGTTGGCACAAATGTTATGGAGAATGTGACTGAAGCCCCATCCACATCTGACTCAAATGCATAACCAAATGTGACGGCATCCGAGCCCACATCCGTGTCTGCTGCAGCTGAGTCAGACTCTGACTCTGACTTTGAACCTGTTGAAGAAACTAATAATCCAATTGTGGATCGTGGCAGTGACATACCTACAAGGATTCAGAGAAATCACCATACGTCTCAGATCATTGGTAACACTACTGATGGTATTAAGACAAGAGGGAAAGGTAGAGTGAACTATCGTGATATGGTAAGAATGGTTTGCTTGTCTACTGATTGTGCTAATGTGATAACATGTTGTTTTGTGTCCAATGTTGAACCTAAGAATGTTGTTGAAGCTCTCAAAGATGAATTTTGGATACATGATATGCAAGAGGAACTAGATCAATTTGTCAAAAATGATGTGTGGTTTTTAGTCCCTAGGCCAGAGTATGTTAATGTCATTGGAACAAAATGGATTTTTAAAAATAAAACAGATGAATCTGGCAAAATTGTTCGCAACAAAGCTCGATTAGTCGCTCAAGGGTACACGCAGGTTGAGGGGGTGGATTTCGATGAAACCTTCGCTCATGTAGCCCGTATTGAGTCCATACGTTTGTTGCTTGCAATTGCATGTTACTTGGGATTAACTCTTCACCAAATGGATGTCAAAAGTGCTTTCTTAAACGGATTTCTAGATGAAGAAGCTTTTGTTGAACAACCTAAAGGCTTTGAGGACCCTTTTAAGCCTAACCACGTGTATAAGCTTAAAAAGGCTCTCTATGGTCTCAAACAAGCCCCTAGAGCTTGGTATGGTAGGCTAACTGAGTATCTTCTTCAAATTGGCTTTAAACGTGGTGAAGTTGATAAAACCTTGTTCATTCAAAGAAAAAACCACGACATCATGATTGCTCAAATCTATGTCGACGACATTGTTTTTGGTTCCTCCTCTGATAAATTGTTAAAGGAATTCATTGCTTGCATGTCCTCCACTTTTGAAATGAGTATGGTAGGTGAGTTAAGTTACTTCCGGGCTTGCAAATAAAACAATTAAAGGAAGGAATTTTTATCTCACAAAGCAAGTATGCTAAGAATCTTGTGAAGAAGTTTGATCTTGAAAATGCATCTCACTTGAAGACTCCCGTGGGGTCGAGTCAAAGTTGAGCAAAGAAGATGTGGTGAAAGTGTTGACCACACCTTGTATAGAAGCATGATAGGAAGTTTGTTGTACTTAATCGCTAGTCGTCCGATATTATGTTCGGTGTTTGTCTATGTGCTCGTTATCAACCGATCCCAAAGTTACTCATTTAAAAGCCTTAAAACGTATTATTCGATCGTAGGGGGCACAACCGATTTGGGAATTTGGTACACCAAAGATACTAACACTAATCTTGTGGGATTTAGTGATTCCGATTGAAATTTGGAGATGTTGTTGATCGTAAAAGTACAATGGTGGATGTTTTTATTTGGGAAATAATTTGGTCTCATGGTATAGCAAAAAGCAAAATTGTGTATCTCTTTCGATTCTTGAATCGAATATGTAGCGGATTGGGAGTTGTTGCACACAACTTTTATGGATGAACAAATGATTGAAGACTATGGTTTGCAAAGTGAAACCCCGATTGTCTATTGTGATAATATGAGTGCGATTGATATTTCGAAAAATCGTCCAACACTCGTACTAAACACATAGATATTAGACATCACTTTATTCGAGATTTAGTTGAGAAAAATATTATTCGAATTGAGTATATTATTAAATGAAAATCACTTTGCCGACATCATCACCAAGGCTTTGGATTTTGAGAGATTCTCCAATCTAAGGAAGTCTCTCGGTTTGTGTGTTGTTTGAGATGTTACACGAGATGTCACAAAGATTGCACATCACATCCATTTGTGACATCCAAAATCTGCATCCCTTCTCTTCTCCTCTATTTCTTTTTCATTTTTTTAGGCATCCATGCATTATAAGCTTTCATGCATTTCTCGCAAAAAGTGGATTGATGGTTCGAACTAGTCACATATATTGTCTCCTTGAAAAGCGGTGTGAGTCGATCTCCAATTCAAAAATTGATGATATTTTTCCCAAAGAGCGAGTTGAAAATAAAGTCGTGATCATGCTTGGAGGCCTTCCAGGAAAAAGCTACCAACCCATTGTGTGCAGCTACTCCTTGTGACCAATTTCATCAAGCATCCTACTGTTTAAAAAAGGCATGATCATGTGAAAAAGAGCTACCTTTGGCACTTGAGTGAAAGCTCTCTGTTTGGTTAACTCCCTCATGAGACTCGGAAAAAGTGAAGAAAACTCGAAAATTTTGATAAGCTGGGATTTCGGATTGCGATTCATTGAATCAGCGAGTACAAGTGTGACTCAAAATGGGACGACATTTGAACCTACATCCATTGTTGCAGCACTTTTCACCTTGTGTGTACGTTTTTTTTGTTTTTTTTGTTGCATTAGGCATATTAGGTTTGCATGTCCTGGTGATCTTGGATTCTTTGCTGAGATTTGGTTTCCATATATAATTTGAGGGTGATATTTTTCTCTTCCCTAATCTTGAAAATCTTGATGGATATATTTTGTTGGTTGAACCGATTTGGAGGATCAGGGTAAATCTTATTTTTGATTTTTTCACAAGTTGACATAATGTGGACACTTTGAGAACCAGAGTTTGAGATTAATTGGGATCTTGATTTTTTTTTCTTATTTTTCGATTTTTACCATGAGAGATTCTTTCCTAATCAAACTCTTTCCATTGTACTTTGATTATCGTGCCCAATTTTGACTCTTTGCTATCACTATTTACTTCCAGGCACTTGAGTGTTGTGCACCCACTTCTCTCTCACAATTTTCGAAGCTTGTGTGTGGTTGAGATTTTTTTCAGGTTCTTCGGTCATCTTCCTCACCATGGCAAGATTTGTGTCATCTATCAAGAACCTTTTTGGCGACCCAAAGACAAATCATCTTCTTCCTCGCACAATTCCGAAAGCCCCAAGTCCGAGAAATCCATGGAAGCAGAAATCATTGTTGCGAGATCTTTGTCGAGAGATGGAACCCCATCCCGACACTTTGCATCTCCACCGCCTGAGAATCCTCCTTCTTCTCCACATAAGGAGAGTTCTTTACCGCCAGAAGCCGCTGCCACGTCCTCCTCCACTCCCACAGAGGTCCTCGCAGAAACCATCACTTCTCCATTGCCAAAAATCGCGGCTCCCGACTCTGTTCACGATGCCCCTGCATCTTTTCCTGAAGATGTCCCTGTATCTGGGACTGCATCTCCCAGTGCTTCAATCAAAGATCCAGGTTTGGATTCTTCTCTCCCTGAGCACTCATCCCCTCCAAGTTCCAGGTTCCATGCTATCCTTTCCCGTTCCTTTATTGATGAGAAAAATCGAGATTATGAGCACTTTGAGAAGTATAACTTGAATCGATTTTTTGAAGAACGCAATTTGTTAACCACGATTGATATTGAACTGCCTTATATTGATTCTGTGGTATGTGAGTTTTATGCTAATATGTCTACTCGTATTGCTGTTCGTCGATCTCATAAGTTTGGGAAAGTATTTGTTCGCAATAAGATATACGAGTTCAGTCCCTCAGTCATTAATCAATTCTTTGACATGCCTGATTTTGAGGAATGTGAGGTACACTCCGACTACAATGAAATGGCTCGATTTTGATTTGGTGGGCGTATGCAAGATTGGCCACTCATCCTCAAAACTTGTCTCCTCCCGCCTTACGTCCTATGGGTTTTTGCACAAAATATGATGTGCAAATTGGTCTCCTTCAAGAATAATTCCATAGTTACGGACACACGCCGAGTTCTATATCAAATTGGGAAAGGATCGCTGCGTTCAATTTTGGGAAATTGGTTTCGAGGAGGTCACGTTCTTTGCTACCGGTGAATCTAAGTCTTGGTCCCTGCCATTTCCCACCTTGATCTATAAAATCCTGGTGTCGCAAAGTTTTGAGCCCAAGAAGGATGATCATTTTACCAACCCACCTGGGGTCTTTCATGTATCCAGACCATTGCTCAGCCCTCAAAATCGCATTGTTGATTTGTCTCTCGCCTATCCAGGAGATGCTCGCCTGCTCCTACGACTCGCCCCTCTGCCGCTTCTCCGGATGTTGCTACCCCCGCCCAGTGGTCCCGAGGATGTGGCCCCGGATGTGGTTCGGATGTTGGCCATATTCCCGCTCCCATTTTCTCTAACATTTCATCTCGTACTGCTTTCTCCGCTTTTTACAGTCCATTGTATTTTTCCGAGCAAAGCAGATTGCTCACTTTACTTCTTTCGGATCTCGGTTGCAACAAATCCTTGGCTCTGCTTTCTCGGCCAAAAAGGGGAGAGAATGCTAGTGGCCCAAGCAATGCTACAGGGGGAGTTATGGAGCGAGACTCCCGGAATCGATGCTCACATTTTCGAACAGCCGCAGATCAAGTCGGTGTTCTTTGCTGCACCACTGACTCGGCTGCAGAATGAAGGCGACGAAGGCCTTGATTTGATTTTGAAGGACAATTGGACACAAATGTGTCTCTCTTGATGAACTTTATGATATTTGATTGGGGATGTACTAAACTACTGCCTCCGCTAGGTTTACTTGTTTTGTTTTTTTTTGATAACTCGATGAACTCGTTTTTAATATTTGTTTGTAGTTATAAATATGACCGAAATGTGATCGCATCTCTGTTTCAGTATTTTTACTCAGCATGATATTCAAGGGGAGTTGTTACACTTAGGGGGAGTTTGCTTGATTTGTGCTTGATATGTGTTTTGTCGAGAAAGGCAAAAAGGGGGAGATTGTTAGGACGATTTTATCGTCTAAAATAATTTTTCGAAAAAGATAAAGATTGATTTTGATTTGTTTTGCCTTTCTGACTTATGATATAATTAGGACTTTTGGATAAGGGAAGAAATCATATTGATATGGTATTGATATATTAGGATTCTTGATAGTTATCTTGTTTCCTAACATAAGTGATTTACTTGTCATATATTTGTATATATCTTCTTTCCTTGTGTATTAGGTCTCTTGAAGGGTCTTGGACGGCTATATAAAGGGAAGAGGACGTGCATAATGATTACACAAGAAATACACCAGAGATTCAAGAGTATTGAGAGAGTTAGAGTCATTCAAGCACAAGGAGTCCGAATCGCCTGGATGCGATCTCAAATGTGACTACATCTGAGATTACATTCAGCCCTGCAGCTTGTGTTTGTTAGCTTTTCATCCATTGTTTTTGTATTGTGATTAACGAAGTCCATACATGTCTATTGTTGGATGAGTTGAATTACATAGATTAGATACACTCTAGATAGGAGTTTTTCGTTGAATTTCTACTAGTTGGATTTGAGTATTTTTGTATAACGGAATCAAACTGATTTTACTAGTGGAAAGTTTTGCCATATTGGCACGTCTACAAGCTTGTTGGCTTGTAGACAATTTTTACTTCGTGTGTCTCTTTATTATTTTCAAAATTCCGCTGCATGTGATTGTGAATGTGACCACATCTACAATCACATCTTTACTCTGCAAAACTTTTGCTAAATATCCGTGCTTAAATTCTTTCAAATACTTACTTATTAGATCAATACATACATACGTAACATAATGATGAATATTCATATTAATTTATTTCTTTAAGAAAATTAATGTCACTTATCTATGCTACTGACATTATAATTTGCAATAAAGTTTTATTAGCTGTAATAATAGATTTATCTGTTTAATAAAATAGACTTAAGTAAAATATAGGATCAATCAAATTAATTAAAATTTAATTGTGGAGAGAAAAAAATATGGAATTTAATATTATATATATTTTAAGGGTACTTTTGTCCATCAATATTTCTTTTATTGGTCAAGGGGGGTATCTTAAGGTTTTAATAGTTGAGGGGGAATTTGCTACAACATCAATAGTACAAGGGGTTTTACCCAAAAGAATATTATCACATTTGTTGAAAAGAGAAATTTATTGCCATCAACTATTTCACTTTGATAGTATATATGAATTATGTCGTAAAAGTAAAATGATGGTACTTTTTATGTGTAGATAGATACCCTTTCTGTTAGTGACTAGCATATTATGAAGTATTCTGGTGGAACATAATTAAAGTGAGAAATTCCTAAAAATATAAAAACAAAAATTGATCGATTCTTGAATTGAATATAATTAATGCTTTTCTTGTCAGTGCTGAGAGACTTGAATGAAAATGCAAGCCAAAAGGGTTTTTCTTTCTTTTTTGTTTTTCTTTTTTTTTTTTCTGTTGGGGTTTGGTAAATTGGATTTATGAGCTGGGCATGAGGGTACAATATAATGAGGGGTGCCGACAAGTCATAACAATATGATCATAAACTTTATATGTTATTTTTTCATTTTATTAAAAAATCCATCTCTTTTTGGAGATAAGATGTGATATGCATATATACTTGATGTTATTTTTCAGGGGATATCACTCCAAGTCAACGATGCTAATAAAATCCTTTTTCCTAAGGGGAAAGTCTTCAAGTCTTCTTCTCCGGAAGCTGAAAATCCTTCGATTGGGAACTTATCTACACACACGCGCAAACGTTAGAGGGCCTCGAGGGTTGTCCTAGGGAGGCCCCTCTGACGTTCAAGTCAGCACGGTAATCAAGAGAATAAGACAGTAATTGAATACTGAATTAAATGCGTAGGAGAATTATGAGACATATTGTACTTACAAATAAATAGGAGGGACCTTTTTATACATGGGAGATGGGCCCTGTGGGCCGTGTAGGATAAATCGGCCTATGGGTCGGTCCGTGTAGGAAAATTCGGTCTATGTGTCAGTCCTGGACCCCTTTGGGCCGGGTTATTCCGTTAAGAGCCCATTGAGCAATTAATATTAAATTAATAGATAAACTGAATTATATATTAAATAATTAAATATCATTTTTGCCCCCAACAATACTTCTTGTACGTATTTCTTGGTAAAGAGGACATGTGTAAAATAATTTACCTTTGAGCAGCGCCAGACGCAGGAATGGTAACTTTGAGGTGAATCATATTTTTGAATACAATTACAAGATTTTCTTTTTTTTTCTCAATATTTTTTTTTGGGGTGGGGGGGTGGGGTGTGTAAGTCCAAGCGGCTACGATAATCTAGAGGGGGTGAATAGATTATCTCCATCTTTTTCATTTCGCCCTCTTTTTAGAATCAATTACGCCAAGACAATAATAAAGGTGCGGAATGTAAACAACACGTGTCGATTTATAGAGGTTCAACCCACATATGGCCTAATCCTCTACCACCCCAGTATCTCCGGGATAGATTTCAAAAAGAAAAAAGATTTTATTAATTACCACAATTAATACAACATCTTACAACATCACCTTGAAGAGCACCACACTCTTCTTCAACACCACCTTTGAGATTACCACAATCTCTCTTGAAGATTACCACAATCTCCAACGGCACCTTGTGAAGATTACCACAATCTTCAACCTTGAAGAATACCAAATTCTTCAATACCTCAAGAGCACCACACTCTTGAAACACCTATCACCTAGATCACCCAAGTGTATTCTTTCCACAAGAATACTCACAAGGATGTCTTGTGTTGAATGATGACAAAAATCAAGATTACAACTCAATAATGAATATTACAATTTGAGTGCAAGTGTAATCAAGAAAAGCCTAGACCTCAAGATGTGAAAGTGAAATACTTAGGCTATAAATACAACAAGAGTGTTGAATATGAAGGCTTGGAAATTTGCAGATTTCTTGTTGTTTGATTGCTTGTGTTGTTGTATCTTGTGTCTTCAATTCATCATCTATTTATAGGGAAGTCTTCACCAACATAAGCTCCCAACATAGGCTCTTCTATCTTCACTTTTATCTACAAAAAGAGGATCACAAGATGTAGAAATATTGTACAAAATTGAAAAGCAAATCTTGTTGTCAAGGAGTTCAACGGTACAAATTTTGTTGTCAAAAGATTGCCTGTGTGAATGGCCGTCGCTCTCGTATAAGATTTTGAACGTTTGAATGAAAATAGTGCGATCCAGTGCGGGTTGCGGGGGTGCGACCGGTCGGCCTCACCCTTGACCGGTCACCCTCCCCATTTTTTTCACAGAATTTGTTTCTATTTCGTTCTGTTTCAGTTTTTCAACTCTTCAGGTACCGGTCGACCTCTTGTGCGACCGATCGACCTCCAATTTGAAATGTTGTCCGATTTTTATCAAAAATAAACTTCAAGAAATACTTCAAAAAATTAGTAAAAATATTTTAAATCATTTGGGAGTATTTGGACAACATTTATAAACATTGTTTTTGTGTAAAAACCAATTTAAACAAAACCATCAAAAGTGTTGTCCATTTTTATCGAATAATAAATACTAAGAAATACTCCAAAAATTAGTAAAAATATTTTAAATCATTTAGGAGTATTTGGACAACATTTATAAACATTATTTTTGTATAAAACTCATTTAAACATAATCATCAAAATCTTGATAAAAACATTTATCTAACAGGGTGGGGGTGGGGGATTGTATTTTTTCCCATAACTTATACATAGATATAGACTAATAGCATATAAATTAAAGAAGAAAAAAAATATTGAAAACTTTGGAGGGCAGTAGCTCCCACTTGCCCCTGAGATCCGTCGGTGCTTTCGGAGAATAGCTTAAAATCACATTATAGTAAATTTATGGCCCATTTCGACGGATTTTTTTTTTTGAAAATATTAACATTTTTTTTCCAGAATCAAAATGAGTTTCGTTCCTTCTTATAAGAATCTTACAACAAATTACAACAAATAGTCGTAGGCGATTATAAACATAAACGGATTTAAAACAATTTTTTAAAACCTAAATAGATTTAACTGATCCACTCTAAAATGCTAAAAAAAAGAGGAACAAGTAGGATATGCTATTCAAATTCCAGACTCCAACCTCTTTTTTCTAGTGCCATGTAGCACAACCAAGCTAAGTTTCTATCAACCCATGATCAAACAAGTTACAAGTCGCTAGCCACTTACCCACCTCGGATTGTGCTTGCTTTTATCAAAAAAGGTTGCTACCATTTTTGCCTATGCACAGGAATTTTGAATCCAAGAAAGAATTGTCCTAAAATCACCAAATGGATCAAATATTCAAGTTCTCTATGTCCTTGCCATATGGGGAATTGTCTTGGATATCTTAACCTGTTCGGACGCGTTTGACCAAGTGGTTTTGACCAAGTGGATAAGTAATGATAAGGCTTATTATCAACCTAGATGTGGTCTCCTGTCAGACGGTCTAACGGATCTAATCTGTTAGACGGATCTCCAATAATACCTACCCTACCCAACCCAAAAAAGAAAAGAAAATCAAACTAGTCTACTCTCTCATCTCATTCCTCTCTCGTTTCTCTTCACCAATTTATTCAACCTCATCTCGCAAGCCACTGCAATTAATCAAATTCTAGAAAAGATTCGGCTGTTAAATGATGGCAAGATTTGTATGCGACTTTTTAAACAAAATATTGGATCGCATGATCCAAGCTACAACCATGCAACAACTTATGCAAACAATTAAAGAAATTCATGTTTACAGATTTTTTTTTTGAGGGAGATGTTTACAGGTATTTAATCAAACAAAATAATAACAACTTCATCTTATTTCCACAATAATCAAGCTAGGATAAGAAACTTGATTAAAGAGATACGTAATTGCAAAAAGTATGTAAAAATCAAGTTGTTTTATATGTTAATAGTAATAATTGTGTTAATTATATTTGTGCCCTCAATTACTAAATCTTTCAGCAAATACCCTAATACATTTTAGGGGAACTACTAATACGTTTCACTGAGACTACTAATACATTTTTCAGAAAAGCTAATACTTTCAGAAGGACCAATAAAATACTATTCAAGGAACTATTAATACTTTTTCGAGGGACTGCTAATACTTTTCCGAGGGACAAGTAATACATTTCGGGAGAAAAAAGTTAATTATATTTAGGAAAACTACTAATACTTTTTTGACGAACTACTAATACTTTTTTGAGGGACTGTTAATACATTTCAGGAGTATATTCATAAGAAATACTAAACTACTATTCAGGGAACTACTAATACATTTCAGAATAACTGCTAATATTTTTTAGAAGGAGGCTAATACTTTTGGAGATTTGTTAATACATTTCGGGAGAAAAACTTAATTATATTCAGGGGAACTACTAATACATTTCAGAAGAACTGCTAATACATTTTAGAAGGACGACTAATACTTTTCAGAAGGACTGTTAATACATTTCGGGAGAAAAATGTAACTTATTTCAAGGAACTACTAATACTTTTTCGAGTAACTACTAATACTTTTTCGAGAAATTACTAATACTTTTTTGAGGGAATGCTAATACATTTCAGGAGTATATTTAGAAGAAATACTAAAAAACTCTTCAGAGAACTACTAATACATTTTAGAAAAACTGCTAATACTTTTTAGAAGGACGACTAATACATTTTAGAAGGACTGCTAATATCGATACTCCCTGAAAACTACTAAAACACCACTGCTAATATTACGAAAATGCCACCGGATCCGCGGGTCAGATCCGTCTAACAGGTCAGACCCGTTAGACGGTCTGACATGAGTTTTTGTGATCAACCTATTACCTTTGTTTTGATTTTTAGTTTGCGGCCCGTGATAAAACCTTGGGCACATGAATTAGTCATCGATCCAATTCATAGAATATGACACAGGGATGGCAATTTCGACCGACCCGCCCCGTGAGTACCCGCTCTGGCCGTCCCATTTGGGTCACGGGACGGGACAGGTCTGGGCATCACTTCCGCCCCGCGGGTACCCGCCCCGCCTAGAATTTTTAGTTTTAAAATATATTTTAATGTATATTTTGCATATATAATACATATTATTATAATTTTTATGTATTCTTATACTATATTAATATTTATAAATTGGTAATAATAAATTTTGTAAATAATATTTTATAAATATATTTTTTTCACTTTTTTCATTTTTTTTAAATTTAAATTAATTTAAAATGGGGCAGAACGGGTCGACTCGTCCCACCCCATTCTTGGCACGGGGCGGATCTGGGTCTTAGCCGCCCCGCCCCATTATCATCCCTAATATCACACCGTCATCTTGATATTATACAATCCACACTTGTCCGTCCATAGACTCCATACATGCACATTAAAAAATTTACCCTTTGGGCCTGTGTTTTTTTTTATGTGGTTGGTATAATTTGGTGTTTAGGATACATGATAAAGATATTAAATTTTGAAGAGTTTTATTAGAATTTATTGTTTGGCATTAAGGATTGTGTAGGATAAAATATCAGTTGTCTAATTTACCCTTATTTTTGTAACTAAAGGAAGAAACTTCATTTTCAAATGGAAGTCAAAATAGAAAAAGCACCTCATTGGAAATAGTGGGATAATATAATCAAAACATATTTTTTGAAAAATACAAAAAAGCCTTTGAGGTTTGGTTCCGTCTTATATTTTTCTCCTCATAGTCAAAACACATTTCAAAAAACCCCCTGATATTTACAAATATATTACAATTACTCCCTTAAATTTAAGACAAAATCAAACATGAAGGGACTTTTTGTAATTTTGAAACATCTCTAGGTTTTTTTTGTAATTAGCCCAAACCTCAGGGGTGTTTTTGTACTTATCCCTAAATTCTAATCAAACTTACAAAATTAAATAACTTAATCCTATATCTCAAAACACCAAATTATATAACCCATTAACAGTGCAATACTACCCAATTCCAAAAAATTAATTCAATCTCATCGACAAAAACAAACGTCCCCTTCATGAAAAATATCTTAGGAATAGGTATATGATGATATTTAGGAATATTACTTTGGAACTGTTAGTATATGGGGGTGTGTGTGTGTATGTGTGTATCAGTATATATATTCCAACAGTGTGCTCTTATACTCAATTCAGAATGTTCTTTTGATTCCTTATGTTTGCTTTGATCCCTTGGAAGAATAACATGTGTGTTACTATTGCAACATTCCAACAATAATTTAAAGGACCACTTAGAAAGGCATATTAACCTGAGGAGATGACACAGATTCCAATCATTGAATAATAATGTAATAAGAATAAAAATAGCAGCATATGAATATTGGCAAAGACTGAACAACATCTTTGCACTTGTAATAAAGAATTAACAGAGCAACAGACTTACTCTATGATTTCCTTAGTAAAGCAGAAGCCTTTTCTTGTAAAGTCTTCCAAGCTGCAAACACATGCCTCTCTTCAGTCAGTGGCGCCCCCACTGCAAATCGTAGCACATACTTGTTTGACAGGACCTAAGCAAGTTTTCAAAAATTAAGTCAAACTATGGGAGTGTTTCCAAAAATTTCAGCTTTTAGAATAAGTGATTTATTGCAGCAGAAGTAAAAGTAGTTGAGAATCAGAGTGTTTGCTGATTTTAAAACCATAAGAAGAATAAAAAATCTAAAGCGCCCATCTCCATGCTTTTAGATTCTAATTAAATGAAGCAAAAGCAGAAGTTGACATTTACAAACACTAAAAAGTGATTTTCTTTAGCCAAAAGTTGAGAAGTACTTTTTTTAGTGATTGCAAACATTCCTTATATATATCAAGCTAAGGACATTAAACTTTTTCTCTGTTTGGGGTTGGGCCGGGGGAAGTTCATGATCTCATTATATCGAGTAAATCAAAAAAACTACCCCTAAGGTTTAGTCTAATTATTGTATTTTTTTGGTAATTTACAAAAACTCTTTTTGGGAGTTGGGGGTTCATGATTATAATTGAGTATTTTTTTAATTAGGCTGAATCTCAGCGGCAATATTTGCAATTCTCCCGAATAAATCTGAAGGTAGTTATAAGACATGATTTGAGCATACTGTGTGAGAAATGAAGAGTTTCCCAGTTGAGTTTACAGCATCCAGCAACTCGCGGTTCAATCTGTTAGCACACTCTACATTGTTCTCCGTAGGCAACAGGCGAAAGCAAACTAAAGAAAAATTCCGAGGGGCAGCAACCTGCAAGTTCGTGCAGCGTGAATATTGATAAAGATCTTTCTGCATGGGTATTGAGAAAGCACTGTGGTAAAAAGGTCATAAGGCACTCGATTGATAGGAATTTCCGGGCATGAACTTAAGGGAGTGTTCACAAAAACTTCAGCTTTTAAAAGAAGTGATTTATTGTAGCAGAAGTGAAAAACAATTGAGAATTAGAAGTTGGTAGTGTTTGCAAATAGAAGCTAAAAGTTGATTAAGTTAAACGAGAGTCTTTGGCGAAAAAGTGTTTTTACATATTTCAAAGTAAAACCAGAAATCTAAACCAGAAGTTGACATTTGAAAACACTAAAACCTACTTTTTTTTTTCAGCCAAAAGCTGACAACTACCTTTTTCAAGTGTTTGCAAACACTCCCTAACATGCCTTGTATCCCTCATCTGATGCATATTTAGATTCTTAGAACAGTTCAAGTTATTCCCAGTAAAGAACATTTGTAGTAAGAAAATAGAAAATTATGCGGCAATGGAACTTAATCTCACAGTGAAATTGTTCGACATATTTTCAAAGATACACATTTAGCTGTTATATTCTCATGTCATGATCTGTCCCCTTTATTCTATCTGAACCAATAAATACCTCACTGATTAGAACATAAAAACCAAAATAAGATGTTATGAGTTTCGGATCCGATCTTATTTTCACCACCTCCTTTAATTTTTGACGTTTTTAATTACAAAAACATCATTATTAACATCTTATAAGCTCCATCATCTTATTCTATCCGAACACTTCAACGACTTTTTTTTGAAATAAGATGTAACATCGTATAAACTCTAAAAACATGTTATAAGATGTAACAACTTATAAGATCTTTCAAATAAGCTTAGATTACTAGCATGACCTCATTAATATGAGACATGATTCCAAAGTGCTAATACGAACTAGCATCCCATGTAGTCAATCAAGCTAATTGACGGGAATCATTACCTCAAATCTTGGGTCTAGCTTCACAAGTTCTTCAAATTTCTTAGCCAATTCAATGTGGTTTCTTATGTAAGCCTGCAGGTTTTCCAGCCCATAAAGTCTCAACACCATCCACAGTTTCAGAGATCTGCAAAGAAACACCATATCAGATTTGCTTCGATAGAATGAGAACATCGCAAAATATGGCTACTTTTTCTTGGGGTATGATTTAATTCTAGGGATAATTACAAAAACACCCCTGAGATTTGAGCTAATTACAAAAAAAACTCAGAGATGTTTCAAAATTACAAAAAACCCCATTAGGTTTGATTATGTATTAAATTTAAGGGGGTAACTGTAGTATTTTTATAAATATCAGGGGGGTTTTGATATGTGTTTTGTTTATGAAGAGGGAAAATATAATACGGAATCAAACCTCAATGTCTTTTTTTGTAATTTTCAAAAACCTCTGGGTTTTTTTGTAATTAGCCCAAACCTCAGGGGTGTTTTTGTAATTATCCCTTTATTTCTATATTAAGAACATTCATCTGCCCTTGAGGTCTCATTGCCTGAAAGGCTGAAACAAGGAGCACTGAAATGGCTGGAAAATGAATATTTTGGTATGTGTATGAAATTGTCACTTTCTTTATGGATATTTACAAATACCACCCTTAAGTTTTAGTCTAATTACAAAAAATCCAGATATCTTTCAGAATTACAATACCACCTTGACATATATATGTTTCTATTTTACAATTGCACCTATTCACGGCGGATATTTGTAAAACAACCACAAACCTAAAGGGGGTATTTGTAATTTTAAAAGATTCTTCTTCGTCTTCATTTTTTCAAAATTATATGTACTGCTGATAATACATAATGCTAACCAAGAATTTGATTACTAGTAAGTGATATAGATAAAAAGCCAGTTTGGAAGCTTTGACAGTGGCTTTGCTGCAACAACACACCTGAACCTGCGTCCTAATGGGATTTGCCAGTCTTTATAATCTACAACCATGTTACCTTGGGACGCCTGAACAACATCCACAAAAGATAGGACATATTAGTCAAGAAAACAAAAAAAGAAGCTCATAAAATACTTCATAATGTGAAAACATCTTTCAAAGAGTGGTATATCGCTTGATTGAACTGTGTTAGGTTAAACAAATTTTGTAAAGTTGTAAATAAATGAATTTGCGTGTTCAAAATAAATGAATCTGACATCCTAAGTTAAGAAAAAGGCAAATAAATCACATATGAAAACATAATATCCATTACCACAAGTTTCAACCAATAATTTGGCTACTTATAGATTTTTTTCTATACTTTGAAAAACCATGAAGGAAATGTTATACCGATTTTCTTACCCAAAAAAATAAAATATAAAAAATGTTAAACCGGTTTGAAGAATGGCGGCCTTATGATTTTGGTCATACGCAACTCAGAGATTGAAAACCAGGGAAACACCAATATCATTTCAATGGACGCAAAAGTAACATATGCTACTAAAGAAGCAACCAACCTAAAATCAGGATTTATTCCAACTGTTCATGAAATTGCAATTAGGTGGACTTGTCAAGAGGAAAACATACTCACTTTGTTTTTAAGAAACTCAGGATTCGTTGACAATGATTCGATGAGTGCATTTCTCTCCTGTTGACAATGAATTAACATTAACTTTGCTCAATAAGGGAATAGACGAACATAAATAGCAGCAAAGGGCTAATGATCAGACACTTTCAATCCAACTATTGAAGATCTTGCTCCATTAACTATCGGTTTATTTCAAGAGCAAGCTACTTCTACATAGCCTGTAAACTTAATTATATGAGTCGGTAAAGCTATTTCAAACAATATTTATCAAAATAGTTGCCGCTTGGTTTCAGCACAATATTTAGCCAAGTAATGAAAATAATTCCTGAGCTAATTTAGCTTTAGAGTCATATCAGGCTTAAAAGAAATCAACTGGGTGAAATTACATAGGGAGTGTTTGCAATCACTAAAAAACAGTTCTCCTCAGCTTTTGACTGAAAATATCTACTTGTTTGCAAACGCCAACTTCTCTGCTGATTATGTTTTATTTAATCAGAATCTAAAAGCAGAGAGATGGATGCTTTAGATTTTTGATTCTCGCTTCTGGTTTGACTTTTACAAACAAATAAGCACTTTTACAACTTTTTCACCAAACACTCTCAACTCCGCTTATTCTCAACAACTTCTGATTCTATTTGGAAACACTACCAATTTCTGATTCTCAATTACTTTTACTTCTGCAACAATAAATCAATTAGTGCTGTAAATTCATCAGCAATACCTTCACCCAAAGAGCCGAACAATCAAAGTTCGTCAAAAACCACTTGTGTGCATTCATGTTAAATGAGCTGGCTTCTTCGACGCCATCAATATAGTGGCAAAATTCTGGACATATACAAGCACTTCCAGCATAAGCAGCATCAATATGAAACCACAGTCCATTACTCTGTATGTTGTCATGCATGCATCAGATTTGCCTTTATCCCATTTACCATAAATACGAATTAACAAATATATTAATGGATCAAGAACATGGAAACCATCAAAATAAGATAGATTAATATATCAATGGATTAAGAAAACTTGAGTTTCATAACTGAGCTTATCGTTTCCAAGTAATGCTAAAAATTGAGATAATACAAAAAAAAAACTGCGTTTCTCCTAAAACTGCTACAGTTCAAAAGAAGAACTTCAGCAAAGAAACTCACACTTGAAATCTTCCCCAGAGCAGAAAGAGGATCAACAGCCGTTGATGATGTAGTACCAACCTACAAGTATGTAAGCAAGCTATTTGGTTTACTGTATTATTTTATAAACAGGAAATTGAAAAATAAATGGTAATGATATAGAAACTATCGTACAGAAGTCGTGAAAAATACACAGTAGATGTCATAGAAAAAGACAGTAAATTTTTACACACAAGTAAAGAAGAGAGAGTAACCACGTCATAATGTGTTTATTTAAATAAAATATCCAATGCAAAGTACTCAGCCAGTAAAAAAAATATGTGTATGTATATATTATATATGTGTATACATATATAGCACTTCAATAAAGTTATGAAGAAACTATACGGGCAGAGCAAGCATGGCTACGAATTGACATAAAAGGCTCCTTTTTAACATTTTCATAGTTTCCTTACAGTAGCACACAAGAAGAAGGGAATTAAACCAGAGGCTATGTCCCGTGAGATTGCTTCGCTGAGTGATTCAGGAGAAAGAGCATATTCAGTTGAAGAATCTGTTTTCAGCACTCGACAATTTTCAGGGTGAATTCCTCCTATCTGCCACACAGTAAACAAAAGAACCAACACTCAAGAATTAAAATAACACTATTCCAATGAACTTGAAACCAAAATGGTTCAAAGAAAAGTTATAATTATTAGCATTTTCAAAATACTAATACTTTATCAAAAAGTCATTCAACCACTGATCAAGTGATTCAGCGAGGCTGCTATAGTTATATATACCGTAGAACATGAATGAGCAATCAAATTCCAAGAAATTGGAGAACGTTTCGGATTGTACTTAAAACATAAAATATACCTTGCAGGCTTTCTGTAGAGCAGAATGAGTTTGATCAGAACTATAGGCCACAAGCTTTCCAAGGGCATCTTTCCCAACCCTTCTCAGGACTTTGTCACGAGCAGCCAAAAGCACAACCAATACTGCTTCACTTGCAGTTCCTTGTATTACTCCGCCACCTTGTCCTGAAACTCGACTCCCAACAATAGACAACTTTGCATGAAAAGTAATTCCAAAATAACTTATCAAAAAACAACTTTCAACATGCACAAAAAAAGAATCTATGCCTGTGACCAATCAAAAGCAGACACTGAAATAACTCGCTCCATATAATAAAATAAATCACTAGGTGCAAAGAAATTAACATGGATAATAAATAACGGGACAAGGACAACAATTTAGTTCGTCGTGATTGAATAAGATTTTGAGTTCGAGAAAATTCCACAACCTTATCAGGAAATTAAAATCCTACTATAGCCAAAAAAGCAGAAGATTACAATTTTCCAATTTTACAGTTTGGACCGTTCAATTTTATTGGATTTCAGCAAAATTGGTTTTAAAAAAGACAAAACATATTACTACACACGAACTTATTTCACTTCGATTCTCTAAAAAATGCACTAAATCGTTTCTGTCAGACACCTCACACCTGGGCAAGGATATATTATTTGTCACAGAATCCTGCAGTTACCACTCATAACAGGAAGTAACATGGATAATAAATAACGGGACAAGGGCAACCATTTATGTTCTTCAATCTTCATGATTGAAGTTGAAATTTGAAAGCCAAACTTTTCAAGTAAATGAAATCAATACCTGTTGAAAGGAATTCATCAGGTAGCTTAAGTGCCTTAGCAAGCCAATCCAAAACTATCATTTCGAGTTCTGTGGCAGCAGGAGACGTTATCCAACTAAATCCCACCATGTTTATGCCAGCACTAAGCATTTCCCCCAAAAATCCAGCAACACTGCTATTCGATGGAAAATATGCAAAATAATCCGGGCTTTGCCAATGGGTTACTCCTGGTAATATTTTTGCCTGAACATCTGTAGGGATAATGATACAGGCCAATGCCGCCTCAGTCACTATTTTTCTCACAGTTAAAAGAGATAAACTTCTGAAGCTTGCAGCATTTGCATTAGTTGGAAAACTATCCACGAGGTTTAGCCTAATTACAAAAAAACCCAGTCATCTTTCAAAATTATCTTTCAAAATTACAAATACCTCATTGATGTTTGTTTCTCTTTTACAAATTGCACCCTTGGGAGTGGGTATTTGTTATTGTTAGATTAAATACAAATCTCAACGGAGTGTTTGTAACACTTTAAGGGGTATCTGTAATTTTGACAAATAGTTGGAGTTTTTGTAATTCGACTGTAATTATCCCTAAATAATATAGTTAAATAAAATTCAAATTGCAACTGCAAAGCCATTTTATTTACTTAAGACCTTTTACCATCCAAAACATCTTGCAACGATTCGGGTTTAGCAGGTGCCGAATCTGGTAAAAGCTCACGCAGATATCCAGGCTACATGAAGACAACATAAATGTTATCAGTTTTATCTAAAGAATCAAAAGTAACCCTCAAATTTCAAATAATATTGCCTAATTGATCTTTTCTTCTAACTTAGATAAACTTGATTTGCTATAGTTCTTGATTTCAAGAACCTTTAAATCGCATCTTTTCGTCTAAGTTAGATAACTTGATTTGCTATAGTTATTCATTGCAAGACCTTCAAAACTCAGCACATAAAGAATTATGTTACATCAAGAACCATTTCAAAAATAAATAAATAAATAAATACATAGATAAAAACCTGAACTTGGCTAAGAACAGGGAAGTTCTCAATGTTCTTGTAATAATCAGCAATGAAGTCCACCATCTTGTGGGCGTACTCCCTCAATTGCTCTGCGTCCATTGGCTTCAAATCACCCTCCCTAAAACACAGCAATTACATATATTTCCATTGACATATAATAATCACATTTTTTTCAAGAAAACACAAAGAACCAGAGCAATGTAAAAGAAGTTAAAAAGAAAGGGAGTTCAAATTTCAAGAAACGCCAAACATTCTTGAAAATCTGGAGAAACGTATATTTCCATTTTACATAATATCATTGATATAAACAAAAAAATTCAAGAAAAAACAAGAACCAGAAATGTAAAAGAAGTTAAAAAAGGGTGGGAATTCAAGTTTCAAGAAAATGAAAAGGCCATACATTCTTGGAAAACCGCCGGAAATGAAAACAAGGATGGAGTGAGAGTGTGAATCGCAACAATCTTGGACGGCAGAGGGGATGGACTTCTTATTTTACTTCTTGGTCCAATGATATACAATTTAACATTTTTATAGTTCTATGTTATATTATATATAGAGCAGAAATATAATAATTTGGATTTTTTTAAATAAATATTTGGATTTTCTAAAGACCTTGTATTCAAAGATAAGTCTTGAATATAAAATATTGAGGTCCCAAATTTTATTATTTAAATAAAATTATTTTGCTCAAAAATATTTCATTAAGAATATCTACATAAAAGGACATGAACAACTTTTGTCATTATCTATATTAAATACTCCAAACGTCAAGTTCTCATGAGATATCTTTAACTCCAAACATGAAGTTCTCATGACGAATGAGATTACTTTTGAGTTTTGAGTGTGTTTGGTTAAGCTTATAAAAGATTTAATTAATAAGTTCCTATTACGACTATACAATTACCTTAAGAAGTCTTCTTTGAGGATGATATACCTGTATTGAATATGTATCCGATACGATCTTCGTGGATACATGAATACATTACACATGGAAAGAGAGATAATTTATTCATTGTTCATATTTTCAAGATTTTTATGTGTTTATGTGTCACATTTCAAATTTAAGTAACTTATGAAACTTTAGGGGTTGTATGATTTTCATTTCAATGAGAAAAGTCTCATTGAGATAAGATCTCAACTTTTTTATTCAAAATTGTGTAAAAGTAAAAATATGTTTGGTTATAAAAATTTTGATGTAGAATTTATAAGGTGAAAATTTGGAAATATATTTGGTTTAGAATGTTGTTTTGAATTTTGTTATTAAAAATGTGATAAGATGATGATTTATCATATAATATTTAAGTGGTAGGACTACTTGAGTGATGTTGTTGGAGAATATATAATTGGATGAAATGACAAAGAATGAGACTCACATTAAAAATTTAATTTGAAAATGATAATTTATGTGGATATGAGTGGTACTAGTGGATCCCACTTATGTAATACAATATTAACATTGAGTATGTAGTGGGTCTCATTGATATGATATAGGTTGATATTTGAGAATATATGTGAGAATTTAGAATATAGGGTTGAGATTGTAAATTGAGAAGTTGAAAATGGAATATTTCGTATGAGATTGGGTAAAACAATATGATTTTAATTCGGAATGAATCAAATCTCTCCAAGTAGATTCGAACCTACAACCAATCGGTTAACAACCGACCGCTCTACCATCGAGCTCGAGGAACAACGGAAATTAGATCTCATAGAGTTCAATTCCCGTTCTCAACCCATGACCAATATGAGCTCGAACCCTCCTTCGTAACTCCCGGAACTTCTTCATAGTGGCTCCCTTCCATGCCTCATTTCAGAGGGAACCTCAAGGTGGCTCTATTTCATTATATTTCATCCATATCCCAATTCTATTCAAGCGTGAAAACCTTAGAATCGGAAGTAGTAGGATTAATCTCATAATATAATAATAATAAATAAAAAAATATGTCGAATTTTTTTGTGAAAATTATCAAATTGAAAATAAATGCCCGATAGCACGTTGTTCAGTTAATTCACTAAAAAATGGGAATTAGCACTCAATTTCGAATCCAATTCAATTATCGATTCTATACAAACACATCAAGATAAATAATGTTGAAAGGGCCTTAGATTTATTTGTGATCTATGAGGAGTCGTATGAGGTGAAAAACTCATGTATGGTTCTGTAATAGTAACATTGATGTTATCGTCGACTATGATTATCTAACAGTTTAAGTACAGTTGATATAGTTGAAGCGCGGTCAAAATAAAGGAATTTGAACAACTGCTTCAAATACAGTATCATGAAGTACTGCTTGTGGAGCCTCAATATCCACGGGCTTATTAGCTAAATGGCAATTGGCACATACAATACGCCCAATCACTTCTAGAATGGCAGTTCCTGCTCCTTGGGAGGTCCTAAATAATTGACTACTTGAATCAGGGTTTTGAGCATAAAGATTCCACTGACTTGTAAAAAGCGGCCCTAACCCTTGGGGATGCGGTAATACATCCAAGAAATTATTCCATCGAACGTACTCCCCTTTGGATCCAGGAATAGCGACATGCACTAAATGTCTTGTTCAAGCCAAGGAACTTACGCCAAAGATCCACTGGATCTGTTCCCGGGAGTGCCCTAAAAAAAGAACCTTTCCTCTTCTCAGCCATTTCGGGTTAAGAAGATGTGAAAGTGCGTTTATCTATATAAGAAGATGCGTCCGAGGTGTGAATGGAGAAAAGAGATGTCATAATTGGGTCTTTGAATAAGACGACCTTTTGATTTTCATTTTCTTCGTTGAAAAAGTAATAAGAATGAGAGGTGTTAAGCTTTTTATCATTCTGGCGTCGAGCTATTTTTCTGCAAGACCTCCCCTACAATATCGTCACCGCAGTAGAGTTTAACCACCAAGTTCGGGAAAGATTAGTGTGGTTCCTCTATGTCTAGGACACCAGAATATCGAACCATGAACAAAGAAAGGCATGATAGAAAAGCTTATTGGCTAGTGATTGTAGTTATTTATACCAAACATTCTTCTTACGGCTAGATCCAATCTCCTGGTCCCTGCGGAAAGGAAAATGAATTTCAAGCTCTTCCTTTTGGGAAGGGAGGATTAGGGAAATCCTATTGATTGCAGCTTTCTCCAGACCTCCGGGAAAAGCATGAAAAAAAATGGCTCGAATGGTACGATCCCTCCGTCACCCCAGAATGAAGGGGGTGATCTCGTAGTTCTTGGTCTGTGAAGATGCGTTGTTAGGTGCTCCATTTTCTTTTCCCATTGAGGCTGAACCTAAACATATGCTCCATTGTTAAGTTGGAAATTCTCTAATGAGATGGAAACTATACAAACCTAAACATTATTTTTTTAATTATATTTAGTACGTATGTATTTTCAATAATATAAAAATTTATAATTATATATATATATAGACTGTATAGGTATCCTTAAAATTTCAAAATATGTCGTATTCTTGTACCTGTATCATACATGTGTCTCGTACTCGTATCAGTACTTCATAGCAATTACCCAATTTTGTATTTGATGCCCCAAAATCTTTCGATACTTGATGGAAAAATCTTGGAGCTCATAATCGAATTAGTACTCTTGAATATTTTGATAAACCATTAAAGATATTTCATGTTTCACCGTCATTTAATCGGCTTTTCTGGGAAAATGACTTTTCTCAAAATATATTGCAACAAAGATGACTAGGGCTACTTGAGGTACCTATATATAATGAGTAGGTCTTATGTGAGACTGTCTCATTGGTCTAAAGTTCACGAGACGGATTCTAAAACACACAAAAATATGAATTCTTTTTTATATGAATTGAACGAAAATATTTCTTCTCATTCATAGAGCAGAGTGTTTGTACATCACGGAAATGGAAAAGTGATTTCACAGCTCTGTGAATGATCAATATATATTGCTGACAGAATAACTGAATATACTATCTTAACTAATTTAACTAATAAAACTAAGTATAACTAACTTGTGGACTTGATATCTTGATGACTGTTTTGAGGATCAATTTCTTGATTTGGAGCTGAGCTTTGACACCCCCCGACAAGTGAAGCGTGTACATTATATATGCCCAACTTGAGTGTGAATTGATGAAATAAATGTGGTGGAAGAGGTCAAGATGTCTGCTGTTTGTTGGGAAGCATGAATGTGAACTATTATATGTTGGAATTTAGTTTGAGAAAATTGGGTGTTGACTCAATTTTGACCAAATATTTAAGTGGTTTCCATTGGTGAAAAATGGAATTAAATGATATGATAAAATTCTACTAAGTGAGTAGATGAGATTGACATTTGGAATTTCTTAAAATCAATTCCGGGTGAATGAAAAATTAATGCTACAAGTTAGTCACTTAAAGCTAGAAATTGATATGGAAATTGGAAAATGTGGGGAGGAGTAAAGCTTCATCCCACATAGGAGAGATAGCCAATTTTTGCCCTATTTATATAGCCCAAGTTGGACTAATGAGTTTAGGCCCTTGGGGCACCAAAGTTTTTAAAGGGGTGAGGACATACATGCTTGTGAGTTTGGTTCAAAATACACACGCACGAGCGCCATCGCGAAGCATTTCGGCCCCGCCCTAGTCCGGTCGTGGGCCTGGGCTTGAGGCCCTTATAGTTTTGGACAAAAATTATTTAAACCTTTTTAAAAATAAATTTTTAGTCAAAAAAATTGGGTTGCGCGAAATGCCCAGCGCGGAGGCGCGCGCATTGAGACGAGGTGCGCGGACGCGCACCTGGTAAATGTGCGCACTGATGCGCGATGTGCACCACGCGGACAAAGACTTTTATCTGTCGCAGGTGTGCATGAACGCGCATTTTCAAACTGATGCACATGTTCGAGCAACCATGATTTTTTGGCTGTAGATATGTCTTTTCGGGTCAAAAGACATGACCATTCCATAAAGACACATAGATGCATATAAATATGATCTCCTGCAGATGAAATGACATACGAAATATTTGGATAATAAAATCCGAGTCATTCTGCATCCCAGTATATTGAAATATATCATTCCAATAGCTTGAAAGTTTAAACACTTATAGTTCGTTGTTGGTTCGATTTTGCAAGTCTTTTAAATCGAACACGAAAAAGTCGTTGTATCTTAGGGGACGATTGCCGAATCATAAGCACTTTGTAAACGGGACAATTTTGTCTTGCGGAGACAGTATCCAATATTGGCCTCAACTTATAAAAATATGTCCAGTTTTTTCCAAACACATTAGTCATTTCTTGTTAAACAGTACCACCCAAACAACAATCGCAAGACAAAATTCTACTTCCGTGATGTACATGACAATCAAAATTGGGTCCAAATACAGTCATTTCTTCCTCATTATAATGGGTCTTCTGTTTTATACTTCTTCTACAAAGAGTCCCAGGTGCGCGCCACGCAGGACAGTGCGCGTTCGTGCACCTCGTCTCAGTGCGTGCGCCCACGTTGGGCATTTCGCGCAACCCAATTTTTTTGACTAAAAAATTATTTTTAAAAGAGTTTAAATAAATTTTGTCCAAAATTATAAGGGCCTTGTAGCCCAAGCCCAGGCCCACGACCCAGACCCGAGTCGGGCCGAGCCAGTCGGCGGTGGTGGCGCGCGCGTGTTTTGAACAAAACCCACAAGCATGTAGGTCCTCACCTCTTTAAAACCTTTGGTACCCTAATGGCCCAAACTCATTAGTCCAACTTGGATTATATAAATATAGCAAAAATTGGCTCTCTCTCCTATGTGGGGTGGAGCTTTACTCTCCCCCACATTTTTCAATTTTCATATCAATTTCTAGTTTTAAGTGGCTAATTTGTAGCATTAATTTCTCATTCACCGGACTTGGTTTTAAGAAATTCAAAATGCAATCTCATCTACTCACTTAGTAGAATTTTATCATATCATTTAATTTATTTTTCACGGTGGAAACCACTTACATATTTGGTCAAAATCGGGTCAACACCTATTTTTCTCAAACCAAATTCCAATATTATAATGAGGTCAACTGTATCCTTTCTCGAACAAAGTGACAATCAATTTGAATGTGTTTAGTTCTTTCGTGGTGACAAGGATTTTCAGAGATGCAGTACGCAGACTTGCTATATGTATAAATTGTGCCAGGTTGTGTTTGAGGAATCTTGATATCTTGGAAAAGGTAGCTTAACCATTGAAGCTCACAAGTAATTGATGCAATGACCATGTATTATGCCTCTATGGAAGACTTGCTTATTGTTGGTTGCTTTTTCGCTTTCCATGAGATGAGAGCTTGTCCCAAATAGACTGCAAATCCACTAATACTCTTTCTAGTGTCCGGACACTTAGCCCAATCTGCATCACTGTAAGTTATGAGTTGTGTAACGACCCAATTTTATAAAATTAAAGTACTCAAAATATTATTAAGAAAACACCAATTTATAAATTAAAGTGATCCCAAAAATTATTAAAAAATTGATTTAGAATTTTTAATTCTTAAGGAAAAAAAATATGATGATAATAATAATAATAATAATAATAATAATAATAATAATAATACATCTTCCAAATTAAATATCCAACAATTATTTCAAGCATAAATCGAAAAAATTAAAGACATAAATCCAAAATTTAATCCGATCATAATTATTTTAAAATATAAATATAGCATGATTTATTCCACCATCCACAACATCATATCTTGATAGGATTCCTCAACCACGAAAGTCATGATAATAGGGGTGAGCTTCATTTATTTCGGTAGGGATATATCTGTCAATATTTAATATAACATGAAAATCATTCATATAATTACACCAATAAATTCATTAGTTTCCTCTTTTTTTCTCGACTTGTCGGGCCGATTTCGTGATATAGCATTGCGGGTTCACCCCGAAGATACTTTTGATCCCGGACCATTTTTATGGCCCATAGCTTATATGAATTTATCCCCTCTTGACATATATTGCAATCAATGAAGTATAATCATGGAACATTAAATAAAGACAAATAATATATAAAAATCCCAACCTTAATAATCGCATATATTTGATGTAGAAAAATGAACAATAAAATTCTAGTCTTCGACCCCTTCGTTTTCTTATAATTTTTTGAAATTTAGTGTAAAATTTGTATGAAATTATGAACATATATATACTAAGTAATCCTACCCCCTAAACCTAAATTTAGTCCCTAAAATAACTAAACCCTAATGTGTCCCTTAAAAGGCTAAATAATCCCTAAATTAACATCTAAGTAAAATATTGATTATAATATTGATAATTACCATAATAAAGATAGTGATAAAGACATAACAAATATAACATGATATAATTTTATTAAGAGAGGATACACATAATATTATTGATAATTATTAGTCTAATAAAGATAACAATAATATTAATATTTAAGTGTTCTAATTATTATTTTTTAAAAAAATCGGGATATTACAAGTTGTAAGGATGAATTTGATGGATAGAGAAGACCTTTGTCAGGATTAGCAAATTTGATGTGCCACGTGGCGGACACATCAGCAAATCCGGTCAATTTGGAAAATTCCGGCAACTTTTGTCATCAATGTGCCAATTTTTTTAAAATTAAAGTCCTAAATTGCAAACTGAAAAATAAAAGTCCTAATTAAAATACAACCCACCCAAAGTTACATAGCACTTTTTGCAATCAAGCCTACTACATTGATGGAACAAATATGAACAGAGTTTAAGAATAATCCACTAACAAATTAATAAAAAAAAATGATATACATCATTTTCGAAATGGGTATTTCTAGCAAATTAACATAACATGCAGTTCAATATCATACACCTTCAATCAAAAATGACCAGTCTTAACTCTTAAACATATATTTAAGCATGTTGAATCCCCAAAATATATAAGCATAATAAAAGATTTAAAAATGGGAATACCCGAATTAATCCATTTTAAAAGAAAAAAAAAACTAAAACACTAAAAAAATAAAGAAAATAAGACATATACTTATATATATTTTTTTTGTTAAAACACTTTGATCCACAATGATAATGTGCGATTTCTCAATATAACATCCCTTAGATGTCAAACCTGCAAAAAAAAAAAAAGAATAAAAAAATATATATACAATACCACAAAACAAAGAACAATAACAAAACTAACTTATCCTTGCTTTAGGTATTTCCGGATCTCGTAACAAAAAATATTAAAAAATAAAAATATATTAAAAAGTTAAGGATTTGATTTGTTAGGGTTCAAACATCATCCAATGTATTCATCGAAGGTGGATGAGACACGTGCAATTAAAAATAATTTATTTTCATTGAAATATAAATTAACAAGATGCTTCATTTTTTTTGAAGAATTGCAAACAAAATCTGACATGAAAAAATAAAAATTAATTAGAAAATTAATTGGCCTGCGAGAATACATAAACATAAGAACAAATTGTGAAATAATTGATCAAATTTGTTTTCCAGAAAACTCAATCAAATGCAAAACATAAATGACACAGGTCCGCAACTTGCGAGATAGAACTCAAAGATCAGAAAAGGTCGAAATTTTTTTTCTTCAGAAAACCAAAATGAATTGGTCATGTTCCATATCTCTTTCGTATGAAGGTCGCGTCAGGGCTTTTAGTATAAAACTTTGACACTTTACTTTATGTGTGAATTTGTAGTGTTAATTAACTAATTTTAGACAATTAATTGACACTATAAATTTCACACCACTGACCTCACATAATTGGATAAGCTGCAGTTGATGATGAGAATGAGAAAGCCAAAACGAATTGAAGAGAAAAGTGATAAATGTTTGTAAATTGCACGAGAGAAATTTTGTAAAAAAGAGAGCGGCCGCCCACACCAAGTAACCACAGGTGCAGTGATTTTATGTAAATGAATTTTATATTTTTGGCTTTTTTTTATTTTTTAGCCGTTGATTTTTAGTAGTCGTGTCTTGATCTTGTGCAGCAATGACATGCAATGTTAATGTGTAGACACGTGTATCATAACTGGAATTGTGTCTTTGTGTATTGGCCATTGAATACGAAATGGAGTGGTCTTCTTTTAACATTTGGGCTTTTATATTTTCAGTTAGCTTCCTTAAAAAAAATATTTTGAAAATGGGCTTTTGTTAAATATTTCAAATTATATAATATATATAGTATTTAAAAAGTTCCATTTGCAAATAATATATTTTATATATTGTGAATTGTATTTGCACTCTTACAAAAATTAAATAAATATTAATTATATATAAATTAAATTCTTTAAAATAACTAGATAATATGTAGAAATAAAATTCGGTTTAACTTATTTTCTATATGTTTAAAATTATAAAAATCTTAATCGAAAATATTATTTATTCTTTAATTGTATATTAATTAAAAATAATAATTTAGGATGAAATTTAGTGTATATTATCAATGTTTCAACATATGAAAACTATTAGGCAATTTTATTATTATATGTTTGTTATTTATTTTTATTTAATTATTGGCTCAAATTTATAAATGAAACGATTAAAATATATCTAAAGTTTAGTTGTATTTTAATGGAATTCATAATTTCCTTCAATTTTCAACGGAGACAGTTTTCTCTGATTGTATCGTATGTCATGACTATAAACAAGAGTCAATGACAATCTCTCTTTAATTTCAGACTATATTTAAAGAATCCAATATTCAGTTATGGCCAATTATACGTTGTTGTTTCAACGAAAACAATTTCTCTCGATTGTATCACATGTCAAGTACTATAAATAAGATTCAAGAACAATCTCTCTCCAATATTTGGTATTCAATCATGGCCAATCATATGTTGCTATTTTCGACTCACCAATCGTAAGAGTTTGAAAATATTAGTTTTGTTGTGACGATGAATCAAAAAACAAACAAACGATGAATGTGGTTTACAAAGAAGTATTCCAAAATTTACAATTTTTAAATATAGTGGTTTAATTTGATTACCCGTTTTATAGTTTTATATTCTATTAAATAATATTGTTATTTTTATATAGATCCAATTTATATGATCAAACACAACATATCCCATATGCTCCGACACAACACATCTCATATAATCCGAACAAACAAAATATATCCCGTGCACTGCACGGGTGAAACACTAATATATTCTAAAAACCATAGTTCAATTATGTTGTTGTCTTTCTCTAAAAACAGAACCACCTCTACATAACTCATTTCTTTTCTTCCTTCCACCGTGAATCGCCACAACCATATTGCTCTGCCACCAAACAGATCTACCATAAACACTCACAATCTTTGAGCAGAGCCAACATCACGCCAGCGTGAACAATAAACAAAAGGGTGAAATCCAGTTTTAGGTACTTTTTTGTTCTTCTAATATTATTATTTTTTGAGCTATTTTCATGGTGGTCTTTGTCTTTGTCTCTTTGGTGAATTGATTGAATGATATAGAAAATGAGTTTGCTTTTAACTTGATTTAACACCACTTTTGGCGAGTGAACCAAATGAAGGGTCCAAACTTCATATATGCTTTCAACTTTTCAAGAAAAATTTCAAAAAGTGGAAATACTAAGTTGGTTTGGTTACAATTTTTCTTTAATATTATTTGAATACAATGTCCCTTTACCTTTTTTTTAAAAAAAAAAAACAAATATATTCGTTGTTTATTTCAACCGAAGTTTATCTCACAATATTTGCTTTAATATTTACATAAAGGAGTGGGTTTGTAAGGAAAATTAACTATTTTATAAATAATTACATTAATCGGTTATTTTGCTTGTGAATTCCTTTGTTAATTTTAAGAGAATGCAACCAAGTATTAATGCTAAAATTTGTAATATAAAGTAATTATAAACATTGGACATAAGGGATAACATGTTTTGGAGTGCACAAAGCTAATCATTTTTGTGATATATGATGCTAATTGCTTTATAGGTTATTGAGTTTGGATTACGCTTATTATGGATTCCTTAATCTTGAATGAGCAAGACCAATACAAAGAAATGATGTAAGAGCAAAAGCATTATTGAGGTAAATATTGTATATTATTATAAATATATAGCCAATTTATTTATTTTATATTTATATATTCATGTAATTTAAAATATAATATAATTAAACATCATATTGACAAGTGAGGAGTAATTCTATTGAAGAAAATAATAATGGAGCTAATAATGTTGAAAGAAGAATGTAATGATGATATCAAAATGAAGAGTTGAAAGTTGGAGATGAAAAAACTTGATGATGAGAAGGATCTTTGAAAAGGATTACCAAGGTCAATTTCAAAAGAAGAGAAAGAAAATGTCAAAAGCTCATGTTGATTTTAATGAAGTGACTTTAAATGATGGAAGTAAAAAATTTCAATGTAAACACTATAAGACATTCCTTTGCAAGCCAACATCTTCCACGACCACTCATCTTTGGAATCATCTGAACAAGTGTTCGCAAAACAAACTCCAGGCACATAAACAGAAACCTTGCATTTGCAACCTATAAAACCCAAATTTGAGTTTAATCATTTGTGAGATGGTAAATATGATCATATGAAACAGAGAGAGACTATAGCCTATTGGATTCTAATGCACGAGCAACCTTTAAATGTTGTGGAAAACTATGGATTTACTTTCATGTTCAAAGTAAATCTCCCAAAATTTCAAAAAATCTCTCGTGCCATGGGAAAAATGATGTCATTAGTATTTATGACATAGAGCAAAAAAGCCTAGAATTGATGTAAAAAACATGAATAAGATTTCATTGACAATCGATATTTGAAAGTCTAAGGTGTAAAATGTTTCTTATATGTGTGTCACTGGATATTTTGTTGATTCTAATAGGAATCTCCAAAAATGGATTCTTAATTTCATGCCTATCCCTCCTCCACAAACGGGTAATGTTGTTTATAAAGGCTATATTCCATTACATAAGTATCATTTACTATCTATTAATTTGAATTATATAATTGATATTTTATAGATGTTGATGTCATTGATGGACTTATAAAGTGCATAAAAGATTGGGATTGAACATAAGATCTTCTCATCTTCACTATATGAGTGGATAATTCTTCAAACAATGATGTTGCAATTAGGATTGCGAAAACTTTCTCCGAGGAGTCGTAAGTTGCCTTTGAGTGGTAAGTTATTCCATGTGAAGTGCGTTGCTCATATATTGAATCTTGTTGTGCAAGATGGTATTTCGAGATTAAAAATATTATTAATGATGTTAAGGAGAGTGTGCATTTATTAATCGATCAGTGCAGGTTGATGAAATTTTCTCGAAATTGTGCATCATTTGGGCATCCCGTTGAAAAGGTTAATCATTGATTGTCCTACTCGTTTGGAAATTCTACTTATGAAATGTTAGTTGAAGCCATTAAAGTTAAGGATGCATTTCAATATTTGCACAAAGAGAGGCTTCATATATTTGTTATCCTAGCCAGAAGATTGGAGTAGAGTATAAGATGTTGTTGAGATACTAGAGGTGTTTTTGAAGCTACTCATGTAATACACGGAAGTGATTATCCTACTTCAAATGTTTTCCTTGTTGTCATTTGGAGAGTCAAACATATATTGAATGAAAAGAAAACCATATTGATGAGTTAATTAGAGGATGGTTATAAAGATGAAGAAAATTTGACAAATATTGGGGTGATTGTAATCTTTTGATGTCTATGGGAATCGATACTTGATCAGGTTCAAAATGAGGTTGGTTAAATTTGCTTTTAGCAAAATATATGATGAGTGCGATGCACACATAAATGTGATGAAACTTGAGATGCATTATATGACTTTTTTAGTATGTTGAAGTGAGCAAAGCAAGACTCGAAAAATGGCTCTTTTGTGTCGAGATAGTAGTTCTTCAATGTCTTCTACAAGCTTAATGTCAAAGAAAAAAAGTTCCATGTGGTTTGTGATGTTTTAGCTATTTCTATTAGCACGGTAGCATCGGAGGCCACATTTAGTGCGAGAACCCGTGTCTTAGATCCTCTTATCGTCTTGAATTATCTTCTATAATGGTATAAGTTTTGATTTTTGGAGCAAATTGGGTTCGTCGACTTCATGGGATTATGAAGCCCATTATGGCACATGTAAGTTCTTTTTTTCTTCTAAAAGTCTATTCAGTTTGTTTGCACATTTGCATGATTATAAATTGATCTCCTATTGTTTTTTAGAAAGATGAAGAAGCGATTGATGTCATATGGCGAGCATAATTGTTAGATGTTGATGGAAGTTTATTAAGACTGTGCTATTGTAGCAGACTTTTTTGATGAACTTGAGAACATAATCATTTTTATTAGTGTATTTGATAATTATTTTGTGGATGTAGTACTTTATGTAAGATATCATTTGGAAAATACGAAAGTATTTTATTTGACATGTTTATATTATTTAGATTTTAATTTATATTCCAATTTAACTATAATTTAAAGCAAAATTCATATGAAATAATTCTGAGAATATCGAATATGAATATTCGAATCAAATCAAATATATTCGAATACATTGGTCAATCGAATATGAATCTATTTTAAAATTTGAATATCAAACGAATACAATCAAACATTTCTTAAATTAGTGAATTCAAATCGAATATTTTGAATATTCGATTTGATTGATCTTCTAAACCCTTATCCGAAACGGGATTCTTTGCGGGAATGTGAAATGTTCTTTGAGATATTTGAGGTATTATGGTATTTAGCATATGTTAGAAAGCATTACTACCATTTCATGAGAAAAGAATGGATGACCACTAAACTCGAAGCAATGAATCATTCTTTTGTGAGGAAGTTGTCTTTAATATTTCTTGGACCCTTTGGACCTTTCCACCTGGGTGGATAACTTTTGTAAGATGAAAGCACTTATCCGTAGTATGACGGTGAAGTCCGCGATGAGTGCATTTTTGGTTTATTTTTATCTTTAGGATCTTGAAACCTTGAATTGTTAGATTGTCGAGCCATCATATCCGATGATTCCAAGGGTGGGACATTTTGGAGTTGGATTATTTAGTCCTCTTTGAGTCTCTGAAGTAAAATGGAATAAACTTTTGCCAAAGAAAGCAAAGGGTTTGTCGAAGTAATTGATTATAATTTGAGCATATGTGTCTGAAGACCAACTAAAAACTCGATAACGAGAATTGTTGATTAGTCATTATTCTTTGCAATATTGCATGAGCATTGCCCACAAGAACACTTTGCTATGGGTTAAAACTTATGTACTCATCCCATAACCCTTAAACTAGTTACAATAGCGATGATAGAAAGAACCACGAGAGATGGAACTAAGAGTCTTTCAGATGAAATACCCTTGCCATCACCTTGCATATTGAACATTCAATTCATCCCCAGACTTCATGCCTTTGTTAAAATAAAGCAAACCTGTCATATGTCCTTTCAAATAGAATTCAAGATTCATGAAAGCACCGAATATTATGTATGCCAACATGAAAATAAAAGCAGCGATGTAAAATGGATATGGGCAAAAGAACCATCTATAAAACCATGTTTATTCTTAACATTGAGTGCCATTGATATTCTATGCTCAGGAGACATAATTCTCCCATGTGAGCGGCTCATAAATGATAATCGCACCATGATTATCGCTAGGATGCAAGAAATATGGAGATATTAAGTCATCCACGAGGAGAAGAGGAACATTAACACCATTGACAACCATTATCGTGAAAGAATAAAATCTTGAAGAAGAAACTAATCAAGAACCAAATGCATAACGTGGAAGCATGTATAAAACCTTGATAAAACAAATCTTGATGGCTTTTAACGCTTGATCAAAAGTACATAACTTCGTAATCCGAAGAAATAAAACGTACAAAGATATGAACTTGAAAATTAAAACTGATACCATGTGAAATCAATAAAGTGGACAATTGATAAGAATTGAATGAAAGTATTTCTTCTCATTCATAACGAGAGTGTTTGTACATCAAAGAAATGGAAAAGTGATTCTACAACTACGTGAATGATCATATATATTCTTGTGAGAATAAGCTGAATATAATATCTTAACTAACTTAACTAATAAAACTAACTATAACCAACTTGTGGACTTGATATCTTGATGGGCGCTTTGAGGATCAATTTCTTGACTTGGAGCTGAGCTTTGACAAATATATTGCCCCTAAAATGATTGATTGATGGTTGGTCTCATTATGCTTGATTACTTTCAATCTCGATGCAAAAAATTATATAGGACCATCTTATGGTTCATTTTCGTAAGATGGATCAAACTCATTCCCCAGGTCGACCCGTTTTTTTTTTTTTTTGGGGGGGAGGAGGGGGTTTGGGTTTCTTTAGTTTTTCACTTTATTCATTTTGTTGTCCTTTTTCCCTCCCATTTTTTTCTCTCTCTCTCTCTCTCGTTTTTTGCGTCGTCATTACCAAGTCGAGTTCTATATCGACAATATAAATTATTGTTCATCATTGGAAAGTGAAGACACCAAAGTAGTTATAATTGATACATCACTTTTTCAGGAGAAAGAAGATTCCGTATCTCTTTGATACGAACCCCTGACATTTTTATATTTCTCTACATAAGCATGATAAAATATACATTTTATGAGTAAAGTATTCGTTTCTTTAGATAAAATATCATGTTTTTAATACGGAGTCACAAATTATGAATCTAGTACGGTGAATAGGTGAAAATAAATATGTGAGTTATAATTAAAGTAACAATTTATGAGTAAAAGTATATATTTTTGGAGATAGTATCATATTGTTTTAAATAAAATCACATGATTAGGTTCATTAAAGTGAAAAATAAAAAATAAATATGATGATTAAAGTAAAACTTTTCACAGTATTAGATATACGTATTGACACAAGCAAGGGAAAGAAAACCCTAGTGCTAGAATTAGGGTTAATTAGGTTATGGCAATGGTAATATCTTGTTGTTGCTTTTTTTAATTACGTCTGATAAATAAATTGTGTGGTCAAATCGGAAATATAAAAGTCAAAATAGGTTAAATACAAATTGAATTTTATTTTATTTTTATGGAAAGCGATATAGTATATATATTAAATTCACAAAAATTACAAAGAGAAAGCAAGTGAAAATCTAATGGATATCGGGCATCATCCACTAAGGAAAAGGAGAACCATTTAACATATTGCTAGATAAATGATTTTTCTAGTAATTTTGATAATTTTATTTATTTGAGTTTTTCAAAAACAATATCCTTAAATATTGTCAAATACTCTCTAATTAGTTTAAAATATTTTTACTAATTTTTAGAGTATTTCTTGGGGGTTTACTTTTGACAAATATTGGACAACGCTTATGTAACCGTGTTCAGTCTGAATTGCATAGCCTAGAAGGCAACATGTACTTTGAAAGATTGATTTGTGAAGCAATGAGAAGCAGAGACGTACAAAAAATCCACGAAGGAGGGTCGACCAAGTGGTCGGCGGGTGCACAGGAATTGAATTTCTTGAGGGGATATATTCGACTCTCAATTGAGTATTGGACGGTCACGCAGGGGTGGACAGGTCAAACGAGGAAGTCGGCCCGGTCCAACCCCCACCCGGGTAGTCTGACGGGGGCATTTTTAGCGTATATTTAAAAATCTTCATTTGTGTTCAATAGGAAATTCGACCAAATGTTTTATCAGTGAACTATCAGTTGAAGCGACGAGACAATTTTCATGATTTTAAGGGTTGATTTCAACATTTATAATCTTGATTTGATTTGCATTTTTTGTAGATTTCAATCTCGAGGAGGAGCTTATCAAAAATCAAATCAGAGACCTCTCTATAAATAGATGAAGGATTGAAGCAACAAGACACAATAACACAAGAAATACTGAAACACAATCAAAACCACTTGTTAACTTCATTTTCATATTCTTGTTGTATTTGCTTTAAGTCTTTCAACTTGCACATCTTGAGTACTAGGCTTTATTCTTGATTACACTTGCACTTGAAAGTTGTATCGCCATATCGAGTTATAATCTTGAATTTGTTTCCATCGTCAAAATAAGATATCATTGTTAGTGTTCTTGTGGTAGAACGGCCAGGTGATTTTAGGTGTTGAAGAGTGTGGTCTTTCTTCATAGGTGTAAGAAGATTGTGGTAATCTTTTTGGTGGTGTTGTAAGAAGAGTGTGGTGCTCTTGAGGTGAAGGTGTAATAGATTTGGTGTCTCTTAATAATTTTTTTCTTTTGAAATCACTTTGGATATCTACAGGGTGATAGAGGATTAGGCCCTAGGTGGGTTGAACTCTTTAAATCATCGTGTGTTGTTTATTTTCCCGCACTTCTTTTCTTTTCTTTATTGTTTGCATTCGAAAAGAGAGGCGCATGATCGTAAAATTGGCATAATCTATTCACCCCCTCTAGATTATCGTAGCCAGCTAGGACTAACAAGTGGTACGAGCTAAGCTTCTTTGGCAAGCTCATTTTTCATTACGAGTAAAGAGGAAAGATACATGACTACGAAGCTCCTCGCCATAAGCACCTCCGCGACAAGCGCTGCATTATTTGCCCAACAACTATGCCTTTTGGAATACCGAATGGAGTGCTTTCTACAAGGTGTGGGTTTTGATATATGGAATCACGGTCATTGAAGGGATAGCCAACTGACGAAATTGGAGGATGGAACCTCGGTTCTCCAAGACCTTCAAGAATTTGGCGATAATGACAAGAAGTCATTTTCTCTAAAAGGTAAGGCATTAAATATTTTGCATTGCTCTTACACGCCAAAGTATAATCGTATTAGATGCGTAAAAGTCGCACATGAGATTTGGAAAAATTCGGAAACCATCTGTGAGGTACAAAAGAAAGTCAAACAAGAAAAACCGTATTGCTTGTTAAAGGTTTTGAAAACTTCATTATGCTTGATGGAGAAAATATTTTAAATATGGTGGAAAGACTTGAAAACATAGTCGATCCTCTTGTGGCACTTGGGAAAGTCATGTCAGAAGACAAAGTCACCAAGGTTCTAAATGCTCTTCCAGGTTCATGGTCGGAAAAAGTGAGCGGTAATCACGGAGCTCGAAATCTCGAAACACTCAAATTCGATGAGCTCATTGGGGACCTCCTCATCTTTGAAGTATATCTTAAAGAGAGAAAAATTTCAAACCATCCCACCTCTCAATCGAATTATGCAAATTATTCCTAAAGGCTTAATATCTTAACCCAATATTTCATATTATACTAGTATTACGAAGATGATGAGGAGACAAGCATTTCTTTTTGAACATTTGCCAATTTGTGAATAAAAATAAGGCAAGAAAATCAAGAGACAACTCGTGTTTCAAATGCGGAAAACTTAGGACACCATATAGCCAATTGCCCAAAATTAGCGTAAGGAGGAGCAAAAGAAGAAAAAACCATTTCCAAAAGAAGAAAGCTCTAAATGCGAAGCAAAAACTTGGGATGAGCTACTTGCCACATCAAGCGAGGAAGAAGAAAGCCCGAACATAGATGATGAAAGCAGCAATGAGTGCGCTCTAATTTTTCATCTTCTTCTTTAGTTGATGAATTGCAAAGGTGATTATGATGAACTCAAAATAAATTTAGAGATATGATATGTAAATATAAACTTTTGAAAAAAGAGTTTAAAGAGCTCAATTGGAAAAAGAAAAATATTTCTTCTTATGAATAACTTGATCGTGTCACATGCTATTACTATTCTCTTTGCATGTGCTCTTAATTAGGAAAGCAAATGCTCATAAAAGAGATCGAAAATTTGAAAAAGGATGTGCATCGTTTTAATTTAAGCACGAATAAGATTACAAAAATTCTTGATGCACAAAGAAGTGAGCATTCTAAATTAGGACTTGGTTATAAACTTTTTCAAAATGTTTTAAGAAAAATGACCAAGGTGGAGCTTTTATATGTGCTAGTAGTCTAATAATCTTATTTATTTTTATTGCGGTAAAAATGGACACTATGCCAATAATTGCAAATTGAAAAATAACTTTAGTTACTTTTTGGAGACGAAAGGTCTCAAAACTAACCCCATGGACCCCAAGAATTATAATTGCCTAAAAATAATTCATTTATAAGTGCTAGGGGCTATAAAGCGTTACAAAAGATTCAAAATGGCTCATGGATGGCGGGTGTTCACGCCACATGACCCTGAAAGATAGAACTTTTTACCAACATCAAGCTCGAAGAAGACATGGTTATGTTCGGGAATGACAAAGGAAAAATTCTTGTGATGGAGACATTGGTAACTCTTGCTCTCTCTTAATAATGTTTTATTAGTTGAAGGGCTTAAGTTGATTTGATAAGTGTTTGACTTTGTGATTCTAATTATGATATTGTTTTTAATAAAGAAAAATGTCTTATTCTTAAAAATGATAAAACTATTTGTGAAGCGAATAGAAAATACAATCTTTACAAAATTTGCACAAGTGATTTAGTTAGTCGAAAATATTTCACGGCTTATGCATGATAATTATTTAACAAGTTTATGGCATAGGCGACTTGGACATGTTGGATACAAAAATTTGAAAAATATTTACAAAACCAACATGTAAAAGAACTACTAAATTGAATTTTGAAAATCTTAGTGACAACATAAAAAGAATAAATTTGTTAAAAATAGTTTTAAGCCCAAAAATGAAATTTCCACAACCAAACCTCTACAACTTCTTCATTTAGATTTGTATGGGGACATTGGCATGACTATTCTAAGTGGAAAATATTACACATTTGTTATAATCGATGATTTTTAGATATACTTAAAGGCTATTTTCTTGCTAATAAAAACGATCTGATTAATGAGTTTGCCAAGTTGTGGAGCTTATTGAAAATGAAAAAAGGAATATACTATTAAGTCTAGGAAGTGATCGGCGGTGAATTTGATGGTGAATTTAGAGTCTTGTGTGAAACCGGGATATGCTCACAATTTTTTAGCTCTAGAACACACAACAAAATGGAGTGGCCGAAAAGAAGAATCGGACTCTTCCAAAAATGAGTAAATCAATACTCGATGAATTTTCACTTCAAAATATTTTTAGGCCAAAGGCGTAAATCTGCATGTTATGTTGTGTCGGTATACCTTCGTCCTAAGTTGAATAAAACATCATATGAGCTTTGGAAAGGAAGAACTCAAATATTAGTTCTTGAAAATATTTGGGTGTAAGTGTTTTATTTTGAATACTAAGGATCGATTGGACAAACTTGATCTAAGGCCGATGAAGGAATATTTTGGGGTACTCACAAGAGCAAAGCATATCGGGTTCACGATAAGACTAGCATGGTGGTTGAAGAATCTATTCATGTCGAATTGATGAAGGCAGGATGTTGAAAGGATACCCGATGATGAAAGTGATGAGAGAAGGCGATATTGAATCATCTTTCAAAATGATGCTTAAAGTGATCAACCTACATCAAATGATCAGCGAGTCAACTTCAAATGTTCCACAAGAGAGAAAAAGGTGATAATTGAATCTCCCAGTATCTCTAAAATTCAAAGGAGATCATTAAAAAGATCTCATAATGGGGACCTAAAGATAAGGTGATGTAGAAGAAAATTTTCGAAAAAAGCTCTTATCTCTCAAGGAGCTAAAAATACAAAGGAAGCAATTGAAGATGAGGATTGGTTTTTAGAAATCACAGAGGAGTTGAATCGATTTGAAAGGAATGATGTTTGGGAATAAGTACCTTGTCTCCCATCCCACAAACAATTATTGGTACAAAATAGGTATTCGAAGGGAGGGAAATAAACTCGATCACCAAAGGCGATATTTTTGAAATGAGGTTAGTAGCTCGAGGTATTCTCGAAGAAGGTGCGATTATGATGAAACTTTTGCACCGTTGCATATTTAGAAGCTATTCGCATTTCTTTGTTCTTGTTTTAAAAATTTCAAACTTTACCAAATGGATGTTATATCCGTTTTTCTAAATGGTTTTATTTAAGAAGTCTATGTAAAACAACCTCGAGGGTTTGAAAAATTTTCAAGGCCAAATGATGTTTACAAAGCTTAAAAGGCTTTATATGGTTTAAAACAAGCACCGCATGGTATGATAGATTTAGCTCTTTTCTTTTGCAAAATGGATTTTCAAGGTAAAGTTGATACTACTCTTTGTTTTTGAAAAGGGAAGATTGCTTACTAGTTCAAATTTATGTTGATGATATTATTTTTAGTGCTACTAATGATTCCCTTTTCGAAATTTTTTAAGTTGATCGAGTGAATTCGAAATGAGTATGATGGGGGAGCTGAATTTCTTGTGGACTACAAATTAAGCAATGTCAAGAAGGTATATACATATCACAATCAAAGTATACCAAAGAACTTAAGAAGTTGAAATTGAAGAAGGAAGAACTATAACTTCTCTTATGGCAGCTAATACTCAAAATTTCGATGATGGCTCAAAAAGCTCACCTTTAAAACCTTAGGCAAGTGCACTGTCGTTTTATAGTATAGATTGTTGAGTATGAGTGTCATTCGAGGATTGTAAGTACTAATAATTCACGTCTTTTTGTTATTTAATCTAATAATTTTCAGAGTTTTATTTGTTTAATGAAAATGAAAAATAGAAATTTTAAAATAATTGCAACTTACAAAAGATCAAATAAAAATAGATTGTAGAATTAAGAAATCAAGAGCTAGAAATGTGTTTGAATATAAATCCATAGAATGTTTTTGTGATTTAACAAGATAAAAATCACGACCCGCTAATCCATAGCCAAAACCAACCTCTTTTAGTAAAATCTCATGTTTCATGGGTAGTAGAAATTCGATTTAAGTTAAACCACATATGTCGTGGAAATAACTTCTAATCTCAAGTTGATCAAGGTGAAATCTCTTTACAGTTAAAACCGAAGACTGACGTTATAGCGATTTGTGAATTCTCATATTAGGTTTGACCCCAATCCGGAAGATTTATGTATAATCTATATCTAGGATTGCATGCAACTCTTTTCACTTATATAAGGTTCTATTTCACCATGAATCTCTGGATTTCCCGGATGAAAAATAAACTTCAAATCAATATTGCGCGTATACGATCCCGAATGAATAAAGCATAATATAAGTGAATCACCTGAAAACATGAAGATTTTATTAAAAACATACAAGCATAATCACAAATTCATTCAGAGTTCATTACATTGAGCTAGAAATTTAGCTACACATGGTTTTGACAAAAGAGTATACTCTCTGAGAAGATATGAATAAAATGAGCTTGTGGTGTCTTTTAGCTCTTATTGAAGACCAATACTAGACTTCACTCGCTTGGTTGATTGCAATGATGTTGAGCTCAAGCCTTCTCCTCTATTGCTCTTCTCAACTTTCAACTCCACTCCCTCTTTATCCCTCAATGCATTTCGCTTTTGAAACTTAGAATATGCTAATTTAATATACAAACTTAATCTCTATCAATGAATATTACATGAATAGTAATACGTAACTGAACGGAAGTAATATC